>OU342438.1:2512500-3762500 GCA_910589575.2 Carcina quercana
CCAAAGCTTGGTTGCAGTCGATCTGATGTCAGCCATCACGTCACTCAGACTAGTAACATGGAAATTGTTTGTCAACGTTGCCAATGAAAAAAAATTAACGTAAGTGTTAGTATGGAAAAAATTGGTGGTCAAAAACTCATTTGTTTATTAATATGTTTGTTTATATGCCTAAAAGACCGTATACAATAATATACTTTAATAAATTCGACGTCTAGTTGTATTTCTGCTGTGACTTAGTGCTAATATAAGAAGATAGATAGATAGATTATCATTTTATTTGCCAGCACAATACAAATAAAAACAAAATACACACACACAAGAAGAAGAACACACAATATAAGTCAGAAATAACAGCATAGTTTATAGCAATGTATCATGCCAGCAAAAAGGCCATAGCTCAGCATAATGTTGTGGACTACGAGCCCACAACGCTGGTAATTCTGCTAGAGCCTAGAAGGTGTGATAGGAAAAGAAAAAGAAATGGAATATATAATAGAAGGGAACAAAGGTTTAACATGAAAGGTAAGGAAATAAACATCAATATGGAAATTTATAGGACAGTGCTATGAGAACACAGATACAATTATTTTTTAAAGTTTAATTTAAAATTGAATTACTAAATACAAATATTTTGTCGCGTGGCGATTTATGAGGGATGCTCATAATGTTAAGAGAGGACTAATACTGCCATCAATCTTGACTGTACAAACAATCAGGCGCAGATCAACTTACCTAGTGAGCAGAAGCGGTATCATCTTATGCCAGAAAGAGTATCGGTCTCTGTAGTTCAGCATCCAGTTGCCGACTTCTAGAGTGACCTGAAAATTTTAAAAATAAAATAATAAATTCAAAAAGGGAAAATGGTTTCACCACACCCACAGTGAAATCAAGAACAGTGATTAAACTAGTACCGGTGCATGGCAGTGACGGCATACACAGTAACTCGTTCGCCCTCCAGTGTTGTGCCATTTACCAACTACCTGATAAGATTCCGTGTAAATACACAATATGTATGTTGTGTGTGTTTTGCCCTACTGGTCTTGCTTCCACCGTGACCATAACTAAAATATGACATAAATGTAATAGAACAAGATTTTTACTATTGATACTATAACCCGAAAAAAGAAATAAATTTCAATACAAATTAATTGGATCCGAATTTTGTGTTGACTTTACAATTTATTGTAATAAAATTATATATATTTTTACTAAGCACTCTCAGCAAAATTAATATGAGGTCATAAATGGAACCATACTGTGAACTTTAAACTGAGGAAATACAAACTGTCATAGCTCCCAGATTCAGATAACTTAATACCCAAGTCATATACTATTAGCCATCCACCGGTGAACACAAACCTCTGCAGTGGTGCAATGACTGATCCCAAGTTGCTCACATCCATTGCCTCAAAACAGTAATCTATAGAACTCGTGCTCCCCATCAGTTATCGTTTCTTTGTTTGAACTGTTGCTAATACACCTGACTAGCTCATCGGGATGTGTTGGTGACATAGTTCATCTAAGTTTAAGTACAATGAATGCCGGAATTTACCTGATGGCGAACCTGAGAATTTTCATCAAACAACTTCTCTGCCATTGGTGTGATAGACAGCTCAAAACACTTGGCATTACCTTCCAGCACGATTGCTCCTGAAATTATACCATAATCCTATTCACTCTTTTTCAAAAATATCTTTGTTATCCTCAGTTAATTAAATATTTATTTTAAGTTGTTTTGTTTGAAATCAGTTAAACTTTTTGGAAACCTAGTTCTGGCAACAGTACCATGAATTTGGTAGCTATTAGTGTATTTCTCTAAATTAGTATTTGATGTACATACCTATAGCTCTGATAGCTGCAACTCTTACACGAAAATGCTGGTGACCAAAATTCGACAACACAGGCTTGACATAACTCTCTGATTGGAAGTGAAAATCTCTTTTCAGCAATGTAGTCAGCATAATTATACACTCACAAGCTTCCAGCTTCACCTTAGGGTATGGATCAGTGCTGGTTTTAGTCAGAATATTTGTAAAATCATTGATGAATGGACTCAGCAAATGTGTGACTTTATACTTGGTTAAAATGTTGTGTACTAGCTTTATGAGGAGCAGCCTTATTTCTTCAGAATCTTCAATAATTTCCGGGCAGCCAACACGTCGGACTACCACAGGTAAGATGTAAGTAAGATAATAATCGTTTAAAGGTAAATGTTCGATGAAATTCGACATTATCTGAATAGCGACTTCTCGGCACGCTTCAGCGGGGTCCGAGAAGCTTTTCAACACATATGCGTACACTTCAGGGAATACAGTAGTCAAATCAAAGTCTTGTTCATTCTCAAATATCTCTTGGTTAATCTTAAGGAGAGCTTGTTTCCGTGCCATCTTCGACTCGCTTTGTAAAGTGGTTATATACTGCTCCAAAGCACCTCGCGGGTTATCTTTGAGTTTAGGCTTTATGTCGCACATTTTTTCAATCAATTCCAGTGACAATCGCAAGCTCTAAAATAGGTTTGAACAGATTTATCGTCAAAACTGAAACTATGCGAATAATTATAATTTTAAATATTGACAAACAAGTGCAGTTTCCATAGTAACAGACTGAGAGCACCAGTGTTGCCAACTCAATTTAGTAAAAAGCTAAAAGATTTCTAATTTCTATAATAAAAAGTATTCTATTCTCTATTCTAGGCTTATTGTGGTTACGCTACGTACAATTAGTGCTTTTGAGCATATTTTTGGTATTTTTTAGCCATCAGGGGCCTTATTCATTAAGCGAAAATTCGTAATAAACTGACATGACATGTACTTTTTGTCCGTAGTGCCCACTGAGCGTAGTGCCCGTCGAAAATGTTTGTTTATTACGAATTGTCGTTTCTGAAACAGGCCCCTGATGGCAAAAAAAATGCTCAAAAGCACAAACAGAACATACGTAACATAACCACAATAAGCCTAGACTAGACAAACGTGGTGATTATGTCAATCTCGTTTCATGATGTAATAAAGCCGTGATATATGTACCCCACCTATATAATATTAGTACTAGCAATTAATTTTGAAAATAAATTACAAGTATTTAAATTACGCATAGTGAAGTCGTGCAATAATGCATTTGGTCAGCTAATTTGTTACACTCGTGTTTATTAAGCGAAAAATTTCAAAAATTATTTAGTAACAATAATTAAAAGTTTAATACGAGCACAAAATGTTTAATATGCTTAAAATATCTTTAACAGCTAAAATATGAGTGGTATGGAAAGACCGATCTGTTGCCACAAACAGAGCTTTTAATTTTTGGTAAACTGAAGGTGTTTGTAATAAACAGTTTGATTTATATAAATGTCATGATCTGTTTCGTTTAAATTTTTGTAACATCAACTGCTTTCATTAAAATTAAGAAAATGTTTCGCCGATTTTTCACAAATATAAAATTCGAGTTATAATATTGAAAACACGATCATCTTTTTATTACTTTTTTGTATTTCTGTGTGTAACGGAGTGTATTTTGCCAACGTGCACCAATCACGGCTCGCCAAGTACAACTGTCAACGTCTATGAATGGACGGGACGAGATTTTTCGATTTCATTTCTTATTGCAGTCGTGTTGCGTGGTAGTGCTTTAGTTAAATTTGAATCCGTACTTTCACACAGATACTGATCAAAATGTGTAGAATGGCCGTATATAATTTACTGTTGGTGGCGGCACTGCTCCAAGTAGCCCTTGCACTGAGAGAAGGCGACTGTGAAGTCTGCGTGAAAACCATAGAAAAATTTTCAGCCACGTTATCAGATGATGTGAAGAAAGACCCTAAACTGATCGAGGCTGAGTTCAAGAAGTTCTGTAAAGGTTCAAAGAATAAAGAGAACAGGTTCTGTTACTATTTAGGTGGTTTGGAGGAGTCTGCCACCGGCATTTTGGGAGAGATGTCAAAACCTCTCAGTTGGTCAATGCCCGCGGATAAAATCTGTGAGAAACTGAAAAAGAAGGACGCTCAGATCTGTGACCTGCGGTTTGACAAGCAGATTGACCTAAACAACGTGGACCTTAAGAAGCTAAAGGTGCGCGATCTTAAGAAGATACTTAATGACTGGGATGAGGTCTGCGAAGGCTGTATTGAGAAGACGGACTTCATCAAGAGAATAGAAGAACTAAAACCCAAATACATGGGTAGATCTGATTTGTAAAATAGGCCAATTCATTAGGTAATTTGTTTTTTATTTTTTATTACCATGTTACCTAAGTTTGCCACCAAACAACAGTGTTAATAGCACTGTTGTGTTCCTGCATGATAGGTATCAGAGCCAGCGCCTCATTACCTTGAGGCTTCTGGATGCACGTGATTACCATCCAATGGCCTAATCGTCGCTTATCATTAGGTGAGATGAAGGCCAAGTGCAAATCCATCACACAAAATTTGCCTATCAACATAAGAGAATACTTTGAAAAAATTGCTATTTAACATTTGCTCAATTGATGATATTCTTTGATAATGTAAAAAAAAATTATTTAAAGTAAAAGTCTGAATTATCATTAAGTATTTATTACATTGATTATTAAATCTTCCCTTGAAATACATAGTTTGTTTGAAGTGCTGCTTCTAAACATTTTTACTAGTGGTTTCTCATGTTTCTTAGATTCCTGAAGACCGATATTCATTAATAGAACCGACCATCAGTCCTTTTCACATATCACAGAAAGACAGAATTGTGATTAAGACAAGACCTGATCTTTGTATTGTGAATGCCATGTTGTTTCTATGAGCCTAGAAAGTCCTTTTAGTATATGGGTTTTGACTCATTAGATTATTCAATCATTCCATATATTTATACTATAGAATGTTCCATGTCCATAAGACGTCCATTAGACCATCACACAAGCGTCAGGCAATTCCATCATTCATGAATTACGTTTGAGTAATGGCGCATGGCAGAATTACTATCGACATTCGGTCATTCAAACTGATCATCAGTCGTGCCCAAAATTTCACAGAAGATGCACATGTTTATGCAAGATAATATGAATAATCATTGAAAAAAAATTACAGATTAATTTTTTATAGATTTGGATATGCTCAGAGGAGACTACGAAAATAAATACGGATTGGCTTCTTGAAAACTGCTTCTTTAGCTTTCCTGAATATTTGAATCATAAACATTAATCATTTTAAATATACCTGTAATTAGTTTGACATAAGTTAATAAGATTTGTGAATTATTTAATGAAACAATTATTAACATTGTACAAACTGACATGTTATGTAAAAAAAATATTTTACAATTAAATTCCTTATAAACATATCTATGTTTATAATATTTGCACATCTGTGGACAGGTTAAGTACATCAAAATAATTGAAGTTACTACCATAATAAATAAAAACCGTGTAAAAAAAACTATGTACTTGGCAAATAATTTTATTCTTTCTATCTTAAAAAAAAGCCTTAGTAATTCTGGTTGTGATGTTGAATAAAAAAAAGCCTTTTATTTTTTGCAAGAATGTTGAATAAAAAACTGTTGTGAAGAAAAAGACTGTCTATTTAAAGGCATTTGTATACCCATTTAAACATGTTGGCCGATATACGAGATTCGAAAGAGTATCAAGACTATGCGAATTATTTTCACATGCAAGATGTGCCGCCTCCTCGCCATATTCCGTGTCCAACTCCATCGCTTTCCGCATGCTGAATGACGCTTGAGTGATGAGATGCTATTACATTACATTTACATACCCAAAATTCATGAATGATGGTTGCCTGACGCAAAAATCAAAATATCCAGATAATTGTTGGTGAATGTCATGCAACCATCATTCACCGCATTACATGGTAGGTTTTTGGTCACTCACAGCCGTGAGTGTCGTAAAACTGACGCAAAACCTACCGTCTGGTGGACGCCTAACAGATTTCTAACCAGATTCTTTTTCTTTCTTTTTTCAGAGTAATTAAAACACACAGGACATTTGAAATGTGATAAACCTCAACCGCCGCGAAGTGCTCCAGTAAACAGAGACTCACAGTGATTGCTAAGTTAATAATAAATTATTGCATTTGTAGTGTGGTGAGATGAGCATCTGACCGTTTGTGTGAGTGTGTAATTGCAATAAATTATTGTAAATTAATTGCTAAGTAAATATTAAATATCTTTTACAAAATTTGTGTTATTATTTTATTATTATTATTTAAATCAGATATACTTGCATAGTGTTAATAATCTTTCTTAGTAAGTTAATTATAACATCAGACATGATACTGGGACACCAGTTCATGTAATGAAAACCAGTGTCACGACAACGGCGAGTAGACTGCACTGACCTTAAACATCACCATGTTTGTGAACTCAGAGTTAATATTATACAACATTAATTTGAATAATATTTCAGTTAATGGGTATATTAATTAATATACAAATTTTAAAAAGATTTCTCATCTACTCTGTTTTAATCATAAGTAAGACTAGACAGTTGGATTGGAGCTTGCTCACCCAGAATCTTCAACGTAATGAGGCACTGGCTCAGTTACCTTTCATGTCAGAACAATTGAACAGGTATACCAATAATTTATATTTTAAACTTTATATACAGAGGAATTTAGAATATTAAATAGAAGTCCCATTTATTTGTAGAAACTTTGTAAAAATTATTAACGGAAATGGTGCTCTTTTTTACGCGCAAACCTGCCAAAAGACGGCGCTGTTTTACAAACTACTAATATCGGGACAATGCGTGAATTATATGTTATGATTATTCATTTCGCGGGCTCACTTGTAAGGAAAATGAGCAGAAAGGACTCACCTTATGAAATAAAAACATGGATTTACACTATTATTTTTATTGCAGCAGACAGTTAATGCATGAACTATAACAATACCAAATCACATGATCTCAAGTTCCATAATAAATACACGACTATAGCTGGTGATCTATGGATAGAGCGCTGAGAGTACTATTAGTGGTACTTGTAGGTCCTGTGGTGCTCTGAAATACAAAAAAGGCAAAATATTAGAAAAAAATACAAATATTTTGTAACATAGGGGCAATGCCGTATGAGGAATTCCCTCAAATTCCATGTGATCCTCTCATCAGATTCTGATTTGGTGACCGCTGAACAAATTTCTGGGTACAGCCTTTCAAATAAAAAAAAATTCAAATGTGGACAATTAATTGATATATTGGTGAACTCACAAGTTGAACATAGAACTTCCTTCTTTTTTGAAGTCAGATAAGAATAAATGAAATGACAAGAAATTTGGTGTTTTGATGAAACTTAACTTTTAGGTGCTTCTGTGACCTAATTAATGGCTACACACTTGTACTAACAATCCAGAGGACCTACCCGGGACGGGACAATCTTATCTTCACTTACCATCAGATGAGATTAAGGCTAAGTGCAAATCCATTATACACAGTTTACAAAAACTCACTCATCTTTCCGTAGTTGATGGCATAGAAGAAGGCCATTGATCCGACCAGCAGTTGGAAGAATGGAGCCATGGTGACCCTTTTTGGCTGCACATATTTGTGTTGCCACCTCCACCATGCTGAAAATTCACCAAATCTGATATAAAACAATCCCTACAATGATTTATTACAAAACCAGCAAAAAATCATGTTTGTATGGGAGCCCCATCACATATTTATTTTATTCTGTTTTTTAATATTTATTGTTAATGAAGCAATTGTGATTGAAATGACAATTCCAACTGTCTAGCTATCGTGGTTCATGAGATACAGCCTGGTGACAGACAGACAGACAGTGAAGTCTTAGTAATAGGGACTCATTTTTTACCCTCTGGAAATGAAACCCTAACTAGGATCCTTTAGGACATCCTTTGTGTCTTATTCTATCTATGCAATAGTGTACCCTAACACTCACTCAATTTATTTTATTTATCTTGATATATGTATAATATAATGTAAAAGTGGGTTTAAATGTAAATTTACAAAATGACAAAAATCTATTTTTTCTATTCGATTTCTAATTGTGTAAGATTGTAAAAATTTATTGCATAGAAACATATTCATATTTTTTAAGACTATTAACGAATCGTAGCTATAAAATATATAACCTTAAATTATTGGAAGATTTATTTTATATACCTCGGCTGAAGGCACCGGCCACGGCATTAGGGGTCTTGTTCCTACGTCCGAACCATTCTCCGATCTCGCTTACTTTCAGCTGCGAGAATGGAGTATCAGCTGAAAATCACAAAATAAATTACATAATCGAGACGAACTGGACTCCGAAGGGCAGCGATGTAATACACAAAAACCACCTACGCTTTCCGTAGTAACGGGCGGGATCATAGGGCCCGTGGACAGACGGGTTGTATTCCTTAGGATAATCACCAAACGCCATCGTTTTTCCACAGGAATATCAAAGTATTTTAATGAAAATCAGCCGAAGAAAACTGTCAGGCAACGAGACTGACCATAGACAACTTTTTTTTCTTGAGTAGAGTCATAGAGCCAGGTAGAGTTGCGTAGATTTTTCGTCCGGAATTTAGATTCGGATTTTAAATGTCAACGCAAGGGGTGGACCGTCACGTTCACATACATATTTATTTATCATTAGCAACACCGGCTGCCGCGGATGAAATAACTCTATATTGTCTATGAATGATTAAACAGCAAAAATTTTCTTGAGTGGTTGATGGTGGATTGTTGATTCTTTGTACCAAAAAACTATAATAAATCACCAAAATGGTTTTAGAAAGTACTATGATTTGTGTAGACAACAGTGATTACATGAGGAATGGAGATTTCCTACCAACAAGGCTACAAGCCCAACAAGATGCTGTAAATCTGGTGTGTCATTCCAAAACACGATCAAATCCGGAGAATAACGTTGGATTGCTGACTCTGGCGAACGGAGTGGAGGTCCTTGCCACGCTGACTAGCGATGTCGGCCGTATACTGTCCAAGCTCCACCGCGTCCAGCCCAATGGGGACATCAACCTCTTGACCGGAATCAGAATCGCCCACTTGGCACTCAAACATCGCCAGGGTAAGAACCACAAAATGCGCATCATTGTCTTCGTTGGATCGCCGATAAACTCGGACGAAAAAGAACTGGTCAAACTAGCTAAGAAATTGAAGAAAGAAAAAGTTACATGTGATGTAATCTCATTCGGAGAGGACTCTGAAAATAATCCTTTACTGACATCTTTTGTAAACACTCTCAACGGCAAAGACAATACATCTGGAGGTAGTCATCTGGTGTCTGTGCCAGCTGGAGGCTGTGTTGTTCTCTCAGAGGCTCTGATTTCTAGCCCATTGATTGGTGGAGATGGTGCTGGACCTTCCGGCTCAGGTCTTTCACCATTCGAATTTGGTGTTGATCCTAATGAAGATCCAGAACTTGCTCTCGCTCTGCGTGTGTCTATGGAAGAGCAGAGACAAAGACAAGAGGAGGAGTCACGACGCCAGCAAGCATCATCTGAGGGAGACACTTCAAAACCTGGCGAGACTCAAAACAGTGGCATGGAGAGGGCTTTGGCTATGTCACTTGGTCGAGAAGCTATGGAACTGTCTGAAGAAGAGCAGATTGCTCTAGCTATGCAAATGAGCATGCAGCAAGATGCTCCACCAGCTGAGGAGAGCATGGATGTTTCAGAAGAATATGCTGAGGTCATGAATGACCCGGCTTTCCTTCAAAGTGTCTTGGAGAACCTTCCTGGAGTGGACCCACAGAGTGAAGCTATCCGCAATGCCATGTCCACTATCAAAAAGGACAAAGATGACAAGGAAGAGAAGGAGCAAAAGGATAAAGATGGTAAAGGGTCAACAGATTAAAGCCTTTATTCAAATTTTTTATCAAACAATTTGCTCGTAAACTTAGAAACTATACACCATGTAATGTTTACCTACAACAACAAAATTTAAATATTAAATAATATAAATTAATTTTGTTTATGTTTATTTCCATGATATCCAGTTGAGCCCTTCTATTTTTTCGAATCCTGTAACAAATAGTTATTCAGCATCAATTTTTAAACTGTCCATTTGTTATGAATAAAACCGTTTTTCCCCCAAAGGGTAAAAAACGAATATTTAGGTTTCAGCCGAAAGGCTTGACCCACTTGAGATAAACCCTTCTGAACATCAGCGCCATCTAGTAGTTTCATAGTGTAAATACACAGCGCGTCGGTGATTGGCTGTGCTGTAACGGTAGTGGGAGGTGTCAGCGCGGCTGTCAGGCACGCGAGTCGCGTGTCTCTTCAGTACCGAACCTGTAAGAATCGGAAGCGAGGCGGAAGCCGGCAAGAGATTATTTGGTGGGTCAAGCCTTTCGGCTGAAACCTAAATATTCGTTTTTTACCCTTTGGGGGAAAAACGGTTTTATTTAGGTGTTCGAGCCTTCCGGCTTGACCCACTTGAGATGTTTATTATCTGCCGGCGCTGACCCAGCGTACTGTGAATTAATTGTGTGTGGTTTGTAGGAAACCGGTCCGAACTTCAAATTATATTTTAAGCTGATCTTCCCAAAAATATATATAAATACATGAAGAAGCCTGTCTTATACAAATCAAGTTAATACCAAAATCTCAAAAACGAGTACATTGTATAACAAAGCCTCAAAATCGGACATAGTAGGGCAGGCCCTCTTGCTGTTCCTTGATCTCACTTCCTTGAAACAGTCCCAGAGCGTTTGAACTGTTATGCCAATTTCCCTTGCGTAGTATCACGCATATGTCGAGTTTTGTTAGACCAGTTGTCTGAAGCGACTGCGGCTCGAAAACTGCCAAGAGAGCCTTATATGTTTGCGTTTCTAAATATCTATCGAAGCTGGACAGCTATAAAGACACTGAGGCTGCTTTCACCTTATTTCCGGTGGTGATAATTAAGTTTGTCAAGGTTAGATCCGCTCTACGTTTTCTTCTTCTTCCGATATATGGATTAACATAGGGATCCAAGAGATCTAGTTTAATTTCTTTATTCTTCAACAGACACCAATCCGGCTGACCATAATTAGTCCTGTCCGTTTCAGAGCCGAAAGACGGCCATAATATGATTTTGTTTTTGGAAATAAAATGTCGATCTTAGTTTACGTTGAATAATGTCAAGACATGAATGCGGCGGCCTGAGGCTAAGAGTATTAAGGTGTCCTGCGGCTAAGAGTAATATGTCACTACGTGCTGAAATGCTTAAAATCAAATGGAAACGTATATCAACGCTTATTTGTAATAACCACATGAAAAGGTCTGATACATCCTATACGATGTTTTTTTTTCCTTTAAGGGGTTTTCCACAGAATTTCTCTGTCTCCTTCATTAGCGGATGTAATCGGCTCACCCTGCGAAGGTTTTATAAGCGTGGCAACTGTTGGACTGTATGGACATGTATTGTTTTGGTGGCTGGTAGTATTTTCCTGGTTTTCAAAAAAACAAGTTCCGAAGTGCTCACGGCCGTAACTCGTCGATCGTAAGATCGTACGTCTTTGAGAGGCTCACCATAAAGCTTTCTCCCGTCTCGGTGCTATAAAGATATAGTGGCCTTGGGAGATGGTCACTCGTGGAATCAATGCTGGCGTGGGGAAAAAACACCTCCAGTTTGTACTATTTCCATGGTTGGCTGAAGGCATCTGCGTACTAGCTTTCGGTGTCCTTGTGCTCATCGCTCATATATTAGAGCTACATGTACATGAATGTAAATAAAATTATTTGATTTGGATAAAGAAATAGAATATATATAATTTATTTAGGTTACTTTGAGATCGTAAACTAAACTAGTGCGGATGACCGCCCATAGGAAAACATCTATTTCTGGAATTCCCATCCTCCAGGAAATTTCTTATTTCGTGGTGTCTAGGTGCCACTCTTGCTGGGACTTCAGTATGGACAGACTGTCTGCGAGGCCATCGCATCTGCATGGCAAATACTTTAGTACCACTGTGGTATTATGGAAGTCGGTCAGGTGTTAAGATTTTGAGCCAATATGGAGGAGTATTCTTTCATCTCGTTCATCCCTGTATTCTGAGACTGCTATCGGATTGTCAGTTTGGGAAACGATCGTTCTTCCTTGGAGCTCCCTCCATTCTGATCGTAAGGCTTCTAACAATACCCATACCTGCCAATTATTTTGGTGTTCCAGCCTAAACCGAGGTCTGGTGCGTCGGTGGCCACAAAAGCTGAAGGTGGATCAGCCTGGAGCCATTTATATGTGCTGGAGTCACCAATGTGGTTCTTCATTTGCTTGGTCAGGTAGTCAGAACGATTTGTGTTTTCCCATATCATGTCACGATGTTGCTGCGATATGTGTGAGTCTGCAGCATAGAACATTCCGTGGGGCAACGTTTCAAGCAGACCAAAAACAAAATTACTTAAGAGTTACTTTGCATCCTCCTAAATCCGTCGGACTTTTATAATTGTACCTGTGATAATAATAATATTCTTGATATTTGTTTTATTTTCTTTCACTTTTGAGTTAGGTAAGAGTTTTTTTGTTAGAAATAGTATTCCAGTTGAGGCCCAAATATTCTATTTGTTGCTTATGCACTAAGTCAGATTTTGCTGTGTTTATGTTCCAACTTAGCTTTGTCAAAAAGCAAATGGTCCAAATCGTCTGTTTTTCTAACATGGTTTTGTTTAGTTTATTCATAGGCAAAAAACAACAACAACATCAAGATAGACTATCACTCGAATTCCATTCTGGCGAAGTATAGAGGCCACTAAATCGATCGGGCACTTGATAGCCAGAGGGGTAAACGGCTAATATTATAAATAATGCCTTTGAAAACGAAGAAGTACCTTCTGTGTGGTTTACAAAAGAGTTTTACCCAATAATCATATTTTTGTATCGATTGAGATACCTGTTTCAGACTTATCATTCGAACATTTTGGTGGCCGTACAATGTGGGAAAGAATGCCCGAGCCCCCGCAGTGGGGACCCATATAGCTCGCCGATGATGACGATGTGGGAGCCGTCAGATTTTTCTCTTAAGAATATTTAAAAAAACAAACCATAATGGAACACCTTTGTACAACCTATGCTTACGAATAAAGATTTTGACTTTTGGAAGTCCTTTTCATCTCGAAGCTTTGATATTTATTGCATCAATATCTCAGAGGTTCTCGGTTCGAATTAGCTGCAATTTTCGACTTTTAACTTCGAATTGCTTGCAGAGCAACCAGTGATTCCCTCGGGCAAATCTGATCCCGTACTTCACCTGCATGCAAATATCTAGATTAAGGCATCCTTCCGTTAGCCAGGGCAGAACTATTTTTGTAGGTACTGCTTCTATTGTTCTCTGGTTTCGGTCGAAAGTTTCAGACGTTTTCTTTTCGATCGCGGTGCTGACTTGCCCATTGAGTTTTACCTGAATTATTATGTGCTGATGCCGGTAGAAATTTCTTACCAGTTTTGCGACTGGGGCTTGTCGTTATCGTTAAAAAACGTATAGCCCCCCCCCCCCTTCTGCCTCCGTTAGTTCCTCTTCCTAGAAGAGATAAGTATCCAATGGGGGAATATCAGGTAAAATGACATTGAGCACCTTATTCGGGCGTTTATGTCTATTGTTTGGTCTCTTCTACCATATGTGTATTGCAGCGAACCGTCACTAACTTTCCTGAAAGCGCGTTGTTGATTTAAGAAGTTTTTCTGGATCTCCACCTGCAGATTTGGATCCACCTTTAAGCATTTTTCATGAAAGGTCAACTCCAAGATCAAGTCAGTCCGTTCCAGTTGACAAACTGAGTTCCAGGCGGGTGTTGATGTTGCTTGGAGACTATTCAGCTTTAGTCCGGCGAAAAACAGGAGTTGCTGGAACGTCTCCTGAGGCTCGGCGTAATGGGTGTTTATCCAGACATCTTTATTTAAACGTAAACATATTCAACCTGGCTTAAACAGTTTTGGATCAGTATATGCTAATTTCAGCTCAGCTTCAGATTTACGTGGCGTGAAGTTACGGACGACAATAGCGTCTGTTTCTGAGGCTGTAGCTAACGATTTTAGTTCATTCAGCTTCCTCTGTGATGACGCAATTTGTGCAGTCAATATATCTTTTCCTGTCTCCACGGGAGGTTTACAACAGTTTCCTGCGTACCTGGTTACGCTACATAGAAAGAAAGTGCTCGGAAAATCTTCGGGTAGAATGTTATCTTCATCTGACTCCTATGGTTCATCCCACTCTGAAGTGGGTTTGATCTGACAGTAAGTGCATCATGCGTTCGAAGCAGGAGGTTTGCATGTCGGTGAATGTTTATTCCCGACGGGAAGATTTGGTAGTGGGATGTCCCAATGAGGACTCTCTTCGTTTCCTTGAGGAGCTGGCTTTTGAGGTGCGTCTCGGGTTGAGAAGTTGCATCGTGCACATAAAAAGCTCATAGGACCTCGCGTAAATCCTCACCATGACTATGTGTAGAGAGTACAGTTCAGTAGAGGGTGCGTCCCAGTAGCCAAACGCGTGGTATCATCCTAATGCACCGGTATTTTTTCTCTGACAGTGAGGTATCGTCTGGTGAGGGTCGATCCCTCTTCTGTAGGGACTGCGACTCGCAGCTTTGCTTACGTTGACAGTGAGAGGGATTCGCCGAACAGGTCCGACTGGGATAAATCTTCGACCTCCTACGGCATCCAACCACCAAAGTAGTTGTCGACAATGACTGCCAAAATCGTTCTCTTCTGTTGGAACAGGCCTAAGTACAGTTAGTCCATGACCATAGGTGCCATGATCTGTACTGAAGCCAAAACATCACAGTCAGTGAGACGTCATTGTGATGTGATAGAATGCTTGCGACGTGCTACGTGTTGTATGAAAACGTGAGTCCAGTCCTATCATTGATACGACAAGGACTTATCAATCAATGCGTTTGGTCTAATCAATAGATATCTCAAGAGTCGGCTGATGCGACCCGAAGCCTTGGCAGGTGTGACTAGACGTCTCGGATGATGCGACCGAACGCCTCGGCAGATGTAACCCGGCGTTTCGGTTGATGCGACCCAACATCTCGGCTGATACTACGCGGCGTCTCGGGTGATATGACCTGACGCCTCGATCAATGTGACTGTCGCCTCGATCAATGCGACTGTCACCTCGGCTGACGCGACGTGACTTTTCGGTCGATACGACTGTCGCCTCGGTTGATGCGACATGAAGTCTCAGTCGCTACGACCGTCGCCTCGGCTGATGCGACGTGACGTCTAGGTCGATACGACTGTCGCCTCGGTTGATGCGACATGACGTCTCAGTTACTACGACCCTCGCCTCGGCTGATGCGACTTATCATCTCAGTCGATACGACGTCGCCTCAGTTGATACGACGTCGCCTCAGTCAATGCGACGTCGCCTCAGTCAATACGACGTCGTCTCAGTTGATACGACGTCGCCTCAGCTGATGCGACGTGACGTCTCGGTCGATGCGACCAGACGTCTCAGTTGATGCGTCTCACAACGTTTGGTGCTTTGCAACAACCGAGTTGGTTATTGACTTAGTATCGCTCGTAGTGAGACGATAATGGCGACACCCCTGTGAAGCCTGCATGTGCCAGGGGCGACATGCTTGCACCGTTGTTGGTCTGAGTATCGTTCTTAGCGAAACGATAATGGCGACACACCTGTGAAGCCTGCATGTGCCAGGGGCGACATGCTTGCACCGTTGTTGGTCTGAGTATCGTTCTTAGCGAAACGATAACGGCGTTGTGACGCCCGCATGTGCCGGGAGCGACATGCTTGCACCGTTGTTCGTCTGAGTATCGTTCTTAGCGAAACGATAATGGCGACACCATTGTGACGCCCGCAGTTGCCGGGGGTGACATGCTTGCACCGTTGTTGGTCCTAGTATCATTCTTAGCGAAACGATAACGGCGACACCGTTGTGACGCCCGCGTGTGCCGGGGGCGACATGCTTGCATTATATTCAGGTGTTTCGTTGTGGATTGTTTCCCTATCCAACTAAGGAAATCCACAACAAGTTACCATGAAAAAATAATAATAAATGTAGGTATGATTTTACCTGTAATCCTTGTAAATCAATGTCGTCGATGAATTTTCGTGTTGCGCACTACTACGACGCTGAAGATTCAAAAGCGTACTGAAGAGACACGCGACTCGCGTGCCTGACAGCCGCGCTGACACCTCCCACTACCGTTACAGCACAGCCAATCACCGACGCGCTGTGTATTTACACTATGAAACTACTAGATGGCGCTGATGTTCAGAAGGGTTTATCTCAAGTGGGTCAAGCCGGAAGGCTCGAACACCTAAATAGAATATTTTACATACATACTTTCATTGTCCTGAAATTCTTTGCTCTGGTATTTCATTTTAGTACCATTTAACAATTTTTTTCTTTCATATTCATTTACAGGTCTGGGTTTTGAAAGTAAATCTGTAAAATAACAATACAATTACCTACCTAGCAAAGATTCCGTTTCAAAATTGTGTTTTTCTAAAACATTGAATTGGATATTATAAAACATTTTAGAAAAATACCTATAACTTTGTACCTGTCTCTTCAGTTTGTTCTTTTTCATGTAGCAATAGAAAGGAACTCTGAATATCCTCTAAGTGTGGCCTGAAAACTGATTCACCAACAGTCTCATCTGAAAAAGAAAAACAGATTTGTTATATTTGAATATATGACTGTACTGTCAGCCAACAATACACAGCACCTGGGTGTCTGTACAGGAAATGAAATATAAATTTGCATAAAATATGGTATAGTATAGGATTTTGACAAAAAATTACACTTGAAAGCGTAATATTTCGCAAACGGATCCCTGAATCGAAATGTGTGTGGTGGTGGTTCATAGACCCTCAATATTTTTGAAAGACTTATTTAACAATATCCCACACAATGGGGTAGACGCGAGAAAAATATTTCATCCCCAAGTTACTTGTATGGGAGCCACCCTTAAATAAACTATTTTTTTAAATTTTATTCTATTTTACAATTTTGTCGGCGTGATTTATATGCATACCTGTACCAAATTACAACTTTCTAGAAGTAAGGGTCTCTGAGTAAAGCCGCGGACATACAGAGCGAGAATAAAAAAAAGTTTGACTGTGGAACCCTAAAAATGATACTATATTTAATTAAAATAATGTAAATTTAAAAAATTCATTGGCAATTATAAAAATATTTTTAAGTCAGCCATTTTTTAAGCAATGTTTTCAATGTATGTGTTGGGAGCTCTTGAAAATGCTCTGAAATAACCTTTAATATATGAATAAATACCATAAAAGATATTTAGAAAAATTTAGGGCACTTTATATGAATTTCTGGCTAGTTACCTCCATGCTTTGAGGCTTCTTGGTGAGCACGCGTCATCTATAGGACCTTATCACTTACTATCAGGAAAGATGAAGGCCAAGTGCAAACCCCATTGAGTACAAAGTAGTTGTAGCAGGTAGACTTACACAATGATGGAATTTTGTAAAGTAAAAATATACGTAATCTCACTGACTAAATAAACGTTTTTCATTCTGTCTTCAATAGCTAGCGAATTACGTCACGTAGCACGTTTCATAATTACGTATACGGGACAACACGTGAAATCGACAAGTGAGAACTTGAGACGATTCAGTTGCTGTAAACTTCCACAAACAATTACTATCATCAGCCGGGAATATCAGCTGCTGCACATTAATGAAATAAGATTTCTCAATAAGACATTAAAAAATTAAATGGATATTTCTAAAGATTGCTAAAAAAATTAAAAACTGTTTCTTAAAAAAAAGAATCACGAAATTCACAGAAATTTTCCAGTGCACTGAATTTTATACATTAAAAATTATGTGCACCTGGAGAGTTGCACACATGCTCATATAGTTAGTTTAAGCAAGTGTCCGGGGGTGCATCCATTCTTGCGTCCTTGAACTTATTCTGACAGAGGATTCATTTGAGTTAAAATCGTGTTTATCGTTGTGGTCTCAGCTTTAGAATGGATCACCCCTGTCATCCTGTGGGTGAAGTAAATGGTGAACGTTGTTTAGTCCTTATGTCTAAGTGCATGACTTCAATGAGGGGAAAAATACAAAAGAATTGATGTCACATTAACCATATGAAAAGTAAAATTAGCTTACTATTTTTATGGATAGTTGTTATCGGAATGGGTCTGGCTTTACTGTTTGTCTTCACTGGTAACTTTTTAATGTTTTGTCGGATAGTAGGCGGCGTATTTTTGTCGTCCGCTGTTTAGAAGCAAAAATGTAATTAAAGTGCTGATAACCAGTAGGGTCAGTTCATAGAAAGACGTGAAGCGGCGATGCTTGAAGAGTGGCCAGCATTTCGAGGCGCAGCGCGACGCCGCGGAGCATTTTCAAATTATGTATATCGATAAAATGTGTAATCTTTCTGTGTGGTAAATAAAGTTACATTTTCTAACACTATCTTTAAAAGTGCGCGTCGCGTCACGTCTCGGTGTGAACTGACCCTAACTATACATCAATTCATATTTCATAACATTCATTCCAATATGGAATTAGACTATGAAATATGAGAATAACTATTTAAACATGTAATAAAAACACAACAATAATTTTTTCATACATTCACGACCTAATAGAAAATTTTAAATTACTCGATGTTTTGTAAAGGGATAGTGAAAGTCCATAGGAAAGGACACATGCTACATTTTATCCTGATAGAACGAGCAGTTCTCACAGATTACATTGTAAAGTCCACGCGGGCGAAGCTGCGGGCAGAAGCTAGTTATTACTATTTTCTTTTACAGATTATATACTTACGAATGGATATGGTTGTAGATGAGAGATCTGTTTTATTTTCTTTATTTCTATTTTGCGTCATATTCTGATTCGGCCTGTTCCTAGGTAGTGATTGGCATTTCTTCGGTACTGGTAGATATTTTTTCGGTCTTGGCTTAGATTTTTCCGGTTCTGGCTGGTTTCTTAACCGTACTGGCAATAGTATTTCTGAAATAGTAATAGTGTTGAGCTCAGCTCCAGCTGCCAGCACAGAAAGCTTTGCCTTCTAATATCGTAATAAATCGAAACAGACGAAATTAGTTTTACAACTGCTGGTCATTTAAATTAGCCTATGTTTAGTTTTTCACTGTGGCAATGAATATCACTGACGCATTCCAGCAAGCACTGTCACCCAAAAACCAATATGGCTGGAAATGAACGCCATGTTGAAATCTTTTTTAAAAGTGTTAACGAATAAATTAGGTATTGGTAGCCCCATGTAAGGGACTATACCTAACAGTTATATTTACCCGGTGATTCGTTTCCACTAGAATTCAAGCTGTTACTTTCATTAGTGGGTGCAGGCAAACTGCTACCTGAAAGAAACATTTTTAGCAACAAATTAACAGAGAATATTCACTAAAATATAAAACTATTTCTTGTAACCGTTTGTCACTTACAGTATGGTTTGAGTTCTGCATAATGCAGTGAGCTATTAGTCACTGGAAAATTAATAAGAAAATATACATTTTCCAATCGTAATATTTTTTTATACTAAACAGGGTATAACACTTGGAATATAATGGATGGAACACAAAAGTGCAGCTCCATCAATGCAGTTTGGCGGTAGACTCAGGTAACTCAGTAATTACAGTAACAGGCGGACCATTATTCCAGTGGGAGGACTGGGAATCGAACCCGGGACCTTCAGATTGTTAGTGACACGTTTATCCACGGTGGCGGTGGTTTATATAAACATACAATTTACAATAGATATGAGCATAATAAATATGATCCATCTCGATGCCTTCTTTTAGGACCGTTTTTTTGTCGTCAAAATTAAATGACCCGTACCTCTGACCAAGCCGCTCGCCCTTCGCTCCAAACATGCTCTTCTTAGACTGACGGAGCGAACAGATGACGTCCGACTACTTCCGGTATCGATTATCTTTGTGGCTGTCCAAAAGAAAAGCGTCAACTGCTATTACTGACCCCAGAACATGTTAGCACCACACACTGGGCAGCAGCTCGAAGAACATCGAAACACGCCAAATTATCACAAGGTACAGAACGTTTATCATGTGGCTTATGAATATTACTGAAATTGAGAATGCGCGTGCGCTTTGCATTAGAAGCTGTTTGTAGCTTTGGGCCTACTTAAAAAATCGTGTACACCTATCTTATTTAATTAAATATTTTGTACGCCATTAATATGGCTAAATGTGCTGTACTTTTATAATGACGTAAAATCTTTGCCTGCGAGCAACCCCCACATTTACTGCAATAAACGATTTCTATTCTACTGCTGCGAAATAATCCATATCCATACTGGTGGATATATAAATCAAAAGTGAGTGTGTCTATAGGTACTTGCTTTACGCCGCAACAGAAATCAGAATGACTTGATTTTTGTATAGGGATACGGATCCCGTGGGATTATTTCTGACACCTTAAATAAATTAAGGCAGACACTGTTTATTTCAAAACATACTAGCGACACGCCCCGACTTCGATTTTCCGGCGGATTTTCTCCCAAGGAGTCCCAAACACAAGAAGTTTATAGACGTTATTTATTAGCCATTTGTTAGACAGCAATCAGCAGACCCATTCCCAAGACACTTAACTATTAAATTATAATATTCAGCTAATATAACTCGTAATGTAATGTAGTCATAAAGTATATACAGCATCCCATCTTAACTTCCCCCTTAGTCGCCTTTTGCGATACCCACGCAATAACATGGGGTGACCCTATTATAAAGCTGATACCACTCAGCTAAACATATTTTACTATATAAACTATTATTATTATACAGGAAGGCAACACTCACGTATTTTGCTTTTACGAAAGTCTCGTTTCGTCGGATTCGAGTCTAATTTAATTAGCGGATACGTTGATTGTTTTAGCGTATCTGGTAAATTAAAAGGTACAATTTATACATAATTTATGGCAACTAGCAGACGTTGAGAATATAACAAGAAAAACAAGTTGTTTCCAGACTGATTGCCATATCATCAACATCATCAGTCGAGAAACGTCTCCGGCCATAGGCGTCCTCCAACGGACAATACAAATGACCGGTCCCGAGTCATATCAACGTCTAAACTTCTGGGTCTAGTTTGTTACATGGACTCCTTTGATGAAGACGTGCTTTACGAATAGAACACCAGCATGGCGGCCTCCACGGAGCACTTGGTGGTGCAGTTGTCTGACAATTAGACTAGGACTCACACACACGCGAAAGGCCTGGGTTAGATTACTGGTGGGGACATCGTCAAGTCACTCATCACTTTGAGACTTTTGAGACAGACTTTTCCCTGTTTGGTCAGGATATTACAGGCTGCATTACCTAATTTTTTGAACATAAAGATGATTCAGTTCTTTGGAAGGCACGTACAGCTGTGGATCATAGTTGTAGACAGCAATCGTTAAGCCAATTTAGAGGTCTCCAGGCGGCTTGATACTTAGCCATTCATTAACAGTCTAATCCCAAATATATGATATAGTTTACTCTGTACTCCGTACGTCAATGGGTTTAGGTACCCCAACTGAGAAACGGGATAAAGGAAAGACGATGAACTTAGGTATATTTCAAACGTGGGTAGTGATAAAAGTTAAGCAACAAACAATTTCATTGCGAAATAATAGTATAATTCAAATACCTGAACGGCAAACATTAAAGTTCACTGACAGCTCTGGTTTCCGAGTAGTCGGCGCTTTTCTATTGACAGCTGTATCCAGAGCTTTTGTTGCACCTGTCAAGAGAAACGGCATATGTTTATGTATACCTACGTAATCAATAAGTACCAAATGTTATTTTTTGTAATCGTAAAAGCGATTTTAATGAGATATAATTGAAAATTATACTTCAGATTTATTCATATATTTGTGTTGTAAGACCTTGCTTGTTGGCAACTTTCATTATTCTAGGTCAATGGGAAGTACCCGTTTTGGTTCCTTCTTCGTCGTGAGGAAGCGAGGCAACAAATTGAACTTCTCGTGGGTCACTCAACGGCCTTAATGCGTGACCTAGAAGCTTCCTTTTTTCACAGCTTTAAGGGACTGGAGCCTAGCGTATTTGAGATTAATTTCAACTTGAAACTGGTACCTCCACGCGTTCCTAAGAAAAGGGCATTGACAGACGAACAGCAAAGTGATTCCAAAAAGGTTCCTTTTTTCCTTTTGAAGTACGGAACCTTAAAAGCGTAGCAAAAGATCGAATTACTTACAATCTGTCTGGAAAGTGGCAAAGGATAGCCCAGATTCCGTCTTAGGGTCTTCCGCTTTGCAAGATGTGTCGCTTATAACACGCGCTGAAATAAACATAGTTCATCATCATCTCATAAGTCCACTGTTCTTCATAACATATGTTCAACTTATCTCTGCAGCTGCAACTAACAGCTTCCGTGGTCTAGGAAATTTCTTAACAATCCTGGGTCAGGTTCGATTCCCAGCGGACTTGCCTATCGGTACTCAGTGTGGTTGGTGGTAGGACATCACTTTGTCCATCTGGCTGACTTGTATACCATGTTACCTAAGTCTGGTGTCTCATTAGTAAAACGGTATCAAACACCCCACTTTGAGAAACGCTGTAAATTGCTGATAGTGTTCACTTACCCGCAGTTATAATATTGATGGGCTCAGACTTGTTATTCTTGGGTAGATTACCGCGGCCGCCACAAACTGATTCTAAAACACAAGCGAATATGGTTGGTAATTCTGTTAGATTTATTTTTACGTGTGGTTCCAAAACATTTCTCACTCAGCTATAGATAGATAGAGCTTCCCCTTCCCTTCTCAATTACTAATTAATCACCAAATGAATTTTGATAGTCAATTTATAGAAATCGATCCCCTTTTTTAACTTGGGCTATGCATATAAAGCACCATACGCTATGACGTCATCAGCTACGCCGTTGTCACGGCGCGCTACGGCTACGCGACGGAAAAATGCGGGCATGTGGGTGAGGACGCGACGGACTCAAGCGCACCCGGCATTTCGGTACCATTTTTATATTGCAAATAACTAAGACATACATATCCCTATCAGCTCTTGGGTTTCAAAGACAATTCCAATAATAGTACATATAATAATACCAAAACTTACTCATACTTTTAGGTGACAGATGTCTGCATTCTTGTGCCCTACCAATAACTTCTTGTCGCAATTCTGTAATTATTACGATAGCATTTAGTAGAAATACAAATTGCAGAAGTTTTTTTTGACAACTATTTCCTGCTTGACACTGCAATTGTACGCAAAACATAATACTATTTGTACATTATTTTACAGCTTGTAACATTTGGTAGCATCATCAGCCGGACACTTCAAACAAATGTCGTGATATCGGCACACATAGAAACGTCATCTACGTTTGTTTACACGCACATGTGTGAGTACTTTCGAAAATTTGAATTTAGAACATTAGGATTTGTAAAGTGTCAGATGTATATAATGGCCAATACGTGTCTTGTAAATATTTTTTTCTTATTTCTCACTAAATAACGAAACGATTAACATTATTCCACTAAGAAATCTATTGTTTGAACATTGATTCTTACTGGAAGCGTGGCTTTCCCTGTACTGCAACATTGAGTTGATCGGCCGGTTGCGGAGGTTCAGCGTCTTGCGGACCGCTGCTCCTGCAATGATACAAGCGTTTGATGTGACGTAACATGACCATACCTAGTGGCTCTGAGCTTTATACCTCGCGAGCACATACTTTGCCCCACAGAGCCAGTTCTTTTTAAATATCGACCAAATTGAGACATAAATAACACCTAGTACAGATTAATTGGTTTTAGCCCTATTAGTTAGTATTGTGATGAGGTGGTTCCAGGTGCTTTATAAATCCCTATCTTTATGAATTCACCCAAATGGGAAAGAGAATAAATTGATTCTACCAATCACCGACTACTAATCACAATCTACAGACTTTTTCAATTAGACTTATTGACTTTGTCTCTTCTCTGTAATTATACGAAACTTTCAAATAATAAGACACCGCATTGAAATCGGATATCATATGGCGGAGATATCCAGTATCTCCTTTACCCTTCCAGTGCCCTTAATCACAAAAAAAACGACGACTACACCTATATACCAAGTTTCATCCAGATCGGTTGAGAAATGCGATCTGTAGAGGAAAACATACAAACACACAGAAAGTAGCTTTTTGCCCTAGTAGTCGAAAGGAAGACCTCAACTAGATACAATATCTCACTCTCACTCTCGCGATAGAATGATGACTCACTTACCAAATTTAATGTTGAAACGGTTGCTACCTACAGTGTGGCATATAGAGATATTTTAGGCTACCGTCGGCTATAATATTATGTGCCACGGATGAAACCCATAAATGTTCTAGCCGTGCTAAAGCCTTAACCGAACTCCATACACTCACTCGATTCTCGTGTCTATGGGTTGATATGCTAATAAATAAACGTCGGTCAGTGTAAATGAGTGACAGTTGACGAGTCGTGGGAGAGAGCGGACGTGGATGGTAACCAACCCGTGGACATCGACGAGCCAGTGATGTGATAGCTGTCGTACGGACCAACTACTACAGACAGAATAGAATCGTGCCCATACATGTCATCATCGTCGTCAGGATACGTCCTCTGCTGGACATCGGCATCCCTCATGGATATCCACGTCAGTCTTGTCGCAGTTTACGACATACGGGATAACATGGGTCAATATAATGATATCGCTACTTGCCATAGCAGCAATGTAGCTTTAGGAAGGTGGACATAAAAATATCGTTTCGGCGCATACATCTTATCCAATACGCGTTTTGTCATATAGCTCTATAAACGATTTAAAAAAATTCCTCTTCTTACGAGTAGCACACCACACAATACTAAATCACATAGTCATACTAGAGATAGTATAAGAAATGCGAATGTGAATTTGTTTTTTACCACTTACCGCCGCAACGGTTCAACCAATCGTGATGAAATTTGGCATGCATGTAGTCTAGGGCATGGAGAAGGACGTAGGCTACCTTTGATTCAAGTCCATTAGGATAAAATGTCTCCAGTGTGATAATTACTGAATCCCACGATGACCAAGTGGGCTAAACACTAATAAATGTATTACTTTCTACTGGTACAGGGTGATGTAAATGGAAACAAAGTTACTTCTAACGTTAATTTATTTGGAAAACTCTTACATAGTAATAGAACAATAAGCTACACAACATAAATGAAGTCAACATAACTAATGCATTCAATGCAATAAAAATAAATTTAAGTCATAATTCTGATAATCTTGATGATCTAATTTTAAGTTTGTAATTTTTGACAATTTACCACTAGTATGGTTAAATCATCTTATACCTTTAAACGATATTTCGACGCAAAATATGATGGGAAATTTCACGCTGTCAAACATAATCTCTTTTGCCGAGTGGTTCACACGTGTCATTCCTTCCGAGATATCCGCGTTCAAATCCCGGTTGGAAAATTGATTTTATTTTTGTTTTTTGTGTGTTTTTATTTATTTATTCAAGTTTGTAATTTTTTTAGTGGCAAATTGTTCCACTCTTTCTGGCTAACCAGAAGCAGAAATAAAGTTTTTGTTTGTTTTTAAAGAACTACGAGCAAAGCTCGGTCGCCCAGATATTGATCATAATATACCATTTGTAGAATTAGTCTTTTTGGCCTTAGATTAATTTACTAGTAGGATAAGCGTAAATTTGGCTATACTGCCAAACCATGAAGATATCCCATCTGTTTATTGTAGTTACTTATTTTGGAACTAACTTGAAATTAGACAACCAAATTATATAGACACTTTGCTACTATTTACCGGCTAAATAGTGATGTTTATCAAATAACATTAACCATGCATCATTTGATAGGGGATTTTTTAATTACTCTAAAACAAATAAAAATATATATTTGTATTATAAACGCTTAAAATATCGACTCGATTTGACAATCACCCCAATATTTAAATATTTTTGCCGGTAAAGAGTCTGCATATCACATATTCGGATCAAACAACCGGACCATTCCGGATGTAATATAAAGAAATATGCAAGTATATTTGGCTCAATTTACATACAGAGCTGTTTAAGATCAATTAAATCGCATTATCTTTTTCTTATTCAGGGTCAAGAATATTGTCAGATTTAATAAATATAATATTGGATGAATAGCTTAAGCACTCTAAAAATGCGTAGTTACACCGTTAATATGGTTGTAAAACAGTAACAGTAACTTTGGTTTACAGTTATTAAACAGAATTTGAAATCCTTTTATTGACTGTAAAAAGATACTGACACTGCAATCTAAATTGCTCTTAAAACTTCTGGCTGGGTTAGTAAAACAAGTAAATGCATTCAAAAAGAACCGGAAACCGACATCAATTGCCCTAAAAGTCTACTTTTATTAAGGCAAATTTAAGATTTATATCGTTTTCTCACGGATGCCGTTGTCAGAACTGGACCGAATTGTAATGGGACCGCACAGGAACACGCACAGCACCACCTTTCAAATAAAAAAGAATCATCCAAATCTGTTTACCCAATCAAAACAAACATTTTTAAAAAGAATTGAGAACCACCTCCTTTTTTGAAATCGGTTAATTATCTAGTATTTACGATGAATGCAAGGGTAAGCGAAATAAATAAACTAACACAATATTTTTAAGTGTTTTGTTGTAATTTTTACTGTCCATACTAACACGATATATTACTTTGCCAAAACTTTTTAAAAAGTCAAAACGACTAATTAACAAAAAAATAATTTTAAAGGGTTCACCATACCGTAGAATGTCTTTTGCAGTTCTCGTAAAAATCCAAAACTAACAATAAAATATACACAATATACATTTTATTGGGAATAATGCAGAAATGGCTTCGGCCTAAATTAAAATTCACGGATAAGGAAATAAACAACAGAAATGGAAGTAAAGTCTAAAGACCATTGCCTCTCCTGGCAATAAACATGGCGTCGTTTTTTTAGCATCTCCAGCTGCCAAAAGGCTAAGGTCACATTAGCCAACGTAACGGTAAAAATGACAACTAAACATTAAGAAAATATTATGAGGTGAATCTTTTAAATATATAATTTTGGGTACAACATTGGATATTTCTTTTTGATTTTACTAACCCAATCGCGCCTATATGATCTTAAAAGCCTACAAAATACTAACTACCACTACAGCTCTCTTTTTCTAACTCTATATTATTAGGTATGTCTGTCTTATTCTTTTTACTGATCGGTGGTTCCGATTCAGTACCGGAGTCGTCGTTGGACTCGCGCCGGTTCTTCTGTCTCGCTCTGTGCGCCGCTTTGAGCTCCATCTCGACGCAGTGTTCGGCGAACATTAGTTGCAGAGGGGCGTACATGTGCGGGAGGAGCTCCAGGTCGTCCATCGTTATCTGTCGATGCGAGGAATATATTAAGTCAATCTTTTATTGATTTAACTTTCCTCCATTTGTCACATTGCTAACATAGACATAGGAATCCTTAATTTGGAAACATAAAAACACAAAAACCGGCCAAGTGCGAGTCAGACTCGCGGCCAAGGTTTTCGAACGATGGAAAGAAACGTACAGATATTATTACCTCGATATAAAGTTCATTTTCCCGACCGCATAACTAAGTCTGTTTGTCAATGTTTTTTTGATGATTTCTCAAGTTACAAGTTGTTGTTTCATCAAAATCTATGCAGGTGCCTTTTGATTATCTGTAAATTCACGCGTCCTAACGCTACGTCACTCGCGAGTGTGACAGACAAATGACTCGCGTAGTGACGTCACATCGGGTCATGGTCAGCAGCAGCGGAAAGAGTTTTTTTTACAGAATATAGATCAACGCTTGGCCACGACCTTACCTGATGGTAAGCGACGATGTGGCCTACGATAGTGCGCGTTGGTCTAGAAGGTGCCTGTTCACCCTCGACTTGAAGACACCCAAGTTATAGTTTTTAGGGAATACAAACGCCGGCAGTGCGTTCCACTCCCTGGCTGTACGCATGATTGACCGAAAGAGACTCTTCATTATCTCAATTATTTTTAAAGATGTAAAAAAATCTCTTAATTTTTCCTATATATTTTTTATACCCTTATTGAAATCTTTGTTCATACTCATTTTCATACCTGCATATTGTCGAAGGCGATGCCAACACTTTTATTGTTGTCGTTGAGTATGTTCGCGTTGAGACGTGGGAGGCGCGCGTAGCGCTGACTGAAGTGCGTCAGCAGCGTGTACTTGGCCTTCATCTGCTTGCCGATGTCGATCGCTTGCGTCGTAGTCGAGTGCATCTTGACGCGAGCCTCGTCCGACAAGTCGTCCTCCATTGTCGCCTCGTGGATGAGTAGGGTTGAGTTCTTGCCTGGGGAGGAACACAAATTCATTACGTCAAGTTTCAAACTACTGTTACTTAATTTTTTGCTACTTTTTAATGCAAGCTTTTTTTAACGGTACTTTAGAATGAGGATTTTCATGAAAATTTTCGCTACCGGTTGGCGACACTGTGTCGCAAAATTTTAATGTAGTACTACATACAGACCTTCGGTGAAGGAAAACATCGTGAGGAAACCTGCAAACTCCTGAGGAGAAATTCAAAGGTTTTTGTGAAGTCTACCAATCCAAACTGGGTCCGAGCGGTGGACTATGGCCCATACACTCTCTGTAGGAGAGTAAACCTGAGCCCCTGCAGCATGTTCCATATATAGGCTGATGATTATAATGACTACGTACGCAACGGAAGTTCACTGCCACCCACCGATCCGTGATACCTCACCTCTCCCCGCAAGAAAGTGACCCAGATACGGATCGTTACTATGGCGAGCGCGAGTCTACTCAAATATGCGTGTGAATACAAACGTCATTCGTTCGACGTATGGGAATAGGAACCGATTGATATCAGGACATAAGTTTCCGGACTGTGGTTATGATGCCATCGAGCTGTTCTGGTGATGCAGACGAACTACTGTAGCAAGAGATCTCCCATCCCAATTATGCAGTAGTGTATTTGCAGTTGTAGTAATTATATTTTGACAGCGCATATTATAAACCAATGGAAAGAATACCTTAAAACAAAATGAAAGTGATACATATTTCTGTAGATGGGTGACCTCTTGACACAGTCAGTTATTGTCAAGAGATGTCTCAGAAGTTCTTACCCAAGTGTACCAGCGATTCACAAGGTATAGTGTCTCCGGAGTATGTGATCTTGTGTCCAGCGACCTGGAGCGCGACTCCGAACGCGTTGGGGCAGTGAGACACAAGGCAGGTCTCTATCTGCTCCAACCCCAGGCTGGAGAGCATCGCTGCGGGCGTGTCCTTAGATTCTAAGTCCATCAGCTGGGTGAATACATAATTCATAAAGTTATTATTCAATGATTAACAGCAGAGGGTCAACAAATAATAAAAACCTAACATATTGTTAAAGAAAAGAGATGTGTGGCGATACTTTTTGCTACTGATGTGATGGTAAAACTGAATGATAGTTGTAAATTACTAGTGCTTAAACACTGAACAACGGTCCGTTTACAAACTTTGTCCAATGTTCCAGTAAAAGAGAACATTTTCCCTTGAGTTTTACACCAATTAAATGTCAGAACGAATTAAAAACCGACCTCAATTGCCATAAAAATGTTGACCTCTAAGGGTAGAATGATCTGGGTCCATATTTGGTTTTTGTTGATTTTATCAAAAAGCGCTCAATCGATTTCGATGAAATTGATATGGGACCACCTCTGAAGTATGCTCTACCAAATAATAAAAGAATCGTGAAAATCGGTCCACAATTGGCGGAGTTATCGCGTAACATACATAAAAAACCTTCAGTACAATAATTGCGAACCTACTTTTTGAAGAAGGTTGAAAAACGAACAGTTCATCAAGTTAGTAGGTTAAATTACAGGAGGCGGGTAGCAGTATTAGTGTTTACCAATGGATGACTAAAAACCTAGACGGACCAACGACCTGGTTAAGGTCGCGTCGAGTCGCTGGGTGCAGGTGGCTCGGGACCGATGTGGCATACCATAAAGGAGGCCTATGTCCAGCATTTTCACGGCTGATGATGATGAAACGTGCCTCCCAAGTGTGGTGATTACGTCAATCTCTTGTCAATCCTGTGTGTCCAGTGGACTTATGCGTTGGGATGATGACCAAAAACTTACCAAGCTCTGGTTAGGTATGAGAGTGAACTCCCGGCAGATTCTCTCAAACTGCTGGTCGTAGATGTTCAGCCATGAGAATATCTGTCCGGGCGCCAGCAAGTATACAGGATCCGGCGGGTGAGCATCTTCTAGCTCCTGGAATGCTTGTCGGCGGGCTTGAAGCACGCCGATGAGGCCTGACGAATATGTAATTGATTAGAAAAACATTTAAGAAAATCTACGAAAATAGTGTTGTGTTCTGACAAAAGTTGCAGAGCTAGCCAGTGTCTCATGAAATTGAGGTTTCAGGTTGGCCTTATTGACACTTAGCCAAGATGAATTCCAACAGTGTTCTCCTTGTAAATTTAAAAATCCAAACCGACTTAAGAAGATTTAGGACTTTATTTAGATTATTGTTCCGATCGTCATCGTTATTCGAGTACCGACTAACAGACGAACAGATAAAAAAAACACGTTTGGCTTGCCTGCAGCTTGCAATAAGCTTTTCGCTTCAAACTTTGTCTTTTTACTAGACCAATACTTTCGAGTACCGTCTTCGTCCACATCATCATTTACCATCAATTGAGATAGATAAGCGCTGTTCTATTTTCAAATATTAAAAATACTAATTACTTCTGAATTTAAAACTGTATCTGTGGCGTAGAATAGAAATTGATTTCTTTTTTTGAAATTTGAGAAATTTTGCATAGTCTAAAATTAATACACAGGAACAAGTTTATTTAAGTAAATATTTTAAAAAAGAACAACGCAAAAAGAAATAGAAACATATTATACAAAATTTATTAGTTTTAAAAAGGTGACCAGCTCGGCATGGTGCTGCGGCAGGAGGCCACAGCGCTGATTTTCAGCCGATTTCGATTACTACAAACACACTTCACCGCCGTAAATACAGAGGGCGAGATGTAAGCTGCAACGACACTAGTGCACATATCAGTGTATCAGAAAGAGACAACATGAAAGGCATTAGAACGCCTTTGAATTTTTATATAAATTTTATACTAGTGAAAGGTTATCCCATCTGTAGTGTATCTTAAAGTAAAGTAACATCCACACCATTTAATTTAATATATTGCTTTCAAATACCGGCCTTTGAGAAAAATATCCGTTGCATAAGCTCGAAGTAGCGTATGTTTAGTGAGTAAATATAATGTATTTGTACCTATGTGATGGTCGGCGTGCAGATGTGACACGTATACGGCCTTCAGGGTCCTGAGGACAGAGTTCACTCGCTTCGTGCCGTAGAAGCGAACCATCTGTCCGTACGTGCCTTCGCCGCAGTCGAGCAGTATCGAGCGGTCTTTGCTGGAAAATCGCACGTGTGCAAAGATATAAGGTGACTTTCTGAAATAAACTGACTTCCTGGTGTAATGTAATTCTGAGAATCTCAAAGTAAGGCATATATTTCTTAATATTTTTATCTTGACTCGTTAAGAACCAGAAACGTAATTTTAAAAGCTAGATTTTAATTTCAAAATAACCCCTTAAAAATTATAAATGTTAAGATTATTATGGATAATAGGATATATTGATAATAGGAAAGCAAGTCGGAATTTTTTTAATAAATAGATAACTACAACATTCACAATCGTAAAGAAGCTGTTATTTGTAAATGAATTAAATGTGATATTTCGCGTTTCTAAACGCAGGATTCACGCGGAGTGCCCCGACCCTACGGCTCTTCCAGATTCTCTCACAAGCCATGCCCATTAGGATGTCAATATAGCGCCTTAACAACCTACTATATACTAGTCGTGCTAAAAATATACACTATTCGCCATTTTGAAAATTTCCTAAAATGGCGACTATAATTTAAAATGGTGGACCGTAGGCCAGGCTCCGTAGGAACATAATTATTACAATATCTTTACATTTCTTGTTAGTCTATGTCTGACATGTGTCATCCATAATTATAATTCTTCATTCACGGGACCAAACAGTGTTATTAACATTGCTGTAGCGGCAGACTTGTATAGCATCTTTCTTGTTTTGTAACCTTGCTGCGGTTACAAAACTTAGTTACAGAGGCGGCCGAACGGTGGTCGCTAGCCAGGAGGACATAGAACGACAAACGGCGTGGCGTCGGCCATCGGACCAATAAAAATCGTAGCAAAAGCCCACGAGATGTCGCTGTGGTAGGTAGTAGTTCCTACATGGTTAAATAGATGGCGCTGTCGTAGACATAATGTGTAGTACTTACTCAACGTGCAACAAGATTGCACTCGTGTTCCTGGTCTTGCTCGGTATACAGGATCCGGTGCCCAGGAACACTATCTTGGGGTACTCCTTGTGCGGACCCTTGTTGGCGTATCTCATGCTGTCCACCAGACGGCGGAAGTGCTCCAGCGAGGCCACGAACCCATCCACGTCCATGGCTTCCTGGATGTAGTCCTGTACGTGAAGCTTGGGCTCTGCTGATCTGTGGATATTTCAAACGAAGGTTACAATATTTGTATTGTCTAATGAGTTTGCACTCGGCTTTCATCTTACCTGAGGCTGAACGCCCATAAGCCTCAAGCAAATAAAGACCTGACTCAGATAGCTTTGATACTAGATCCCTCATAGATTACCCGTCAAAACGTTCTCTACATAAGGAGTTTGCAATAAACATCGACAGATTTGTATCCATCCATAATAACGTCAGACATGATACTGCGACACTGGTGCATGACAATCAGTGCGTTGCGCGGGTTCGTTTCTGCACTCTTGCGCATCGTGCTGTAGAAACAGTCTACATGCGCCCGAAGCGCTGCAGAAGCGAGGCAGCCGCAGCAAACCCCTAAACGCATTGTTGTAGTGAACGCGAAAGGCGTTGTAAGCCCCCTGCGTGTATGACTGTTATTGATTTTTAAACGCACCTGTCGAGCTGTATCTTGGGCCTCAAGTGGAACATGGAGAGCGTCCTGCCAGCTATGCTCTTCACTTTCTGATCATGCTCACCACCGGTCTCCTCAGTTTCCCCCTTCGTTGAGGTTTCCATGTTGATAATGTCCTGGAACTGTGCGATGGCAACCTACAAACGGTTGTTTCACTTATATACCACCACCATGCAAAGCCAAGCTACAGCAACTAATCAATATCATTACTTATATAATTGACAAAATGCAGTTGTTGGTTTGTCCTAATTTCACAGAGCAACGGATGAACGAGATTTTTTGACATAGATATGGTATATGGACCAGCTAGAGAGTGATTTTGCTGCTTTTGTCCCGGACAAATTTTGTCGTTGTATTATTCTACAAGTCCTCGCAGACAAAGTCGTGGGTAAAAGTAAGCTATATTAAAAACCTGCCAAGTGCAAGTCAAGAATAATAGTAACTTACTGAAGTTATTAAATGACTTAATAGGTAAGGTAAGAAGTGCCGATAAAGAATAGAATAAAGCCCGGATAAAAAAATTTCAATCTGTTGAGGTCAAGAAGTTGAGGGTTCGTAGGCCTAAAGTCACACACGGTCGAACTGCTACAACTTAAATTCGCGTAAAAATTACTCTCTTTGTGCTTTGTTTATGTTCTTGCCACTTTTCCAATTTAAATACTTCATACTCGTCTACAACTTCGATTGTAGTGTACCCAAACACTACCGGCATAGGTGCAACATGGACATTTGACAATGTTTTTCGTCTTGTCCATGTTCATTTTTAAACCTACCTGTTGGGAAACTCTGTTGAGGTCATTGAGCATTACGTTCAGATCCTCCAAGGATTCTGCCGTTATGACTATGTCATCGGCAAATCGAAGGTGAGTGATGTAGTCGCCGTTGATGTTCATGCCCAGTCCTTTCCAGTTCAGAAGCTTGAAAACATCTTCCAGTGCAGTGGTGAAGAGTTTCGGGGATATAACGTCACCCTGTCTTACACCTTTCTGCACTTGGATCGGTTTCGTGCATTCATCCTGTACTCGGACGGACATTGTGGCTTTATTGTATAAACATTTCAACACTTCGATATAGCGATAGTCAATGTGGCACCTTTGGAGAGACTGAAGCACTGCCCAAGTCTCGATTGAATCAAAGGCTTTCTCGTAGTCCACAAACGCCAAGCATAATGGCCGATTATACTCCTCGGTCGGTATGTATACCTGGGACAGATCGTTCAACTAGGTAGGTCCAACTTCGACAAAGAGGTCAACCGAAGAATCCAACTCGGTTGGGCAGCGTTCGGGAAATTACGGCATATCTTCTCGTCCAAAATACCTCAGCGTCTAAAGACAAGTCTTTGTACAGTGCGTGTTGCCAGTGATGACATACGGAACCGAAACGTGGTCTTTTACTGTGGGCCGAATAAACAAGCTCAAAGTCACTCAGCGAGCAATGGAACGAGCTATGCTCGGAATTTCTCTACGTGATAAGGTCCGGAATGAGGAAATCCGTAGACGAACGAAGGTCACCGACATAGCTCGACGAGTCAGTGAGCTGAAGTGGCAATGGGCAGGCCTCATCGCTCGAAGAACCGATAACCGTTGGGGAGTAAAGGTTCTCGAGTGGCGACCACGTACCGGGAAACGTCTACCAGGCCGTCCCCTTACTAGATGGACTGACGACCTGGTTAGAGTCGCGGGGAATCGCTGGATGCAGGTGGCTCGGGACCGGTCGATGTGGCGTACCATGAGGGAGGCCTATGTCCAGCAGTGGACGTTTCCCGGCTGATGATGATGAAATACTTCAAATGTCTTTTTCAAGATCAGGATTTTACTAGTACAAAAGTAATTGTAGATAAGATAAGATAAACCTTTATTTGCAATAAATGTGGTACATTTCAGATGTTCATTTTTCTTTAAAAATTACGTTTTCATGCGACACGGCAATGCAGAGATATTCATACTGCGACGCCATAATTTAGAAAAATAGTTTCTCTCGAGTTATCAACATAAAGAACTGAAACTGAAAAAAGCTTTTCAACCTTCTTGCCATGCAAAAAGCCCGACGCCATACCTTCTTCTTCAACTCCTCTAGCCCCCTCAGTCTGATGGGGCTGCTAGTCTTGGGGACTGGGGGTGCAGCGTTCCACACAGCCGGCAAACTGAAGTCCTTTAGCAACGGGAATATAGAATTGTCGAGCAGGTGTAACTTGTGTTGAGTGCGGTGCACCGCCTCCGAGCCGAGGCAGGTGTTCTGAGAGTTCACTATTAAGTGGTGGGTGGTTGGGCCGAACAGGTTCATGAAGTTTTGGTACCTGAGGAGATATATGTACTCTTTGGAGCTCACTTTGTGCAGAAATTATTGTAGAACATTGTTTTTGCACATGTTTTTCATTATTGTAAAACGTCATACAACTAAAACATTAAACTCGCTTTCACATTTATAAAATTAGTAAGTATGTGTGTTAACTGTATAAATATATCTAATTTTAAAAGATTACTTTTATAGATATAGATTATAAAATTTATTATATTCAAGAAAGACATTGACAGTTTAGAAAGGCTCCAAAGGAGAGCAACAAAAATGGTTGCATCTCTTAGAAACAAATCTTACGAAGAACGCTTGTTTCAACTTAATCTGACAACACTGGAAGAGCGAAGCAAACGAGGTGACGTCTTCGAAACTTATAAAATACTCAATGGACACTACAATGTGAGCAACATCAGAACCTTGTTCACTATGAGCCAGAACAGTCAATTTAGAAGGCACTCAATGAAGCTCACCAAGCCTGTATGTAGGAGCAACCCTAGGAAACACTTCTTGCCTAACCGTGTAGTGCATTCTTGGAACACTCTCCATGAAAGTGTAATAAGTGCTACTTCAGTGAATTGTTTTAAAAACAGACTAAACAAACATTTAGAAACAAGTGCAGTGATATACACGCATCAACTCGAAGAGCTGCTAGCGTATCAAGCTAATAATAATAATATGTATTTAACATTTGTAATTATTTATTTTTCATTGATTGGTAATGTGTCAATTTTCCAATGTCAAATATTGTCATGCCAGGTAGGGTTTGAACTGTATTTTACGTGCTTTTCATGTCTTAAAAAAACTCACACACAATAACGATTTGATTTCATTTCATTTATAGTAAAAGAATCGTTCCATTAAACTACATATTATATTTGGAACCACTTTCCGATCCGAAGTCCGCTAAAACTACTATAAGATGACATCAGTATCGTGTTATGGCATTACGAAGGTAGGAGCAGGTATCAAGTGACTATCGTATGGTGTAACTCACTCTTCAGTGTTGAGTACGTTCGGAGGCGTGTAGTGGACGATCAGAGTGGGTACATTCTCCACGGGGTTAGATGAGTCGTGGAAGTGCGCAGAGAACTCGGACACCTTCAAATATGATATCTCCGGAACGTCCAGCACTGAAACAACACACTACAATTTAACTCATACTAGCTTCTGCCCGCGGCTTCACCCGCGTGGACTTTAGAATGTATCCCATGGGAATAACTCCTTCGATCTGGGTAAAAGTAGCCTATGATCTTACTTTGACCTTTCAACTATCCCTCTACAAAAAATCAAGCCATTCTGACTTTTTTAGCCAAGAATGTGTGAAAAAATGAATTTTTGTTAGTGAATTTATCCAATGTTTTAATAGTTACTCTGACTCTCCATTACGACCTGAAGGAAGGACAAACTTTGCTACTGGAGTTACTGCGTTACAGCTGTACGTTATCAGGCGCAGGTTTCCGGGACTCGACATCAGATTTTGACGGACGGATGGGGTGGTGTGCCTTACTCATGCCTCCCCAGCTCCATCAGAAAGCCCAACAGTTTATTTGTGTTGTTGAAGGCCTCTGGGAGCGACCTCGGTGTTGCGATGTATTGTGCCCGTAGTGTTGCTACTTCTCCGCACTCCAGCAGGATGTGAGCAGCTGTCTCCTCGGCCTAAATGCATGCTCTGCACAGAGAGCTGTTACATAAGTAAACGCTCTCTCCTCATTTTTTTCCTAAGTCGCCTTTGATGACATGTGGTGGTGGCAAGAGAAGATAAGTCATCCAAAACACTCACCTATAAACAAAGGTCCAGGGTCATCAGGCGTCTTCACATCCTTGGACAAGACGAGGGTCCCGTCCGGCAGAATCACATCCAGCCCATTCTTCAGCTGACCTAGCAATGGACCTGGCTTGACCCCTTTCGCCACGCACTTCTCCAAGTCCAGGGCGCCGAGTCTTTTCTGGAGAATATATAAGAGAAATTGAAATATATTATACTAGAGACAGCAATATTTTGATGGTTGACTGTTCTATATTCAACTTAGGATTTACGACGATTTCTTCTTTAATTGTGAATGGCAAAGTAATTACCTTCAAACTACAGATGTAGGACACTGTGTAATGCGACTTTTTCTGTAGATCATGTAAATATTTATCATTCTTCTTTTTTATGTTAGCGACCACTGAAAAAAATATTATTATTATTTATTTACTAATATAAAAGTTTATTTGTCTAGTGCCCGACTATGAGTTAATTAAAAGTAAAAGGTATGGTACAAAAAAATAGAAAAATTTAGGGAATTGTATAGTAGGTGCCACTCCAACATAATCAAGAAAAATGAAGCCGCATGACTTGAAATTCAAATAAACTTTATTGCACACATACCTAAAAAAACTTCAGGCAGAAGACTTCATGCTAAACAAGACAGTGGAAAATATAGTTAATTTGCTTTGAACATGGTGCATTTGATGACAGGCCGAAAATTAAAGTTTCTCATGCTGCACCTTTAGAGGCATGCAAGTATTTAAAATTGATAGATGTTTCAACAGCATGGTTTAATTTTATTAAATGATTATCTTATGATTTGCATAACTATGCAAATTATTGTAACACTACTACTTCTTTATACCTAAAGAAATTATCTGTCTATGCTAGAAATATGGTGCTGAAACTATATCATCTCAACTGCTTACTGATTCAAAAAGTCATATGGCATGAAGGTTGCCTGGAAAAGATCGCTATAAGGCCGTCTTCATGTAGTTTTTGGTATTCCTTTATTTGTTTTGTCTGTGTGTGTGCAATAAAGTTGATTTGAAGGCTTTATTGTATCAGAGGCCAAAATACTATTTAGGTTCGTCACCGAGCCAGCAAAGAACTTTTCACTTACCATTGTCATTGACCTTTGGTCTCTTATCTTTCATGTGAACATTTTTCTTTGGGTCGTTGTATTTCGATGGACTGGTGGCACGTTTAGAATCTACACTTTCTGACCTCGAGTAATAGTCTGTATCATCATTAATGAACTCCTGATACTGACTTTCTTTTGGATCTGGTTTGGATTTCTTTGTTCGGTCATCCTTTGAAAGCATATTCTCATCAGTCAGTATTCTCTCATTGTTCGGACTACTGAAATCGGTAAATCTCTAATGAATTTTAAAAATTAAATCAACGCCTGCATATTTTACCAGTGGTTTATTAAAATAAAACTAATTGATATCTTGAGATCAGGGTTTATTTGGAAATAGACACACTGAAGTACACTTCCTACTGTCGCACATAGCGAATATACAGAATGAGCAGAATTCCTGCGCGGACAAATCACAGCGCGGCACGGTCGGATCGGTCGGGTGAATGACGGTGGCGCCAGCGCGGCGCGGTGACAGTACGCGGCAACTACGTACAGTGCTCTGTACATGACGTGCTAGTTGCGACACTCAATATATGCCATACCATATATCAGGTAACAAAGACGAATAGTACTGAATAGTGTATGGGCTTCTGAAATTACAGAGTTCAAGAAACCTATCATAATCCTAAATTTAGTTTCCAAAGTTTAGCAGGTGACATATGATGACAACAACTCATACAATGTTTACTTTAAAGAAAGAAATATTAGGTTTATGTTCAGCAGTGGACTCACACAGATAATAATTCTTAAAATAATTGTTTTTTATTTGTTATTTATCGTGTGGCGTATCATGGGGGAGGCAAATGTTCAGCATTTCCCGGCTGATGATGATGTATTTTACCCGACCCGACGAAAGTACAGTCAGGTTTTTTTTAAATTCACTTTTCATTCACTATAGATAGTCATCAGTCCATGTTTATTATTTTTTCACACAATAGGTTCTTCAATAATAGTTGATAAGGTTGTAGGAATAGAGTGTGCTCAGACAGTATCCTCAATTTAATGAGGTGCACGTTATGTTATCTTTTATTACAGGAAAACAACACTAACAATCCCTGAATGCTGTTCAAATTAGTATATTTTACAAATACTTACAGAAGTACATATTTGACTTTCATTACAGAATCTTCAAAGTCTTCCTTGACAGTACATTTCGCCATCGAGATATTCATGTTTTTCATTATAACGAATCTTTTTGTGGCATTGTATAGTTCATCCTGAAGAAAAAATATATTATTAGATACACACACTACTTTTCAACCGACTTCAAAAAAGGAGGCGGTTCTCAATTCATCGCGTATTTTTTTAAATATTATGTGTGTTATGCGATAACTCCGCCAATAGTGAACCGATTTTGACAATTCTTTTTTGTTTGGTACAGCATACTTCAGAGGTGGTCCCATATAAATTTTATCAAAATTGATTGATGACTTTTTGAGAAAATAAACAAAAACTAAATTTTTAAGGCAATTGCCATTTTAGTTCTTTTTGAAAACGTTAATTATTCTAATACACAATGTTTAATGATAAGAGACAGTGGTTACGTTATCTTTTCTATATATTATTTTATGATGGCTGGCTGGTATGATGGCTTATTTATGACGGTAAATGTACAGTTATATGTAATCTGGAACTACAGCAGATCATCTGACATCAGATTGAAAAATTCAGTGTCAAAATATAATATTTCAGGATGAATAAAGCTATCAGAAAGTGGAGTTTTACCAAGCCTTCAGGTCCATGAAGTGTGATATTAGGCACTCCAACGTCCTGCAGGGTCAAGGAGAGACCAGGTAAGCCACCAATGTTCTTCCAGGTCTTGTTTGTGACGAAGATGTGGCTCAACCGTGACAACTTCACTTTGTGCTCGTGTGCTAGTCTCTGAGTGCATTCCCCACAGTTGAATAGATATCTGAAAGCATTGTTAATAATTTGAACCTAAATTGAAATAAGATTTACACAAATACAGGCTTTGAAATTTCAAGTCCAGCCTGCACTTTGTACACTACAAAATTGTGGTAACAATAAATAAATACACTTTTTCTGTACAAAACATTTTTTTTTTTTCATGGAAAATGACAAATGACGCCATAGATTAAAGAACGAACTATGGTCCTCTACACTATAGGTAAAACCTAATTTAGCATTAACTTGAGTCAGTAAATCTATCTCGCTTTTGCACATATAGTTCACTAAATGGGAAACAAGACTGTAAGCGTTTTATCAGTATGTAGATTTCTACCTCCTTACTACACAATCTATCAAAAATTGAGTAATAATCTTTAATGGAATGAATGAAGAAAAAAAAAGAAGTTAAGATGTTACATCAGATAGTTTTATTTGTTGGTCTTTCTATAAAATCTAATTCTATTCTATTTTTAGTAGTATGCCTACAGTCACTATCGGTAGGCAACTATTATTGCCAGCATCATCTAGCAGAGGCCTAAGGGTACATTTACACAAGTATAGTACAAGTCAACTGTGATATTTCACTAACACGAAGGTGGCACCCTCTTGCCAGCAAACTTCTGATTTGATAACAATGCAATACTTACTGATAACTTGTTTGTTTTACTAATGCAAGATATTATCTAATTGTCTTCTTATTGTCTGTATAATACAAAACTCTTCTGAATGGGAGATAAAGCCTTTAACATCACAGTGATGCAATTTAGTAGCAATAACGAAGCATAATGTATTTTATGAATTGCACAAGGTAATTTTCCACACTATGTTTATACAGGGTGGTCCAAAATGTGACGTCCAAAAAATTTTTTTAGATTCCTTACACCTGGGTGTATCCGAAAATACCCCATGTATGTTCCGCGATTTTTTGTAGTTTAGAAGTTATGATTTTTTAAATGTATATTTCGAATTTTCTGCCGGAGCGACTTAAAATAATCGTAACTTGTTTAATAGTAAGGTTTTTTTATTTATTTTTTCTCGAAAGTGATCGTCTTGAATCACCCTTTCTACTTTATTATCAACTACACAACGTTATTCATTACAAGTTACCGAAAAAAGGGATGAAAGTAAAAATTTTAGGTTTGAGTTGAACGGAGCCAAATTTTCAAAAATTTCTTAATAATACAAAGTTAATGTTTCATTGGTTCAAACTAATTTTAAAAACTCCAGCAGTTTGTCAGCTTACCAAATAATAATAAAAAAGTTGTTCTTAATAGGCGATTTTACGACGAAATTGGCTTCAGAACTTAGTTAGGTGAGAATGCATTAAAAAAAAATGTTGTCGTAAAAAATGTTTAAGCTTATTTTTTTTTTCATTTTTATGGCCTACATTAGCAAGGCATCAAAAGCATTCAAATAATCTCAAATTGAACGATCAGTGACACATTTCATTTTCTGTTTTTAGACATGAAATTATGAAAGCTAGAATTAAACCAAAATCTACTTCAAGGCCAATCACACACAATGACACAAAGCAATAAATAACACGTTTCAAAAGGCGCCAGGCCAGTAAGGTCTTTCTCTTTCGCACTGTTATGGTTGCGTAGAAGTACGAAAGAGAAAGACCTACTGTCTTGGCCACAAAAGTCAGCCGTGCGCGCTAGGGGTTTTTTACCTGCACTTCCCTCTCCCCCCTCTCCCCATACATTCTCCGTAGCATCTCACTGTATCGTCCGTCCGCTAGTCGTTCACTCACTTCCATCGCGTGTGATACTACTTGACGTTGCTTCTTTCCGATACCGATATTTTGAACCTACTTTCGCTTTGTTACTGGACTCCGATTTGCCTTACGACTAACTTGTGCTTGTGTTACGGACTCCGATTTGCCTTACGACTGACTTGTGCTTGTGTTACGGACTCCGATTTGCCTTACGACTGACTTGTGCTTGTGTTACTGACGGCAACATGAGTAATTTTAGTCTAAGCCAGTACGCAGAAATGCACTTTTACTATGGTATGGCCAAAGGAAACGGTCATTTAGCCGCAAGGCTATATCGTCAACAACTGGACCGGCGAGGAGAAATACTGGACCATTACCCGGACCATAGGGTATTTATTAATACTCATAATACGCTGATGGCCGGGCGTATCCCCGGTCGTAGCCAAAGGCACGAAGGAGTACCCAGAGTAGATCCGGACAGAAGAGATGAAGTCATCGCAGCTGTAGAAAGAGACTCTTCTACGAGTTCCAGAGCAATAACCAGAAGGACTGGAATACCACGGACCTCAGTTCTAAGGATATTGAAAAATGGTATGTCGTTTTGTTTTTTATTTACACAAAACATAAATCACAGATACAATGCCAGGTATTAGACTTCTTCCTGCCTAGGTGGTGAGTAATAGTCCTTTTCTTTTTTCAGAAGGCTACCACGCTTACCACATTCAGCGCGTTCAGGAGCTACAAGCTTCAGATTACCCTAGAAGAGTTGCTTTCTGCGAAACAATGATACAAAGGTGTCAGGAAGACCCAGATTTTTTTAATAAGATCTTATGGACCGATGAATCCCGTTTTGAAAACACTGGAGTATTTAATATCCATAACTATCACAGCTGGGAAATTGAAAACCCACACCTTGCAAGAGCATCAAATTTTCAACATCGATACAGCGTAAACATGTGGTCGGGAATTGTAAATGGAGAACTGATTGGGCCTTTCGAGCTGCCGTCTAGGTTGGATGGAGACAGATATCTAAACTTTTTGCAGAACAACCTTTTTGAATTGCTGGAAGATGTAAACTTGGAAACAAGAAGGCACATGATATTCCAAAATGATGGTGCTCCTTGCCATTACGCACGCCAAGTGAGGGGGCACCTTAATGAAACATACCCGGGCAGATGGATTGGGCGTGGCGGCCCAATCGAATGGCCTGCACGTTCACCGGACTTGAACCCAATAGATTTTTTTATTTGGGGTTACTACAAAGAAGTTGTCTATGCTCAGCAAACTAACTCCGAAGAAGAACTGAGACGAAAATTGAGAGAAGCAGCGACGAAAGTCAGACAAAATTCAAGCGCTTTCCGCAGACTAAAAGATAACTTTTTAAGACGTTGCCGATTGTGTATCGAAGTTGAAGGGCGTCATTTTGAAAATCTTCTTTAATAAAGTAGTTGAACTTAAGAGGGAACAGCAGATAAAAAATTTCATATGAAATTAAGGGTTTGGGATATAGCTGTTTTCTCAACGAAACGTTAGCCAAATTCAATCATTTTGATCTTATTCTCTTTATCAAAGAATAATCTAGGCCCGTTGGTTTTGCTTTTTTCAATATTTTGTCTACAATTAGAATTATGGGCATCTCAAAACTCAAAATTTCAGAAAAAATTTCTTTCAACTTATGGTACTCATTATTTAGAGTAAACGTAACATTTTCAGAAAAAGCAAAACCAACGGGCCTAGATTATTCTTTGATAAAGAGAATAAGATCAAAATGATTGAATTTGGCTAACGTTTCGTTGAGAAAACAGCTATATCCCAAACCCTTAATTTCACGGCAAAACTAGGCAAATACCAAAAAAAGCTTCAACTGTCCTTCTCGCACAGTTCGGTTCGGGAGGCAGGGTACACTATATCACAACTATATACTGTGTATTATATGTATAAAAATAAAGTAAGCATGCATTAGTGATGTCAATAAGCTTTATCGATTTTTTCGACTAATAGTGGTGGGAAAAATATATCGATAGATACCCTTTCTCTAGCTATAATGGTTTTACCTGTTAGTTTTAATGTTTAGATTGATCTAAATAAACAAATATAAAGACAAATAATTCTAAGGAAATTTATTTTATCTCTAGAACAGAACATTTTCCCTGAAATTCTTAGTTGTTGTTACGTGTAAATAATTAAATATGATTTATGAATAAGTGACTTATGTTTCAAATATTTTTTTAATGTTAAAGTTCGAGTCGGACTCGCATACAAAGGGTTCCGTACCACTGTAAAATATCTAAACAGAAAAAAAAACACAGAAAAAACATAACATTTATTGCATGGACATCCGTTTATTTATAACTTTTTTAAAAGCTTTTTTATATTATTTTTTGTTATTTATTATTATTGAAAGTCTTGAGAGAGAACGAGAAGTTATATGGACATCGCATGTACAAATCGCTACGGAGACTATATGACCCGACACAGATATCCCGGAGATCAGCCAGCAAGAGCTTGAAATGGCTCTCCAACAACTCAAAAACCGGTCAAGAGCAAGTCGGACTCGTGCACCGAGGATTCCGTACAGAATATGAATTAATGACATACTGAAAATCATAAATAATAGGTACGGTAATATGCACCCAACAATGCTCTACCGAAAATGAAATTCTAAGCTAAATTACATATTACGAAGTTAAGTTTATAAACATTAAAAAATCAATTTTACTGTGTTACAATTAAAAAATTCAGATTTATTCCTATGGTTGTGCTGTAAAACCTTTCTTCTTGCCAAATTTCAAGACATTAGGTCAACGGGAAATACCGTATAGATTTTGGGTTCATTGCATTTTGTACGGAAATGGTCTAAAATACAGCTATATCTTTTTATTGCGTTGACCTATAAGTTTCATTATTTGACAGATCTAAGGGACAGCAGACTGGAGTATTCGATATCACAGTGATCCTATAAGGATTCCTTTTTTCCTTTTGAGGTACTTAAAATATAATAGTATAATATGAAGTATGACAGTAGGAAATACGATAGATTTCGACGATATTATTATTCATGTCGACAAATAAAAACTTGAAATATTTTTTCCCAGTTATACATCTCATACACTTAAGACGGGATTTTTAACTCGTCTATTCTATTGTGTGAGGTGTCGTGAAATTACAGTTTTTTAACCGACTTCAAAAAAAGAGGTTATCAATGCGACCTGTATGTATGTAATATTTCCAGAACTGCCCAGTTTTCATATATGTTAGTCTATACCAGCTTCTAAAGAAGTGTGCCAAATTTCTAAAGTGTATGTTTATTTGTCCTCGCATATATCCGGAACACACACACAAAAGAAAAACACACATAGGGTTCGTGGATTTCAACAAAGCATTCGACACACTCGAACATAGATTTATCTGGGACGCACTGGAAAAACAAGGCGTACATGCAAAATACATAAGAATACTGAAAAACATATACACAAAAAGCACCGCACAAGTGAAGCTAGAATCTACAGGCGAAGAATTTTCGATTGAGAGAGGGGTACGCCAGGGAGACCCAATTTTACCAAAAATATTTTCAGCTATCCTGGAAATGATATTCACAAATCTGGATTGGACGAATAAAGGACTAAATATAAATGGCAAAAAGCTGGGTCACCTACGCTTTGCAGACAACCTGATCTTACTTTCGGAAAACCCGAAAACCCTACAGACAATGTTCCAACAGTTAGCGGAAGAGAGCGAGAAAGCAGGCCTGTCAACGAACTTAACGAAAACAAAAGTAATGTCAAATTCCTCACAAACAGAGCCCATAACAGTAAATAATGGAGAAATAGAGTATGTAGAAATGGACAAGACTAATAACTGAATGGCAACCACGAGATAGCAAAAGAAAAAGAGGCAGACAGACTAGAAGATGGGAGGACGACATCAGACAAGTGGCGGGTCCAACATGGACCCGCATAGCGAAAGATAGAATAGAGTGGAAATCCTTAGAGTAGGCCTATGTCGAAAGACAAGCTGAAATGTAGGAACGACCGGTTACTGATACTTAATATAAAAAGATAAGTAACGTATAAAGTAAGCATATTTTTAAGAAAATTGTAACAAAAAATTAGTTCAGCAATAAAGGCTATTTTATTTAATTTATTTTTTATATATCCGGAACTACAAGTTCGATTTAAATAATCCCTTTTTTGTTTACCTAGGTATTGTAAAACTTAGGGAAGACTGCAAGTTTCATCAAAATCGGTTCAGTAGTTTTTGAGACTGGGAATGTTAAGTGTGTATTTCGGCGTTGCAGTGCAGCAGAGCAAATTTAAAATTAATGTTTTAACTGTACTGTAATCTGTATGCCGAATAAATTATTTCTATTCTATTCTATTAGTTAAATGTTTGTTAACTCAGAGCTTTTCACTGGGTGAACCGATTTGGATGATTCTTTATTATTTGAAAGCTGATGCTTTCCATGTGGTCCCATTTCAATTTGGTCCGGTTCTTAGAATGGAATCCATGAGAAAACAATATACATCTTAAATTTTCCTTAATAAAAGTAGACTTTTAGGGCAGTTGAAGTCGGTTTCTAGTTCTTTTTGAACGCTTTAACTTGTTAGTCCTTAGACTCTAGCACTCTAGGTATTAAAACACCTCTAGGTCACCTAAAGTATCGTTGGAAGACGAACGTTCGGATATGGTGAAACTAAAAGGTTTCTTTGTTGACCGTAGAACCCTAAAATAGCAACGCCATAATTTATATTGTATTTATATGTGATAGGTACTTACTAGTCAATTATATCAAATACAACCACAGTATGTCGAGACTAAACCAATATGCGAACAATAATTTCTCAAAACGTAAAACAAGGGTTGACGCACGCTCACGTCAAGTTTATTATAATTTTGAAAAATACACTCTAGCCCAGGCGGAGGGGTAGCGACGATGCGCGGCGCGCAGGGGCCTCTTTGGGATGTTATGCAGCGTTATTTGTGTGAGTGAAAGCATGTGAAAGGCTGTATGTGTGCGTACCGAATCGCGACAGCAATAACATATTCAAATACCTACTATTCTACGGAGACTTTGCTTCATTGGCCTCTTAATTTGTGTTTTCTTTTATTGATGCTAAAAATAAACCAAAATAACCGTATTAATAAAAACTAAACTAAGCTTTTTTAAAATAAAATGTTTTCTAATGTGTCACTGATCGTTCAATTTGAAATTATTTGAATGCTTTTGATGATGCCTTGCTAATGTAGGCCATAAAAATGAAAACAAAATAAGCTTAATATTTTTTTTTGACAAAATTTTTTCTTTATGAATTCTCACCTAACTAAGTTCTGAAGCCAATTTCGTCGTAAAATCGCCTATTAAGAACAACTTTTTTATTATTATTTGGTAAGCTGACAAACTGCTGGAGTTTTTAAAATTAGTTTGAACCAATGAAACATTAATTTTGTATTATTAAGAAATTTTTGAAAATTTTGCTCCGTTCAACTCAAACCTAAAATTTTTACTTTCGTCCCTTTTTTCGGTAACTTGTAATGAATAACGTTGTGTAGTTGATAATAAAGTAGAAAGGGTGATTCAAGACGATCACTTTCGAGAAAAAATAAATAAAAAAACCTTACTATTAAACAAGTTACGATTATTTTAAGTCGCTCCGGCAGAAAATTCGAAATATACATTTAAAAAATCATAACTTCTAAACTACAAAAAATCGCGGAACATACATGGGGTATTTTCGGATACACCCAGGTGTAAGGAATCTAAAAAAAATTTTTGGACGTCACATTTTGGACCACCCTGTATATAGGAACCAACCTCTTAAATATATCAAAATTGTGCAATTTTTTAATGAAAATAATAGTGCTCTGCCACGATCTTAAATGAGAATAGGCAGTTTCCTCACTTAGCCATGTTATAGCCATTGTAAAGGTATCAGATGACATGAATAATATCATTAATTACATAACCTAAATTCACAGTAAGGGTGCACAAAAGGGGGCACTGAAGATTTTTTTTAGAAACATTGCACATTAGCGCCACATTTTGTACATCTTAATTCACTTTCAAGTAGTATTTCAAACCAGTAAATGTTTCACAAAAAACATATGATATTGCTATTACTATAAATATTAAAGTATCGTTAGGTATCCATGAATAAATCAAAAGCAATTGACTCTATGCTGGCAAGAACTTGCTAGCAAGGCCAAATTAAAACACGGTAAAGATAACTTACCGCTTCTGATCAGTGAAAAGATACAGAGTGTTAGGTACACCAGGGGCTCCTGATCCTAGAACCTGCAGGTAAACAGTGCTTGGAGAGTACTTGTCAGACCTTTGAGAAATGTTCTGTCTCTGGCGCTGTGCCTCAGCTATTCGAGCAGTATTTGCTTTCGGCATGCTGGCTAAAAATTCCAAGAGTTTCTTGTTATTGGTGCTTGAATAGCAACGCAAGTTTGGACTAACTACTTGGCATAACAATGCACTTCTAACATACATGTGTTTTGAGGTTATGATTATATTTTTATATTGTTTACGAGCAATTATCCAGAATTTTAATAATTGACGCGGTTTTCATGGTTTTTGTTCCTAACTATTTCTGAACTAAAACATTTTCTGATTTAGAATTCGAATACCAAAGGCTCAGTAAAAAAATGAAGTGACAGTCAATGTCAGACACAAGTCAGTCAGACAGCAGTCGGCCACAGATTACTATATATGCAGACGGCATAGTCATGACTTCTTATATCACAAAATGTTACGGAAAAGAAAAATTATTTTATATCTCTCGCAGAGATATAATATACAGGTTTGGCTTCTTTTTATAACAGTTCATAGCTAATAAACATTTCAATTTCATCTTATAATGATCTAAAATAATAAGTACAGAGATCGGTCCTACAACAGTTATCAGCGTGGGGACATATTATCTGCCTTTGCTGATCTGATCTGGTCACCGGGCTTTCATGATTTGCACAACTGCAGGCCTACAGAGGCAAATTTCTCTCTCTCAGATATATGGAGTTTGTATGTAACTCGGGTGGGCCTCTTTCTGACAGGCCAACACGTTCTCCACGGTTGCTTGCTAACCGGGCGTGTTTGACGGTGCGAGTAGACAGGTGTGTCTCGATCGGTACATTTTGTATAGCATTCCTAGCCTTCCGGACTCTGGATGATCTGAGTAAATCAGAACAGCAAAGACCGGTATGTCTCCATGCTAAGACGGATTTATTTTGCAGTATCCAAGCCGTGATATAAGGTAACTATAAGCAAGGCAACGTTTTTTCTGTGTTAAAAAGTGCTACGGAACCCTTCATGTGCAAGTCTAATTTGCACTTGGCCAGTTTGTAACTGCAGCCAAATAAAATGTCATGGCATTGACAACAAAATGACAAGCATGAATAGAAAACAAAAAGGCGTTACGAGTGCTGCCAACAACGAAATATAAAGACGGTTTATTTCATTTTCCGAAGTTGCAACATTAATTTAGAAAAATGGCGTACTTTTCAGCTGCGGGTTGCGCAATTTTTATGTAAATCTACATGTAATTTGTAATAATATCAAAGTTTTGTTGTTACAAAAATATTCCAGACTGTAGTGATGTTCTTTATACGTAATTTATAGTGTAAATATTGTATTGTGTGTTCGTATTTTCTGATAAGTGCATACCTGTCATGGACCGTGTATTTTTTGTGTTTTGGTGATGTATTCTAAATGATAATGAAACGGAAAATAATGCGGCTGTGCAAATAATGTGACAATGATGGGCAAGTTATGGGTGGTGTTATTTGTGGCCTTAGCTGGCTCACAACTGGGACAGGGATTACCTGTTAAATCGGCACCGCCAGTCTACCCTCACGGTAATCAATTGATTGTTACAAATGCATGTATTCTAACTCCTAAGCATAATACCAAACATTCATTCTACGTCCATTAAATAATAAAGCTCAATATCAGTAGAGTTCACTTGTTTGTTAGTAAGTAAAAGGACAATAGCCCTGAAAACAAGTTTGGACGATTTTTACAAAATCACATATTTATTTTTGGAGGTAGGGTAATAATGCCAAGTTAACATAAGACTCCGTTGATATGTAAAGTATCTATGAAATATTGCACCTATCTATTTCGCAAATACAGATTCTAGTAGAAATCTACTAATTACAATCGAGTAATCTGAACCCTATCATTTTGTTTGCTAAACACTCACCACAAAACGATATATCAGACATGAGGCAAAAAGTTATTTCGTAATTAATGTATTTACAATAGTTGCATTTGAATAAAGTATGATACTTATTCTGTAGTTGCTGCCTTGTATAATATCTATCTAAATTATATCTTAAATTTTTCTATGTAAACTCCATAGTAATGATAGAAACTTATCAATCAATTGAGATTTTTTCCACCAACTATGATTGTTAGTCACTTCTAGAGAATTTTTTAATGTGGTTTATAATTTACCTTGCATGAAACATTATATTGACTTAAATTAAGTTTTGAAGAAAAAAATTTAAAACGTTTTCTTACCCTGTCTAGCTAAAAATTAAACAGATGTTACAATGTTAAATTTATTACAATTAAATATGCAATTATTGCCTTAATTTGTATTGGTAATAAGAAGGTAAGGAAAATTGTGGTTATAGTGAAAAATATAACTAAAATAACCATTTGCTTGACATAAAAGTACTAATTTAAAAATAACACTTTATTTGATGACACACAGCATACTAACCATTTCCACCACATTTAATTGAATTCATTTGTAAGAAAATAAATAGCTACTGTAGATCAGCCAGCAAGAACAACTATTAAAAAGCTACTGATTAAAAAATAACATAGTGAATTATAAAATTAGAAATAGAAAAATGAATCCAAAAATATAAAACATTATGTTAGTTCCTCATAAATAACTAAAACAGTATCTTTTTAGTACACTATTGAAAATGATTTTGGTTGGTGGTAGGGCCATTTTCTTGGCCTGCTACCACCTGCTGTTTCCTAAGTCTGGTGCCACACATCAGTGTTAATGCCACTGTTGTGTTCCGGTATGAAAGGTAGCATAGCCAGGGCTTCATCAGGTTTAGTACATGTCATCACTGGTAATATGCACTGATTAAAGACTTGTCTTTAGACACTGAGGTATTTTGCACAAGAAGATATTCCAAACACTACAAACTTACAGCAAGTCCGAACTAGAGAAGAGTTGCAAAAGACAGAAATATGAAAATCAATGAAGGAGGCCTTTGCCAGCAGGCATATTGAACTCCAAGATATAGTATAATGAATAAATTTAATATTTCAAAAAATTCATTCACAAAAAAAGGAGATTTAGGATAAAAAGGCTATTGAAATGGCATTAAGAAGCTATAGAAATATTAATGTTTTCAATGGTAAAGACAATTAAAACTGGTTCCAGATGCACCAGAATCGTCACAGTTGGAGGGCTGGGCAGGCTCAACAGCAAGACTATACACAGCAGTGCCAGCGCTGGCGCTAGTCATTACTGCTGTCGGACTGCTGTTTGGCTGCACCTGGTGTTACAGACACAAGGACTGCAAGGTAAGATAGCATTTCTTATCACTTAATCTTATAATGTCAATTAGTTAGTAAATATGTGTTTAATGTTATGTCGCAAATGGGTTAAATAGAGAAACACGATGTCAGGCAATTATATGTATATTGACTATTTACTTAATTTTTTCAGCACAAAATGTTTTTTAGTTTCTAGTATATTTTTAAACGTTGGGGGAAGGTACATAAATTAAAAATCCACTTTCAATGAACACTTTCCCCAAAGTCATGACTCACAAACCATAATTAATGCTGTTTTAAATCTTAATGAATAACAATGGCTTGTGGATGAATATGTACATTTTCTCATTAAGATATTAACTGCGTCGTATACAGTTTTCGCGATGTTTACGCGGCAGTGAAAACAAATTTATTTAATCATCGTAAATGAAAATAAATTCTAAGTTGTTGTTAACTTTATGGTTTAAATTAACTGTATGTATACAATCTTCTCAAATACTGAAATGAGAATCGAGAACTTACAGTTTTAATTTTAATGTTATGTTTCTTATATACTTGGAATAAATAAAATGTATGTTCTATTGTAAGTATATATGTTACACGCAAAATAGGTGCATCTGACGTCGAGTTGCGGAAACCTGCCCCGATAACGAATACGAAGTATATATGTAGTATTAAATGAGCTTAAATACTGGCGCTGTTATCGCCATGCTTTCTCAGACAGCTTAATAACTTGATCAAGGTTGCATATAGGGCAGGACAATTTAAATATATTAATAGGTTATAGAGTAGGCATTGGGAGACTTTAATAGAAAAACTTTGATGTGAAACAAAATACGTCAAATGTTTTGTATGGCCCTGAAATGTAATGTGACACTAGACTGAGTTAATTATTACCAATTGGTAAAACGTTTTGGGACATGATTTTGTTTGCTTCGTTCGGTCTATCACTAGCAATGTTAAAATGTCTTTCATCTAGGGCTTCCTCTTTATAGTCCTAGTTTTATGTTTTCTTCTGTGATCCTTTTTCTGCGTAAAAACATTTTGTCCCTACTTCGATGTTATATGTATAATTCAAATACTACAAGCTTGGAACACGTGGCAATTAGAAATTCATGGACGCTCATATCGTTTGGGTAGGTTTGGGCTATGTTTAGACAATGTAATCAATAATGCACCCTCTATCAGGGACAGACAAATCATATTATCATACATAACATCATCACCCACGAGTGCTATTCACTATAAAAACTTGTGTTTTCATCATTGTAATGTAAGCACAGCTACTATGAAGCTTAACATTTCCATAATAAGCTGGTTTTCCACTGTATGATAAGCCCATACAATGTGAGGTCTGCATATTGCTTTGCTAGACTGTTCGTACTTTTTAAATCGACCGGTGATTTATTAAACAGCTGAACAGCCTGGTAATGCAAACCGTGTTTAGCCACCACAAAGTTTGGATGCGCTCTATGATGTAGAATTTTTCTACACGTTTCTAGGCGTGCTCGATGCTACTTCAGTTCACTACCTCTTCACTGCCAATTGCCCGCAGTCGTTTTATAAATAATGTCATTTCATATGTTTAAAGCATGAGGGACCTTGATCTCGACAGACATGTGGCATTTTCAAGTACCGTTCTTAACTGTCGAAGCGAACGTTGCAATCGAAGTTGGAATTGATAGTAACACTTCTACGATGTAATCTTGAGAGAATATTTATAAAGTATTTTGCTGCGTGAGTATTTCGATAAGAGTTTGGCGCTTGAGACCGCCGTATATCGGGAGAAGTTTGGAAGGTGCAACTTTTTGACGAAGGGCGATACAACAATTTACGGGTATACGAGGGGCATACCGAAATGATCGGGAATATAAAACAATACATACAGGAAATAACTAAATTTATTTTTATTGCTTTTCGAAGTATTCTCCGTTGCAGTTAATGCACTTTTGCATTCGTTCGAACCAATTATTATAGCAGCAATTCCAGTCCGAAGTTGACATGGTCAAAATCGTCGATTTGTATGCTTCCACTGCTTCTTCTGGACCTTGAAACCGCTGACCACGCAATAAATCTTTGATTCTAGGGAATGTAAAGTAATCATTGGGACTCAGATCAGGGCTGTATGGAGGATGATCCATTAATTCAACGTTTTCCTGCTTCAAAAACTCGCTTGTTTTCTGAGCGGTGTGAGAGCTCGCATTATCGTGATGGAGGATTATGCGTCGTTTCGGGTTACCTCTACGGAGTTCGGATATCATCTGTGGCAAACAAACCGTTGTATACCAATCAGCGGTAACCGTTCTCCGTTCCTCTAAGGGAACTGTGACTACATGTCCTGTTTTCGCGACAAACGAAGCGACCATTTTCTTCGATACGCTGCGAGAGCGGACAACTTTTGTTGGCTTGATCTCACCTGCGAAGACCCAGACAGCCGACTGATGCTTTCTTTCTGGCTCATATGAATAGATCCATGATTCATCACCAGAGACAATGTTATAAACTGCTTTTGACTTTCCTCCGTTGAAGCGTTGCAGAGTAGACCGGCACCAATTGACACGAGCCGCCTTTTGCTCTTCGGACAAATTATGGGGCACCCAGCGGGAAACTAGCTTTCTCACTCCCAGTTCACCATGTAAAACAGTTTGTATCGCAGTCATACCTATCCCTAAAGTAGCCCGAATCTGCTCATATGTAATATGTCGGTCATCCTGTATCATTCGGCGCACAACAGCGACATTTTCTGGTGTAACCGCTGTTTTTGGCCGGCCTGTGGAAGGTACGGTGCCAAGAGAAGCACGTCCACGCCGGAATTCAGAATACCAGCGATATATTGTCGTCTGGCTAGGCGCTTCACTCTTGTATATAGATATAAGCTCAGCGAGACATTGTCCCTGAGATAATCCTCGTCGAAAGTTGTAAAAAATTATGGCACGGAAACTTTCTCTTGTAAGCTCCATTTTTTTATCGACCTATCAATTTCAAACTGATATTGTTCTTTAAAAAAAATTTTTTTTTTAATTCTGTCAATTGTATTCGATTTTCAACTAACCAGTGTTTATTCATCAAAAAGAGTTTTTAATCTAATTAAATCGAAAGTACTCGATTACCGATCTTTTCGGTATGCCCCTCGTATGCTAAAGTTCATAAGAGTTGAGGTAGAAGCTATTTCTTGTTGGAAAAATTACACAAATGTAAGTTAATTAATCCAACACAAAAGCAATGAGATTCTTAACATCCGAACGACGATAACGGCCTTTAAGTTCACTATAAAGTCTTTTAATATGACTTATCACTGTAATAACCTGTCTCTACAGCTGAAGATAATAGGTGAAGGGACGTCATTAAAAGCAATTTTAGATTTCTGGAATTAAAAACCACATTCCTTTAGTTATCAACCAATCAAAGTTTATAGTGAATCAAACCAACGACATAATGTATTTGAGGTTCACCAAAATACTTCTCATCAGAAAAATCTAAACACTTTGCAAGTTTATGTTTTGTAAGGATTATCAGAAAAATGTGTATATTTAGGAATATATGTCAAATGTCGTTTAATAGTGAATAATATGAGGTTTTCAAATTCTGTTCTAATGTTCTAAATTAAAATTTTCATAGGCTTTTCTGATAATCCTTACAAAACATAAACTTGCAAGGTGTTTCGATTTTTCAGATGAGAACTGTTGGTTGGGGAACTATCTGTCTTAGCAGGCATTAGATTATGAGTTTAGCCAATTACGGTCATTGTCGCTTTCACGTCTCCCACGTGAACAGATCTTGCAGTGTAGACGACCTGGTATGAGATGTTATGAGTCACGGGCAGATGGGGCACCCTGCAACAATTACTCACCGCGTCACAGCATTTGGCAGCTGCCTCTGATCTATTCTACGCGGTGATGTGTCCCGTCTACATCGTCACCAACCAATATTGATTGACATTTCCTCAATTACAGCTTGCGCTGGACATTAAATTAACCGATCACCAATCAATTTGTTCGTGGGTGACGCTGTTGTTTCGGTCTCGGGGAGGGCCAAGCTACATTCCTATGAGACGAAACTGCACAATTTAAAAATCTACTAATTTGAACTCTACTAATATTCGTTGAATTAGTTAAATTTAAATACATTGAAATGACTTATTTATGTTAGCGCAATCCTTGAACAAGGGCACGCTCTTGTTGAAATTAGTTTGTACATATACATAAATGTTAATATATAAAACGAAGTCGGGTTTGTTCGAACACATAACTCGAGAACGGCTGAATCGATTTTCATGGTCTTTGATTTGTTGTATTTGTCTCCATCTCGGAGAGCAGAATGACTATTAAAACATGAGATAAATTTCCCCCCCAAAATACACTTTGTCATAGATTCACCACCTGACAGAAAGTTTTAAACTTGAATTTTTGTAGAGGGATTTTTGGAGTCCAAGGAAGGACATAGGCATAGGCCTATCTATCCCTACACAACAAATCAAGTAACTCTGACCGTCCGTTAAGATTGGAATGAAGGACTAACAAACAAATTCACTTTCGCATTTATAATATTAGTTATGGATTTAGTTAGTCCACTCGCAGCTTTCTCCACGTAGAAAATGCGTTCTTACCACTTTATTTTTCTACATCTTGTAGTGGCGAGATGCAATTATTTCGCTGTCGCTCGTGCATGCCAGCTTTATCATTCTTCATGTATATCTTGTTCATTTGACAGCTATATTTTTGTCTTCCGGTCAACAGTAAATGTTTACGTGCAAGTTTACTGCCGCTAATATGATCATCTGTGTTTATGGCTATCATGCCGTAGTTTTGTGTTTCCTCCTTGGTACAAACGCGGACGTCAACTGGTGTACAACGCGCTTCTAATTTTTTGTTTTGTTGAACTCTAGTAAATAAACTAGTTATAATATTTATATTAATCAATTTAAAGTAATTTCGGCTTTCTTAACTAAGTATTGTAGTTATTCGAGTAAGAAAGAGTTTATTTGGCACAGAAATTACAACAAAAAGAATACATTACTTAAATACATATTTCTAAACTATGTATAAATAAATCTACGCCAAAAAGTCCTCCGACTCAGCATGTCGCTGTCCCTACAGAATGCAGCGACAGCGCTGGTTTTCAGCGGAGCACTAGTTAGGTGCAGTTGCGCGTGCAAAGATACCAGTTTTAAAAATAGATGTGTTAGAAAAATAAAGATGTGTTTAATGATTGCTTGCTCAGTTCAGCTCATTTATAATCTTAACATTTATAATTTTGAAGAGGTAATTTCTAAATTAAAATCTATCGATTATAAAATTATCGAATTAGGTTTCAGATTCTTTACGAGTCAAGATAAAGATATGAAGAAATATATGCCTCACGTTGAGATTTATTTATTTCATTCTGTTTATTTCAGAAAGTCGTTTTGAATAACGATCTGAAATTACGTAATTAATAGAATTAGCGATTGTTCCGACAGTTTGCCGTTCTGATCGCAAAACTGCGGAGCAAATTACGTATAGAATGACCCAGAATTTAGGTGGAACGATTACGGGCCAATTAGCCAAATTGGACAACACGTATTAGAGCCAATTTTGTGAATATATTACAGTTAATATTGAGTATCTACCTATGTAACAACAACTTCAATCCGCTTGAGAAATGTTCATGGTGCCCCATGATGAAAACCCCAGGGATGATGCTATGGGGATGCTATGCCGCATGGCATCCGCGCAGTAATGTTCTATTTTGTTGTATTCTATCGTAATTTCTTGTGTCCATCATAAACTCTGTCCAGTCTCACTGGTGTGTTCGGTTATGACGTCAAACCGAACTGTAGTTAATTTAGTACCTATTAGGGAACAAAGCTTTTATTATTCTTAGCTTCGGCCTGCAGCTTCCCCCGCGTGGACTTTAGAATGTAGTCCTTGGGAACTGCTCGTTCGATCGTCATAAAATGTAGCTTATGTCTTTCCTTGACCTTTCAACTATCCCTCTACAAAAAAAAGTCATTTAAAACTTTTTTGTTAGGTCGCGAATGTTTGAAAAATGATATTTGTGTGTGAATTTATTACATGTTTTAATATTTATTCTGCTATTCGGGACGAATACGAATATAACAAATCAAAACCATGATAATCGATCCAGCCGTTCTCGAGTTATGTGTGCGAACAAACCCGACTTTGTTTTATATAAAGATACAAGAATCAAGTATGATAAACTTCTCTGAAATACATAGTTTACGTTTAATGTAACATCTAAATGGTTATTTAAATGGTAGCTAAATGATATTTTTAACCGACTTCAAAAAAGGAAGAAGTTATCAATTGGACGGGTATGTTTTTTTATATGTTACCTCTGAACTTTTGACTGGGTGAACCGATTTGGATGATTCTTTTTTATTTGAAAGCTGGTGCATCCCGTGTGGTCCCATTTCAATTTGGTCCAGTTCTGACAATGGCATCCATGAGAAAACGATATAAATCTTAAATTTGTCTCAATAAAGGTAGACTTTTAGGGCAATTGAAGTCGGTTTCCAGTTCTTTTTGAACGCTACTTGTTCCGATCCATAAAGTAGTACCAAATTACAGCAGATAATAAAAATCGTCTGCGGTGCGGTTTGAAAATGGTGGATGTACCATGCTTCCTCGATAAGTAAATTTTGGTCGGAAGTGAGCCGAGGGCATCGGGTCATGCAGTTCATTGGAGCATTCGCCATTGTGCTGGGGAACACGTCACCCGAATGGACGCTAGAGGGGTTTCTCAGAAGACTCTGTCGGTTAGGTCCATCGATGGATTTTCCTAGAATGACGCAATAGTTTATCTGATGCAATACATCAATTCATCCACCACAAGCCGGTACATACAACTATTCACTTTGTACTTCGAAGTTTAAAATGGAATGTGTGTCGTACAGGCCTCCGCCTCGTTCAGATGTCAACATCTTCATCATGTTAACATAAAATTTTAACATTTAGTTTTAAGTTAGAGCTTAAGTTAGTTAAGCATAATGTATTATTGTGCTACCACAGGCAATAGCAGAATAACAGCGTCTCTGCGGTGCTCCACCACAGAGACACAATGCTGAGCTATCTGCCTTTTCATCATTTTCATACCAGGTTGATTTGTAAATTAATTATTTATACTTGATTGATGAATAAACCTAATTTTATTTAATTTTTTATTTTTATTTAAAAGTCTTAGTTGTGACCGACTTTTAAATTCCTACGAAATAAAGATTATATTAATTTAAATACGACAATCTGACAAACTACAGTAATGCGATGTGAACTTAAATGACCTAGGTATAAAGCTCAATAAATATAAGGCTAGGTTTGACAGTTTACTTTGAATGACAAACTTTACCGTAGAAAAATTCTGTATTTGCTTTGGTCCTAACATCACGGTCGATGCTTCAACTGCATATCCAAGGTTGTTATCTCAAAATCTATTTTAAAAAATTGTCACATTGTGACACGGTCTTTCATACGCAAGCACATAAACTAGTAGCACGTAACTAATTTTCGCCCGCGGCTTCGTCTGCGTAGAATTCAGTAATTCACCACGCTTTGCAGGCGGATTGCTGACAACGATAAGGCATTGTTTATTCTACTTTTTATCTACTGCTTCTGCAGATGCTGCTGTGATGACCATCTGATAATTCGCTGTTAATAAATCTGTTCCTATTCTTAAGTCAAATCCACTCAGAAATAATATGAACGTCAACAACATTTAAAGGTCGTGTTTGATTCCGGTCATCACAGTTACGAGTATTACATAAGTACAATAAGCAGATATAAACATTGTTAGTCACCGTGCGTTGGGCGGGTGTCGAGTCGACTAAACAAACATAAAAACGTCTGATAGCATTATCTAGTGGTCTGTCCGTTCCCAGTCGATGCCGGCGAGTGACTCAGCGACGCCCACCTCACCGTTTGAGACTACGAGATACAAAACATCTTGAATGAATCTTGTTGATTCAACTTAATCACTCTTCTTTGGCATGTTTTTTTCTATTCTTTAATTCGTATCTCCTTTATTTGGCAACATTGAAGACGTAAGCATTATCATCCTTGATGGGCCATAGTTTTTCTTCCAAAATGTTGTCTGCAGCTTCTCCCGTTGCTCAGCCGGATGTTACTCACAGCAAGCCTAAAAAGGTGTCCTTAGGGCTCGTACCTTTGCTTAGGGTGCTGCCTTCATAAGTTCTGTGAGGGCTTAGGTATTTGCCACGTGGGCCCAGAGTATGGTGTTCTCACAGAGAGAGTTCACATAGTTTTGAAATTGTTCAAAGTAATGACGGATATAATAAAGCGGAAGGTTTTATGAATGCTTGCCACTTTTCCTTGAAACAGGATCCAAAACCCTCCTATGATTCACAAATATTTATCATCACCACAGTCGGCTACCAAAGTCCACTGATGCTCCTTCATAGAGTGCCACGGTGGAATTTTAATGAGAACTTTTACCTGCCTCAGTGGCCTAATGTAGGATTCACAATCGGCAGGTCCCGGGTTCAATTCCCAGTGGGAGTACCGGTTTGGTCGGTTGTAGGGAATTTTCTATGTCCTGCAAACAGCAGTGTTAATAGCACTGTTGTGTTTCGGTATGAAAGGTAGTATAGACAGCGTTAGGGTTGAGGCTTCTGGGTGCGCACGCTTACCATCCGACAGCCTTATCGTCACTTACCATCAGGTGAAATGAAGGCCAAGTGCAAAACTCATCATACATTAATAAACCCTGCCACACTCACTACGCTTGACAGGCGGATTGGTGAACGCAGCAAGAATTGATGTTAATCCCGTGGGTCACCTTTTAATACACCCATGGAATGACATAGGGAGGCCATAGAAGCCGAGCGGCTAGCGGAGACCAGATTCTTGTTCAGCCGTCAGTTCGCCGCCGCCGCATAAAAATAAGGATTTAATATAACGATGTTTTGTTGTGAAATTGCGCATGTCTAAAGGTGACCTTGATCGATCATCATTGTCCCTCGTCATCGTTTCACGACTCATTTCGATCGACGTGACTCTGCATTGTCAAGCTCAAGGGGACCGGAAAACATAATGGCTGACAGAAATACGACTACACGGATTATTAAACTGCTGGAGTTTACACATGGAATCGATATCGGCAACCGCTAATATTTATTTAATAGCAAAGCAGCCAAAGGTTCGAATAGCGCCGCCCATGCAACTTGTGCAAGAAAGAAACAGACTTCAGCTGCTGCGGACGTGAACATTTTTTTTTTGCGGAGAAGGGAATCTTTCAAAAATATTCGGTGCTTTGAGGAAAAACGCCAAATTATGATTTCCACCAGCTAAAACCCCTAGGATGTCCCTTTCTCACCATTGTTTGCCAATTTCCGGGAACAAGCGATTCTTTTGCGACTCGGCTGGTAACCCCATTTGTCTCTTCTCTGTCCACTATTCATATCACGTCCAGCCAAACCCTACCTAAAATCCCTATCGAACCTATCCAATCCTACCCAACCTACCGACACCCAGTTTGGAAGAACTGTGGAAGGCGTGTGTGAGTATCAGTCACTATGCCTGGGTCATACATAGTTCATCACGCCACGTGTGTAATGCGAGACAAACATACGGAAGCGAGAATCTGAGGTAGACCTCCGAAGTCTGAACGGAACCTAAAAGGCTCATGACGGATATTTATAACGAAATGTAGCTTCTTCGTAATGAGAGTCCTATTTTATTCTATTGTTAAACACATGTTTAAAGTGATACGGTTGCTTATTTTATCAATCCATTATTATCTGTGGCACGGGGAAAACTTCTCTGTCTGCTAATGATGATGAACGTATATAATTCTAGCGCCGTCCGATCTTCTATTCGGCTTTGCGGCTGCCATCTATCTACGGAAGCCGCTACGACAGAAATGGCTCCTCCGTGCCAACTTTCATATAGATCAAACGTAATTCAGTATATTGAGACATTATAAAAACAAAACTTTTGCATTTACGAGTACATAAGAATTTTACGCGAACTCTTAGCGTTTTCTGAGACACTTTGAAAAAATTCTAGACTTCCCGCGAGACGTTCTCACGACACCACCGATTCAATATGTCACTTGTATAATGTGAAAGTGAACCTTGTCTTGTAAGAGATAGAATTAAAGATTCAATTTGCTCCTGCAGTTGTGATCTTTGCGTAGTGACTATGCAGTGGCGCTTGTAGTTGGCAAGCCGCCCGGGCACACCCCACTGCCTCGCCCACGTTCACATCGCTTCACACCACCCCCATTGCTGTTCTGATTCATGTGCTGAAACCATCGGCAGCTACTTAACCAGCGATGGACGGTTGTGCGTTCAGAATGTCGCTCATTTGTTGCACGGTCATGCAGGCATGTTAGGAACGCGGTAAGCGCCCAGCGCCCAATACCGTTTTATACATATTTACATTGTCTTTATCTATTACATTAGTTCTATGGATATTATTTTGAGTTTAAAATGTAGCTCGTTTTCGAATTGTGTGCTGGGCCTCAATTCTACTATTTTATAACGTTTGTGTAACATGTTCGTTAAAGTTACACTTTTGGTATGTTTGTGTTATCTACGAAAGTAAAACTGTATTCTACTAACATAAATTTCATACCCGAAACATACCCGAAACATGCCCGAAACGCACACGCAACCAAAGCGCAGGTGTTAGGACAACGATAGTGCTGTCTACCTAGTATTTTGCAATAACCGGTATAACTATGTCAAAAATGCTAAAAAAACCGGAAGCTAGAGCCGTAAAACACAAGAAAAAAAGCTTGAAAGATGTCAAAGTAACAACAATTCAAAATTCAACAATTATATTTTAGATTTTGGCAGGATTACGTGATTAAATGCTCCTAGAGAATTACCATGAAGTTGGTAGTTGCCATAAATATCAAGAATTGAATTGAATTCATCAGCATTATAATTGCGAATTTTGCATCAGGTATGTACAATTTGTTCAATAACTATCGACCTACGATGTATGTTTCATGTACAACATCGAGTATATTGTACTTGTATATAATACTTATTAAATTTTAGGAATGGCAGCAAGAAGTAAACTGCTTCATCAGGAGCTGCTGTTTTTTTATGAAAACCAATCGCCTGTTAGCTTTGGAATGTGTAGGTTCCAAGGAACCTCTGGCGGTAATAGCCAGTCAACTTTGCTAACAACATTGAGCAACAACTAAAGAACCACCTACTACTATGCACTGTAAGTAATTGTTGATCTTTTTTATCATTCATATATAGTCAATAGCTGTGATAGACCACATGCCACCTGCAAGTTTTACATGAGTCTTCTTCATAGAGTACCACAGTGAAGGAGCATTCTATGAGGGGATATATCATACACATTACACTTGGCAGGTGGACTGTCGATCAGTAGGATGATATTAGTTCATTCATAAGGCGTTTAACTGGATACTCAATATTGATAAAATAAACTTTTTGTTTTAGTTGCCTTTACAACACCCTGGGGTTAATTAAAACTCAGTACTTACTAAACTTTCCTAATCTTTTTCAAGGAATAATTCAGTTAGTGTTATGTATTTGTAATAATAAGAGTAATGTTTTATTTGTCTTTTCAGAATGTGATCGGGTCCATTGCTGATTCTCCAATCAAATAAGAAGAAAGATAGCAATGTTTTATATTGTTTCTTTTTAAAAATAACATAGAAAATACACTGTTGAATATTGTTTTATTTAAAAAAATAACATAAGATTGTGCTCTGAGAAATATGGACAAGGTCTGCCTCCGGACCCTAGTAGCTACACAGACACATAATCTTAGGTCGCAGGTTCGCGGGAGGGACGGCCCGGTACACGTTTCCCGGTACGTGGTCGCCACTCGAGAACTCTTACTCCCCATTGGTTATCCATTCTATGAGTGATGTGGCATGGTTCCCGAATGCTGCCCAGCCAATTTGTACTCTTCGGTTGACCTCTTTGTCAAAGTTGGACCTACCTAGTTGAATGATCTAAATGAATATGTAAAAACTGCTTCTATTTAGGGTTCAATATCTGAAAAAAGAAACCTTTATAGGATCATCCTATTGTCTGTCTGTCAAGACAGACCCTTTTTCTCAGGAACTCGTGGAGATATCAAGTTGAAATTAATATCAAATACTCAAGTCTGCTACTATGCTTCTCACCATAACAGCTGAAAACATAGTGATATTTATCCTTCAAAGGAGTGAAAAGGGGCATGAAAGTTTGTGTGTAAGCTCTCAATGCACAGCCTAAACCACTGGTCCTATAGACATGAAATTTGGAGGGTGTTTTCTTTGTTAAGTGTAGGCATCCACTAAGAAAGGATTTTTCGAAATTCCACCCTTATCAGGTTAAATTTCAACTTAAACATTGATCTAATTCATTTTTTGTGTGCTCGGAATACTAATTTCCTGTCAGTTGAATTGCCCCAGAAAATTAATACGAAGAAACAACACCGTGATGTGACTAGAGCGTCCTCGTTTAATATAGGAGCTAGTTGATAGAGCGCGTATGCAGATGAACTTAGTTTTTGGCATAGTTGTTGTACATACATTACTTAAAAGGCTAAATGCGAACCATTGTGTATGAACTGAATTTATAATAAGAGCTTTAAGACTTCAGCAAGGTCCCTAACCGACGAAGTATTGGTTATACGCAAATACTTTTTACACAGAATTTCGTCCGTCGCCGGCCATCGCGAACTTCATCATTGTTGTTCTTCAGACGACAATTACCTCAATGGACCGCAACAATATCCTCTAAATATATTATTTGCATGATTTCCTAACATAAAAACCATATAATTTTGGAAACGTGTGCAGATCGTTGTAGAAAAAGCTACTATTTTCAGCTTTTATACACACGCTAATATGACAGCAGTAGCGTTTAACTTTCGTCATGAACAAATGTCAAAAATGTTCTAAAACAGTAGTAGAATAGGACATCAGGGAGCGTGTGGGCCGAGTGCGTGTGAACATTGTTCGCACGTTGGTCACGTGACGTTAAATAATAGTAGAATACGCAAATGGTCAACACCTGCGTTTATGTTACAGTTTTGTTGCGTTTTGTGCAAAATTACATTAGTAGAATTGGGGCTCTGATCTTATATTATGATAGCTATTAAAATCACTCCCAAAATGACTTAACAGTTCATTAGTGACACAAAGATTCAATATACAGAGCAGCCGCTTTAGGGATGCGGGTAAATCCTACTAATATTATAAGTGTGAAAGTTTGGATGTTTGTGACGCTTTCACGGAAAACCTACTAAATGGATTTGAATGAAACTTTACAATAATATAGCTTATACATCAGAATAACATATAGGCTATAATTTTTAATGACATATTGTGTAAATTGTCCAAAATCACACTTATAATATTAGTGGGATTGCATGGGCAATTTTGGCATAACAAAAACGCGTTGCCTAGCAACCGACCATAGAATATGTAAATTCGTATATACAAACTTTCGCGTTTATAATATTGGTGTGAAGACTATTTGAATGTACTACGTCAGATATTGAAATTCATTTTGTTTCTTTAAATTATTAGACTACGTAACAGAATAAACACTATTTTGTACCTTATGCTCTATAATAATTTGTCATATACGTCACCTGTGCCTATCGAACAAGTAGAATACATCCTGAAGTACACGCGGACAAAGTCGCGGGCGGAAGCTAGTGATATATAACCTTACAGATATATACCGTATACACATTAGACAGTCGGATACATTTCATAATTCGAACTAACCGTATTTGAATGTCGTTGACGTTACACAAACGTGAAGAGAACGCATCCCCGCTATTTTCGTTCGCGCTCTAAAACTGTAACGAACTGTAAAAAATACCGAATCGGTAAAATAAACCTCAAAGTTTTGGAAGTAACCCAAGACACATAAATATGCTTTGACGTCGCGAGTAAATATTCGGATGATTCAATACTTTTGTAAACGCTGGATATTACCTTGATAACCGAGTTTCGGGCGTGAGTTAGCTCTTTATGTCTATCAGAGCAGCGCTGTGATGTTGGGGTAGGCTTCAAAGGCTTGACTCACTTTCATTACGCATAATTTAAGATATGATTACTGCGCAAGGAGAAGGATATACAGAGTAACATTATAATATGTATGTTTGTCTTAATTTAACTTTCTCGTAACTCTCTAACTGCTTATTTGATAATATCTGGCAAAAACATTAAGCTCTGAATGGATCTGGTTTCATGACTTAGAAAATGTACGGAGTTATTTTGCTTTTTGTGTGTACGTTTGTCCATAATTTATTATTATTGATTTAAGTATTGAAATACTAGCTATTGCCCGCGATTTCGTCCGCGTTAACTTTGGAAAGTATCCGATGGAAACTACATGCTACAGATTCAGATAAAAGGTGTTATTTTCTGGCCCTTCAATTATCCCTGTGCAAAAATCAATTCATTCTGACTTTCCGTTACGACGGGAAGGACAATCTCACTGTCACATTAATAAAATTGGTCTGGATTGTGCCTAAAACCTAGGACTTGCAATGTGTCTATGTCCTTTATACTTGTTTGTTTTTATGTGGTTTTTAGTTATAAGAAGTACCTCAACATTTTATTTGACAAAGCAATAGTTTGGTATCAGATTTTACCACAAGTCTGATATCGGACTGTAGTGCGCAGTTTCCCTGCCCTTTTTATTTTTCCTACTATTGACTAGCCTAGCAAATAGTTTTCTCTCACTCCAATCTCACTTTGCCGTCCCAAAAACGTCTTGTCTTTGACGGAATATATTTTACAAAAGTACAATACTAAAGCCATAATTTAAAAAAAGTTTAAACTACTCTATCCGTAGTATATATAGTAATGAGGTAGAAAATCTGAATTTGAAATGTCACTGAAAACTGGAAGTACGGTCGCTCGTAAAATTATCATGACCCTTTCCTTGCCGAAAAGTTGGAAGAACATCGGGGATACCGGAATTATTCCACTGTGATGTTTATGACGCAATGGCATGGTCAAGTTCATGAATCATTACTATTGCATCATGGGTATAATACAGTCGCAAAATATTTTTTGGGAGAAGAAATTCAAAGGTGTGTGTGAAGTCTAGCAATCCGCACTTTGGGCACGCGTGGTGGACTGTGTCCTATACACTCTCTGTAGGAGAAGCTGAGCCCCGCAGTGGGGACATATATAGGCTGTTGATGATGATGAATAGTGTAGCAGTGTTCTATGTTTTGACAGCGCGCATGAAATGGGAAAATATACATATTTTTTAATCACAGGATTCTTCTGCCCCAAGGTTGCCTGGAAGAGATCGCTTTTAGCGATAAGGCCGCCTTCATTGTACCTTTGATGTTCTTTTATTTTCTGTTTTGTTTTGTGTGTGCGTGTGCAATAAAGACTATTTGAATTGAATATTTCATTGGGATAGGTGATCTTTTGCCCAGAAGTGCCAACTAGTGACACATTTTTCGTGTAAACTCTCATCGCAACAGCATTTCAAGAAAGTAAACATTTAAAACATTCCAGTATTGAAACCACGAGCTATACGAGCCAGTCTTGTAAATAAATGCTAGTAAACCAACATGAAATGTACACAAAACTCAAGTCGCAATCAACAATGTTTGCTACTACAGTACCTACGTTTTTTATAGCACGACCATTCAAGTTCAAGTGAATCATACGTATAATGATAAAGTGGCGAGTTGTAAATTGAATTATCTGAACGGTAGTTGCGTCGTCGATTGTGCATGCAAATTATTGCGGCCTGGTGTTGCCAGTCACGCCTGCAGACGCCATCTTACATCTGTAATCAGATGGAACTAACAACGCAGTTTGAACGGGTAATTGGTCTTGGCTTTGTGGGGTCACGTTTACCTTCAACTGAAGGTAAGTCAACCACTGCTCAATCAACTGAGACTCTGGCTTTGATTCTGGGAACACGGGAGTTTATTTGGATAAAGCGGATTCAACCCTTTAAACCCCCATGGCCTCTGGGAACGACCCGTCAAAATTAATGAATAAACTCAGCAATATGAATGAAGAAAAAAGTTGTTAATACAGACAAAAAATTAATCATTAGTGGAGAATGAAAATATATTTTAAGCTTGTAGTAGAGGTTTCCGAAAATGACCCCGATTAAACCGTAAACAGTTATTTGAGGGATTTTAATGAATATATAATCATTGTCGCCTTACACCAACCGCTCATTGTGATGGCACATAATCCATTCTGCCGTGATTGTGAATGAATGGAAGGGACTGGAGAGAATGTGTTTATTTTTCTGTGAGAATGCCTTTGACATACGAGGGGCATACCGAAATGATCGGGAATATAAAACAATACATACAGGAAATAACTAAATTTATTTTTATTGCTTTTCGAAGTATTCTCCGTTGCAGTTAATGCACTTTTGCATTCGTTCGAACCAATTATTATAGCAGCAATTCCAGTCCGAAGTTGACATGGTCAAAATCGTCGATTTGTATGCTTCCACTGCTTCTTCTGGACCTTGAAACCGCTGACCACGCAATAAATCTTTGATTCTAGGGAATGTAAAGTAATCATTGGGACTCAGATCAGGGCTGTATGGAGGATGATCCATTAATTCAACGTTTTCCTGCTTCAAAAACTCGCTTGTTTTCTGAGCGGTGTGAGAGCTCGCATTATCGTGATGGAGGATTATGCGTCGTTTCGGGTTACCTCTACGGAGTTCGGATATCATCTGTGGCAAACAAACCGTTGTATACCAATCAGCGGTAACCGTTCTCCGTTCCTCTAAGGGAACTGTGACTACATGTCCTGTTTTCGCGACAAACGAAGCGACCATTTTCTTCGATACGCTGCGAGAGCGGACAACTTTTGTTGGCTTGATCTCACCTGCGAAGACCCAGACAGCCGACTGATGCTTTCTTTCTGGCTCATATGAATAGATCCATGATGCATCACCAGAGACAATGTTATAAACTGCTTTTGACTTTCCTCCGTTGAAGCGTTGCAGAGTAGACCGGCACCAATTGACACGAGCCGCCTTTTGCTCTTCGAACAAATTATGGGGCACCCAGCGGGAAACTAGCTTTCTCACTCCCAGTTCACCATGTAAAACAGTTTGTATCGCAGTCATACCTATCCCTAAAGTAGCCCGAATCTGCTCATATGTAATATGTCGGTCATCCTGTATCATTCGGCGCACAACAGCGACATTTTCTGGTGTAACCGCTGTTTTTGGCCGGCCTGTGGAAGGTACGGTGCCAAGAGAAGCACGTCCACGCCGGAATTCAGAATACCAGCGATATATTGTCGTCTGGCTAGGCGCTTCACTCTTGAATATAGATATAAGCTCAGCGAGACATTGTCCCTGAGATAATCCTCGTCGAAAGTTGTAAAAAATTATGGCACGGAAACTTTCTCTTGTAAGCTCCATTTTTTTATCGACCTATCAATTTCAAACTGATATTGTTCTTTAAAAAAAAATTTTTTTTTAATTCTGTCAATTGTATTCGATTTTCAACTAACCAGTGTTTATTCATCAAAAAGAGTTTTTAATCTAATTAAATCGATTACCGATCTTTTCGGTATGCCCCTCGTATAAGTACATATGTACTGTTTAGTATAAATATTAACGAATTGGTGTAACTGTAATGTTAATATTGTTATAATATATTTTTAACCCCCGACGCAAAACGAGGGGTGTTATAAACCTGACACTAACGTCTGTATGTGTGCGGCATCGTTCAGTAGAAACAGCATTTCTAGCAATTCAACTGCGACATCTCCAACGTGCGTACAATTTGTCCCAGTCACATACACTCATATTAGTTCCTGCTTTGATGACAATCTCGAAACATAAATATGCTAAGATGAAGCGCTTGTGACTGAATGTTGTTTTCTTGATTTTTAATAATAAATTTGAAAATGTTATCTGTATTCCAAGACCTAGTTTTATATCTTAACCGGTCGTAACCTCTATTCCGAATGTGAGGCGCGTGTAATCTACATTTTGTATGGTAAACACAGTATTGCGTCGTAATATCTTGTCTTGAAGTTTGGTAGTTTTCGTTCGAATAGTCTCTACATGGAAGGATTTACCGTGTACACAAGTTTTTATATGTATACTTATGTGCTCTTGTCCTTAATCTCACCTGATGGTAAGTGAAGATAAGGACGTTGGATGGTAAGCGAGGGCACGGTTCCTGACTGAGATTGGCCTTGGGGAGGTGATTTGTTCCACAGGGGACTGTCACAATAGATCCATACAGGTCGTAGTTACACGCAGGACGTAAGGACTGCGCCCTTCATGCCCAAATTATTAAAAAAGCGTGCGTACCCAGAAGCTCGCTCTGCTGCCGCATATACGGGAACACTATACGGATATCGACCATAACACCAACCAAACCGAATACCGACAGGTACATTCGAGTACAAAAATATGTATACACTTTTGAACCATGTCACATTCACTCTTGCATGTTCCTATGCGACATGGTTCAAAAGTGTTTTTTGTTTGCCGCCAAACAGCAGTGTTAAAGCTAATTTACTTGAGATTTCTACACGCCACGTTCGAGCACGATACCATCAGCTGATATGAAGAAAAATCTATAAACGTAGAAGCACGTCAACAAAACTGTTGTCTGAAAAGACGTTTAGACCTATATATATAATATATAATAAAAAAAGAATAATTATTTGAACATACATACCCTAAACGTGTGTTAAACGTATACATAGCTACATAGGTTATGATGCGCGTGCGTCGCGCGATGCTCGCAGTGACTCACGCGCACACGAAATGCTAATTACAATGTACCCCGAGCACGTGTTCGCCTTGAAACCGGGCCCGGTTATTCATATCAATAGGCTACTGTCCGACCGCTGATACCCGTATACAACTTATGTTCGACGGTATACTAATTAATTGTTTGTTTGTGTTATTTATTCAAGAGATAAGCACAGTCATCATACTATATATATGAGTTGGTTTGTTGCCTCTTGATTACTCAGCGACACGACCAGTTGTAGTGAAATTTGGCACGCACGTAACCTGCGATACGGACAGGAACGTAGGGTACTTTGTTTATATATCCCAAAATATACCAAAAGCTAGTGATTCCCCTAGCCTTATTTCGTTTCTCAATCGGAATCGGCTACCTCAACTACCTTGAGTTTACTAATTATAATCTAAACTTAAGGTAGTGTCGTAGCTGCTAGATTTTACGGAAGTGACTGCCCTCTGAGCTTCCAACCCAAAACGGAAACTAGACGCAATTTTGAGGGGGATTCGACTTGTAGAAGATCATCAAGCTGCTGTCAAAGAGAAGAACCGGGACCCACAGCTTTACATCACAAGTTATACACATTTTCAAGCGCGGAATCATAATTTAATCAGACAACTGCGCCACGGAGTCCAAAAGCGAATAGGAAATATATTGAGCGAATATGCTTAGATTTTTAGGGGTTTCGTCTCTCGTCAGAATAAGTTGCAATGTCTCGCTAGGTGACGCTAAATCTAAACTAGCTGAAGCCTTTAATTATAATGAGAAAAATGTGAACAAAGTACCAATTGACACTGACGTACAGTATAGTAGTCTCTCGTCAGAAGGAGTTGCACGTCTGATGATGAATACCATCGAACGTGTTGCCTTGTAGATTGGTGCTGTATTGTAATCTCTTCCTCCATTTTTGAAAAGTAGTCTAAATGATGTTGATCGTTCCACTCAATTCAGTTTTAATATTCGACAGTTTGCGTCGAATGTGTGAAGGTTGTCGTGCAGATCTGTTTTGTATACCGTTTCCTACTACGTCTCATATACTAGATATGCATAAAATGTTGAAAATGTTGGTGCCCTCCGGCAACTTTCGAAACTAATTATTCGAAGCCAGCTTCGAAAACCAAATTCATCATCATCAACAGCCTATATACGTCCCCACTGCAGGGGCTCAGGCCTACTCTGCTACAGAGAATGTATGGGACATAGTCCACCACGCGGGACCAGTGCGGATTGGCTGACTTCACATGCTTTTTCAAGACATGCAGGTTTCCTCACAATTTCCTTCGCAAAAACAACTCATAGGTACACGGCTGGATTCGAACCCTCAGATTGAGAGTCCGTTACGATAACCAAATTATTTTCCTTTAATCATAACCCGGTTTCCAATAAAGAAAAATAATTCTGTTTTCGAATCTGGTTTCTATATAATTCAAATTCAAATTCAAAATACTTTATTCGGCACAAAATATAAATATAATAAGGTTTCTAAATGAATTTCTACAACTCACTTCGCAGCATTTTCTAGGGCAAAGTTGACCGTTATAACGATTGAAGGCACATTTAATTTGATCCTTTGAAAGATATCGACCCGAATGGTTCATAAATTTAGATCTTGTCAGTCTTTGCCCCGTCGCAATTTACGTGTAAAAAACACACATTGAATTTTCGAGTCTGGTAAAAAAAAGCGTCAATGTCCACGTTGCTATTCCAATAATTTTGGCAACAGGACAGTGTCATTCATTCCCGCAAACTATTTCTGTTCGTTGTTTCACATTGTGCACATCGTGTTTGAATGCAGGCGGTGCTGTGCGATTACATTCCGACGTCGTTACACATTTTTCACCGTGCCCACTTACATAAATTCATTTGCCTCAAATTTAGCACTTCATTTTTCGATGAGTGAGAAACTTCTCGCGTCGGCATCGGCCAGATCAAACGGTTTAATTGTGATTTATTGGTCTGAGAACAAATACAATTTGAGATACGGCGTTGATTCCTTCATTGTTTTTTAAATCAGAAATTATTGTTTATTCTAGCTCGAGTTTTTATTCACTAGGATCAGCAATAATTTCATTTTTATGCGCAATGGAATCGCACTTGGTTTCAATGAAGTTTGGTAAGTTATAGGAAATGAAGTTGTCTACTACGCAAGTAAATTCAAGTTGTATTGCGTATATACATAACATGCATATTGTATAGATATGTTAACAGTCAAGTCAGTTCACATGAACGCGAATAACAATGGCCATTGGTAAATGTTCAAGGTCGCGTGTGTAATCACGTTAAAACATGCCTGCGGGCGACGAGCCTTTCCCATTTTTTTGTGCCAAATATTGCCTTTCAATGCTCCGCAGTCACGAGTTTTACTACGTGAGCTTTCTGATGGAGAGTTCATTTAAACACTAGCAAAAAGTAGTTTTATACCTTCCCTAGTTGTGACACAGTTGTATTCGTAATTCGGGGATCCCGGGTTCGATTCCCAGCGGTGGTGGCTATCGGTACTTGGTTTGGTGGTGGTGAAGCGCTTACGTAGGGTAGCTGGACGTGAATGGATGCGGAGAACAGAAGACCGATTTGAGTGGCGCACTCTGGGATAAGCCCATGTCCAGCAGTGAACTGCCGCAGGCTGTACATGATGAAGACGCTGTATTCTCCGTTTGGATAGCGACCACCATATCTAAGTCTGCTGCCAAATATTCAATTTTTAATAGGTGTTACTGTAATGAAATATAGATAGCCAACGCTTCATTAACTTGTTGCTTCTGGGCTTTAAAATAATGTAAATAAAACCTACGAGTGCATTGATTTTATGCTTCTGAAGCGTATTTTATCTGAACTTGTTGTTTTCTAAAGGAAAACCCCAACACGCCACTAGATATTTTCAGTCTTTATAGTGAATCATCGATACCTATGAGATAAGGAAAATTTCGATAAAAACAAGTGCTCTTTCGCTTATTTACTACAGAAATAAACATAATTCAGGTAATTTGTTACGCATCTTGTTGACCAATAGCTTAATGGTAACCCGTAATGGTTACTGACGCTTACTTGTCATTATTTTAAGCTACTGTTGAATGTTTTGGTGTATATGGCGTTGCCCAATCTCAGAATTACCCAAATCATGAAATGAACGATCTTTACATGAAATATCCTGTTGACCACGTCATGTTATGGCTTAATCAGACAAATGAATAGAAATATTTTCACTATGTGGTCAACGACGCACGCCCACTTCATGATATGATGTGTGGGTCGTCAGCTTCCTCATAGAGCTATGAGAATTCTACGCATGCCAAATTTTAAGGCAATTTAGGAGCAATCAAACTTTAGCATTCATAATTTAGCAGCAACCATGACTCAGTTACAGCGAGTTGTTTTTAGTGTGTCAGCTGGAGACATGGGTCTCCAGCTGACACATGCCAGGAAGGCAAACCAGTGAGGTTAGGGCTTTAGACTATAGTCAGGCATTTAAAGCACAATTTCAGCAATGAGAGCCAAAAAAATTAACGATCACATTGATAAACTGTTGGATCTACGAACGAAATACCGTGTGTAAGCTGGCGACCCGTGTCACCAGCTTACACATCTGGATCTTCGTAATTATTCAAGTTACGATTATGTATTGTACCTCATATTTTAGAGCAAAATAGCAGCGCCAGGCTTCAAAATTTTCGAATCTCTAGTGCTAAAACTGTTTGAGCTACGAGCCGATTTGTGTGTGTAAGCTGGTGACATGGGTCGCCAGCTGACACATGTTGTATCTCTGAAACTACATAAGTGAGAACTTCGTTTTAAAGATCAGATGAGACCATACAATAGGAGCGTTCACGAGTCAAAATTTCAAATCTCCTGGCTGTCTAGATTCAAAGTTATAAGCAAAAAACTATTTTCCCGCCAAAAAATTCAAAATAATCGCACGGACGCCGCTGAGCGGGCCGTTGCCGTTCCGTGCGCTACGCTATTACAATAGAGTTTCAACTTAGCCGTCATTGTTTTAAAATTCATTTTAACCTGCACTTTCGTATCGATTCAATTGGTATATTGAGCGTGTTAGACCAGGAGCCGACAGAAATAAGCAATGGTATACTACCGATTAACTTTATAGAGAGATTACGAACGACCTTCACCAAATTTGAGGTCAAGTGATAATATAACCCTTCATCGTTGGTGCATAATTCAAGTCTACTAATTTAACTAATAGGAAGTCAAGATTTAGTTTAGTAATGAATCAACTTATCAGAAATAACAATTTACGGTGTGATATAACATAGTATAAGAGGTATATGTTCAACATATACAGTTTATATCACTATGATCAATAATTGTTGAGCTCGGTATTTAGTATATTTTCAATAGCAATCCATACTAATATTATTTATAAAATATAATATATACAATAAAAAGATATGAACCTACAGGGTACTTCCCGTTGACCTATAATCCGGAACTTTGACAAGAAGCAAGGTACAATCATAGGAATAAATCTGAAAACCAGGATATTAAATTACAATACAAGTAAATGCGTTCAAAAAGAACTGGAAACCGACTTCAATTGCCCTAAAAGTCTGCTTTTATTAAGGCAAATTTAAGATTTATATTGTTTTCTCATGGATGGTCTGAACTGAACCAAATTGGGACCACACGGGGAGCACCACCTTTCAAATGAAAAATAATCATCCAAATCGGTTCACCCAGTCTAAAGTTATGAGGTAACAAACATTTTAAAAAATATACCCGTTGAATTGAGAACCTCCTCCTTTTTTTAAGTCGGTTAAAATAGCCTTTTTGTTTATTAGCACTTTGCTAGCTATGGTTTTAAGTACCTTAGATTGGCGACATCCCTTTAGGTGGTTTGATTATATTCTTAGAAGCACCATATATTCTGAAAGCAATAAAAATAGTGCTTAAACAAACCTAAAAGCACTTACCTATTTCTATAAAAAATATCGTACGTTTTTATAATTAGGATGACACTGAAAACTGATAAGCCTTTCAAATTTATCATTCAGGTGCTCACAATAGAATTACAAGATGAACCGAATTACCTGTGCAATTACCTTGAGTTATCGATTCGTAATAAACTGACAAATGTTGGCCATTTTAGACTTCTCGACTAATCAACGGGCACTATTGGCAAAAATGACATAAAATTTGTCAGTTTATTACGAATTGTATTTATATGAAACACAGCTCTGGTTACGGTGTACAAAAAAGGGGGCGCGGAAGAAGAAAAAGAAAAACTTACGCGCAATAGTCAGAGAGTACGAGTCGTTCACTCTGCAATAGTTCCGTCTTAGCGCCCCCTTTTGTTAACTCTCTAATGAATACAAATATAGTCGGATAAAAAAAACCAAAATAACATACCTGCACCAGACATAGATAAGACACGATATCTTATCGCATTAGATTCAAAATTGACCATTGCACTGCACTCTACGCTGTATGTAAACACACCACCTTTGGAACGCGGGCGCACTGTGCACGCGCCCGGCACGCGCTGTTGTCGTGTTACCGAGTCTCGTGTATAGGAGCTTCAAACTATGGGAACTAGCCTCTAACATGCCGCCGCCGCCGCATGGACAACACTTAGTACGAGAGCCCACGACCAAAACCATGTATCTTAGCAATACGGTCGAAACTGTATAAAATCGTCAAATTATATGATTCTGAACCCGACTAGGTGGATAATAACATCAAGAAGTGTAGCAACTGCGTGGGAGGCCATTTCTGCTGTGTCAAAAAAAAAGGTGACACAACTGACTTCTGAAAAACCTGTTTTCGGTATCTTACAGCTATCATCCAACTACAGTCCAAAAATCAGTCAGATTGCTATGATACGGGCCGGTAAAAAATTTTAACATTTTGTTGAAAATTAGCCGGGTCAAACGCTACGCGAAAAATTTCTGATACTGGTATTTTCGAGTTCACGATAATCGAATCGATCAATTTGATGCGGTTGAGGCCATATTGCTATGGGACAAAAATTTTGGTCGTGGGCTCTCTTACTAACTGGAATACGCATCTCCCCGCACCAACCCAACCTCTCCCCAACTTCCCCGTGACGCTTTGCCGTATTGGTTGATAAATCGTGTTACTTCGGGATCAGTCGTCGTTCGTGGCCTAGTACAAGTAAATATGAGCTTTATTGGCTTCTACACTAATATTATAATCGTATACACTTTTTTGTATACCACTACCGTTTCGTAAAATGTAACAGGATGCTAGAAAGTTGTCCATGCACATCCAGCTATAGTAATATTTTAAATGCGTTAGTGAGGGGTTTTGTCCTTACTTTACTGATTTAATCTAAGAAACATACTACTCTTTGTTTTCTTTTTCGGAGATAAGGAAGGCCTGGATACCTAAGTTAATCTAATTTAGGCTCCAGTCTCTCACATATTTCACAATAATTTTCAACTTTTTAGTTAAATATATATCATCAAATGTTTGAAGAATGTAAAGAAAAATAAACTCATGTTTATTTATTTATTACGTTATTTATTCGTTACGTCGTAACAGAGAGTCGGAATCATCACATTTTTTTGGTATAGGAGTAGTTAAAGGATCAGAAAAGGACAAAGGCTACTTTTTATCCCAATCAATAGTTCCCGTGGGTTCATTTCTGAAGTAAACGTGGATGAAGTTGAGTTCACAAGCCTACCATTTAGTTATAATATAGCTAAAAGCCGCCTTCTGAGTACGCACATTGTGACAGGCAAACATTTAGCTGGAACTGGAGCGGTGAAAATAACTAAAATTAAATGTTTGTGAAATCTATATCATGTTTTATTCAATAATTGCTACTGAAAATATACTAAATACCGAGCTCAACAATTATTGATCATAGTGATATAAGCTGTATATGTTGAACATATACCTCTTATACTATGTTATATCACACTGTAAATTGTTATTTCTGATAAGTTGATTCATTACTAAACTAAATCTTGATTTCCTATTAGTTAAATTAGTAGATTTGAATTATGCACCAACGATGAAGGGTTATATTATCACTTGACCTCAAATTTGGTGAAGGTCGTTCGTAATCTCTCTATAAAGTTAATCGGTAGTATACCATTGCTTATTTCTGTCGGCTCCTGGTCTAACACGCTCAATGTACCATACGATAGATATAGATAGACTCAATAGATACGAAAGTGCAGGTTAAAATGAATTTTAAAACAATGACGGCTAAGTTGAAACTCTATTGTAATAGCGTAGCGCACGGAACGGCAACGGCCCGCTCAGCGGCGTCCGTGCGATTATTTTGAATTTTTTGGCGGGAAAATAGTTTTTTGCTTATAACTTTGAATCTAGACAGCCAGGAGATTTGAAATTTTGACTCGTGAACGCTCCTATTGTATGGTCTCATCTGATCTTTAAAACGAAGTTCTCACTTATGTAGTTTCAGAGATACAACATGTGTCAGCTGGCGACCCATGTCACCAGCTTACACACACATATCGGCTCGTAGCTCAAACAGTTTTAGCACTAGAGATTCGAAAATTTTGAAGCCTGGCGCTGCTATTTTGCTCTAAAATATGAGGTACAATACATAATCGTAACTTGAATAATTACGAAGATCCAGATGTGTAAGCTGGTGACACGGGTCGCCAGCTTACACACGGTATTTCGTTCGTAGATCCAACAGTTTATCAATGTGATCGTTAATTTTTTTGGCTCTCATTGCTGAAATTGTGCTTTAAATGCCTGACTATAGTCTAAAGCCCTAACCTCACTGGTTTGCCTTCCTGGCATGTGTCAGCTGGAGACCCATGTCTCCAGCTGACACACTAAAAACAACTCGCTGTAACTGAGTCATGGTTGCTGCTAAATTATGAATGCTAAAGTTTGATTGCTCCTAAATTGCCTTAAAATTTGGCATGCGTAGAATTCTCATAGCTTTATGAGGAAGCTGACGACCCACACATCATGATATGACTAATCATGAACATGAACTAGATATTGTTACTCGTATCTTAGAAAATAGTTGCATTGTTGTCAGTCAGAGGCGCTGACAGCGGGATGTTCATGGCGGCAGTAAACAGCTACGATTATGATACTTTAAAAGCTTAATAAATTGTGAAGTACAGAAGACAGTGCAGTGCAATAATGCGACGAACAAATCGTCAAACGTTGATAATCAAACGAAATGGCTAGTACTAGCTGGCCACATCATGAAATGTCCGATCACTTCATGATGTAGGTACTCGTAATTTTAAGATTGGGCCACGGCGTATCTATCATCCATTTAATCCACACCCAGAAAATGTGACAAGCCAAAAGCAAGCGCTTCGTTGAATAAACTCTTCTTAGCTGATATCAGCAGCATGATTACTCTTTGGTTTTTAACGGATCCTGGGATCAGATTGAATTACCAACTGACTCCGTTAAGCTTTCTGCTTACAGCGAAAAGAAATTGTATATTGAAGTTTGTGGGCTTCGGATATTTTGGGATGTATTTAATTATTTGAATTATGTTAGCTCTTTCCCGCGTCTATTGCTTGTACTTCAGTTTATCCCACCAGAATGAACTACCGGGATAGTTAATATGTAATTTACATTGTGTTAGTTTAGATTCTGGAACTTATTTGTGGGATTAATAATAAAATCGGTCAGGCTTCTTCTTATCCATGTGTTGTAAGGTATGAAACCGTCCTTACAAATCCTAGTGTCAGAGTTGTTGAGCCGCCATAGTCCTCTGACATGGCTCATGTAGCTACTACATGTTTTAGATAGTAACCGAGACCGACGGCTTAACTTCCGAAGCACAAGAAATCATCTTACGTTTAAAAAAATCAAGTGAATCAGACTGCAATGTCCTAACTCCTAACCAATATGGGGAAAATCTCACTACTTGATTTTGACAATGTTTCCACCGGGAATCGAATCTGGTTCCTCTGTACTGTAAGTCGAACTGTGTAGTCGCTAGACCACCACAGAAGCACTTAAAAAATATGTATAAAACACAAAATTTCATTTCTGTTACGATTTGTTAACTACTCACAACCACTCCTTGACAATTTCCATAGCAACACTATTCAGTTTCGAATAGGCCTATAAAATGGTTTATGCTTTCATTGTCTGATGCACACAATTTGTGCTTCCATATTGTCGTGTCAATGTACTATCGAGGATATCTGATCTCTAGTCAACCGTTGAAGAAAATTAACCTGTAAATGTAATCCTTTTCATATAATAATATTAGTCTTGTATGTGGTCGCCGCTGGAGAACCCTAACTACCCATCAGTAATACGTTCTTTGAGCGATATGGACTGCACATTGCCACTTCAGGTCAGCTTCAACTTTAGACACTGAGGTATTTTGGACGACAAGATATGCCGTAACTTCCCGAACGCTGCCCAACCGAGATGGATTCTTCGGTTGACCTCTTTTTTGAAGTTGGACGTACTTCTTGAACGATCTGTCCAATGTAGATTTGCTGTATGATAAAATGTATTCAGCTGATTTCTAACATATGACTTCCGGTTGATAAACGATGATGTCTCAGTGCATCTACCATGAGTTTACGCATGCGATAACGTGTATCGTTAACTATCGCCCTGTCCTTGTCATCCGCATCTTGACTGAGCAGCATTTCCGATAGTATTCGATATACGTTACCGCCTGCGTAAAGTCATGGTAGACACACAGGACTCTACGTAGACACTAAAAGTCTGTAACACAGCCTCGCCAACTTGTTAGTGTTTTGAAGTTTTATTTTTGTCCATGTACGATGTGGCCAGCCGCTAAGTTCTCCGTTAGTACGCACGTATCGCAGCACCATTTTCCTGTGAATCTTCTTCCATTGTTTACATTGTAAATAAACACAGGTTTTGTGCGTGTTGTGTAACATGCTTTCTTTGTAATGTGATATAATGTTGTGTGAATGTCCTCATACGCGCAGTCTTCCTTGATGCTTGATATGCTCTGGATATAGTAACTAACAGTCCGGAGATCCTAGGTTCGATACAAAGTGGGGGCACATATACGTAGGTACTTGGTTGGGTGATTTTCTATGTCCGCCTGGCTAGCCACCACCATGTTACCTAAGTCTGCCGCCAAACAGCACTGTTAATAGCATTTGTTTCTGTATGAAAGAAAGCAGAGTCAGCGCTTCATTACCTCGAGGCTTCTTTTTGGGCACGCTTTCCATCTATTGATTACCTTCATATGAGATGAAGGCCAAGTCCAAACTACTACTATTAAAATTCGGTTCATAAACAGAGCCATGATTCAAGTTTAAAATAAATACACAGTGACAAGTCATGATCATGATTGATCTCCTTGTAACTAACCTCCAATTCAAACAGTAACTTCACAATGGGCATTGTTTAATTGTGTAAAGGTATCACTGTACAGTAAACAGTACTGACAGCGCAGATCTGCCGAGGTTCACAATAAATCAGCCGATGCATAAACAAGATACCGACCAACTCTACAACATATATCTACACATCAACTTATGCAATGCATAACTCGTATTCCTTTGGTGTATCGTTATTGTTTTCTACTCTATTCATCACCAGCCGGGATACGTCCACTGCTGGACGTGGTATCCCACAATGACCGGTCCCGAGCCACTTGCATCCAGCGACTCCCTGCTAACTTTACACGCACATGTTTCCCGCGGTACGTGGTCGCCATTCGAGAACTCTTACTCCCCATCGGTTACCATATTGCCACTTCAGCTCCCTGACTCGTCGAGCTATGTCGGTGACCTTGGTTCGTCTACGGATTTTCTCATTCCTGATTTTATCACGCTAATTCCGAGCATAGATCATAACTAAGCTTATTTATTCATCCAACAGTCGAGGGCCAACCACGCTTCGGTTCCGTATGTACAGTGCAACACGCACTGAATAAAGACTTGTTGTTTTTGGACGAGAAGATATATATATATATATAACTTCCCGAACGCTGCCCAGCCGAGTTTGATTCTAAGACCTCTTTGTTGAAGTTGGCCCTGCCTAGTTGAACGCTCTGTCCCATGTATCGTCTACAACTTCAATCGTTGTGGTTCTAACTACTACCGGCAAGGGTGCAACATTTTTATTGTTTATTCAAAGTACATTTGTAACAAGTAGTTTTTAACGGCACCTACAATACCCTCTGCTGTGATGAGCATGAAGGTCAATGGATATAGTGGTAGAGGAAGACCTAAGAAGGTATGGATGGATTGTGTAAAGAATGATATTTGTGTGAAAGCTGTGAGTACAGAGATGACGCTTGATAGAGACGAGTGGAAGAAAACATGTTGTGCTGACCACGCTCCGAGTGGGAAAAGGGCAGAAAGAAGATGACCTACAATACCCACTGCTATGTTACTACCCTTTTGGAAATGCTATAACCCTACTGTCATGTCATTACCATGTATTAGAAATAACTCTAATTTGCTAGATTAGAGCAGTGCCTATCATCATTATCGGTTGCATAAGTCTACTTTTGGACATGAGCCTCCTCCTTATATAGCCCATTAGACTTGGTATGTGTAAATGGGCGCTGTGGTCTCGGCCCATGCCATCCGGCGGTTGTCATCTATTCAGGAGATGGGCTGCAGTATCTACCTATGTAACGGCAACATTTTACTGCGATCACCAATCCGCCTGCCAACCGTGGTGATTATGGCAAAGAAATTCTTCACTCAGTACACAAATAAAATATTCACAAGTAACATCAACGAACGGGAAGTTGATTTCCGGAACTTTTTTGTGACTAATCGCGTACTGTTAAAAGTCCGTTCGCTTAGTTAGTGTCGATCGGTACACCCAATCGAAATATGTGTTAAAAACGAGTATGCAGCAAAAATAATTCAATTGACAAAATATGGGTTCACATGACCGCGCATAAAATAAACACAAAACATTTTCTATACACGCAGCAGTAAACACAAAGTCACAAACTCAACCTCTCACTGCGATGCCTCGATTTAAAATGACAAATTCACCAGCGGGTGTACGCTGCAGCCAACCTTCTTTGATGTCGCGGCGGCAACCTTTGATTAGAGGCAGCGTGGGCCGAGGCGCCATGTCTAGTTTTATTGTAGAGTAGTTCACACTAACAAATGCCAAACATTGCTACAGATGATAAAAACGCTACACCAACTCTACATTGGCGCACTATAAATATCTCTCGCTAGTAACGTGCATGCAACCTCACACCGTTCCTTTCATATCATATGGTATCATGTCACATTGCGTCGCCTCGCTCACAGTCACGCCCATCTCGTTGGCCAATAGTGAATAGTCGCCCATTGTACTCGCTTCTTACGGCATCGCGTCACAAGCTTGCGGAAAAAACGCAGATATATGTTACTAACTTACAGCGTTTTTAGATATTGCCAAACTTAAAATAATAACTTCTAGAAGGTAAGACAGCGCACGCAAGTGATACTAATAAAACCAAATTGTAATACACTTTTTGACAATACATGGTAAATATGTTGGATTGATTGATAAGCTATTTTGTGGCTCACTGGGAAATGACGCAGCGGATGAACTAGCAAGGAAGGGCTCTGGGACAAAAGTGTTTGGACCCGAACCAATAATACCAATACCCTTCAACCAACATCCTGGATAAAGGAAATAACTTCAAAACATTAAGCGACATAGTGGACCGAAATAATAGACTGCCGCTAAGCGACAGAGATCACCCATCACTCTCTAAACGCTTGTCACGCACCCTTCTCAGTCTGAATAGGAAAACCCTAAGGGGAATTTATGATAGGGGTACTGACCGGCCACTGTCCACTTAACAAACACATGTTTACCATAATATAAACATCACAGACACCCCCCGGTGTCTCGGGTGCATGTTCGCCGAGGAAACTCCCGCCAATGTGCTCACGGCTTGCAGCAGCGTGGACACACAACGGGTTATGATCCTAAACAATCCAGGCTCACTCCAGGAGGCGTGCAGAAACATCAAGCGTCTCGCGCACTTTGGGGGGAGATCGGCTGGCTATAGCTGGCTTCACGTCCACACACACAATGGCCCATACATGGCTAAGTGCGGAAACCGTCCAGGAAACAAAAAAAAGCTATTTTGGCTCTGTTTGAAAATTCACACAGGCCCGGCAGCCGGATACCCGGCAGATCTTAACAGTGCATTTTTCTGCGTTCTACGACACCCACACACACACTTGCGGAAAATGACATTAAACCCAGATAATATTTTGTTCGACCATCTCATAATGTATACAGATTTGAGAAAATTAATACGTGAAAAGTTTTCTAATGTCGTCAATTTTGAAAAGATTTTGAGTTTGGCTTGAGATATACTGACTGCATGCATGTTGTTATGTGATCAATCACATCGCAGCAGAGGCATAAAAAACGAGTTGAAGCTACGTGTACACAGTCGTCCCCATTCGCACGACGTTGCATCCACAGCTATTGCACCGGCGCGGGCGCAGCTCGGTCACACCATGCAACGATGATGGACAGTATTAACAAGTACTAACGGTTGGGTTCCGGCGCGGCGTTTCGGGTTCAATTACCAGTGGGTGTACCTGTCGGTACTCGGTTTGGTTGGTGGTAGGGCATTTTCTATGTCCGCCTGCTTAGCTACCACCATCTTACCTAAGTTCTCCATCAAGCAGCAGTGTTAATTAATGGCAATGAAAGAAGACAGCTCTGCTCAGTCAGACCTTAACGTCATTTATTTACCATTAGGTGAGACGAAGGCCAAGTGCAAATCCATTGTAAAAGAATTAAGGAAAACAACATGTCTCCACGTTACTTCTAACTCATAGATCGCCACGTCGGACTTCCCGTGAGGAGTAGGTAGATGCTGATCCCCGTCTCCTGTTTTTTTATATTAATCGCTTTTGTTAGACGGTCTGCCAAGTATGATACATATTGACTATGACGTTCTATGATGAAAGCCTTATGTTCAGGTTTTACGGTTGATAAAGGGGTTCCAGAGAGGAGCGGGCGGCAGGCGCGCAAAATGTCCTGCCGCTTGTTCTTCTCTCGATCCCCTTGTCGCCATACCCCCGCGCCCCTGTACCCCGCGGGAGAGGACTCATTTAAGCGGTCTACCTATAGTAGACGGCGCCACTGTGTCAAGAGGTCACCCATCCCAGAAATATGTATCTTTACCTTTTGTTATAAGAACCTATTAGTCGTCATGAAGGCACGAGAACTATTAAATTCTTGATGTTTTTTTATAACAATCAGTCGAGAATTGATTACCATTCGATTTATCAATACTTGTTATTAGCATTGTTTTGTTTTTAAAACGGATTTGTCAATGAATGGAACAGGCCATGTTTAAAATTCAAACAAGCACACCTAACTATAAACTTCAGTTCAACAATTGGAATCAATGATTTAAGGATTAAACCCGCTATGACTCAGTTGTTTATCAATACATTTAATTAGTAAAACTTCCGGTTGATATCTAAACTAATGAAGCGGTAGTGGTTCTGCTTTCCCGAAACCGCCAAATGTTTTAAAAAACTAAGGCGTATCTTCTCAATATCATTATTTTGAAATCCAATCAAATCAATGTCTCCCTCTCTATATTACACTTTCATAGATAAATAATTATGGACAGAATTACAGACACAGAGCGCAGCGTTCAGTTAGGCGGCATTATCGCTAATAACTATATCTTTCAGGCAACCTTATGTAACACTCAATGCTAAATATAAGATCATGCGGAATCAAGAACCTGCGCCAGTCCACTGCTGGACATAGGCCTCTCCCAGAGTGTGAAACACAATTCGGCCTTAGCTTAAAATTGCATATAATAAAACATATAAAGATACTGATTAAAATTGCTAGTTTTTGTCGTTGTAACCAGCTACGCTTTACTCATTGGATAAAAAGGGTGCTACAATTAGGATAGTTTTCACTTACCGCAACAATGAAACCAAATAATACTTCTAAACATCAATTCTTTGATTTCTAAGCTTTAGTTTTTGTTCCTGTAATCCGTTTATTATGCCATGCTCATTGAATAGCTGCGACCCAGCGCGGCGGAGGGAAGGGCCTGGCCTGCATGAATAGAATGATAATGAAGGTCAAATGACACTGAAAAATGGCTCCACGCTTACTTACTTACTTCGCTTTTATGTCCTATAAATACCTAGATTTTATGGCTGGTTTGTGTTGGTATAATCAGAATCATGTGATTTCGGTTGGAGAAATAATAATCCCTTTATATAAAGAATGTGCTCTTCGTTTTTTTTTTGCAAACTGGACTGTTCTGTTCAAGGAAATACGTTTTTAGGCTATTTTTCCATCCATTTTTTAATCAAAATTAATATGTAATTGGTAATTATTTCTCTTAAGGCGATACACCATCAAGTTTCATACTAAATTCCCGTTGCCATAATCTTTTAAAATATAATAGCTGGACTTGTGTAGTAACTCTATAAAAATAGAACATCAGATTGTGATGTCGCGAAATGAGTATCATTAACATACAACTTCACAGTGAATCACAATTTTCATTTTAAACACTTTTTTCGATTATTGTTCAAAGCGCCATCTATGAACCATTAGGTGCATAACTGTTATTGTAGTTAACTATAAAGTTGTTAATTAATGACATTTATTTCGCTACACTATAATTTAGTCTCTTATTAGCAGATGCTGAGATCCTGTTTGACGCCACATTACAATACAATGCCTATACTATATGCACGTTAATAATGTATTATTTTTAATTGTACGCAACTTATGTGTCAATTGTGTTTTTGTATTGTGTTGTATGTATGTATGTAAGACATACAGTCAAATATTTTTCTGTTTCTGTATTTTTAGGTAATTACTTATCAAAGCCAGCTTTTCTATTTTAAAAGATTAAAGCAATAGAAATTTTGTGTATGGAAGCATTAGATTAGATTATTTATTTCATAGTACCAATTTCAAGATTAAAAAAATATATTAATAAAATGTCAGAGTGTACAATGATCGTCAAATATATTGAAAATGGCAAAAATTATAAAAAATAAATGTCAAACAGTAAATTCAATGTCAAAATAAATCTATAATATTATAGATGCTCAAAATTTATCCTGTATAAAATCTTTTACACTGTAGTATTTCTTATCCAACAAAAGGTTTTTTAGTCGTCGATAAAACGTTTCGTCATTTGTCATTTGGAGAAGGATAACGTTAATAAGTAATACATAAAGTAGCTTGTATATAATATGTACTTAAATTAAAACCGCTAATATTATAATGTATATTATATTACATGTTCTCTATTGCATTTTAATTCATCGCACTAACAAAACCTTTTCTTTTGTCTCCAGCCTAACGAAGGAGCGGACAATCAGGTAGTGTTATTATTTAGGAATCAATTTCTTGTGTTTATGTTTTATTTATTTGTGTGGTACAGTCGAGTACAAAGATATGTATCGACATTGGTACCATGTCACATTCACCCTGGCTTGTTTCTCTGTTGAAGGAAATGTCAATCAAAGGTGAATGTAAAATGGTTCAAAAGTGAGTACATGTCTTCGAGTACATATCGGTCGTTGAGAAAAACAAACTTCAACGACTTTAATTAATTTTATTTTACAAAAAACAAGTTTTAGCAGTTCTTGATCTTGAAGTAGGTAGTGAGAATTGACATTGACAGTCGAGACGTCAGAAGTCGTGTTGCGCGTTTGTGAAGCCAGTTTGTGTGCTTGCGCGTAAACATCTTCCGGCCCGTTGAAAGACGACTGTGTTTCAACACTCCAAGTCCTCAGCGGTCGGCAGGGGGCACAGACGAACGTATGGCCGACGCACGCAGCCTCTAGGCGTATTCACGTCAGCCACTCTTGCGATTCCATCGGGTCCCGGGAACAGTCGAGATACTCGTCCAAGTCGCCAGTTCAGTGGAGGAACGTTATCTTCTTGGAGCAGAACCAAATCACCAATGTTTAGTTTGGCAGCGTTGGCTCTCCATTTTGTCCGTTGTTGTAGCTCTGACACGTATTCTTTCTGCCATCGTTGCCAGAAATGAAGGTGTATTTGTTCCAGTCGTCGTCCAGCACATCGTTGGAGACTGTTCAAGTTGCAGTCTCGCAGAGCGGGTGATGGCAGTGCATTCAATGGCCTTCCTATGAGAAAGTGCCCTGGAGAGAGGGAAAGGTAATCATCTGGAGAGGATGATAGAGGGCACAAGGGACGACTATTAAGTATCGACTCAACTTGCGCAAACAACGTAGAAATTTCTTCAAAAGTTAAATGGCTATTGCCTAAGACACGTTTAACATGATATTTCGCGGATTTCACACCGGCTTCCCAAATGCCGCCAAAGTGAGGAGCATAAGCGGGAATAAAAGAAAATTTGATACCTTCTTGAGTTGCAAATTGAGATAGAGGTTCTGAACTACTTTTTAGAAAATCTGATAATTCCTTGGCAGCTGCCACAAAATTTCGACCATTATCGCACCATATTTCCATTGGTTTTCCTCTACGAGAAACAAACCGTCGAAGTGTCATCACGAATGCGTCTTTAGTTAGATCGCTAACTGCCTCTAAATGAATGCACTTATAACGTAAACAAACGAAAAGACACAAGTAACATTTGACGAGGCGACTACCACGTCCTTTGCGGTTTAAAATTTGGAATGGACCAGCGAAGTCAACACCCACAGACAGAAATGGGAAATCAGGCGTAATACGTTGAGGAGGAAGGTCCCCCATTTTAGGATATATAGTTTTGCCACGTACGCGCCTACAACGCACGCATTTATTTGCAGTACGTCGAGCTAAATGTCTACCATTCACTGGCCACACAGTTTCACGGACTGTAGCCAATAGCAGTTGCGGACCAGCGTGTAAGTTGGTTATGTGCTCTCTCTCGAAAATAAGTTTCGTTAAATGATGCGACGAGTGCAACAAAATCGGATGCTTTTTCTCAAAACAATAGTCAGATGCATCGATTCGTCCTCCTACTCTAATAAGGTTATCTTTATCTAGAAAGGGAGACAACGATAAAATCTTGGCTTTAGGGCTCAGTGATTTCCCTTTAGTCAGAAGATCAAATTCAGTAGGAAATGATTGTCTTTGTGCGATAGAACACAATGAATGTAATGAATCCTTCAGCTCTTCAACTGATAGGCTACCTAACCGCTTATTTGTAGGATTCTTTAAATTGTATATGAATCTTTTGACATATGCAAAAGCTCTTTGTAGTCTAGTTAGCTTGGAAAAGTTTTCAATTTTAATTACAGGTTCTGAAATTGTGACATGATTTGATTTAATTTCAGGTAATTCTTTAAAAGTGCTATGTTTTAAAATTGGCCACTCCGTTTCATTTTTCAGTAAAAAGCTTGGACCGGTCCACCAACACTCCATAGATACCAACTGCTTAGCATTTACACCTCTTGATATCAAATCAGCTGGGTTTGATTCAGTCGGTACATAGCGCCACGAGGATGGATGTGTCAGTTCAATAATTTCATTAATCCGGTTAGCTACAAATGTTTTTAATTTTCTAGTATCATTATTGATCCACCCTAGCACTATACTGGAATCGCACCAATGAACGACACTATCAGGTTTGTACCTGAGCGAGGCTGTGACAACCTTGCAGAGTCTAGCAGCAAGTAAAGCAGCACACAGCTCTAGACGTGGGATCGTCTGTTGCTTCAGAGGTGATACCTTGGATTTAGCACACAGTAATTTAACAGTAACTTCGTCAGTTGATGATATGGAGCGCATATAAATACAAGCTCCGTATGCTGATTGAGAAGCATCACTAAAAGAATGGATTTCTATTTGCTTTGGCGCATCACAGAGAACTAGTCTCGGTATTTTTAGATATTTAAGATACGGAATTAATTTCGTAAAATCAACCCAATCATTCTGGATGTTTGGTGGGACAGCCTGATCCCAATCGATTTTTTGTTGCCACAATTTTTGTAAAATTATCTTTGGTAAAATTATGCAAGGACTTAAGAGTCCCAGGGGATCAAATATTTTGAAAGAATTTGACATAATAAAACGTTTGGTTATTTTGTTGCATTCCAAATCTTTAATTGTAAAATGCAACCTGTCATCGGAGGGATTCCAGCCAAGCCCGAGTGTGCTTGATGACTCACTAATAATCAGACTGTCCTGAGTGTTTGTGTCTTTAAATAGATTTGGTAAGTTACTTTTATATTTCCTTAAGTTAAAACAACCTGATTTTAAGGCATCTGAAACGGCCCTTTGTATTTGACGTAATTCACTTTCTGAGTCCGTCCCTGTAATCAGATCGTCAACGTAAAAATCATTTTGGATGATAGTTTTGATAAGCTCATCCTCTTGCTCCTCTCCTACCTGCCACAGACAACGTGTGCTTAAATAGCTCGCGCTTGCGGTCCCGTAAGTGAGAGTATTTAATTGTAATGTCTTGATTGGCTGGGACTCGTCTTCTCTCCACAAAATAAGTTGCAAATTTCTATCTCTATCATTAACCTGGACCTGACGATACATCTTTTCTATATCTCCAGTCAAAATGTATTTATGCTGTCTCACTCTTATCAAAATGGAGAAAAGGGAGTCCTGAACATTAGGCCCCACCAATAGAATGTCATTTAGTGAATATCCGTAGGAGGAGGGAGCTGAACCGTCAAAAACTACTCTAAGTTTTGTAGACTCACTTGTTTCTTTGAACACCGCATGGTGACATAAAAAATAGGACTGATCTGGTATGCTAATTTCAGATTCAGACAGATGACCTAAGTCCATGTATTCTTTAATAAATTTAATATACTCAGATTTTAGTGCTGTATTTCTTTTAAACTTCTTTTCTAAATTAAATAACCTTTTGTTAGCTAAATTGTATGAATTTCCCAGACAATCAGGAGTGTCAATTAATGGCAGTTTAACTCAAAATCTTCCAGTGTCTAAGCGAGTTGTGTTAGTAGAAAAATGTTTTTCACAATATTTTTCTTTGTTACTCAAAGTGGGTTTTGTTGGAATTTCTTCTAAATCCCAGAATTTTGTAAGCATAGCTTCAATATTATTTTGTTTTGAATTATCTATTATGGCATGATTGCAATGTAAAATGCTATTATATGAATTTGTTATGTTTATAGGCCCGGAAATCAACCAACCAAGTTTAGAATTTATTAATTTAGGACAATTGGGACCTAGTGAGCGTTGTTCATTACTTAAAATGTCCCAAAATAAGTCAGCTCCAATCAACATGTCAATTGGAGCAGGTCGGTGAAACCTAGGATCGGCCAGTTGTATATCTTTTGGTAGATTTAGTTTTTGTATATCAATAGGAGCCTTCGGCAAGTCACTTGTTAGTTCCTTTAGCACGAAACATGACATGATGACGTGAAATGTACTATCAGTAGATTTTACTTGGGCGGTGCATCTTTCTACAACGCTGTTAGTATAGTTATTGCCTATGCCTATGACCTTTAGTGTGTCTATAGGAGTACAACTTAATGATAGCCTATCCTTTAGAGACTGGCTTATGAATGAGGATTGGCTGCCGCAATCTAGTAAAACGCGAACAGTTTCACTTTTATTTGTGTGAGGGTTAGAAACTTCTATCAGAGCTGTAGAGAGAAGTATCTGATCACAATTTTGACTTTGATTTGACAAATTGACAACTGCCTCTGTCTGGGGGACAGTAGTATTTGTGTTTGTTGATTTTACAGGGTTGTGTAGGAGACTATTGTGCCTCTGCTTACACTCTCGGCAAGGGCCCATGCGACACTGGCTCACAGGATGCCCTTGTCTCAGACAATTAGGACATAGCTTGTATTTTTGAACTTCAGACAATCTATCTTGCACACTTTTTGATTTAAATGTACCACAATCATAAATTTTGTGATTCCCATTACAAATTATACAAGAATGAGAATAATTTTGGCTAATATTTTGACTAGTACTAGCAAATGATTTTGTGTATGGACGTTCCTGCCTGCTTTGGTTTGGTTGGGGCAGAGACGGGCGTGAGTTTACAGGTAATGTTGGTGTTTTCAAATTAGGTTGGTCAAACTTTCGATTTAACGATTCTAGCACATCAGCTCGGTCAGTTACAAATTTATTGAACTGTTTTAATGTAGGAATGTCATCAATAGTATTTCTATACTCTTCCCATTTTACCAATGTGTGGCTGTCCAACTTTGATGATAACATAAATATTAACAAGATATCCCAATATTCTGTAGGTTGGTCTAAGCTAGCCAGAGCACGAAGGTTTTTTGTTACATGATCCACGAGAAAACGAAGAGATTTCTCAGATTCTCGGAGGATTGGTTGAATACTGAACAATGACTGGAGATGATGATTGATCAATATTCTTTTGTTGTTGTACCGCTCACACAACAAGCTCCAGGCTTCATTATAATTTGCTGATGACACTTCAAGGTTGGATATGACTCTTGCTGCATCCCCTTCCAAGTAAGACACAAGGTAATGAAACTTATGTATTGAATTGATTTTAGTATTGTTATGGATTAATGTCTCATAAGTGTCACGGAACTCCAACCAACGGAAATAAGCTCCATTAAATTTAGATATTTCGATTTGTGGCAACTTAAAACCAATATCCTGTTGTTGATGACAGTGAGCATCATGAGCGCAGGAACCACGCCTGAACTCATTCACAACCTCCTCGTGATGCTCTATGGCTGATTTCGCAGTAGCTATGGAAATGATAATTTCGTGTTCAATGCTATCTCGCTCATTAATTTCTAAAGACATGTTCTCTGAATTTAATACCTCTATCTCATTTTGCAAATCATCAAACTTTAGTGATAGAGTTTCAAAACGACTCAGTCTTATATTCAACTCTGTGAGTTCAAGCTTAGAAAGCTGATGTTTTTTACCTAACTCAGATAAATATTTTTTAAATTTAGTAATTTGTCCTTTAATAGAACTGCGTTTCACAAACAAATCCTTTAATTTGTTTGCTGCGACTGTGTCGACAGCCTTCGGTGCTTTACCCTCAGTCATTGTGTTCGCTAATGAACTGCAATCTATATAAATTTAAAATAATCGCTCGCTCCTCCCTTGATTGCACTTGCCGATCGGAAAGCCGGTAACACGGACACAACTGACAAGATTTCGATTTATTAGTGCTAAAAGATGAGTCGGCGAAATAATGGTTGGGTGCACAAAAGAGGGCACTGATTTAATACCAAATATGACTTGAATAAATTTAATAAAAACAACGGAGGGTGTATTTTGAAGGTTAAATAAAATTGAGGGTTGACTTCAGAAATTATTTTAATTTTGATACGTTTTGTAGTTTATCGCAAGTGTGCTCGGTTTAATAGTTCGGAATTTAGGATTTTAGTGTATTTGTGGTAGGAATCAAAGGAAAGCACTTATCTCAAACGGTCCGCACTGTGTGGTGAACTTTTGCCGCTTCACTGCTGTAGACAGACGATTCTTCTTGCTTTTCTTCAATTCCCCTCATGGGCCACCAAATTATGTCTTCGAGTACATATCGGTCGTTGAGAAAAACAAACTTCAACGACTTTAATTAATTTTATTTTACAAAAAACAAGTTTTAGCAGTTCTTGATCTTGAAGTAGGTAGTGAGAATTGACATTGACAGTCGAGACGTCAGAAGTCGTGTTGCGCGTTTGTGAAGCCAGTTTGTGTGCTTGCGCGTAAACAGTACACATTTTTGTACTCGAGTGTACAGTTTGGTTTTTGTTGACGTTATAAATGGATCTATCTTCTGTCTTGATCGTAACAAAGCCACACCTTTGGGTCATGTCTGTTTGGTGTTGGAAGATATTTCATGTTCTCAGACTTTCATGTAAATAAAAAATTATTTTTTACAAAAACTGATTTGTTTAAAAAAAAAAAGTCCAGCGAGAGTGAGCATGTATCTGTCCTTATTCATTTAAATCAGTAAGACTGACTAGGAGGAACATAAATATTTGTTTTTTACTTTTTACAACTAGTTTGAGATGCTAGGATTAGCTTGTGACTTCAAGTAATAATTTGAATGTGTCAATGGGTCTGTTGTTAGTTACAGAATTTAGAGTAAAATCTAGATTTTGTCGTAGCCAGCGCCTCATTGAGTTGAACGTTGAGGCTTCTGGGTGGAGCCCGCTTTCCATCCAACGGTCTTGTCATCACTTACCATCAGACGAGATGAATGCCAAGTGCAAATCCATTAAACATTTAATAATATAAAAATCCAATTGGCATGCAGGTGGCCAAGACATGGAAAGTAACGTTGGCTACTCTTTGTCGCGGCCCAATAAATAATTCCAAAGACACAGGCAAAAGTACGCATGGCTACAGATCAAGCTATCTGTATATTTATAACTAGCTTTTGGCCGCAACTTCGTCGCCGGGGACGTCGCAATCCATGGGAACTACGTGCTCGATCAGAATAAAAAATAGCCTATCTCCCTACGACGTTATCTATCACTTCACTGGCTGAACAATGCCGACGTTCGGTACTACTAAACGCCCACACTCGCAATGGCTCTCGTGATCTGACGTTTCGCATACCAACCCATAGACACACGAGACAGTGTGGGTATGCTATACCGCACACTATACACTACACTACAGTATTGATGTGGATCATGTCCCGAAGAAAATTTTCATCCAAAATTGAATCTTTGCTGGCACTGGTCTGACACTCTTTGGATAAATATCCCAATTTGCTAGCTTATACCACCACTGCACAATTTATAGTAACAGATGGTGCATACAGTACAGTACAGGATATTCTCACGTGTTCACACTTCTGCCAACTAGGGCCCACAGAATATTCTAGTACACACCAATTACAACAGCCGCTGCATTTAAATTAACTTGTGTGAAATTTTGGACGAAATATATTATACCAATGTTGGTCTCTATATTTTGGTTACATAAAGAACTTTTGGACAGCTCCTAAGACCCTAATGTTGTTTTACGTTGGAAACTTTACAAAGAGTTCTTGGATAGCAGCCAGACCTTTTAGAACAAATAAACTTCTACGTTAGGGTTAGGCTGAGAAGAAATTTATTTATCTAACGAAACTCTTGCCGGGTTTGTGTATTTTGCATGCAACTGTGGAACAGACCTCACGACACTAAGTTTGTGAAAAAAGGTGAAAGGTGGATGGATCTGAGACATTTGATTTAATCGGCACACGTCTTTACATATTTATTTAAAGACTATTTTAACACTTTGCATTTATAAGTCGATAGAATTTATAAGATAATAATAATTTAAGAGATAGATGTATGGATCTGAGTGTTGGGCAACCAAAGAGACGGATCAAAGAAGAGTGCATGTGTCAGGGATGCGAATTTTAAGATGGGTGTGTGGTGTAACTATGGACAAGATCAGGAATGAGTATATAAGGGGAAGTTTAAAGTTGCACCGCACCAGTGACGGAAAAGTTGAGAAGTAGTAGGTTATCGTGGTACGAGAATGTTATGAGGAGGGATGAAATACATATGGCCCAAGAGCCCGCGAGAGCCAGACCTTCGTTATTTTGTAAAAGCTGAGAGGTCTTTCGCGCTCGCAACTACGGAACATTTTAATGTGTCTGGCAATATATAAACCATCAAAACTGTCTAATTTTTGAAGGTTTACGGGTATCTGGTAAGGGATTGAAACAGAAAGTGTCTGGCAATGGACGACGTGATATCTAATATTATTCTAAAGAAAATATATAAAAACTGAGCTTTGCACTTTAACGATTTTAAGGTACACCTTTCTGATCCGCTACCTGCCAAAGTAACCGCGGTCCTAGGTACATAGTCTCTGATCGTTCTTAACTGTATTAGGCAAATGCGCAGAGAAACTCAGCTTTTACAACGAAGGTCTGGCCCTCGCGGTCTCTTGCTCTAATATAACAAGAAAAGTGATGACCGTGAATGTTGATGTATATAGGAGTTGAAGAAGATCTAACAAGGTATGGATGGATTGTGTGAAGAATGATATGTGTGTGAAAGGTGTGAGTACGGAGATGACGGTTGATAGAGATGAATTGAAGAAAACATGTTGTGTCGACCTTGCTCTGTGTGAGATAAGGGTAGAAATAGAAAGATGATGAGCAAAACGTACACTTAGCAAAGGGTTGGACAAGACGCCATGAAATGGCGGACCGAAAGTTTCGATGAATAAACGAAAATATCATCAAACGGAAGTAACATGCAGTACGACACAAGTACTCGCAGTGGGCAATGTGTGCAATGTGCATGCTTCTTGTTTTTATTTATTGTTGTGTCGTCTGCATTAGTTGTGGTTGGGACATTCAGACATATACAAACTTGGCGGCTTTCTCCATCTACTTATATTATATGTGTCTATCTTAGTACATTTAACTGACGTCAAGTTTCCTCGTTTCAGTTGTTCACGGCGAGCGCGACACAGCTGCACGATGGCCGCCGCTCCCAGCCCCCCGACTCTGGATTCTCAGAGCCCGCCAACAACAACATCAGCGAGGACAACAACAACGGTCCGATATCGCTGCGGGAGATGCAGAACATAGCAAACAACAACGCCGCCGCGTACATCATCAGCGAGAACGAAGAGAGGAACACAGTCAGCAGAGAGTCGGTTGTGGAGTTCGAGCCGCTGCCCAGCGGCATCAGGGTCGTAGACCCGTTGGAGCATTGCGCTGATTGGTTCGGTATGTTATTGTTTAATTACATACATTTGTGAGTCTATCGTGGATTTGGAGGAGTTGTCCGACGGCGTCAGAGTCGTGTACCCTTTGCATGGTTCTGTTTGATATCGACGTTATTACATTACCTCTAAAACATTTTTAAGGGCGCAGTCCTTGCGTCCTGCGTGTCACTGCGACGATCATAGATCTATTGTGTTCAAATCATCTCATACAAATCATTGAGACCGTTTTAATTTAGATCTATAATATTACTTCTCATCAGAAAAAGCGTTTGATCCCACTTCTGAAGATGAAAGCGAATGTCCAATCAAACAACCTTTTGAATATAGATTTGCTTTATTCGTAACTTGGGCAGCACTTCGTCTTACAATGTTACCGATACGAATGTGTCACTCCGAATGGCGGAGCGACTATTTAAAGGCCCCACAGAAAGTGTTGCCACTTTATAACATAACTGTTTGACAACTACACAGAAAGTGTTGCCACTTCATAAACATTGTTACCCACGATTCCTAAGTTAAACTAATTGTATACAATAATAAGGTGACTGTTACACTTGCAAGTTTATGTTTTGTAAGGATTATCAGAAAAATGTGTATATTTAGGAATATATGTCAAATGTCGTTTAATAGTGAATAATACGAGGTTTTCAAATCCTAATGTTAATGTTCTAAATTCAAATTAAATTTTCATAGGTTTTTCAGATAATCCTTACAAAACATAAACTCGATTTTTCTGATGAGAAGTATATATTTAAACGAAAATATGATCTAACTACGTTAGTGATAGTGATGTACCACGCACGTACCACCCACTTAATTGTATTAATGAACACGACGAGGATTGTGGAACTCCCTTCCCGAGGCTATCAGGCAAGCCAAATCTATGGTCACATTCAAATTTCAGCTTAAGTCGCATTTTCTCAATAACTAATCCTATGTAGTAATCCTATGTACTAGTAGTACTGTATCCATAAAATAACGTGTATTTAATTTGTCTGTATTTATTATTATTATTATATATTATTTATATAAGTATACATATGTGTTTATTCAAGTATTTAATTATAATCTATCAATATCTGTCACACCGCCACCCAAATATTGTTACTTATTTCCTCTACCCAAAGGTTGTCTGGAAGAGATCGCTGTAAGCGAGCTGTACATTTTTATTTATTTTAATTTTATTTTTTTAATTTAAACTTGTATTGGTGTACAATAAAGTTATATTGAATTGAATTGGACGAGGTTGTCACATCACATAAGCATGGTAATCGTGTAACAAGCAGAAAGTTGAAATGTAATATTTGACGTCGGTCTGCCACCTGTGCTATAGTGCTTAGGTATTCATGCGCGATGTGATGCGGTCTTGTTTTGCAGGCGATGACGACTTCCCGCGGAGCCGGCTACAGTACCTCCGGGAGATCGGGAGAGGGTGGTTTGGCAGAGTAAGTAGCATACTGACCTAGAGGAAAATGCGCGAGGTGTGCCAAACTGAGCAAACAGGCAACTAAAGTCGTGGGGGTTGTTACATAAAGTTATTGTGAATATAGAAGCAGTCCCTCGATCAATCACATCACCAATAGTAACATGTTCAAGTGTACATCATCTACGCATGATTATGTATTAATAATGTATATAGCCATGGTAGCTCAGTTGGGTAGAGAGTCAGTCCTTGAACAATCGAGGTCTGGGTTCGATACTGGTTCGTACCAATGAGTTCCAATTTGTTATTTGGAATTTATGTACGAATGATAAAAAACATTACCATCTTTTCGGTGAAGGAAAACATTGTGAGGAAACCTGAATACTCATGAGAAGAAATTCAAAGATGTGTGTGAAGTCTACCAATCCGCAGTGGGTCTGCGTGGTAGACTGTGGTCCATACACTCTGTAGGAGAGTAGGCCTGAGCCCCTGCAGTGGAGACATAATATATAGACTGTTGATGATTGAATGTAGGAAAGAAAGCTAGCAAAAATGTCATTTTTTCTTCAAACATATTTGGCGCTTCGGGGAAAAACGCCGAATTATTCTGGATTTACACCAGCTAAAATCCCTCTCTCGTCATGTTTGCCAAGTATTGGGAACATGCGATTTTTAGTAAGGAGGATGAAGAGACGCCCATCCATATCCTCTGCTACTGTGATGCTCTTCATCACAGTAGGAACAGACGTCTCGGAGGCCACACTGCCACAACGGACAGTATCAGGACCTCCAAACCCAGACCAATCGTACGGTTCATGACCGAGATTGGCCTTGGGAGGTGATTTGATCCATAGGGGACTGTCACAATAGATCTGCAAAGGTCGCAGTGACATGCAGGACAGACGAACTGCACCCCTCATGTCCAAATAATAATAATAATAATAATGCGATTTTTACGCGGCTCGGCTTGCAGCCCCCCACCCGTATCTTCGTGCACCATTTATATAACGCTTTTATTCGTTCCCACCATAACTAAATTGAGAATCATAGAAAGCTGCTTTGGGATTCGATACAGTCAACTTTATATTGTAAGTCCACTGTTCGCACTGTCTGTAGCCACTAGGAGGCGCTAAAAAATATTTGACATTTAATGAGATTTAACCAAAACATTGCTATTGTAGGTGGTGGAAGGTGAGATTGAAGAAGCAAGCGGCACCACGACAGTGGCGGTGAAGATTCTCAACCAGAACGCTTCGCTGGAAGACAAGGCCCGGTTCCTGAACGAAGCCAGGATGTACCGGGACGTAACGCACGAGAACATTCTTCAGTTCGTCTCCAAATGTCTCCAGGAGGATCCCTGGATATTGATATTCGATCTGTGCTCTATGGTAAATTTTGTTTTCTTTGAAAATCAATACCAATAAGTCTTAAACCAAACGATAGACAGAATGTACCCAATAAAGGAATTCCTTATCGATTATTATTATTAATCCAGGCTAGTATTAAAGTGAATTTGTCTGTTTTTCCTTCCATCATGTCGTAATGGAGAGTCAGAATGACTTTTTATATATAGAGATAGTTGATGAGCTGGAAAAATATATACGAGAGCTTTCCCAATTGAACAAGTAGTTGCGTGGGAAAAATTTTAATGTCCACACAGACCAAGTCGCGTATATAAGCTAAACTGTATCTATAAAGGATTTCCTATATAGCTTTAGCTTAACGCTTGAAATGTGTTACATGTTGACTACCATGATGTACTATTGATAAAAAAGGGTGAAATACTTGAACTACTTTGTTTGAAACATGCATCGATATGATATGACTTAGAGAATTACTGTAATAAATTGTTTGATTTCAGGACCTCCAACAGTATCTGTCAGTGAACAGGCCCAAGATGGCAATACTGAACGAGAGCGGCGTCCCTCTGCAGCTGATGAGTGACGTGGCCTCTGGGCTCGCGCACCTGCACTCACGGGGATATCTGTTCGGGTGAGTTATACTCTATCACTCTGTCTTAAGCTACATACCCTAGACATATAATTAATATAGTACTACGTACAGAACGGACACTTCTCCCCGAATTTACTCACACATGCTCGTGTATACCAACGTCATCCGTTCGATGTATGGGAATACGAACGGATGGGGGGAGGGGGCTCTTTCTGACACTACGTTTAAATGTTAATGATATCACGACATTTCTATGCTATGTCCGTGGTGTACCCTAGCGTTGACAAGCGATATGGTACGTCAAGGACAGATCGACTTTGTTGTATTAACAAACACGATATAGACTTAGGAAAGGTACCGAACTGTCCTCCGATTTGATTTATTTTTATGTATGTTAGAGAGTAGTCTAAAATAATAGACATAAATTTTTTAGCTTTTATTTAAAAAATAATTGAATATGCATATTTTCCGCAGCCACCCTAGCATCACCAACGTGCTAGTACGTGTTGGAGAGAGACCGCGCGGCGTGCTGGGCAACTATGTGACGTCACAGCCCGACCACGAGTTCACGGCGCCGGAGACGCGCCGACATCCACCCCTGCACACGGTAACAATATGTATAACATATACAAGTCTTCCCTCACTGACTGACTCATAAACTTTAAAGGGGTTAGAAGATTTTGGTATTAGTGACCGGGCGCCATCTTGTTTTTTTTCTCTCAAGTCGGCAGCACACAATTCTGATAATGTATTCGATTTACTCATATTTTTTGTAATTCAAGTATGTTCAATAAATGTAGTACTAAAATAATATATGTCTTCCAAGTAAACATGGAAAAAAATCAGTAAATTGAATTGGGGACTGTATTTAAAGACAAATCGATGCGAAAAAAATTTGAATTTCATTTTTAATCATGTTTGTAGTACTTATTATGTCCATCTTTACTTCAACACATCTGAGAAACGTCCCACTTTATGCCACCATGTTTCATGAGATTTTTTTATGCATACAATAGTCCTCTATTGATATATGTCAACAGAATTGTGTGCTGCCGACAAAAAAACAAGATGGCCGCCGATCGCTAAGACCGGGCTTCGAACAAAATCTTCGAAGCCCTTTGATGCGGTATATTTTTCAAAAGGATGAAAAGGTTCTATAATAGAATCTATATTATTGTCTCGAGCTCTGTAAACAAAGCATTGTGTTTATAAATCTATACTATTCAAGATGGTTGCGTCCTCTTAAAAAAGCTTAATATATAATATATTCTATGTGATTTCGGCTTTAAAACAATACCTCGTGTGACTGTCATAAAAGGCGACTCGGGGAAAAATGTTTAGAATGGACAACAGCATCTACCAATGTAACAACAATATCTTACTGCGATCATCAATCCGCATCAAGCGTGGTTGTTATGATCAATCCTCACGTGGTGGGACCGTCGTGGCAATCCATGGGGAAGACTCAGTCACACAGTGCACTTATGCAGCCAATTCTGATGATCATTTTTGTTTTCAGGCTAGCAGCGAGGTGTGGTCGCTTGGGACTTTAGTGTGGGAGGTGTGTGCGTGGGGGGCGCCAGTCCCCCCACAACACCCGCCGCCCCCCGACCTGCCCTGCCCATACAGGAACCATCTGTGAGTTACCTTCATCTCAACATCACTGACGATTGACATACAACCTTACTAAGACAGACCCTATTATTTCTTCACAGAGTTTATTTTGAAAATGCCTACAATACTAATTATCAAAGAGTATTTTTTCGTACTTGACATTCCGAAAATAATCACTTTTAGCATTAATTTTAACAGAAAACTGCTATTAATTACCTTCACAGTGGCATTTTTTCTCGATAGTGTTTACTGATTGTGTGTGTGTGTTTTTTTTTTCTTTACAAAATGTTGCTAAACACTTTCACAATCCCCATATAGACGCTAAAATCTTTCCATGGATTCCCAATGCTATTTTTTACTACAAAGTGAGTTAGGTATGGGACCCATACGTGGTATCCGATTTGTGGGACCTACATGTGCTACCCGGGTATGTGAACGTGTTAATCATTCAAGGATGGGACAATTCAAATTTATTTATGATTAGATTAAATCGGATTCATAAATTCTAAATATTTCCTAGACCTATTCCCCTAACTTCAGGCGGCCGGTGCCGCTCGAAATAGGCGCGCGTCCAGTTAGTATTACTGATAAATTTGACGTCAAGACCGTGCCAGCAATTCATGTAGCACATTGAAAAAAGAAAAAAAGACATAAATTGCATTATCTAAAAACTTATAGCTTGTATTAGAAGAGCCCGCTCTTCTCAAATGTACATTACATATTTTTGTGCAGATAATACCTGCATATTATGTTAAATTAAATGATATGATTTTATTAAGTGAATGTTGTTAATATATCCACAGATACCAAGTGATGCAACTATGCTGGAATCCAAACCCGGAAGAGCGGCCGACCGCGGCCCAAGTGCAAGCTCTCCTAAACCACCTCCACACGACACAACGCACTGAAGTACCACCGGACGGACACGGAAGCGACTTTGAAGATCGATGGCAAAGACTTAAGCCAAACACCATACCTAAAGTCGATGAGCACGTGGCCATAGTCCATGCCCCGTCTACCTCCATCGCTTCAAATTTCACAGGCTCAGACCGTGATCTTGATCGAACGCCGACCACTCACGATACGCTCAGCGTCGATATGGACACAGCTGTGTCTCGTTCTAGCAGTATAATGTCCGATAAAGACCCCTTATCAATTCAAATCAAATCGGAAAGTCTTACAAATTTGCATGGGTCGCTAGAAGATGTTAGGAACATATATCTTACGCACAATGAATTGGCTGCGCTTGAATGTCATCAGGGTAATATTAGCCTGGAAGAAAGAGAGCTAGATAGATCAGATAGCTCGGTCGATCCGTGGCTCAAGGATATAATAGCGGGCAGTCAAGATGATGTCAGTTATTATAGGGATGTGAGCGACGTAATAAAGAATCTCGATAACATTCTCAACTCTGAAAAAACTTCAAGTTCGGAGTCTAGTCACCAGGCCAGTCCGTCTCGAGATAACCTGAGCTTGGACTGTAAGAAGGATTATCCTGTTCAATCCAGTTTGGTAAAGTCACCAGGTATAACGAACTTTAGGAATATTCTCGAAATAGGGTTCGATGCTAAAGAGAACGAGCCTAACGCTTGTGAAGAAGAGGAAGTTGATAGAGACACAATTGGCACACTCAGTCACTCGTTTGAACGCCATAGTGACTCCACAAGCCAACATACTCTAGAGAATTTGACTCCGGACACGCCAATAAAAGATATTGATGAAGTATTTAAAGTTGAGAGTCAAAACGAAGGCAATCATGATATTATAGTGGATAAAATAGCTGAAGAGTCTTCAAATACCGAATTGCCAAAAGAAAATGTAGAATGTAGTGTTAAATTACCTAATCTAAAGGATGTGCATGTAGAATCAATACGTAGTGTAAGTGAAATTGAACAATCGTTTGTAAGAGAAGACTGTGAAACATCGTGTGATAATAACTTAGCAGAAATCGTAAGGACTGATAAAGAGAAAGTGGAAACTAAGTCACTAGATACTATACAAAATGTTGAAGAAATATCCGCGCCTGTCGTAGAACTTAATGAAGAAAAAATTAAACAAACTTCGGTCTCCTTTAAATCTGAAAACATTGCTGAACATGTTGATGAAATAAGACATTCAGGAGACTCCATCTTGCCGGAGACAGTTAGAAGAATAGCAGAAGATATTGTGAATAATGATATAATTCTTACTGCTGTTGAAGTCGTCACTAGGAAACTGCGAGAAAGCCAAGAAAAAAGTGATCAAGAAAATGCAACATTTTTATTGGCGTCTATTGAGGAGGACACCTTGAATAATGTAACTAGTAAGACAATACAAATAAATGATCTCACAACATCTCAAAATTTTAAAGATGACCCAATAAAAAATATTGATAATGAAATCCGCTTTGAAGTTGAAGCCACAATCGCGGATCCTGCTATTACTAATACAACAAAAGAAGATCATAGATTTAGAGATAAGGCAAATGACACAAAACCGGCAGATTTTAGTCATATGCCTGATTTAGTTCAAATAGTAGCAACCATAGATCAACAATCACTAAATACAGATAATGTTGAACATGTAGTGTATGATAAAACAGTAGTAGGGTATAACGAACAACTTCCAAAAAACGATTTTGATCAGGAAGTAAATCAAATAGCTATTCATACTGAAACGCCAGAACACACAGTATTCGAAGAATCAGCTGCAATTCCAACGCTGCCATCCGAACCAGTACAAAATAGAAATATAGAAGAATTTATGTTTGATAAATATGAAGTAAATGATGAAGAAGTAAATAAAGAAAATGCAAATCAATCTTTAGGTGTAGAAATTGTTGCAGAAGCAAACATGCAAAGATCTGATACAATAATAGAGCAGGGAGAATCAGATGACAGTACTGTATACATGGATCTCATTAAAAATACTAATAGCGAAATTAAGGAGAATAACTCTGTAAAAGTCACCGACATTCAATCCTGTTTAGATTTATCGAAAAATGAAAATCAACATTCTTTAAACAATAACGAATCTACGGTTTATTTAGATCTGCCCAGTCTATTGAAGGAAGCAGACGAATTCTTGCATTCTGAAAGAATTATTAGTAGCCAAGATTTACAGAAACGTTTTAGTTCAAGTACTCCCAACACTAGCGACGAATCAGCCAATAAAACTGAACCCATTGTAGAATATGAAGCCGAACAAGAAGCGAGATCGGCCGATAATTTCGAACAAGCAGAAATAAAAGAGCAGAAGTGTGTCACTGAGACTCTCAGCCCTTTTGAATCGCCGACAAAAAGTCACCCAACAGACACTTTCGACGAAAACAGCTCAGTTGTTCTAGGTCCTTTTGAAAACGGGGTCGAATATAAAAGTCGTAAATCTATAGAATCCGTAGATTTCCCCAAAGAAGAACTTTTAGCTTTCTCATCTAATTTCAGTGAAATAAATCTTGAAACACCTTCTCCTTTGCGAGACGGTAACTTTCTGAATGAAGTCCCCGATATAATAATGCAAGAAGATTTGCAGTTCGATGATATTACTATAAGCGAAGTGCAGCCTGAAAAAGAGTCGCAAACCGAAAACACCGACGAAACAGACCAATCGGGGACAACTAAACACATTTCACCATCTACGCCACCTAATTCGCCTGGATTTTTTCTAGCTTCTACATCTCAGCAGAAATACCTAGTGGACATAGATCTGGAGGTGCCCGAAACCAATCAAAGCTTCCAATCTTACCCCCCGATAGATTCCGATTCGGGTTTAAGCTCTCTGCAGAAAGAAATAGACTTGAATCAAATAGAGCTACAGATCACCTCCAAGCTCGCGATGGCGGAGAATGAGAATAACTTGAACATAGAATATTCTGGTCCTCTGACAGTCGAAGGAGTTGTTTCTGAAGAAGGGTCAGAATTGCACGACAGTGACGCGGTGCCGGAGACTTTCTTAGCTGGAAATGGAGGCTCTATTGATGTCAGAGAAGAATACACTCTGGATGAAGCGTGTGTGAACGCGTTGAGAAATGAATTGGAGTTGAAACTGCCATTGGCACAGGTGAGCTTTTACATTTACTCTTAGATTAGTAGAAGCAATTTGTGATGGTAAAAAAGGTGTGTATGTATCGCAGTTGGATTACCTAATATGCTGTTTTTCATAACCGCTAGCTGTTTCACTATACAGCTCCGTTATGTAAAACAGCTCAACTACAGTAAGCGATCTTTCATTATTGCTGAACTTTGACTCGCGAAATCGAATCAACGTTTTGCATTCATTAATGCAGCGGGTCAATGATGAGCGGTTTTGTATAACAGCGTGAAATAGACTTGACTTCTGCGCCTTCTAGTTCCCAAAGCGACCGTCAGCAAAGTTGTAAAGCTTGTCTGGCCTGAACTATTACTATCGTACGACCTATACACTGCTCTTTAAGATATACATTATCAAGGCAGGTACTGCATCCAAGAACAGATGATTTAGTTCGTCTATCCTCCCAGTAAAACGTCTCGACATGTGCTACTGTTTGCTCTCTTTGAGAAACCACTTTTGTAGGACAAATGTTTGAAACGTAAAACTTGCGTTGTTAGGTAGCGAATATAGAGCCAGCAAACGAAGAACCTTGGTCTGAGCTCCCGCCGCCGCCAGAGCTGGTGCTGCAGTACGGCGGCAGCGCGCTCAGCCCCATCGCTGAGGAAACGAGACACCAGCTCAGCGCGTACGAGAACGATGCATGTGAGTGACTGACTAGAGCAAAACTCTTTTGTGTGTCTTCAGTTTGCGTGGGCGAGCGAGACAGACAAATATAGGGGTCACATTAAATAGTGCTGTCGTACTACTGTGTATAATGGGTTTGAGCTTAACCTTCATCGCAACTGATGGTAAGTGACGATGAGGCCCTGAGGATCTGAGGTGCTGTCTATATAATATTTCTTTATTACAAGAGTGCCATTAACACTGCTGATTTAGATAGATTAACCGCCTCCGTGGCTTGGCTACACCCTTGGACTAACAATCTAGAGGTCCTGGGTTCGATTAGCAGTGGATATCGGTGCTCGGTGTGGTTGGTTGTACGGCATTTTCAACCGACTTCAAAAAAGGAGGAGGTTCTCAATTCGACGCATATGTTTTTTTAAAGGATGTGTGTTACGCGCTATCTCCGCCAATAGTGAATCGATGTTGACAATTGTATTGTGTTTGGTAGAGCATGCTGACTGGCTCCGGACCACTTGCATCCAAAGATTCCCCGTGACCTAAACTAAGTCGTCGATCCATCTAGTAGGTGGACCACGAACACGCGAGACCTTTACTGTTCTTCGAGCCTTACCCTAGTTCGTCTAAGGATTTCTTCATTCGGATTTTATCACGTAGAGAACCATACAATAAAAAACACTTGACATGCCGTACATGCACTTGTCTGCAGGGAACGCGTCAGCCCGTACGGACTCGTCCGAGAGCTACCCGGAGCCGTGCAACAACTCTACGGACGAAGTGACGGAGCTCGCGACCGCCGGACACGACCACTCCACCTACACCATACACTCCAACAATGCGACCTACACCTTGCACAAGGATGACAAGACCAGCAGCAGGGAGTGAGTACAATACACGTGTGGATATCTATTGCAAAACCAATTTAATTCTACTTATTATCGTGCAGGTTATTAGGTCGTTAACCGACCTCACATACCCTAATTGTCAGAGTTGTTAAGACACCATAGTCCTCTGACATTGCTCGTGTAGTTACTACCTGTTGTAGATAGTAACCGGTAACAAAGAGTTAACTTATGCCTCCCGAAGCACGGAATCATCTTACTTTTTTGACAATCAGGTGATTCAGCCTGCATTGTCCTAACCAAACTATGAAAAGTCTAACAAAATGATTTTTGACGATGTTTCCACACGGGCAACCCAACCCGGTACCTTCCGCGTGTGTTGCGCGTCTTAGTCTAACACTCACAGATGCGGAACGGAGGCCATTATTTAGTTTATATCTTTAGCATAACTAAAACAATTCCTTGAACTTTCCAGAGTTACAATGAGCGCTGACAGCCTGAACTCACCGTACAGAAAGCGCCAAAACGATCAAACTTCAGTAGACGACAAAACTTTCGTAAAAGAAGACGAAAAGGAATCGAACTGTGAGCGTATATCGCAAGTTTCGCCATTCTTGACGAGTCCCGTTACCGACACATCCGCTCCAGTCGATTCTGAAAACGTCGACAATGCGACTGGTGTATCGACATTGTCGAAAACGACAGTACCTACCGATGCGAAGCTGTCGAAACCAACCGAATGTCTCTCTAAAGCGACGAGCATCGACTCGTGGTGTTCGAACGATACTCTCTATAATGTCGAGGAAAATTTTGACGATCTGGCCATGGACTCCGACGTGCCGTTAGATTTCCCACAGGAAAACGACGATAAAAGTGAAAGTACGGACACGTTGACTCACAACGACGATGAGAAGGAACTGAGCCACTGTTCCACGTACATCGTTCACGATAGCAAGTCCGAATTAGATGAATCATTTTCTCCAGATTCTGTTACAGCAAACGGTAACTGTACGTATACTAAAGCGAAGACTGAAGCTACTGGGGCTACTGAAATCAAGTCGATTGATTCTGCTAAAAATACTCAGACTAAAGATTTAGCTTACGGCACTCTACCATCCTGTTCGAATTGTACTTCCGAACTGCTGTCTGGTATTGAAGACCCGTGGAGGTTTCATCAACCGGAATTAGTAAGGAAATCTCCCATCTGGGACGAGGTCACTGTTACTCCGCCGAAAAGCAGTAACAATGAAAAGTTTGAAGATATTACACCAAAAATAGAAAACGAACCCGAAATTAAAAAGATGGACAGTGTTGATATCAGTTGTCTTAGTGAAGATTTAGCGGATGAACATAAAAGTTCCGAAGATCAGATGTTGGTCGAAATACAGGACAGTCCACCGTTAAATTGTTATAAGGAAATGGTACCTTCTTTGACTAGTACCCCATTGTTGGAGCAAGTTGTAGAAGAAAGTGAAATTAAGCCCATCAAATTCGAACTCCAACCGGACAGTCCTGATCTTCAAGCGTTCCTGAATTCGGCTGAAGCAAGACCTCAGGATATTTTGGAACCAATAAATCCCGATGAACATTTTAATCCGGATAATATGCTAGATTCAGAAACAAAAAACAGTAGCAATAGTGTCCAAGGAAATAGTCGTACGCCTACGTATACAGATTTTGAAGATTCTGCCACATTTAAGCAACAAGAAGTATATTCTAGACCGGCTGTTTTGGGAGGTGAAATTTGTCCAGGGGATTTTACTAATTTTAAAAATTCTGCAATGAACAGACCTCAGGACCTATCATCTTCGATAGACGCTAGTTCTATGTTTTTGAGAAGCGAAAGGCAATTGAGCGGAATCATGGCAAATCAGTCAAGCATTCACCCCACACCTTCCGGGAGTCAAATGCACAATGAACTCATCAACTTAGATTCAAATCGAAATACTGAAGAATCTCATGAAACTATCAATTTCAATAGATCTGTTGATCACTTTATTACGGATTTAGATGATGAAGAAACTGATCAACCACATTCAATTATAATACCCGAAGCTTTAATATCTACTACCAGTGCGTTTGTTAGTGAGCCTGCAGTTTCTATAGTAATCGATGCAGAAACTGGTGTTTCAAATGAACTGATCAATTCGCTTAATAAAACCTACAATTCTCATCCTGCTGAAAGTTTTAATAATACTTTTAATTCGCATGAAAATGAACTTAAAGTAGACGTTACCAATGAAATTGTAACATTAAATCATGTTAATGGCATCGATAGCGATCATGTTGAAGAATCGCCAAGAATAGATGTAGCAGATTTAATAGAAATATCCGAAACGAATCCGCAAATAAACTTATCTGTACAAAATCTTGATCTTCCGAACGGAGAAGACAGTGAACAATCAGATGATAAACAACAAATAGTTGATGGATTCATATGCAATGGCGAAACCAAAAGTGAAAAATTCGCTACAGTGAACTTTATTAATGAATCTTTTGAAGAATTAGAAAACAATGACAATAGTAAAGTGGCATCCAAAAATGAAATTACTTCAGATAAAAAAGATAAAACAAGTGAAGTAACTGAAAGTCCAATGAAAAATGAAAGTATATCAAATGAAGTCTTAGATAGCCCTATTCAAGAGCAAGCTATACTATCAGAAACGTTGAGAAGTCCCGTACAGGATAAGAATTTTTTTAGAGAATTTAGTTCAGAGCAGAATGAAAAGGAAGAGAAAGAAGAAGTTGAGATGAATGGGACAGTAGATAAGAAGATAATGACGGTAACTGAGGATTTTTTACACCACGAGAAGGAATTCAGTGGTGCTGAATCCAATCTGCAATTATTGAGTGACATAAGATTTACTGGTAAGTTTGATTTTAATTAGCTGATCAACATTTTGGGTTACAATTTGCTCTGATATTACAAAAATATACTATTCTAGGGGACTTCAAAAATTTAACTTTTGTTTCAATCATTTTTACAGTAATTGTCTCACAGATTTGAAGGTATGAATTATTAGAAGATTCTGATGCTTGATATCAAAGTTTTTTATTGCCCGGACTTAATGATGAATTTTCAATCATAGGGCCAGCGACAGAAATTATAAGCACATCATTCAACCAAGACTCGCCGACGGAGCCCACGTCACCAGACTGCGAGCAGGACAACAAACCCGACAGCGTCACTGACCTCGTGAAGGAGTGGGACAGCGATAGCGAGTCACAATCGAGCAACTCGTCCAGCGGGGAGTTCATATGGAAGGTTGGTAACACCAGCACTAAACTTGAATATTGAAAAAAGAATTTTGTTTTGTAAATACTTGATTCTACAATTTATGTGGTGTGGTTTTGTTCATTTTGTTGATATTAAAATTTTAATTTTCTAAATGGTTTGGACCTTGAATAAAGAATGCTCTGGAGGGGACTGAACGTTAATTATTATTTAATAGCATTAAATGTTGACAATATAAGTCAGAAATGTATTATTTTTTATGTTAATTTTTTCTTGTCATTCTTTCTGGTCGATCATAGAATGTAAGTAGAACTTCCTGCCTAGTTGTAAATCTTTGAGCTTCTATATAATGAATTTAAAAACGTCCTAAATCCGAATAACAAAATTTTGAATTGTATCTGTCCTCATTGGCGTAACATTTCCCCCAATTAGATACAAAAGTGTGCAATGGTGATTAATAGGACATATAGTACGCGACAGGCCGACATGTCAATTTTCTAGTGATGTGGCATCACGTACGTACCAGCCTGTTTATATCGATATTTTTTGCCACGGAACAAAATGAAAGTACAATTAATGAAGTAAAAAATAATGCTTATTTTATTCATCATAATCAATATTAAATGAACTCATATTATCATCGCTACAAGCGCTTGTTGACTCTTTACAAAACCGATAATCATTAACCCATTGATGGAAGCAAAACGTTCATTCAATTCCGCGTCTTAAAGATGAGCTATAATGAAATACCGCTTAAAGTCGTTCAGCTGTTTTATATTACTAAGACTCCGCTGTCCGTCTGTCACCAGGCTGTATCTCATGAACCGTGATAGTTAAATAGTTGAAATTTTCATAGATGATGTATTTCTGTTGCCGCTATAACAACAAATACTAAAAAACAGAATAAAATAAATATTTAGGGGGGCTCCCATACAACAAACGTGCGTTTTAAAGTATTAGTAACGCCATTTAGTGACGAGTAGCAAGACTAATCGAAAACGATATTTAGGCTCATTCGTTAGATGATTGTTTGGTGAATATTATTTATAATTTTCCGTATTTTAGTCATCAATATTCTGTACTGAACCCTCGATGCGCGAGTCCAACTCGCACTTGAACGCACTTTATTAAAACAGCTAGCGGCTATGTAAAACAGCTCATAAAGCAATCCAACTGCGACATGTACATTGCACACGTTTGTTATCTCTTATATATATAAGTAAACCTTGGTGTGGGTGTCGCTTGCATGTTGTAACATTTGTGTGTATGTGTGTGTGGCGGGTAGGACGGTGCGGGGCACGAGACGGCCGTCGCGACGAACACACACTTCGATCACGTGAGTATGTCCAAATTGGCTGCTGCTTACCGCACTACCACAATGAAGGCTATGGCGACCGTAACGACCACAATATACACATAAATATAATTTTTAGGGCTCCGTATCTCATAAGTAACTTTATTGTCCATCTGTTTTCACATTCACAGGAACGCGTGAAGATATAAAATTAAAATATTTTGACGATTTCCCTTGTGAGCGCATGGCATAGAAACTTCGTTGCCCTAGAATTCTGAAAATTGGCAATAAACAAGGTCTTACAACACAGACATAGAAAACCATAATATTTTAAATGTATCTCATTTAAAAAACACCTTTTTACGGCTACAAACTTACATTTGCAGTTGAATCTTAATGGTGACAGACAGATAAATAGGATAGTATTTCTTTTCAACTGCAAAGTTATGTTTGTTCTTCAATCGGATCAACATTCTCGTTAGAGTATTTTTCCGTGCTTATTACTTTTAATTATTCTCAGTATGTTAATTATGTTCAGGCCACTTTAGTTGTAACATTATGCCACTTGATGTCGAGTCGTTGCCACTCCATCCTGCCATAGCCTTCAGTATGGACAATTGCAGCTTTTAATTCTTAAAATGCATCTCAATCAATATAGTTACTCCCATTTCATGCTTCATTTAAGTAGATCAGTCATTAGAAGTAGTAACATTATAATCATATCTAATTGAATTACTTATCTTAAAGTTGCGGGCAAAAAGATTGTAAGATACACAAGGCTAACTCCGTGTAGCTTAATTACAATTGAAACCATTTATTTGCCACAGACATGTGTGTGTGTGTGCGTACATATATATATATATATATATATATATAATTATTTGTTTATCAAAAACATGTCTTTTTGAAAATAATTTAAAGTCTAATCTGCCCACTGATAAAAATTGAAGGGCTGCAGTATTTTGACTGTACAAAGGTAGCATAATCATTAGTCTCTTAATTGGTGACTTGTATGAAGGATTGGATGAAATATAAGCTGTCTCAAAATTAAATATAGAATTTAATTTTTTATTTAAAAATTTGTTTTATGTATGTACATTATTATTACATTTACAACATTACAAAATTTTAAAAAAATTATAAGGTTCTGTGTCAGGAGCTGCCCAGTAACCGTCATGCAGCATACTGCACAACACTGATTTCCGAATGAATTTGTACTGAATCCATTGTGGAGTGGGCCTCGGGGAAGTGCTTTAACCACAAAGGGGTCACAATAGATCTATCAAGGTCGCAGTGAGTGGTTGGGCCCGGTGGACCACAACCCATGTCTCAAATTTAAAAAACTGAATCCATTACTACACGCTTGGCCTAACAATCTGGAAGTCCAGGGTTCGACTCCCACTGGGGTACCTATCGCTATTCGGTTCGGTTGATGGTAGGGAATTTTCTATCCGCTTGCCTAACTACCAACAACGTCTACTGTCAAAAAGCAGCGTTAGAAGCTTGAGGCTTCTGGGTGCGCACGCTTACCATGCAGCGGCACCAAATTACTAACCATCGGGTGAAATAAAGGCCAAGTGCCCATTATACGTTTTTTCAAAGAATTTCTGTAAAAAAAACCTATCTAGAATTGAATGCCTTCAAATGAAGAATAATAATTGATTAGCACCTCATTATATCCCATGTTATTTATTTAATTAATTTATTTAAACAGTTTATTGTACACGGAAAATATTTACATAACACAAAACAGAAAAAATATATACAAAAGGAACAGCTTATTTCTAAAAGAAATTTCTTCCAGCAGTCCTAGGTCAAGGAGAAATATTGAAGAAAGGAGGGCAGTTAGGCGTGTGCGATATAATAAACGATTACATTATGTATGATAAAGTATTTAAATCACATGAATCATCATCATGCACAACATCTTTCGTTGCAAACTTCACATCATATCCAACAATCTAACCTTCCTGTTGAGACCCATCATTCAACAGTTCACGTCATTACCTCATCATCAGTGCTTGTGATTGGTCGCCTTGTTAATGAAAATATTGTTATTTCAAGTCTCCGCGTGATACTGTGTCAAATAATATCATGCACTCATTACATGGTCCCAAAAACGTGCATTCCCATTAGTTCCATTCCATTACTCATACTACTGAACAGAATTCCCAGCGGTCCTGCCTTGGGATAACTTCAGTGGAACTACTGGGAATACACGCCCAAAACAAGCGAAACTGATTGTGAAACGGATTATGTGCTCGTGTACCTTCTCATGTATTTATTCGATGTTGTTTCTTTACAGTGAAAATATACACACATTCTTGTTTCAACTCGTTAAATTACGTATCGGTGTTAGAAAATGTTTAAAGAACGTTAAGTAAACGGCAGAATAATCACAGAGATCTGAACTAGGTCAGACACTTTGGTTTGTTATACACAAGGTTACACACAACTAAAGTAAACCAAACGTCAGACACTCGGCTGCCAATATGCAGCGCACGTCAGTGTCAGTTATACGTGTGTGTGTCTTTTTGTTGACCTGACGCATTATTAGACGATGTGTAATCCGTATATTCTTGACAAATCCGTGTGTGTGTGCTAGCCACTGTTCAGTGACGTCACAAAACAAAACTCAGTGCAGAAGTTGCGTTTCGGCTAGTTATAAAAAAGATTTCACTGACAATATCGCACTCATCTGCTTTGCCGATCAGATTCGTTTGTAACTCTCGTCAGTGGCAATAAGATTCTATATTCAGGTGTGTTATGTGAACAGCAACGCACTCAGGACAGCGAGCCGAGGGCGGAGGGTGGTCGGGACGGGAGCGGGTCGGAGGGGTGCGCGGGGTCCGGGGACTCCGGCTCCGGCTCGGAGGGCGACGAGGTGGAGTTCGTGCCCTCCTCGTGGGACTGTCGCGCCGCACCCGCTAAATCCTCGCTTAGGAGCCTGGAGGCTCAACCGGTACGTACCATTTGTATTATTTAATGATTATTTATATGTCTTGCCGCATGTAAAATAATTTAGTGGCACAATTACATCAGGCTATAGAGGGTACAGAAAACGACTATAAACCATCTGTTTAATTGGGGAACAGTATTTAATTTTATTAAATTTAAAAATTCAAAAATGACTTTGCTTAACATCGCACTCATGAGTTTAACGAAACTTTGGAGCCTATAGAATATATCTTACAAACGTTGGTTAGTTAATTTTTTCCCCTGTCATAGCTACAGGTTTCAGTTTTGACAGGTATAAACATGTAAGTTATTTAGTTTAGTTATTTTCATCCATTTGTTTCATAAAAATCTTATATCGAAATAAGCTCTAATTCTAGGCGAAAAGGATGACATGCCTCATGGAATGGACAAATATTGTGCACTTCCTTCCAACCTGATGCTGCTCTAGAGTTATCTCCCTTTAGAGTTTAGGTATATTTCCCCCTACAAAACCCAGTGTTACCTATTTATAACTTGAGTTTGTTGTGTGCCACAGGATAGCAAGAAGCGCGTGGTGTTCAAGCGGCAGAAGTACCACTGCGTGTATGAGTACCCTAGAGAGGCACCCGACGCCGACCTGCCCTCGCACTCTCCCGCCACCATAGTGCCCGACCTGTCCACCTACTGTGGTAAGTAGTCGATAGAGCGCGTGGTGTTCAAGCGGCAGAAGTACCACTGCGTGTATGAGTACCCGAGAGAGGCACCCGACGCCGACCTGCCCTCGCACTCTCCCGCCACCATAGTGCCCGACCTGTCCACCTACTGTGGTAAGTAGTCGATAGAGCGCGTGGTGTTCAAGCGGCAGAAGTACCACTGCGTGTATGAGTACCCGAGAGAGGCACCCGACGCCGACCTGCCCTCGCACTCTCCCGCCACCATAGTGCCCGACCTGTCCACCTACTGTGGTAAGTAGTCGATAGAGCGCGTGGTGTTCAAGCGGCAGAAGTACCACTGCGTGTATGAGTACCCTAGAGAGGCACCCGACGCCGACCTGCCCTCGCACTCTCCCGCCACTATAGTGCCCGACCTGTCCACCTACTGTGGTAAGTAGTCGATAGAGCGCGTGGTGTTCAAGCGGCAGAAGTACCACTGCGTGTATGAGTACCCGAGAGAGGCACCCGACGCCGACCTGCCCTCGCACTCTCCCGCCACCATAGTGCCCGACCTGTCCACCTACTGTGGTAAGTAGTCGATAGAGCGCGTGGTGTTCAAGCGGCAGAAGTACCACTGCGTGTATGAGTACCCGAGAGAGGCACCCGACGCCGACCTGCCCTCGCACTCTCCCGCCACCATAGTGCCCGACCTGTCCACCTACTGTGGTAAGTAGTCGATAGAGCGCGTGGTGTTCAAGCGGCAGAAGTACCACTGCGTGTATGAGTACCCGAGAGAGGCACCCGACGCCGACATGCCCTCGCACTCTCCCGCCACCATAGTGCCCGACCTGTCCACCTACTGTGGTAAGTAGTCGATAGAGCGCGTGGTGTTCAAGCGGCAGAAGTACCACTGCGTGTATGAGTACCCGAGAGAGGCACCCGACGCCGACCTGCCCTCGCACTCTCCCGCCACCATAGTGCCCGACCTGTCCACCTACTGTGGTAAGTAGTCGATAGAGCGCGTGGTGTTCAAGCGGCAGAAGTACCACTGCGTGTATGAGTACCCGAGAGAGGCACCCGACGCCGACCTGCCCTCGCACTCTCCCGCCACCATAGTGCCCGACCTGTCCACCTACTGTGGTAAGTAGTCGATAGAGCGCGTGGTGTTCAAGCGGCAGAAGTACCCGCGGGAGACGTCCGCCGCTTGTTTGCGATTCTCATTATAAGCAGTAGTAATCATTGACGCCAAGACCGTACTCCTCCTGGAGGACTGGATAGATAGCCGCCATTGACTAACTGGTCAATCCCTGAAAATGTGTCCTCCGGCCTGAGCACCATTATCTCAGCATCTACTCAAGATATGCCAGAGAAGCCTCGACACTGGGTTTGATAACGGAGTTTTATCTCCTACCTGATCCACGGGAGCTATTTAATTTCACTCCTACTCTTAGATGAATCTTGAAATACATCAAAGAGCTTTCCCCGATCTGACACCTGGGGACGCTCTATCTTGGGGTGAGTAAGGCTCCCCCAATATATTGCCTTAAATACGACGTCATAGATAGTTTAATCAATTTTATGTGTATTCGCAGAATGGGACCCGTCTAGCGTGGAGGACGCCGAGCTCGGGTACGGACAACTGTTCGGCTCGTCCAACCCTCTAGACATGTACCCGCTGCGCTCCGGGATCGCGTTCGGATCCGGTAAGTACAATGATTTACAGTTTGTAGTAATAAATTTTGCGTTGTCACAGATTCGTTCAGAAATGGTTATTAGCATGAATAAATATATAAAACATCTGTAGTTTAAATAATGCATTATCAATTATTGCATGTTTAGTTTATTTATTAATCAGACTAAGATAATGAATTACTATTATATTTATGATTTAGAACTAAAAATAGCATCTTTATATTTCGTATCTATGGTATGGATCAAAGTGGCTTAGTTTCTGAACGCAGACAGCGATGTTGACAATGACAATCAAAATGGCTAGCATGACTTTAACAAGACATAACATGTACTGTACATTGTACATATGTACGTGTTTTATTTTGACAGTCCGCCATTGTTGTTTTGTGTTGCAATTGTTTGATGAAAAACATATTTTGTGCATTCGGTTAGATCTGTTGAAAATAGACGATCAAAGAAGGCTAATTTAAAAGAACACCATTATTATTTTTGATGTACATTGAGCTGGCCCAGGCTCCATATATTTTGTAAATTCACCTTTATTGTTTTTTTTTACTAGTTGAAGTTATACTTGTGGTAATAGCTGTTGTTCGAACGAATACAAAAGAAGTGCGTTTATACGCTATATTTAAAAATACGAATAGTATTTGTTTTTTTACACATACAAACTAAATAACATTAAATATAAATTCCAGATTACGACGAAGACTTCTTCATATCGTCATCAGCTCGTCCGTTCGAGAGTCTCGGCATCATGAGCACCGCGAGCCAGTTCTTCCCTGGCATGCACGTCAAGTCCTCGCTCCTCGACCACGAGCACGACATGACAGAACACGTGGCGGACGACCTCCCCCCGCCGCCGTCCCCGCTGCCCGCGCACCCTCCCCCGCCCGCACTCAAGCACACGCCATCCTTAGACTTCACTACCCCCGACTCTGGAGTGGAAGACATCACCCCCGTCTCGACCACCACCGATGAAGACTTCAAGACGAAGAAACTCCCTGAGAGCGAGGTCAGTCCGTGCTGGAAGCCAGTGGATAGCGCGAGTTCCAGCGAATCCGTCAGCCCTAGTTCACCGGGCGGAGAATCTCTAGGCGGTCTGAGACACACCAGGGACAAGCTGAAGCTAGATTTGCCTCCCAGCCCTCACATACCCTCGCCAAGGCACAACAGAGTCTTCAACTTTGTTCTAGACAAGCCGAAAAGGCATCGTATCCCGGACGAAAGACCAGTCGAGATCGGGTCTACTCCGCTAGTGATGACCGACGAGACGCCCGTAATCAGTACGACGTTGGCGATCGCGAAGGATTGCGAGGACGTCCCGGTGCCGGAACCCACGTTCTCGACGTTCGGGAAGTGCGGACAGAAGAACTCCGATGCGGAACAGAAGATCGTTCTGACAGATGAAGTGCAGGCAGAGTTGAACAGTGACGTGAAAGAAGAGAGCCCCGTGAAGGGAGAGGGCACGGTGCTCGACAGCGGGGACGAGGACTCGGGCATCGAGAGCAGCTCGAAGGCGACCCTCGAGCGAAACAAAACACCCAATGTCTCGTAATTTAATCGATAGGAATTAGCTATTGTATACACGTGTCGACACCTGTATTGAAATCTGGTGCAAAATTTGCCTCTATTTATAAACCTACCTTTAAACCGAAGTCATAATTTCAAAATTGGAATCAAATTTTTGAAACTCCTTCAAAGCCTCACTAAAATTTATTGTTAAGGCGATCCAACTCCATCACAGTTTCCAATTAAATTTCTGTTGCCATAATGTTTTAAAATATAATTGCTGGACTTGTTTAGTAACTATATAAAAATAGGACATCAGATTGTGATGTCGCGAAATGAGTATCATTAACATACAACTTCACAGTGAATCACAATTTTCATTTTAAACACTTTTTTCTTCTATTATTATTCAAAGCGCCATTTATGAACAATTAGCTGCGTACCGTACCGGCTATTGTAGCTAACTATATAGTTGTAAATTAATGAGATTTATTTCGCGACACTATAATTTCATCTTCAATTTTTAGATAAGTACTTATCAAAGCCAGATGGTCTATTTTAAAAGATTATGTCAACATAAATTTAGTATGGAAGCATTAGGAGAGGGATAACGTAAAAACGATCAATTGAAATACCAGAATGTACAGGTGACGAACCCACACTAGTCGACCATAGCCAGTTAGTCGGTCGTCAGTGTCTTAACGCCATTCTAGGATAACATTATTACCATTTGAACGTATTTTTAAGGTAACCTTTCGTTGTCTATGGCTTGATCATGTAGTCAAAGTCTCTAACGAGTTGAGTTTTTTAGGCATCGACGCGAACCACCGAACGCTTCACGAACAACGGGAACACATATCGAGCTATCAAGACCATTGTTTCGTCGTAGTATTTCAGTTTTACAGCGTTACCGTAAGTTGCAGATCTGATAATGAATTACAATTAATAAACACATACGAACGTTTTGGTATCCAATATTATTATGCAGGTGGCTCGGGACCGGTCGATGTGGCGTACTATGACGGAAGCCTATGTCCAACAGTGGACGTTTCCTGGCTGTTGATGATGGAATTATATGCAAAAAATTGGACCGGCTCATACTGATACCAAAATCATTGTCTATGGTCTGGAATTACCGCGCATCACTACCGGTGTTTCGATGTCCATATTTCGTAGTGATATAATGTCTATGGTCTGGAATTACCGCGCATCACTACCGGTGTCTCGATGTCCATATTTTGTAGTGATATAATGTCTATGGTCTGGAATTACCGCGCATCACTACCGGTGTCTCGATGTCCATATTTCGTAGTAATATAATGTCTATGGTCTGGAATTACCGCGCATCACTACCGGTGTCTCGATGTCCATATTTCGTAGTGATATAATGTCTATGGTCTGGAATTACCGCGCATCACTACCGGTGTCTCGATGTCCGATATAATGAAGTCCGGAACAATAGATCACTGTCAGGTGGAAAGTTTTTTTAAATGTCACTTGAGTTAATTTTATGAGCTTTTAAAACTCTTCCTAGACCATTTTATCCAATATCATTGATATTTTCATTACCTAACCTAGAACGTATGAAATAAATAAAAAAGTCTGTTAACAGATGCAGGAGATATTAAGTTAAATTCATTAATCCTGTATATCCTAAAAGATTTCTGTCTACATGATAGCTAGTTATTGAAAAGTATTTTGGTTTCTTCATTATTCATAACACAAAAACCAGTGAGTGACTGTTGATCTTCATACAGAACTAAGGTACAAAGTAACCGTGAATAACTAATTAATATAAATTATTGTAACGTAGCGCTTCATTACAAATATGAATTATCGATTAACGTGTAAGTGCTTTATACATTAAACAGTAAAATAAACAGATGAAAACTCGTACAAATCAATTAAATACACACACGACAGCTGTTTACATGCAGCGTACGATTTGCAGCAAAAAGTTTGAATTCCATCCATATACAGTTAATATTTGTATCTTTATTTGTGTATCGTTTTTTTTTAGCAAATTTGTTTTCTTTATCTAAGGCCTAATAGTCCATTTTTGTACAAAACCTCCCCGATACGTGTAATGCTAGATTTTAATACGTAAAGTTTTTACTCTTATTTGTCGTAGAGTAGGTTTGTGGTGTTTCTATCGTCGCGTGCGCAGGGTGCTCTCTTGTTGCAGAAGAACGGCGTGTGCGCACCTTTTGAACTCGGAATTGTTTGTGGAATTATATCTACGCACAATTTTTAAGCATCTTCCATCAACAACCTCAAAAATATTTAATAAGAAATTTGGGGGGATTTCCATTTTTATATTATTGTTTGACTGAAAAGTGTAGACCATAAATTCATTGCACGTTTTCTCCAATGCGATTTCAATTCCCTATGATCATACTATGGGTTGTTTACTTTCCCTTGTTGCAATTTCGTTTAAAGAATTTAGAAGAGTCGAAAATAAAAAACTTCGTACTTCCCATCTGTATTTAAAGCTACCGAAATCCCCTTAAATATAATATATATTAAAAATTGATATTTCGGTCTAAAAGTTGAGGTTAAAGCCAATTGTTAGTTAAGTGAAAGTCTATATAATTAGATATTAGTAGTCTAGTGGTATGTATGTGCTGGTACAGATTTGTGGTGATGGATTGAAACGCGTAAATGTGCAATCAGCAACGTGTCATTAAAATCATCAGTTTTAATGTGTTTGTTAAAAGTAATCCATTTAGAACTTAGCATTTTTTGTATGGAAGCGAAAAAGAGAAAAAATGTTGAGTTATTCGTTATACAGTAGTCATATATTAAAAAAATGGTTGCATTAGGCCGTGTTACTCTAAGAATTTCTCAAATGAAATTGAATGAATAGAGCGATGCTTAGACGTAAATTTTGTTAGAACAAATGTTGAACAATTTAAAACTATTACTAGATTTTGTATTCGGTTTTTCGTTTTAAAACAATTTTACAAAAAACGAATCAATTAGTTACATGTTAATTTTTTTATTATTGAAATATATCGTCTATGTCAGATATACATATAGCGTTTGCTGTTTGTACTGCATCATGTGTGCCACTAATATTTAAAAGTCTTCGTCATGCAATACGTCCAATGTGAAAAATTATGTGCAATTCTTAATCATTTCCATATCATCACGTTTTAGTTGTTTAATTGCTGATGTAAATATAATTTAATGTTGTCGAAAAATATAATTAATTATGAATTATTTGGTCGGTATGTACTATTTTCAATGTGTTTATCGTTCCGGATATTATTTTTTAATATTCTTAGGAATTTTTCGTTAATGTACAGTTGTAAATAAGCGATAGATGTTCAGTTTATTGATATGATCGTAACGTAGATCGGATAATGTCCGATAGTAATTTAAGAGTATCGGATTCCGCTGAATTATTGCATTTGTATAACACAATTTATATATCAGTTATAAGTTTTATAAAGTATGGTATTTATTTGCGAATAAGTACCAGTATAGGAATCTGTACTGTAACGAAATAGAAGGTATTTCTTGTTTTAATTGAGCGGAATTTGGGACCTTAACATTATGATTTAGCGCAGCGCAGATCTAGCATCTCTAAACAATTATATTTTAAATCGTTTTAAGTTCAAAAATCTCTTAGTGTTACTGCAATATTTATAAGAATAACAAAAATTAATTATTTGAATGAATTGTCCAATAAATTATGTATTTATGGTTTGTAAGTTTATTAATTTGTATGAGCGGTCGGCTGAATGTGGGCGCATTAGAAATCTTTTCATATTGTGACTGTCAAGTCTTTTAAAAGTATTTCTATGAAACAAAACAAAAATATTAATAAAACTTGTGACTCAATACGAGCGTTTTATTTTTTAAGGTTCCGTACCCAAACCAACCAAAGGGTTTAATATGAAACTTTTATCGAACGAATATCCTTCATAAGATAATTCTATCATTTACGTGTGTGCTCAGTCAAAATGGACAACAGTGGAATTATGATTTAATTACGAATCAATACAATACAAATTAATAGTTTATTTTAATAAAACATAAAACCAACGAAACGTTAACTTCTCAGAATTCGAACAGATTTTGTCTATGCACAGTCTTTTTAACTTAATTCGGTTTAGGACTTTTCTTAAAAATCACATTTTACTTTTTCAAGAGAAATTCACCCCACTTGATTTTGTTTATTTCTTTGTACGTTCAATAAAGTATAAGATCATATGGAATGTTGTTGACGTTGTCGCGGTGTAGAGGCGCTGATGGGTCAACTCCTGCGCCAGATGATGACCAGACCCGACACGTCACTCGTGGCCAGCAGGCTCTCATCGTAGCTGAAGCTCACGCCCAGGACCGGAGACGCATGACCTGGAGAAATAGTTATAGATATATTTTCAAACATTCGGTTTTGACATGTACAATCTGTGGCAGATCACTGATGGAGTAAACACACTTCTCCTTCTCTACTGAACTCGATAAAAAAGTGTAAAAATGAAAATTGTGATTCCCTAGGTATGCTATGGTAGTTAGGTATTAATGATACTCATTTCGCGAGATTACAATCCGATTTCCTATTTTTAGATAATTACTGCAAGTCAGCTATCCAATTTTATAGATTATTGTTTTTAAAAAATCGTCGAAGGCACCTTAACATGGTGGTACCTAGCTAGATCGGCATAGACACTACCGTTCAACCAATATCGACCTAGTCAGCTGATAGCTCCACTATGAATAGTCTAGTGTGATCCTAGACGACGATTGCTCATGAAGTCCTCATTACCAGAAAAAGACTCACCAGCGCCATCTCTCGAGGCACTGTGCTATACACTAGCTAGCCACATTGGTATCGTTTCTCACATTCTATAAACAGATGGCGCTGTCTGTGATAACTAAGTACACTGCGCCGGAATATGATAATGACGATACATACCCTGTAGTTTGTTGACGACGGGCTGTTCGGCGTGACCCTCGATGTCGAGGAAGTACACGCAGGCGTCCTCGCTGCCGGACACGACGCACACGCCGCGACGGAACGACATGATGGGGCAGAAGGTGGAGCGGACCGCGTGATGAGCGTGCGACACATCGAAACGCTTCTTCAGTGCCAGGCTGCCTTCCCGGTCCGTGATCCTGAGGGATTCCGCTTTTTAAATCTGATTGTTACGTTTCATCAAGCAAATACCGTTTTCTATAAGTTTGGGCCTGGCATTGATGACGTCACTGCGACGCTTAGGTAGGGTAAAAATGTTATATGTTTTGAAATGAAATTACGAGGTTGAGGCTCTATTATATTCGATTTGTCTATTCGCTTGGGCGAAGCCTTGTGTCCGAGGATTGTACTTTACTAAATGCTGAATTGCTAACGACGCTTGAACACTCGAGTTATAATAAATAGAACAATACATGACCCCAAATCTATGTCATGTTTCTTTTCTAATTCAAAATCAGCTTAAAAATAAAAGAGTATATGTACATATTTCACATGACTCGACCCAGGGACAGACAGTGCCTGTCGGAAGGTGACGAGCCAAACCCACATGAAATGGTAATAAGGCTAGGCAACGAAGGCGATATCTACTGGGTCGGTAGCTCAAGATGAAATGTGGAATTTACCCAGAGGCACAGGCCGAACATTTCAAACAAATGTCGTGATATCGGTTCCTATTCCCATACATCGAACGGATGACGCTATGCACACGCATGTGTGAGTAGGCTCGCGCTCGCCGTAGTAACGATACGTATCTGGGTCACTTTCTTGCGGGGAGAGGTGAGGTATTGCAGATCGGTGGGAGACGGTATACTTCCGTTCTGTACATAAACATTAACATATTAATTCTGTGTCAGAGGTTAGTATAAAATAAAGCTTAAACCGGCTCCCGCCCGATGAAAAGCCCGACTGACGTTATGCGTTGTTTGACGTTCTGTAAACACATCCGTCCGTACCGCTGCCATACCTCAGGAACAGACTCAGTTATGCGTTAGATAGACCTGCAGTTATGGATCAACTTTGATCTGAAAACGTCCAGTCTATAACAATTGAGGTCGTAAGTACCTGAAGAGGTATAGTGAGTTGTCGGCCGCACTGACGAGCAGGGCGGGGTGTCTCGCCAGCCAGGGGCTCCAGCTGAGACAGGACACGGCCCCGCCCACGCAGCAGCGACGCAGCTTGCTGAGCGCGCCCCCCGCACCCGCACCGTCCATACGGTAGCTCACTATCACTCCCTGCACGTTACACATATCGCTGTCACATTCAGACAAGACAACTATACTTCTCATCAGAAAAATCGAAACACCTGGCAAGTTTATGTTCTGTAAGGATTATCCGAAAAATGTGTATATTTATGAATATATGTCAAATGTCGTTTAATAGTGAATAATATGAGGTTTTTAAATCCTAATGTTAATGTTCTAAATTCAAATTAAATTTTCATAGGTTTTTCTGATAATCCTTACAAAACATAAACTCGCAAGGTGTTTCGTTTGTTCTGATGAGAAGTATATTTCAATCACCTTGTTCCCTGGGCATAATTAATTTAGAACCATCATCATAAGCTGGAGAAGGTCCACTGCTGGACATAGGCCTCCTACATGGCACCCCGCGATCTTCACTACACGTTTCCCAGTACGTGATCGACACTTGATAACTTTTACTTCCCATCGGTATTCATTATTCGAGCGATGTGGCCTGCCCATAGCCACTTCAGCTCACTGACTCGTCGAGCTAAAACGATTACAAAATGACTTTTACCTTGTCATTTGCGGCCCAGAACATCCTGCCGCTTGACTCGCATGCTATGGACAGCACCCTCCCACCAAGTATACTGCTGCCACCTACGAATAAGTTGATGTTGTGTGTAACTCGCGTGGAAAACTGTACCCGTGATAATACGGCAATTGCCGCTTTCACATCTTATAACATACTCTATAATGTAACCGCTAGTCTGTATCTTAAGATTCGGCAGTTATTATTATTATTCATTTCTTTATGCTGCAAGCTTTCTCTTCTTCTGTTCCAAGGCCAAGCGTAGCTCTAATTTGAATAATAGTAATAAAAATCTCACCTCTTGGGTAAATCCCAGTAGAAACGTTGAGCACTTCAACCATGCCTCGTGCATTTCCCGCCTGTTGCAACGCTTAGGAATATTATTAACACAATGATAACAGTTTATTGATATTCATATAAATAATACAATGAATGTGCTTATTATTTTATACATAAACAAATTATTCAAGAAATAATCCAGTTCTGTTCAATGATTTTACTATTTTTAAAATGTCTCTAATTAAAATATGTATTATTAATGAGATACTTTAACAAGTAAATGCGTTCAAAAAGAACTGGAAACCGACTTCAATTGTCCTAAAAGTCTACTTTTATTAAGGCAAATTTAAGATTTATATAGTTTTTTCATGGATGCCGTGGTCAGAATTGGACCAAATTGAAATGGGACCACCACCAGTCAAAAATTCGGAAGTAACAAACATTAAAAAAACATACACGTCGAATCGATAACCTCCTCCTTTTTTAAAGTCGGTTAAAGAAGAAAAAGGAAATAGTTCTTTATTCATGGATACATGTCACCGTCGTAGAAAAATTTTGCTGTCAAATGTATACTTTTTCGTATGAATTAAAAGCAAAGCATAATGCAAAGTCATTAAAATTAAAGCCTACTGTCGTACAACTACCACAGAGAATATCACTGCTGTGTAAATAAATATGTCGAAGTTGTTAATAAGATTTGAGAGATGTGTGGCCCGCCATGATGATTTATGACAGATTAATTTCGAGCTCTTCCGCGCCATCTATCGAGTGCTTTAAGTACTCAACTTATTTCGATGTTAATTCCGCGGAGTTTTAGAGATAACATTCTGGAATCGATATTAATGAAGACATATTTATAACAGTGTAAAATTGGAGATCTCGGGTTGAATGAAACCCAGAAATCGAATAGTTCAAATTATTTTGAACGAAAAACTATTTTCCCATTTTCAGAATTCCATAGTCAAACAAGGCCACAGAGCAATAAACATATGAGGTTGTGCTCCGTGGTCGTAGCTACTGTATTCTCTCAAATATTGTTAGTAATGCATGGGTGTTGTATAAAAGGATACAATGACCATATTGTTGTTTGCTGGCTGGAAGCAGCAGCAGAGCAGCGGCGCGTTGAGCTGGTCTCGGACCGCACGCAGCCTGGTGCGGCGCGCCACGTCCCACAGACACAGCGCCCCGTCCAGTCCGCACGTCACCAGCAGCTCGTTAGACGCAGACCAGTCGCACCCTGACACGTAACTCTTTATTGTGTATCCAGAGATTTAACGGCACCTTGGCGTGGGTGCCTGGACATTCTAGTATCAGGAACAACGAAATTGATGAGACTTTTAAAAATATCTACGAAAGTCTTACAATCCAAAAGCATTTTGCCTAGAGGCTTATTTCTCTCCTAATAATCGCAGCACTGTCCCATAAATGTCAATGTTCATGTTTATATTCATCCTTTGCGTGTTTTATTTTGACATCGCAGTAAATGCTGTTATCATTTGTTGTATTTGTATTTTTTATTTTTGTGTGTCGCATCACGAGTTCCAAAGCAAGAGTAATCGTTCCATTCATAAATAAGAACGAAGGCACTGCTTAGTCTTAAAAACAAATTAGTATGTTCACTTTTTGGGTATCGCCTAATGTAATATCCTTGTACATCGCGTGACCGATAGAGTCCGTCCATGCTAACTAATGTTGTTAGTTACCAGTGACCGCCTTGGTGTGCCCGTGCAGGATGAAGCTGACGGCCGGGGGCGCGGCGGTGACGTCACACACGGACACGGTGCCGTCGTGGGACGCGCAGCACAGCTTGGAGCGGTCGTTGTTCGCGAACTTCACCATACTCACCTGGTCCGTGTGCTGAAGGTAATCCGTACTATTAATTATTATAAATGCACAAGATTATGGCTCTAGTGACCGGCCGCCATCTTGTTTAGTTTTGTTTTCAAGTTGGTAACATGCAATTCTTACGATGTATATCGATAGAGGACTATTGTATGAACAAAATATTAAATGAAACATAGTGGCCTAAAGCGTCACGTTTCCCAGATATTTCTAAGTAAGATGGACATAATAAGTAATACAAACATGATTTAAAATTAACGTGTTTTTTTCGCACAGATTTGTTGAATTGTTTCTGTTTGAATTCCTGTAGGCTAGCAAGATGTCACAATAGATCTGAAAAGGTCACAGTGACATGCTGGACACATGGACTGCACCCCTCATCTCCAAACAAAGCTAGCAAGAAAATATACCTGGTCAAATATGTGATGTACTCCAGAAAATGCGTAGTTCTCTGATATAGTCATGTCATTCTTTTTCTTGGAGTTAGGACCTGAGGTCCCCAAATCTTCTACTGCTAGACTGGCCTGGAAAAGAAACCACAATTCATTTATTTTAAAAGATAATCATAAATTGGCAACTTTACTATATGCTGATATAACTGAAATTGACATTAGATCATCAAGGACTTTGATTCATGTTCAACACTGGACATATGCATCAGATTTTTTTTACAGAGCTAGAAACCATAATCATGGCAGCAGTTTTGTTACTATAATATAAAGAGACTTTGTAATGTTTTTCCTCAAGAAGACATTGCAAATTCTTAGAATTTATGGGCAGAATTTGAACAAAGTTGGCAGAATGCTATTTAACAAGATATCTTTTTTAAATATGATGATAACTTAATATGTAATTATATAACAATTTGTTTATTTATTGTAATTTATAATTTACTTTGACATTATTAATATTTAATTTGCAACATTTAATTTATTATTCTAAGATTATTTTAGAATCATCATTACTGACAATGCTATACGTGAATATTTGTATGCCGTAAGGTTCAACATAGCAACCAATGTTTCATATTATTAAGATCTATCTAATACCTAAGTTGCACAATTTGATTTGAGAAAAAAAAATACAAGCAACAATCCTTTGACTTTTAAACAACCTTGACTTTGTGGACATCATACATTTTTCCAGGGGAAATACTTGGTTGATCAGTATATAAAAAGTCTAAATTCTTTTCTTACACTTAATCTATCCATATATGAAATATGATTCTATGATATGATAATCCGATTGCTTAACGGTGAAGGAAAACATCGTGAGGAAACCTGCATGTCTTGAACAGGCATGCGAAGTCCGCCGATCCGCACTGGGCCCGCGTGGTGGACTACATAGATTCTGACAATACATTACGATGTAAAGGAAGGACATACAAACAAACTCTATCTCATATGACACAATCTTAGTATGTATAGTATATCGTTCAATTTAATCTATATAAACTGTCTGTATATAAATCTCCTGTCTTACTGTTTTAAAAGTTGCTAAGTGCAGTAGCCTTAAAGTTTAGTAGTAATTCATCTAAAAGCTAGCACTACCTTACTGCTAGACCGTGGTCGAGATGAAGAGGAGCTGATAGAAATGTTGTCCTGGACGCCATATCGTCTCTGCAGCAGCTGGCTCCTTATGTAGATGTACTTTTTTATTGTCTCAATGTCCTGGAATTTGGTAAGTAAACCTTAGTTTGATAATTAATTTTGCATTTCATAACATAATTTTTTTTTGTAACATTTAAAATAAAAATGTAAGTTATGAATCAGTTATTTAAGAAATTTCATGCTTAAATTATGACACTATTCAATGTTTCTTTTATCAATTTATCATTAAATAGCCATTGAGTAAGTATAAAATCATACCTTACTTGAACTGACTTTGAACATTTCAAGATATTTACCTACACAGTATATTTAGATATTACGATTAGTCAGATTGTTTGGCAGTGAGGTAATCTCTTTCGTCAGTCAAATGCTAAATGTTATATTAGCAAAACATGAAGCAATAACATTTAAAGACTTGTGTTTAAAAACTGCTCAGATTACCTTAAACTTGGAATTTTCTCTAAGAAGCTGACTCCGTCGGCGGATGTATAGTGTTTCTGAAAACAATCAACACTCGCTAACTGTGTTTTCTATTCACCGTGCCAAGTAAATACAGAGAATTGCAGTTCCTTACTAAAGTTAGGATTGTTAGGGGCTCTATAAGCATTGAATCGCGCGTCCAGTGCGAATATCTGTTGCTGAAAGGCGGCCGCCATTGTATTGCACCTTAATAATGCGAATTAGGTTTTAATTTACAGCATATATCGTAAGTATTTTACAAAAAATAAATATTCAACAATAAAATTATACACGATGCATGTTTACCATATTGACAATTTGACATTGACAGTTTTGATTGTTGTAGTTTAATTCTCCCGAATGGGAAGGCAAAGGAACAAAGCCATACAGCCTATTCTGAACATATATTTTCTTCAGTTTTTTCAATAAAATGTATAATGTGTACATTTTATAGCTCTCCACAATTTCAAACATGTACAGAGGGAATGTATGTGTATTGTTTTCGATAATAACCATCCCTAGATGACATAAAACACTTGGACATTTCTTTCCACTCGCTAACTTACCTTGCCCTCCATTTATTCGTTAATAATTGATACTTCGCGATCTTTTGTGGCTAACTTCAGAGGGGCAAACTTAGTTTGCGAGTACTGTAATAGTCGCCCACAGAGTACCTTGCTATATCCGTAGCATCCAATCTATGTATCACCGACATCTACTCCGGTATGCAATTCACTGAGGAGAAACATCTTTACAACCTCAAGATTCACGGATGTCTTTACTGACGTGATTTGATATTGCCCGTGTTGCCTAGGAAGTTAGAGATAGCGTCAGAAGAGACGTGTAAGCCGTGAGGTTGTAAGGACATTTATTATTAGTGAATTGCACCAGAGGGCTCATTGCGAGCGCTATTCGCTATCGAATCGAGGAGGAGCCTATGCTCTCAAATTTGAAATTCATTAATTATTTCCCAGTAAACAAAATGTCCAGATTTTGTTGTTACAAAATGACATCATTAATCTAACTTTAAACCTACTCGTATTTTGTAATCTGCTATCGCCAAAGGCAAAACGAAAAGCTATTAATGAACGACTCGACTGTGATCGTCACAAAGTTGATCTTGAAGTGTTCCGAACGCGACCGGGGCGCGAGGCGGTCCGGTCCAGGCGACAGGCTGAGGCCAGCGATTTCCTAGAATCCTTATTTCCGATTCCGAAATAACCGGCGCGCGCGTGATACTGAGAAATCCCGCCGCTTCTGGGGCAATGCCGCGTGCAGCCACGTAACTTGTAAGGTGCCACCACCGGTATAAATATAATCGGAATGCGTAAAACGAGTCGCTGACCCCCAATTACTGGCGGACGGGCGTGTTTGTTTCACTGGAAACACTTTTCCGCTCACAACTATTAAGCGGTTCAGAGATGCTCGTTTCTTAGGATGGCCATTACATTGCAGCATTGGATATATAGCGAGATAATTGGGTCGTGGTTTTAGAATAACAATCACCTACTCAGGATCCCAGGCTACTTGTGTTCTGGTGTGTTCCTAGGAGATCCCAGGGCTCTTCGACTTGCGCGGAGGACGACCACCGAGGGGGTTTTAGTGGATAAAAATTTCACATAACCCGGCTTCTCTCCTAAGGAGTCGGGTATCTTCAGAAGATTTCCCCCTCGAAAAAAAGGCTACTCGTGTGTGTTTTTGACGTAAGAATCTATGGGCCCACTTTTTAAAGTCAAGTTACAAATTGAAATATGAGGAACGACGTCACCGAAAAGTTACTCAATTTTAGGGTATACGGCAATGCAAAAGGCAATGGGCCCATAGGTTCTGATGCACACTGAAATTCACTAAATATGAATGGCCCTTATCGTAGAACCCTGGCTGCTACAGCAAGTGTCATGTCGGGGTCCTGACCCCGGTCTCGCTGACGTATTCGGAAGTCCAAATATACTGACCTGATTACCCAGACCTTCTAGTAGAAACCATATCGTCTACTAGGACAGTTCGGGTTCAAACGATGGTGTCATATTCACTTCTGATTGATATTTCCTTCGATACATCGAATAACACTCATCAACACATCTAGGTGTTACCATTCTGCCAACATTTGTTGATATTTATTTAGATCACCCTGGTACTGGCAACACACATCACAAAATCGCCTGCTAAACATGTTTACAACATCAATTCTCTAGGAAAGCTCGTCAATAAAACAAGCGAATGATTTAAAATTTCATTTTAATGGCATTAATATAAGATCGTAACGTTAAAATCATCTCGTACAACAAACATTCCATTTCACAGATATAACATTTAAGTTGATGCGAACGAACACAAATATGTATTTATTTACATTCAAACGATTGTTTTGTAGTCCCATATTTCATTTACATTTGTATCGATTGCTATAAAAAAGTAATTACAAGCATTTGTGTATTGGAACATTTCATGCGATTCCTTTTTTATAACACTCTACTAGTTTCACATTATAAATATTTATTTATTACATTATACAGTAAATTCATTAAACTTCATTTTAAATTAACATCTAATCTCAAAGTCCACATTAAAATTGACTATTCCCGCAATATTGTACGTATACAGTAAAACAAAGAAATGCGCGATGTAAAAAATTAAATTTAAATACAGTTAAAAATGTAAAAACATATAAATCAATCAGTCGAAAACTTAACGTTATCTAAGAAGGCAAGTAATCACTACGTTACAATAAAAGTAGTTTCATTTAATAACTATTTAGTACATACAAAATCTACACCTAATTTATATACAAATACATAATTTCCTTTTTAACAAACAATAATATCAATATACATGATGTAATTTTAAATATAAAACAGTAAATAGCTACCTATTTTGATCTTCGTGCCGCTAACGGTATTGTCCTTAGTAGAATACAAAAACCACAACAGAGTCTAGTATATTACTTATGTGTAGGTGTTTCCATCAGCTGGAGTATAACTAGGGAGTAATGCATTTCTGTAAGCCAAGTGATGTCCAAAACATTACACAAGGCTGTTAGAAATTACTACCAATTATTCCCTATTAAACACATGATTTTATTTAAAACCTTCAATTATATTCAAAGATGACCTCCAAAACATGATCACACAATTTTTATCACGAAAATATTTCGATGTAATCGTAATTGACGGAGGTATTTCTTGCTTTATTCTAGATTCAAAAAAGGTTCAATTCGTAGGAGCGGGTCTAATGACACGCTATAGCTTAAAACTTATACAAACTATGACATCATAGAACAAACTAGTTAACCTGCACCGAACTGCAGAATGATTAAAACCTCATTAACTGTGACGTAACAAGCGTGGTTCGTTCGTGATTGCTGTTTTTCCGAGGAACTTTGCGGGAAACAATTTCCGGCTTACGTGCTGCTAAGAAGCCGGGTGCACGGGTTATTTGTAGTACAATAAAGTCAAGTAAACTCTTCGATCAACAATTCGAAGAGTAATCTGCAAGAAAGGCGAGTAAACTTGATAGACTTGTAATTAGATTTAGTATACGAGTCTAAACGATTCAAATATAGATTGTGCTCAATGGAAAATCGATTTATATACCACAAATACGTTTACTTGAATAAACAATAACTGTTTTAGTTTCCTTGCCTTTGAATCGCAGGTTGCTTGTGTCCGTTGATTCCAGGTCACATTTATTATTTACAGGCAAGACCCGGCTAGTAGAGCACATTGAATCTCAAAGTGGCTAGGATCGCTTGGAGCGATAATTCGAACCATCTTCGACATAGATAAGACCAAATAACAAAAATACAAATATAAAGCCTATAGGCCGTCGGAAATAGACGTAAAAACTGGCTAAATTCGCAAAGCGTAATTTTGCAATTTTGTTGTTGTTGGATAGTGTGAATTCAAATTTGCAACTTCGAAAAACTTGTGAAAACTGAGAAAATCGAGAAAAACTTCGACATTTTGACACTTTTTCACTATGTGTTCTCCACAGCCGAGACTATACATTTTTTGCTTGGCTTAATGGCTATTTCCGACGGCCTGCTACTAGAATCTTATTCTAATTTTGTTTGTTTGTTCATTTTTCCATATTGTGATCGACATATAAATGAACATACGAAGGCAACTAATAAGTAAACATATTCAAAAAGAAGATATTATAAATATTACTTGTTCAATATTTGATACACACTCTTTTGTTAATCACAAGCATCGTGCATCGCGTAACTATTACATTACATACGATCTCTTTAGAGACAGATTTACTCCAACGAAATCGAACGATCGGATCTTTTTAGTCATCACGTCGCTTCTGGATAACCGTATACAGTATAAAACCACTAGGCATTATCCTAACCCGCGGAAAGCCCGCTTCAACAGCTATTCTCTAGAATTTAACTGTTCGTTCGTGCCGCGACTTCAGCTAGCATACAAATGTTTCCAAATTGACTATACAAATGTTACTAAAGAAGGCACCGCCATTCGTTTCTTTATAATAATTCTACCATACACAACCCTGTCACGTTAAGCTTTGCTTCTACGACGATCTAAATGTATTTAATTATACCAAAATTACGATGCATCTGCTACTTTATTTTTAAATGGTCCATAATTTACTTTATTAATTCAAAGAAGTTTATAATCGCTAAAAATATGAATGCTGTATTAAAACTGTTAGACAAAATTAATATGTTGTGACCCAAATGAAATCTGCACAGACGCAGTGTTGCGAATTGTTTAGTGTAAATCTAGCTTTGTTCTAGTTAAAGTTATCCCTCTCCTAATGCTTCCATACTAAATTTATGTTGCCATAATCTTTTAAAATAGAATAGCTGGCTTTGATAATCACCTAAAAATATGAGATGAAATTATAGTGTCGCGAAATAAATGTCATTGATTTACAACGTTATAGTTAGCTACAATAGCAGTTACGCAGACAATATCGTAGTTCATAGATGGCGCTTTGAACAATAATCGAAAAAAAGTGTTTAAAATGAAAATTTTAATTCACTGTGAAGTTGTATGTTAATGATACTCATTTCGCAACATCATAATCTGATGTCCTATTTTTATATAGTTACTACACAAATCCAGCTATTATATTTTAAAAGATTATGGCAACAGAAATTTAGTATGAAACTTTGACATGTTTGTATGCACTGATCACGCCGTCACGCCAATGATGCAAGGTGACAGAAAAAGTTCGCACCTCTACGATTTGTTAACAATCAACATGTGTGCGTTAGCACTTCGTAGAAACGTACAAACCAAAATGTCTTGGGTAATTATATAAACCATACTAGTGTAACAGTTCGATATTACACCTATACTATAATAAAACTGTTTTTAATATACAACTTCAGCACCTAGGATATTGTAACGGATTTAGATTACGAGTACTTCGTTACTGAGGTATCTACTGACCTGTGTTGGTACAATCTCATCATCAGCCGGGAAACGAACACTCGAGTACAAAAATCTGTATCCACTTTTGTACCTTGTCACATTCACCTTTACTTGACATTTCCCTCAACACACTACATAGGAACATACAAGAGTGAATGTGACAAGGTTCAAAAGTGGATACAGATTTTTGTGCTCGAGTGTACACTGCTGATGGCCGGCCTCAGGTGGCATGCAACTGACGCGCGACCTTTACCAAGTCGTCGGTCCATCACTAGCCCGGCCCGTTACACAAATCCCAGTATTTTTATATAATTATTTCATCTAAACCCCACTGTTGGATTCTTGTATTTTAATCGTTTATATGAATAAATCGGCATTTCCAAAGAAAAGCGAGGTCAATGAGTGGAACATTAAAACGCGGGCATTATATAAAGTTTCTAAGAAAACACATGATTAATAGCAGCTAACTGTAATTTATACAGCGTCAAGTTCACTATAAAATATTGTTATCCTGATATTTTACGAATTTGCATTATAAGTTATAACGTCTTATATGGTACACTCGAGTACATAAATATGTACCCACTTTTCTACCAATTCACATTAATCTTTAATTGATATTTCCCTCACACACTGCTTAGAAACAATAAAAGGTGAATATGAGATGGTACAAAACTGAGAGCATATTTATGTACTCGACTGTACATAAGTGTGACAAACTTTAGCTCGAAGTTATCTATTACGTGCTCAAATTATTATTTCAACGACTTTATTAAAATTTCTAAACATTCAACATTTATTTTACTTGTAGACATCGAATGAAACTCGCTTTAACTACACCTAGCTTGATTGATCGGCACATCCATCCACTCTGGTGAAAGCTAGATAGAATACGTAATCCGGTGTAGAGAGAGAGAGATAGAGAGAAAGAGACATTATACTTGCGTTATTCATTGTTGTTGTCACACAACAGAATACACCAATGCGGGAGGCTGTATGCGGGTGATGTCGTAGTTATAACTCAAAACATTAAGCGATTTCAATAGGTGTCATGTATTTAGGTCATGGCATACGTGAGTTTGATATAGCCAATTATTTAATCTAGCCAGTCTAACCTCCTACCAGATAGTGCAGGTTGGTTATGCCTAAGCAAAAAAAATTAAAGTTTTTGACGTGACAACGTCTTATAAATTGGTTTGCCGGGTGACACTTCAAGAAACTGCGTTACGCTCCGCTCACGTTATGCGCTCACAATGAGAGCGAGTGAGAGGCACGCGTCCCTTCCACTCGAGCACAGTTAGCCCGCCTAAGAGCGAGAGAGACAGAGCGATGTTTTAAATTGTTACTATTATTTCATCCTTCTTCCTACTATACGAATGAATATTCACATTAAAATTATTTTACCACTCAAAGTCGTTGTCACGTAAAACTTTCGCCCGTATACCGACTTTACAGGCAACCAATTTTTTATTTGTTTTCATTATATCTGGTGGTAGTTAAAAGTATAGTATAGTTTCAAATTTCAATTCGCAGAGGTACCTCTGATTACTAGAACGCAGGACTGATATTTACAAATGTTTTCTTTTTAATTAATTCAGATTCTTGCTCCGACCAGATCATACTACATATATGAATACAATATATAATAACACTCTTTATACTTAAGTTCAATAATAAAATTGATCATGGACAGCAACTGTGAAACCCTATGAAAGATTTACAATTCCCAAGCGTGTAAAGGCAGTTCCATGACCCAATGATCATACGTGTAAGAGAATCTCTGAAATTTGTAGACGTGGAGAAAATACGTAGGAATGTTGAGGATATTATCTATGATAAGACAGTCGTCGATAGTATTAATTTGACAGCTTTAGAATTTCTATATCCTATGCCAAAAATGTATCTAAATCAAGACGAGAATCTATATGGTGCAGTTTCCTTGATTGGGAAGTGAAGCCAAAATTAAATTTCTTGTGGGTCAGGGAAGGGCCTTAATTTTAATATTTTCATTGTGAGATTACGCTGAGACCTTAGTCTATGGTTAGGTACAATCCTTATTGATTCGATCCAACGACAACAGACAACGGTAAACGGTAGGAATCTATTATCAGTATCACTTTTGAGGTTTCCTTAGACTTCTAACTACGTAAGTATATTTATATCTAATTCGATGTCGACCCAGCCAAAAAACCTAGTTATAATCAATATTTTATTACTTTGTAATTGTGACCAAAACGTGTATTGGTATAACGTGTAAATAGTTTGTAATTTCAAATGGTCGCTTCAACGGTTATTTAAGACACAACGGAGCGCTAGTGTCACCCTCATTCACTCTGTACAATAATTCCAAAAACCAAGCCGGACTATTTTTAGTCATTGTTGATTTACGGTTTATCGATACATAATCGATTGTTTTTTCGATTCTGTACAGTTACTATCAATGTTTTTATTATTATTATAGGTTTGCACTTGGCCTTGATGGTAATCGTGCGCACCCCGAAGCCTCAACGTAATGAGGTCGCATACGTTATTACATTAACATAATATTACGAGTACACTGTAAATTTTTGACATATTTCGATAGCATATGTATGAATAAGTCATAGTCTATGTTTATCTAAACTTCACTTTGTAACAGTGGTATAACGTTAACAGATAGTATTAATGTTATATATAAAATATAACTACAATAATTTTGCGATAAACACTATAATTACATATAATCTAGAATTCTAGATAATCACGGTCTATTTCTAACAACTATAACTATTCAGATCTGAAGCCGTGAATAAAAGACGAAAAAATTAAAGAATGTTAGTTATTTGGCTTATTATTTACGTCAAAAGAATAAAAATACGTAATGAATTTGCTCTCGTAAAACCACATGATTGGTGAGCGCACGTCAAATTTCTGTTCCTGCTCCCCGCGTTCTAACAAATATACCTGAATTATCAAATTTCGCAATAAATACTATATTGATAATGATCAGACATTGTGATAAATGATGAAGTTGAAATACTTGTTAATTACTTAGCCCGTTTTGATTTGCCATTGTTCATAGTCAGTCACTTGGTCCATAACGCACTTCATTCATATACGCTTTATGGAAACACAATTACGTTATTTTGCTCGTTAATTCAAATTAATTTCGGATTTCATTAATTAATTAATCAATTACCTTTGTCCCGTAAATTGCTTTGTCAATAGCCTAGCAATAAGCATCAACTTTTTTCAATTGAGCGCCGTCATATAATTTATATTTTGGTGGCAATAACAATATCAGGGATTCTATTCACTAAACACAAACATCTTCACGTGTATTTGCTGACGTCATTCGATATTGATCCTAGTTGCCTCGGAAATTAGCGATATCGTCCGCAAAGACATCAGTGAGCCTTTGTACTTAGTGAACTGCACGCCAAGATTATAATCTTATAGTACCTTAATCGTAAAAATATATTTAAATAAACATGTTCGACTCGAGCCATCCCTTTTAGTATGAGACTGTAGTTCATATAATACCCGTCGAAGCTAAAGCTTCGTTGTTATTTAGTGCAAACTTTATGAAATGAAGTATTGTTGTGTAGTAAGTTAATAAAGTTACCACTTTATGAACTTGTTACACTTCGAGTGTTGCATGGAGCAATATCGCATTCGGTAAACTTGAAGGTTCAACAAACTTGTGGCGAACGGGGGTTGTTTGTGTTTGGAACATCATGTAACGAAGCCAAGTGATACTCTGTTTCGTTATCCTGTTACGGACATTTTCAACGTGCAGATTTCTCAGTAAAGGTTGAGATTATAGATGATATAGTTTACATAATTACCAGACTAATTTACTTTCGATATTTCGCCGAATTTGTTTATGGTAAAAGATATATTTGATCTTGCAACCTTCAGAACAGTTTAGGTCAATAATTGTATATAATTACCAATAAATGTGTATAATAACTAACGAAAAAAACATTATACGCAACAATGTAATTACATGTTTGTCAAATTTTTTAATGTTTTGCCAGATGACATTAAATTATTACCACTTGAATTGTATAAGCGAAAATTAATGACATGGTTAAAAGAAAATAACTTTTATAAAATTGCTGTCATTTTTTGACATTTTAAATTTTGTCATTTATTTCTTTTGACATTGTAAGTAAAGTTTAATTGGTAAAGTTGAAACTGTAAAAAGTTGAAAACAATACGCAATATTTGAATTCCCGCCTCGGGTTAAATGTGAGAACTATTCATAAGCACCTTCCACCTTGTAACCACCACATTTATAGCAAATAAATTTTCAGATCAATTTCATTTTCATTTCATTTCAACGATTCGATAAAAAATTCCCAACTGTCGACGAAAACCAAAAATAAAGCATTATGCTATAGCGGTACTTTTTATTCGTTGCCTACCGTGATGAAAACATTAATTATTTTGTAGTGATTGATTGTAGGTCTCGACCTCGCCTCACCTAGATGCGGTATCTACCCCATTGCCGGCGCCATCATTTTACAACAAGTTACGATGACATCACCTAAACCCATAGGCTAGTCCAATCACTCGCTATACGAATGTTTAGTATGGTGTAGCGGACAGCATGACAAATACCAGAACAGTCCGTCAGCTTCTCACACAGCTTTTCAACGTTATATGAATGTAGTATCATTAGTAGCATAGAATGAAAGGACGCATTAAGTGCTTAGATCACAGCTTAGAATCATGTACCGTCGTGCCTGTAGATTTTCCTCTAGACGTCGGCATTTTTGATGATATTTATTTATAGCTTGAACGTTTCTAGGCTGGTGATGATAGCTTCATTGGGCTTACATTTGGCGTAAATCTCGGTCGCCTGATGGTAAGTGACGATAATGCTATACGATGGACAATGGTCAATTTAAATTATTGGCAACACTCCATCGACCTAGCCGCTCTAATTAGAATTATATCCCTTTTCATATCTCGACGGAATTCGGAACGCGTCAGAGAGAAAGAAATGGCGGCATAGATTAAATTTATATGAAAAATGTACCGTTTGCAATTGTGACATTTTAAATTCAGAAGAGCTTGTATTTTAGCTTATAGCGTCTCACCCCTAAGAAAACAGATTAGCCGACTGTTAAAGGCCATAAACGGGACGTCTTCAAGAACTGGAAGCAGGTCATCTCATCATTGTCATCAGCTGGGAAACGTCCGCTCCTGAACTAAATGTATTTGTAAAAACCCTAAGAAATTTATATACCTTTCCGCGAATCGTATATAAGTATAAGTTTTTAGACGACATTTGCTGTCGAGTTCCATACAATACAATTAAGTGGCGTTCGTGATTAGGAAGGAAGCCAGCAGTGGCTTAGGTGATAGTTCGCGCAGCTTCTCGGAAACGAAAGCGAGATAGGCGCTAGTGAGAAATGCGATTAAGGTAATAACCTCCCGGAACGAAGAGCCCTTCCCGTCCCACCCGATGCGTTCCCTTTGTGAATAAACACCCCGCGGAGATGCATGGCGAAGCGGCAGAAAAAACATTGCGTCCGTCCCACAGATGTTTCGTGTTGCGTCGAAAAAGATGGGTTCAAAAAAATCGTAATCACGGTCGGAAATTACGTTAGCTCTTAGACCCTCCGTTTTTTTCTTCTTCTATTATACTAAAATTATATAAGCTGCTTTCAATTAGCTTCGTAAACATACGAAGGGTCGTTTATTTTAATTATAACATTTAGTTGTGTTTTCGCATAAGTACCAAAATGTTCTAGTGAGTGGATTTATTATAATTATATTTAAATGAATAAAAAAAGTATTTGTTATTAAAAAAAATTGTGTAAATCTGTAGAACAGTTTGTTAGAGTTTGCTTTCTTTTACAATATTGTTCGTGAGTTTAATCGCATCAGATATATGTAGACATTGAAATACTATATATATCTTAAATGAATGGCCTTCAATTCCTAAGCATAAAGAGTAGACACTCCTGGTTTTCTGTAGGTAAGTAAAAAGTATTCCGTTCTCCAAATTACATAAAAACATCACTACTAAGAGCAATTAATTGATCCTAGAAAAGAAACAGGTCAAACGACAAAATAATTGTTACTGATGCTGTACTAATGGACCGTTTATAAGAATTTTAGAACGTTAACGCGATTCCTGGAACCTCTCGAGTGCGAGTATCGAGTGAGTGAGTGAGTGAGCGCGAGATACACCAAAACTGGTGAGATATAAATAATGTAAGTTCCGTAAGTAGCGAGCGATCAATGGCTGATGAGTTCTCGGAGTGAATTAATATGTTTCAGAAGAAGTGACACCGACAGAGTAGGCTTGGGTAGTTAAACATTTCAAGCATTGGTTAAGCACAAAAAATGTGACTTCGCCAGCCAGCCAGTATCTGCAGCTAAATATTTCAATAAATATTTTTTAAACGCTCACTCGTCTATTACATTTGTCAAAGATTTTATTTATAATTTAAGAACATGGCACGTGAACGTGGAGCAGCTTTATGTCATTTTAATTGATCGTAAGTGTCAAACATCTTTGATAAATATCAGAGTAGCTAGTAAATTGATAAAGTTGCCAACGTAAACAAATGCACATGGTACAAAGACAATATGGATGGCATGAGGCCCTAACGCGATCGGCAAAGATTACATTCCAAATTCAAAATGATCGTTAGTCGCACCTAAACGTACACTAGTTTTTAGGCAAAGGCTCACTCCCATTCATCCTCGCTGGACCTCTGCGGCGAAGACTGTTCTCCAGGCTCTGGTATCATGCTGGCCAAGGTCTGGAGTACTCCGCCAGATCTCTCCGCCCCGGAGATGCCTCGGCGACGCATGGAGAGCTTGGCGTGGAGATCCGCCATCAGGTCGCCGGTCGGTGCTTGTTTTTTGTTCTGGGAACAAAGATAAAACTGTTATCTGTGTAACAAGGTTTGTTTTTAGGGGAGATAACGGTTTGATGGATATTTTATTAATGGGAAAGCGTTGTTAGTAATGTAACGCTTGGTTTTTAAACCGCACGACGAGCAAAGTTAATCTAAATCAGTTCTCTTTAATCACGTCATTAGTCATTTATTGACACCAGACAGGAAATGTTATAATCTGTATATACAACTTGTACAAAAAAGGAGTGATAAAACTTAAGTGCGGTATATTTTAGGTAAGGTTTTACCTGGTTGGTAAACAAACATTTAGGGTTGTCAAAAATTACGACGTTACACCTATGAAATAAAAATGTATGGAAATTTAAACTAACCTTTACAACGCTGCTACTTTCACAGTGTATTCTATACAAGGGATATATACCCACCTTTAAGTATTATCACTCCTTTTTTGTACACGTTGTATAGGTATTATTTATTTATTTATTTTATTCGGAAAACATACAGTTGGATTTTTATAAGTATACCAAAAAAATATATAACTAGAAACCATTTAAGCGTTTTCACATATGTTCTTCTATATAAAACATGTAAATTCCCAAGATTATAAGGAAAGAAAAAAAATATTTTATGCACTAATAACTATTTACGAATAAAATACGTATAAAATAAACGTGGGATAGTTACTCCATTATTTACTACTCCTACCATTACTCAAGAACGGGATGACCGATATCTTTTATTTATTTGAATTGGTCTCCGTCTCGAATGGCAGGCAACTATTAAATGGAATAAATTCACTTAAAATATTCATTTGTTTAAACATTCACGACCTAAATGAAAGTTAGAATGACTAGATTTTTTGTATAGACAGTTGAAAAATAACATAGGCAATCCTAAAGTCCACGCAGACCAAGTCGCGGGAAGAAGCTAATTATCAATACAATACAAATACAGTTTATCGTACACGAAAGAAAAAAAAACATTAATCACACACACATCTAGCTTAAGTCAAGCTTAAATCTAAAATAAAACTAGATACATTACGATCAAACTAAAATTAATATAATGTAGCATATTGTATCAAAAAACTAAAATGGAGGTGGGCAAGCCTTAAGATAAGACGTAACAAAGTAAAATGGGCAAAGGATGTAACCGAATGGTGTCCTAGACAAAATAAAAGAAAGAAAGGAAGATCCTTAGATGGGAGGACGACGTCCAGAAAATAGCTGGCGTTACTTGGAGGAGAATGACCCATGATCGGAAAGTATGGCGCTCTTTAGGGGAGGCCTTAGAGGCTACGCTATCTCAATATCCGTGTCGAATAATTAAGTTATGATTTAGTATTTTTTAGATTTAATTACCGAATAGTTAACTTTAAGTTGTATTAATATTTATATAAAAAACGTTATTAACACTGTTACAATACCTTAGATGTCACTAATTATATTTTTGTTATTTCTATCATTGTTAAGAGGCTTTGTTGGTTAGACCACGTGGCCGCGTTCAAATTTGGATTGTTTTGTAGCTGTCCCTATCCGAGCCCTATCATACCCGAGCGCGTACGGTGAGACAGCATACACTACGCGAAGTTATCCACCCGTTATTTGGATGTTTCGTAGTCCAGGGATCATTTGAAGGATACAGTATATTATGTAACAATTTTTTTAAATACAGTATACTAATGAAATTTCAGATGTCGGTGGTTTTTCCAAATTGTTCTAAATTGATTCATACTCTTGTAAATCAGGTTCAAAGTTGGGACTTTTTACTACCGTAAAATACAATTCTTTGACGCCCTGTAACTCTGGAAGTATATATTTAAACGAAAATCTGACTCACCACCGACACAGATATTTGTTTCTAGATTGTGTCTTGAAAATTTCATAGATTTTCATAGCATAATACTCAAATTATGACTGGACTACGTTTGTATGGGCGCTTTGACACCAGCATACCCTCTTAAGAATCTCTGATTACTGCAGTAGGTAAAACCTGTGTCGCAATAACCGGTGATTCCACCGAGACTTTATACAAACAAAAATTTTCATTTTATACATATATATGTGCTAAAATTATATATTACTATGATTCGTACGGTGGAAGGGAGAGGTGTTGGTTGGCGCTGTGGTGTGGGAGTGTTGGTGTGTATGTAAGGTTGTTAAGTAAAGGCTATAAATAAGTACAACTAGTATTAGCACAGAGATGCAGATTTATCGCTAAAAGCAATTTCTTCGAGGTAGCCTTAAAGAATCAACTATACTTTTTACCTTACTATCTTTAGCTTTACTATCTCTTCAAAAATATTATATTTCAAAATGTCACACAATCGTTCGCATATTATAGTCATAGAAATGTTTCAATATACAAGTAACTCAGACTAAATAAATACATTCAAGACCAAACAAGTTAATTTCAACTTGCACTAAAAGCAATTTTGTATGTTAAATATATTTCTACGGTTGTTTTTCATAACTTGATACCGAGAATTGCTTATTGGGTGAAGAGAAACCTTCTTAACACATACATTTTACTTTATTAAGTAAGGTTATTGACTTTAATGATGAAGGGAATATAAATGCAAGCAATACTTGTTAAGAGTTACCGCAGAGTGGGCTGGCAACGTCACACTCAAGCAAAGGCAGTGTATCATGAATTGTAGGTAAGTTCTACTAGTTAATTTTCACAAAGTATAGGTAAATTCGTATAAATGTCTCAAAAGCTAGGTTTAAATATAAATGTCACACTTAACTGATGACTTTTGTTCAGCTGGTGTACCTCATCTCATGGTCATGTCAGTGTCATGGTGCTAATCACCCAATAGAAAACCCAGTAATGGTATATGAGGGAGGCTTATGTTCAACAGCGGTTCTCTACAGATAATGAAATTGAAGAAAAAAAATGTATTTCCTTTCACATTTACATTAAATTAAAGTTTTTGGGACACTCCTTTTATGTTAAAAAAACTTGTATTAGGAGGCCCCGCTCTTCCACTAGTTATTTAGGAATACAAATACATAGGGGATAATACAGTAGTGCAGTAAAAATTAATAGTATAAGTTATAAACTAATTATACATTTTTAAAAGAAATTAGGTTAGTTGTGTGTAAGTGTATATGTGTAAGGTGTGTGTGTGAGAGTGAGTGTGTGTGGGGGGGGGGGGGGGGGGGGGGGGGGGGGGGAACTGATGATGGTATTGAGAGGGAGGATACGTGCGTCTGCTAGCTCAATATGTTCAACAAAGATTCCGTGCTATCGTAGGTTAACGTTTTTAACCACTTTGTTAATGATTCTTTACACTCTAATAACACTAGACAAGCGTGGAAATGAAACGTTACCAGGTCTTACGGTGCACGTGTGCCTTAACCGAGTTCTGGCAGCTGTCGAAATGCGTTACACGCGCAATGTGCATTCGTTTGGAAATATATCGAGAATCACGCCCGGGTGTTCAGAATGCAACTTGTAATGACTTAGCATTTTCTCGTGTTTTTATCTTAGTTTATATATTACTATTTTCCTTCCATTCATATGGTGTGCGAGTCTAAGCTTCAACAGTTTATGCAAAGCATTAGATTTAGATCTTTTCAACACTAGCTGTGCATTAGCGTACCATGAGGGAGGCCTATGTCCAGCAGTGGACGTTTCCCGGCTGATGATGATGATGATGTGCATTAGCAAGGCGACTAGTGAGTCCAGCGTTTTTCGACTAGACGAGTTATTTATTATTATTATTTATCTTGACTACATATCATGTTGTTACATTGTTTAGAAGTTGCTAGCGCTTTTAGAAGAAGAAGAAAACTGTATACGTAATTTACTTACGTTTAATCTTATGTTAAGTAAGTGCTTAACTTTTCTTTAAAAATTTCAATTGTTTATTATCGAAGAACTGTAATTGTCTTTCTGTCAACTAGTTGTTGTGTTATGCTTATATTATTAGCTGTTGGTCTTCCAAAACGACAAAAATAAATAAAAAATACTGTTTTAAAAAAATATATTCTTCTATTGGTTATTATATTATCGCAAATTCTCTAATTGAAAGTATGTGCGTCTTGGCGATTCCTGCGAGAAGATCATGTCCAGCAGTGGACTTACTCAGCAGATATCTTAAGAAATGGAGAAAAAAACATAACGTCCCAATTAACTGGAAATATTTGTGAGTCATTTTATTACAAAAGCAATATTTTACAAGAAGACAAACCATAACACTGTTCCGGTAAACGAATGCTTAAAATTATGCATCTGATCACACAAACCACGAGTATAGACTCGAATGTGTATAGTAAAGTTTTAATAAGTAAACTGGTCAAGTTACGAAATATGTCCATCATCAAATGAGATATTTTTAGTTTTAAGTAACTCTTTTAAAAAGTGTCCGATCATTTAGAATGCTTGTGTGACAACACAGTACGCACCGCTCGAACATAGAGAAGTCCCTTCGACATTTTAATGGAAACCGGGATAGGGCGCATATATCCGTATTCTCAGAACCGATCAGCAGATAAACAATATATCAGACCCATATAGTTGTTAGGTGGCTCGGCCCATTCATCAGACTATGCGGAGGGCATGGCAAACTTACATGGGTTATTATTATGTGTAAGAAAGAGAGAGTGTGTGTATATTTTAGATGCGTGTCAAATTAGTACGGCTTAACAAAATATATCACCTCATTTCATCCAGTGGGTTTCGCAAAAGGCGATTAAGTGAAAATGTTTTAATATACGTAGTCCACCTGATAAACGGAGTTATTCAGGCAAACCGTATAGGAAGCCCGGCCCTCGTGTCGATCGAGACACTTTTATAGAATGTATTGTAGATCTGTACATTACAGATCTACGCTTACTTGAAGATTTATAAATCGCTAGCGGATCACAAGATAAATGAATACTCGTTATTTAAATATTTAAAGCTTTTTCCTCGAAGCTTTTACATTCTAAGTGGGAATGTAATCAAGGGAAACGGGTTTCAGATTTACATTTCTATCTTAGATCACAATTCTAGTACTGTTAGCTTGTCACTATCTTTTGAATCAAATATAAAGTAATATATCTTTTTATAATTGATCGTAAGAGAAAACCTGATTGGTATTTAGTATTTACCATAAGTCAGATGAAGTTTGTATTAAAACAAATATATTTTACAAAATGTAAATTATGTAAAGATAACACTAAAACTACAATTATGAACACGATAGATGAAGCCATTCATTATGTTTGTTGTATTTTCAAGGCTTAAGCTTATCTTGATGAAAATAGACATGGACACAGTCGGGATGATGAGGAAGATATTTACTACTTTTTACCCCAATAAGTCGACGGAGGCGAGATCACAGGCAATTTGAAAAAATACAACAAAAGCACTTGACAGTTGTTACTATTATTAATTAGTGGGAGTGAATTAATGACAAACGGAAATTCAACCTCGAGATTATTCTCTCTAGCTGTCTCTCTCTTACTTTTTTCTAAACTTTTACTTTTTCGATACGTAAATGAGAAAATATGATGTCATAAAAATATCTCCAAACGGACTTTTTATTTTCACGTCTTATAAAAATCGTTAGATATCCAATTAGATTAGAAAAAGTGTGTTTTAATTAGCAGATAACGGAGTCACTGTCACAGCGAATCATGCTTGATCCAGTGATTCGGAGGTCGCGCCTCAATTATACATTTAGATTAATGTCATGATCTTCAAAGGACGTAAAAAAAATAGCGGGCAATTCTCAGGTCATCAATTATTTATTACTAAAGCATTTGCTTGCGTCTTCGCCCGCGTGGACCTTCGAAACTAACCCACAGGAAATATTTGTTCCATCGGTATAATACGTTGCTGATCAATCAACGATCCTAAGGTATACAAAAATCAAATCATTCTGAGTCTTCGTTAGGACGTAAAGGAGAGACAAACAGACACACTCTCACGTTTATAATATCAAGTACATATGTCCAAATGTTTGGATTTTATATTTCTACAATTTATGAGTATTTGTACAATTCTTGAAATAATTACTAAAAGAATTTTCAATTTGATTTCCATATTTATGAATTGCACATCAGCGTGACTAACATAATTTCAACTCTCAAGACAACTTCAAAATGTTAACGTCAAAAACAAATTGTAAAATATCAACGCGTCAACGAAATGAAGCATTATGAACTTTCGGAATCGACGCACTCGTACGACCTCGCGTAAAATGTTAAGACAAAACAAATGATTAGAATTCATTTCAAATAGGCATTACCAATTTAAGTATCGACTGGAACAGCAAATATACGTCTTAAATGCATAGATAAGATGAATGAGTTGGTTAAAATATATACGTGTTTATTAATAAGAATAATGATTCGATTGAGTGCGACGCGGCCGAGCATTCCAATCCAATCATCCACTACGCATCGCGAACCACTGTCGAATAGAAACATGTATAGATCTTTTTCCGTTCATTCCTCCACAACACTGAAGAGATAGTGCTATAGACAACTTGTCGATGCCTCGGAGACATCTCCGACATTTATAATATTGCAATCAAGCACGATCAAAGTCCGCAAACAACTCGCCGCTTGTCGAAAGATTTACGATCATCCATTGGACTTCCTAGTTGGGATTCATTTATCCCTTTCATCTCAACTAGATCTGCCGTAGAATAGGCAATGTTATTTCTAATAAATTTGATAAATCACTAAATAGTATAAAACAAAGTCGCTGCCCGCTGTCTGTATGTATGTATGTATGTATGTATGTATGTATGTATGTATGCTTAAATCTTTAAAACTACGCAACGGATTTTGATGCGGTTTTTTTTAATAGATAGAGTGATTCAAGAGGAAGGTTTATATATATAATACATGTATAATATAGTAGAGCAACACCGATAATTTTAGGAGTTTCTAATGTGATGTCGTAAATAAACACATCTTTTTGCGCTTACATTGCAAACGCTGGCTAAACCCTACCAGATAGATCAAAATAATGTACTACTGTATTGTACACCTTAGAAAGATCAACAAAAAAGTCCGCGATGGTATAGGTCTAACTATTGTATTTATGTCACTATAACTACTTTTATCAATTTTTTAAGTTGATAGAAATGCCGACCAAAATCAGACCATGTTATCCATACCTTTATATTAACCCTTATCAAAATAAATCATTTCATATTCAAGACTGCTTCAATAGCTGTATATAGCTTCTTAAATTATTGAAATAGGACATTCCATTCAAAAGATATAACGAATTTAAAAAATCAAATACACACAGAAAAATAAACGCCGGGCCCTGTACACCAAACATGACCAAACTGAAGCATTCAAATAATGTAGTATTGACCGAAGTGCGAAAGAGAGGCTTACCGATGCTATTTAGCTGTGTATGAAATGAAAAAAATTACATAAGAAAAAATTAAACGCCTTAAAAATAAAATCCATAAAACAAAGTGGTCAAGTGCGAGACGGACTCGCGCACCGATGGCTCCGTGAAGAATATGATTAATAAACATACTGAAAATCACTATCACTAAATAGTATAATACCTCAGCGTCTAAAGACAAAAGTCTTTGATCAGTGCGTGTTGCCAGTGATGACATACGGAACCGAAACGTGGTCCTTTACTGTGGGCCGAATAAACAAGCTCAAAGTCACTCAGCGAACAATGGAACGAGCTATGCTCTTCTAACTTCTATACGTGATAAGGTCTGGAATTAGGAAATTCGCCGACGAACGAAGGTCACCGACATAGCTCGACGAGTCAGTGAGCTTAAGTGGCAATGGGCAGGCCACATCGCTCGAAGAACCGATCACCGGTGGGGAGTAAAGGTTCTCGACCACGTACCGGGAAACGTCTACCAGGCCGTCCCCCTACTAGATGGACCGACGACCCGGTCAGAGTCGCAGGGAGTCGCTGGATGCAGGTAGCTCGGGACCGGTCGATGTGGCGTACCATGAGGGAGGCCTATGTCCAGCAGTAGACGTTTCCCGGATGATAATGAAATAGTATAAAACAAAGTCACTTCCCGCTGTCTATATGTATGTATGCTTAAATCTTTAAAACTACACAACGGATTTTGATGCGTTTTATTTAATAGATAGAACCATTCAAGAGGAAGGATAATTTTAGGGATTTCTAATGTGATGTCGTAAATAAACACATCTTTTTGCGCTTACATTGCAAACACTGGCTAAACCCTACCAGATAGATCAAAATAATGTACTACTGTATTGTACACCTTAGAAAGATCAACAAAAAAGTCTGCGATGGTATATGTCTATCTCTTAAGGATAACCCACAGTAACCATTTTATCCTTTACTTTTTCCGAGAAAAAACGGCTTATTTTGCAGCGATCTTAGGCAATATACAGCATTAATCCTTATCCATTTAAGTACCTTAGACACATTGTGCGTTTAATATAGATCAATATGGACCTTTACAGAGAGTAATTCAAATGAATATTTTCGAAGATATTACAGATCGCCTTCCTGAGAAAAAGGGCCTTGAAAGACACACAGACGGACAACAAAGTAAACCAATAAATAAGGGTCCCTTTTTCCTTTTGAGTTACGAATCCCTAAAAATGTACAAAAATGTAAATATAGAAATGAAAAACTTTAGATTAAGTAAAAAAATTGAAACTCTAAAAATATAAATAGTAATTTAATCAGAAAAAACTACTTATGTCTTGCAAAAAGATACATTTACGTTTTTCCCAAAATGTTAAAAAGATAAATGTCCACCCGTGCGAAGCCGGGGCGGGCCGCTAGTTAAAGAATAATTGAAACACAGTTTTTCTAATCAACCAACAGAATAGAATTGTCTATTTTGTTATGTTCGATACCTTCGTCTACATTGATCCGTTTAGACTATAAATTTGACAGTTATTAGGTAGTCCTCAGTTGTTCTCCGTTCGTAGTCGTGTTGTCAAGAGTGTCGAAGTAAAAGCGATTCAAGCAAAATTCCAGGAACCAGGCAGTAGAAGTGCGTATATCTCCAACCAGCCTGTCAAAAGTGGCGTGGCCTCTTTGTCGTGTCAATTTTTGCGGCAGCCTCTTGATAACCGGTGTATTTATGGAGCCAAGAGTATTAATGTGTTTTGTAGGTTATAATTTTAAATATTCTACCAAATATGTACTTCTATCATATCAAAAGAAACAATTGCTCGTTGAAATTTTCCTGTTTGCTATCAGGTAGGTAAACTTTCATCTTCGCATCGCATATTTTGTATCTTCCTCTACATTCTCATTGTCAACGACCGCATACTGAGAAACATAATAAAAGACGGATTCATTCTGCGTACTGCTAAATGTTGTAACACCCGATTCGACACAGCCTGTGCTGTGCGAATTGTGTAAATGCCTTGTTATTTTGTTACTGCGAGTATACAATCTTATTAAATGTCCAGTTTCTCTTTGTCCCTTATTTGGTCGATACGATTACATGACCAGCCATGTGGTAGTTTATTTTAGACCCGGTTTAGCTTTAATGCTTCCATTACAAGGAATTATCCAGTTACTGTGGAAATGAAAGCATCGCTACGATTTATAAATACACTCCGAGTTTGAGTAAGCAAATATCAGTATATCAATTTATGTCTAACCATTGCATTGCATTGATAGAAGACAAGATTTGTAAAAAGTCAATCTAGGAATAGAGTAAAAGTAGTTAATTCTCCCGAATGGGAAGGCAATAGAACAAAGCCATACAGCCTACTCTGAATATATGTCTTCTTTCTCATTTTCTTCTGCAGTTTTCTCTATAAAATGAATAATGTGTACATTCTATCGCTTTTTTCGACGATTCTAAACGAGAATTTCAAAAATCTGCCTTTGTTTCAACATAATTCGAAAGAATCCATATGCCGAATATACTCGACATGATAAACCCTTTCGATCGCGTCGAAACCCTCGCAATTTTGCGTAATTGATACTATAACACCGTCCGTGACACTTCAAGTCAATGATACACTGAATAAGCTATCACTGAAACAGCAGTGCAATTGCAATGTTTGGTGACAGATTAGTATATAGCATGTACAGTGTCTCTCTCAACTAAACCAAACGCAAACAAAAAAACTATTAATCCCAAGATCGATAACGACAAAAATCTTAGCTGTTCGTTTGCAATGGCATCCCACAACGAATACTCGATAGTCGTTTCAATAGCCTCATACAATGAAGCACCGGTTTGTATGGAGCGCTCCCATCTAACAGTTTCTTTGTAATGCACAAAATAGGAGTTGGACCTGTTGCACGTCAATTTTAGAGCCATACGGAGACCAGACTAACACGTTTAATGACGTCATTGTGTTGGCAACCTGATGCGAATTTGGGACAGACTGTAGTTAGTGGTAAAGGTCATAAAGCTGGTTTAGTTAGCTTCCGCCTACGCAGAAGGATTTGAGTACCCGCAGATAAAGTAACGGATTTTTGGGAAACATTTTGATTTTATTTTCTACCGTTGTGTGTAAGGAAGGCTATCTGTTTGCAGGTATCTTGTACGTTAGCATGTTTACGGCTGAACTGTGTTGTTGAAGCTTGTCAGCGTTACTGTACACTTATAGCAGACGCTTTTTACGCCTTTTCGTAAATGTTCAAGAACTAATGCAGCTGATGGTGATATAAAAAGGAAGAACATAACTTTAGGACAAGACAAATTACATTGTAACAAGAACTCGCTTGAAAACCCATGCCATTTCGCTGTGAGGTTCATATATCAACGGAATGTTCCCTGTGTAGGTTGTAATGAGCTTTCATGCATACGCCTCCAGTACTGCATAGCAGACATAAACCTGTTTGAAAGCGTGAAACTAGATTAGTACCGTACAACTGACAATAGGATTTAGCACAATCTGTATCGACGTGTAGCTAATGGTATTTCTTCTGGCATTTTAGCTTCAACAAATCGATATAGACGTTTTTCTGGGTTTTGTTTTCCAAACTAATTAACTGTTTGAAAATGCATCAAAACATCTCCATGTATACGAATTGTCTTGTCATCATCAACAGCCTATATAATATGTCCCCGCTGCAGGGTTCAGGCCTACTCTGCTACTCTCCTACATAGAGTGTATGGGTGTTGTAGTTATACTTTTTACACTGCAATGTCAATCTTACTTTTTATTAATTCGTACATAGAACGTGTTAGACACTTCATGACAATAAACGATAAGTCAAACAACGCTTATTAATTTTCTACCTAATTTCAATACGTTATCAGCACGAAAGCTCTTAATAAGAAGTTGTAGAATATTGTTATTGTGTTTTGAGTGAAGTCAATATAAAAAATTTCACCAATCAAACGTGAAAATTATTTTTTTTTGCCTTTCAAAATGTCAGAAAAAGGTTCTCATTTTCAAGCCCTTGCGGGACTACACTTGAGAGGAAGGGAGGACTATCCTACGTGGAAATTTAAAATGCGGATGTACCTTATCCATGAAGGTCTGTGGTACACTATTAGTGGAGTTGTGGCTGAACAATCAGCTGGAGACTCTGGATGTTTGATCGCTAAAAGAGAGAGAGACGACCAGATGACCCTGGCTAAGATTTGCCTCACTTTACACGGACCTGCCATCACACACGTAAGGAGTAGTAAGACAGGGAAGGAAGCATGGGATGCACTAGCGGCGGCCTACGAGGATAAGTCGATGGGTCGTCGACTTGCACTAGAGCGGAGGCTGTATAGGTACACTCTGACAGATTTTGCCAGTATGGAGTTGTACATAAGTGCGGTGATGTCCACCGTACAAGATTTGGCTGACATAGGCAAAATTATAGACGATGCCTCAGTCGCAGCTATTATTTTAGGCGGTCTATCTACGCGTTATGATCCTTTGATCATGAGTTTAGAAAGCTCTAGTTTTCCTATTACAAGTGAGCTGGTAAAGACGAAGCTGTTGACAGAGTTTTCGAGAACAAGCATTGAGAATGTTAGTTCTACATCAGAAATAGCTTTGCGCGTTAAGACTAAAAAGGACAAAAAGAAACGAGGAGTACATTGTTTTAATTGTAAGAAGCCTGGACACATCAAACCGGACTGTCCACTCAACAGAAAGTCCAAAGATGAAGGCCCAAGCAAAGACAAAGACAAACTCTCGAGTTTACTTGGCGCATTAAATGCCTTTTCTGAAGATATCTCGTCTGCCAAATGGTATGTAGATTCAGGAGCCAGTGCTCATATGACTGGTAGATCAGATTGGTTAGTGAATTACAAAGAATTTACTGCTGCTCAAATAAAGATCGCTAATGGAGACATTTTGTCCTCTGCTGGAATAGGTAATGTGCCTATTGTAAATAACTTTAAAACGGGAACTATAGTGTCAAATATTTCAAATGTAGTATATGTCCCTAATCTAAATAATAATTTGATTTCTGTTAAGAAAGCTACTGAAAATGGATTTAGTGTTGTTTTTGATACGAAAGGTTGTACATTTTATAATTCTAAAACTTTTGCTTGTACAGGTGATGCAGTTCTACATGGGTCCTGTTATGGTGGCTTGTATTCCTTAAATTGCGCAGTTAGTCCCTCAAACACCTTATCAGCGTTAGAGGTACAAAGCGATGACGTCGCAAGTTTTCGTTTATGGCACAAACGACTTGGTCATCTATGCCGCATAGGATTAGAGAAATTAAAAGCGGATAATCTTGGCGTAGAATACTGTTAGTATTAGTGGGTAGACATAAGTTTTACTGGTGTTCGCGGCAATGACCGCCATGTACGTCAGTTGGAATATAGCTGTCGATCCGTTACAAGTGTTTTATTTATCGCGCCTTATTACCAGACTTTCTACCGAAATAACAGTGGCGACGAGTTATATACCACGCGTTGTGGTTATTACGATATAAATTCGCGATGTCTAAAGTGTCCGTAGGTGCTATTAGTGTTTTCAACCACGAAGTTCACGAGTGGACTTTGTACTGCGGACGGTTGGAACAATGGTTCCTAGCAAATGATATCACGGAAGAAAGTGATACAAGTGGCGCGAAACGACGGGCTATTTTGCTAAGTAGTTTATCTGAAACTACTTATCGGCTGGTTCGGGATTTAGCACTTCCCAAAGATGTCGGAACGTTGACCTTTGTCGAGGTCACGGCCTTGTTGGATGGACATTTCAATGTCAAGAAATGCGGTTTTGCGGAACGACACAAGTTCCATAGTGCGGTGCAGCAGGCAGGCGAAGCACCGGCGCAGTGGGCGGCTCGTGTGCGCGGCCTGGCCATGGACTGCGGGTTCGCAGCGGGCGCGCTCGGCGAGCAGCTGCGGGACCGGTTCGTGCTGGGTCTGACGGGCGGGCCCGAGCGTGATCGTCTGTACGGCGAGCCCATGGAAGGGCTCACACTGGAGAGAGCGCTGCAGCTGGCGGAGAGCGTGCGCTGCGCCAGAGAAGGCGCGAGGCAGGCGCCGGCTGCGGGCGCCGCTACACAGGTCCCGCTGGACGTGCACAGAGTGGCGGCCCGCGCCGGCTCACCAGGTCCGGCGCGCCAGGCGCGCGGGCGAGCGCCCCCGGCGTCGGCGTGTTCGTCGCGGCCGGCGGGCAGCGGCCCTTCTCATGGAAAGTGTTCGGTGTGCGGATACAGTGGCCACGGGGCTAGTCTGTGTCGCTTCAAAAGTTATTCGTGTCGCAAATGTGGCGAAAAAGGGCATTTAGTGCGCGTGTGTAACAAAAGTGTTGTTAATCAGCACTTCCTGCAGTGTTGCTCGGATGATGTAGGTGATGATGGTAAGCGTTTATTGTTTAATATTCGATCAGTGAACGGCGAGCCGATGCGGGAGTCGGTGTCCGTGGATAACGTGCAGTTACAGTTTGAATTAGACTCTGGCTCGGCCGTTACCGTGATTTCCGATAAAACATACGGTTGTTATTTTTCAAGTTATCCGCTGCGTGAATGTACAAAAACTTTACAAAGTTACGACGGCGGTACGTTTAGAACATTGGGCATTATATCGCTGCCATTTGTTTACAAAAACAAAAAGAAAACGCTTGATGTTTTTGTAGTAGAACGAGGTGGTCCACCGCTGCTCGGGCGTGATTTTATGGCAAAATTTAATTTAGAAATAGGTCAAGTTAATAGTTGTGAATTGGGATTTGATCATAGTGAACTCGTAGAAAAGTATTCGAGGCTATTTTCTGGGGCATTAGGATGTTACAAGGGATCAGAAATAAAATTAAAATTAAAGCCAGACTCGAATCCCATTTTTTTCAAAGCACGGCCGGTGCCGTTCGCCCTTCGACCCAAAGTAGAACAAGAGTTAGATCGGTTAGTAAGAGAAGGTATTATTGAGCCAGTGACGCATTCCGAGTACGCGAGCCCCGTGGTGCCGGTGCTCAAAAACGATGGTAGTATGCGGTTATGCGCGGATTACTCTGTCTCACTGAACAAACAACTTGTAGTTGATAAATATCCACTTCCTCGGATTGAAGAGTTGTTTTCAAAGTTGCATGGTGGGGTACAGTTCACTAAGTTAGACCTGTCTAGTGCCTACAATCAGCTAGTATTACATAAAGACTCAAAAATGTTAACTTGTATAAATACACACAAGGGTCTTTACAAGTTCAACCGTCTCGTGTTTGGTCTGTCGAGCGCACCAGCTATCTTTCAGCGGACACTTGAAAGCGTGCTATCGGGAATAGACGGGGTGTTACAGTTCCTGGACGATATTCTAATTACCGGGAAAACAAAAAAGGAGCATTTAGACCGACTCAGTGAGGTTTTTAATAGATTAGAAGGGGCAGGCTTTGTTTTAAGGAATGATAAGTGCAGCTATTTTCAAGACTCTGTGTCGTATTTAGGATACGTGATAGATAAAAATGGCCTGCACAAATCGCCAGACAAGGTTGAGGCGATCATACAGGCAAAAAGACCCGAGAATGTAACTGAACTGAAGTCGTTTTTAGGTTTAGTGAATTATTATAGGGGTTTTGTCAATAGCGCGTCCACTATTCTGTCTCCCTTACATTCTTTATTGAAGAAAAATCAAAAGTGGCTATGGTCTCAGGAGCACGAAGAGGCGTTTAATATGATAAAAAAAGAGTTATCGTCAGAAAGGTCGCTCGCGCATTTTAATTCGAATGCAAAAATAATTGTGACAGTGGATGCGTCACCGTTCGGTTTAGGAGCTATTCTTTCGCAAATCGAAGATGACGGCGTTGAAAGACCTATTTCTTACGCATCGAGGTCACTGAATTCGGCTGAAAAGCAATACAGTCAAATTCAGAAAGAGGCTACCGCTATTATTTTTGGAATCCGCAAATTTCATCAATATATTTACGGGCGAGCGGAGCCGTTTATATTGAGAACCGATCATAAACCTTTATTATCTATTTTCCGACCTAGTAAAGGAGTACCGCAAGTGTCAGCTAATAGGCTGCAGAGATATGCATTATTTTTGGCGGCGTATAATTACGTAATTGAATATGTGAGTAGCGCTCATAATGCGGCGGATTTTCTCAGTCGCTCCATGCCATCGAGCACGGAGGCGGCTATAAACATAAATAACATGAATAGTGAGCGCGCTCGGTGCAGTAACGAAACAGCTGATCGGCGCGCAGATGTAGCTACCTACTTACATTTTGTATGGCAAGCAGACGCGGCGGTGCCGGTGTCGGTGTCCGACGTACGGCAGGCCACAGCAGCTGACAGGGTGTTATCACAGATAACAACGTTCATACGAGACGGCTGGCCACATAAAACAATTTTAGCTTCTTGTGTTAAACCTTTTTATGAATGTAGGCTTCAATTAGCAATTGAAAATGGATGTTTAATGAGAGGCAGTCGGCTAGTAGTACCAGAGGCGTTGCATAAGAAAGTGATCGATGAATTACATAGAGGACATTTAGGTATAGTTAAAATGAAGGCCGAGGCTCGCTCACGCTTCTGGTGGCCCGGCCTGCCGACCAGCATCGAGCGTGCGGTGTCCGCGTGCGACGTGTGCGCACAGCTGCGCCCCGCTCCGCCCCGCGCACCACTCACGCCCTGGCCCTTCCCGCCGGAGCCGTGGTACAGAGTACACATAGATCTGTTAGGTCCCATTAATAATAAGGTTTACTTGGTAGCGGTAGATGCGTACTCGAAATGGGTTGAAGTTTTCGATGTTAGTAGTGGGTACGGGTCTAGAGTAATTATAGAGAAGTTGTGTGAACTCATGTCTAGATTCGGATTGTTTAATACTATCTGCAGTGATAACGGAACGTCCTTCGTGTCTCATGAGTTTGAAAGTTTTTGTACACGCAACGGAATAACTCACCTCACGTCCCCCACGTACCATCCACCCAGTAACGGCCAGGCCGAGAGTTATGTGAAGATTGTTAAAAAGGCTATAAAATCAATTTTGCTATCAGGGACCAATTTGAGAGATGTTACTGTTAAACTAAACGAATTTCTATTTAATTATAGAAATTCTGTGCACTCAACCACTGACCGATCTCCTGCACAGGTTTTGTTTGGTAGGAACTTACGTTGTAGATTGGATTTAATGAATCCGTTGTCGTCATCGTCATCATCCGACGCAAAGATTGCAGAAGTGGTTAGTCGTAATCAGTCTTTACAGACTAAATACTATCGCGGTACGAGGAACCTTAACTGTGTCATCGGAGATACGGTGCTTGTAAAAATTAATTACAATCAAAATTCATATTGGAGAAAAGGTGAAATTGTAAAAAAGCTGGGAAGGTCGACGTATTTAGTACGGATAATGGACGATAATCGTATTGTTAAACGTCATAAGAATCAAATTTATGAATTTAAGAGGGAGGAAGTAGTATCTTCGGGTCCAGATAATTATCAGCGGTCGGATGACCAAACAGTTGATGTACCAGCTTCTTCGGTCGAGGATGACTTGGAGTTGCTCCCTATTCTATTACCAGAGGGAGATGCGGATTTGCTTGCTCGGGAAGATCTTTTGTGTGTCACACGTCCGGTGGCGCCGACGGCCGCTGTTGATACCGGTGTAGAGAATGAGGAGCCTGGAGTGGACTCGGTTGCAGTTGGTGATCTTTTAGGTCCTCTTGAATCAATAGGCACAGACCAATCAGATGAGGCTGTTGAGACTGTTGATCTTAAAACTGGGGAGGCTCCAACCTCGGAATGTTCAGAGGGAGCTAATGAGGCTCAGGGTCTTACAACTGAGGAGCCCCCTAACGTAGCACAGTCAAGTGAAAGTCCAGAACATGTAGAAGACGTTGCACCACCTTCCACGCACAACTTTAGACCACGAAGACAAATAGATTACAAACGTGGTTGGTGGTAATGGCAACTTATGGAAAATATAAACATATGTATATTTTTGGATTTATTGGTGGAGGGATGTTAGTATTAGTGGGTAGACATAAGTTTTACTGGTGTTCGCGGCAATGACCGCCATGTACGTCAGTTGGAATATAGCTGTCGATCCGTTACAAGTGTTTTATTTATCGCGCCTTATTACCAGACTTTCTACCGAAATAACAAATACTCTGTGGTTGATAAAGATCCATGCGTGGCTTGCATAGAAGGTAAGCAGGCTAAAAAAACCTTTCAAATCACACAAAAGAACAACGTCTAAATTGGAACTTATACATTCGGATGTCTGTGGTCCGATGTCTGAAAATTCGTTTCAGGGAAATAAATACATTTTAACTTTTATAGATGATTTTAGCCGAACGATTTTTGTATATTTTATTTCTTCGAAGAATCAGGTTTTTAGTAGGTTTTGTATATTTAAGTCTATGGTCGAGAGGAAAACAGGTTTGAAAATTAAAGCTTTGCGAACCGATTGCGGTACTGAGTATGTGAACAGTGAGTTCTCAGAATACTTAGGCAAAGAAGGTATTAAACATCAAACTACAGTTCCCTACAACCCACAACAGAACGGCGTTTCTGAAAGAACTTTCAGAACGATCGTTGAGAAAGCGCGTTGTATGCTTTCAGGCAGTTCTCTTTCAAAAGGTTACTGGCAGGATGCTGTGGAAACTGCTGTGTTTTTGAAGAACAGGTCTCCACATCGAGCTCTCGACGGGAGGACGCCATACGAATTGTGGAATAACAAGAAACCGAACCTGACTAATTTGAAAGTCTTTGGCTGTCGCGCGATGGTGAAGATTCCGGATCAGCTGAGAAGGAAATTGGATCCTAAAGCAGCGCAGTATATCTTTGTCGGATATTCAGACGACCGGCAGAACTACTTATTTCGTGAGCCAAGCTGTCCAAGAAGGTTGGTAAAAGGACGAGATGTGGTGTTTTTTGAGGATTGTTTCACTGATTTGTTGGCAAGAACTACACAATCAGATCCTTTGACGAACCACTCTGAATCAACTTTAGAATCGATTTATAGAATCGAGCAGTATTTAACGCGCCCAGTTGCTTCTACTTCGCAAGAGAGCAGTGAAACGAGCTCGGTAGAAGAAATTGTTAATTTGCAACCAGAAAGTCAAGTTCACGACACTTCAATTTTTCATAGCACTGATGATCAGTCTAATGAAGAAGTTGTTCCTGGACAGGCCGTGATAGAAACGCCTGAGGAACGATACCCTCTTCGTAATAGACTTGCTCAGAAAAATCAAAACAAGTTTGATTGCAATGCTGCTGTGATAGGTGAACCTGACGAGCCACAAAGTTTTGCTGAAGCTATCAACTCAGAAGATAGCGCAAGCTGGCAGTCTGCTATGCAAGATGAATTCAATTCATTAATAAAAAAGGGAACATGGACGTTAGTGGATAAACCTAATAAAAAGGTCATACCTTGTAAATGGGTGTATAAAATCAAGAAGGATGCCCAGGGTAGAGTGGTGAAGTACAAAGCAAGACTTGTTGCAAAGGGTTTCACTCAAGTATGTGGTGTTGACTACTATGAAACTTTTTCACCAGTAGTGCGAAATTCGTCCCTGCGTACACTGATCGCTTTAGCGGCAGAGATGGGTCTGAAAATGCAGCACTTGGATGTCGATACCGCGTTCTTGAATGGTGACTTAGAGGAAGAAGTCTACATGCATCAACCTCAAGGTTTTGCAAAACAAGGAGAAGAAGGAAAAGTTTGCCTATTGAAAAAATCCCTCTACGGTTTAAAGCAAGCGGCTAGAGCTTGGAACATTAAATTAAACCAATCTTTATCCTCTATAGGTTTTATACGAACCTCTTCGGAGCCATGCGTCTATTTAAAAAGATTCGGCGACGAAACCGTCATTCTCGCTGTCTATGTCGATGACATCTGTATATTTTTTAAAAATGAAACGTCTCTTGAAACTGTCAAAACAGATTTACAGAATTTTTTCTCAATAAAAGATTTGGGAAAATTGGATTATTTTCTAGGTTTAAATATAACGTATAAAAAGGATGAAATCTGCATTAATCAGAAGACGTATATACAGAAAGTGCTTAAAAGTTTTAATATGCAGGACTGTAAGCACATGTCAACTCCTCTGGAAAACAATAAACTGGAAAAAGGTAAAGAGTGTGATACGTCTTATCCTTACCAAAGTTTAATTGGATGCCTTATGTTCCTGGCGGTAAATACTAGACCAGATATAGCTTACGCTACAAGCTATCTAAGCCAATTTAACAATTGTTACGAGAAGAAACATTGGCTGGCTGCTAAAAGAGTTTTACAGTATCTAAATGGTACTATTGATTACTGTATTTCCTACAGGAAAACGGGTGCCTATTTGTGTGGGTATACGGATGCAGATTGGGCGAACTGTACGTTCGACAGAAGGTCGTATACTGGCTACTACTTCACGCTCGCAAGCGGTGTCATCAGCTGGGAGTGTAAGAAGCAACCTACGGTAGCGTTATCTTCTACTGAGGCCGAGTACATGGCATTAGCTAGCGCTGCTAAAGAAGCTACGTTTCTTAGGAGGTTAGTGCTTGATGTTACTGGTAACGCTGATAAGGTGATTCTTTTTAACGATAGCCAGAGTGCACAGAAAATTGCACTCAATCCGATCCACCATAATAGGACTAAACATATAGATACCAAATTTCATTTCATTAGGGAGAAAATAAGTGATGGTGTCATAGAAGTTAAATATCAACAGACTAGTCAAATGGCTGCTGATGTTTTGACTAAGCCTCTTAGGCGCACAGCGCATCTAAGATGTACTTTAGATATAGGCTTAACCAACACTTAGTTTTTCTATGCCCTTTTATGTTGTTTTTGTAGTTCTATGTATGTTTACTGTTTAGATTATTTCCATTGAGGGAGGGTGTTGTAGTTATACTTTTTACACTGCAATGTCAATCTTACTTTTTATTAATTCGTACATAGAACGTGTTAGACACTTCATGACAATAAACGATAAGTCAAACAACGCTTATTAATTTTCTACCTAATTTCAATAATGGGCCATACTACTACACGCGGGTCCAATTTGAATTTCTTCTCAGGAGTGTGCAGGTTTCCTCACAATGTTTTTTCATCACCGAAAAGCCAATGGTAATGATTTTTATATTCCAATTAACAAATTGAAGCTCATTAGTACGAGCCAGGATCTAACCCAGACCTCGATTGTTCAAGGACTAACGCTCTACCCAACTGAGCTACCATAGCTTTTTTGTCTTCGGAAAAGTGTTAATATCGAAAAGATTACTGGGAGATTCAAAAACCTTCCAGTTGCTTCTAATTTCATGATTTACATGAGCCTTATTTATTTGAGCTGGTCTCTTGATTGATGTGATAGACGAAATTTCAATGACGAAGTGACAATCAACATTTTGTGGTTTTAAATTCAGTGTCAGTAATATAATAGCTACCACAATCTAATCTGGCTCGGTTCTAAACGGAAAAGTTAACAGCATATTTATGTTCGGGCACCCAACGATAAATTCTGGTAATCATTGCTAATTCGATATGAGCACAAGCAATGTGTTTTGGTGACGAACAGAACAGTATCGGAGATTATGCAACAGGCATAAAAGAGAAAAGTCAAATACTCGTCAAAAGTACTGCATCATCACCTTCTGTAGCATTATCTACATTACATCAGATGTCTAGAAAATAAGTTAGCCCCCAAAACAAGGACTTTACCTTTTGTCGACTGGTGTCCTTGGGTTTAAAGAATAATTTATTTTTCTCACAGAAATTAACATTTCACTTACAGAGAAATTAAGACTATATAATTGAGTATGTAAAAAAAAGTAAAATGACATGCAGAAATTTAGAAATTTACATTATAACAATTCGTATTTAAAAAACTAATATTTATCCTTGGATGTGGTTTAACAGTTTTGACTTGAATTCTAACAGTCTCCGTTCTGGTAGTTCCTTTGCAAGACCATTGAACAGTTTAATACCTTCAAACAAAATACTCCTTTTTCCGTACCTGGTTCTCGGTCCTCGCTCCTTTATTTTGACAATAGGCTAATGAAGCACTAGAAATACGTCAGCTATTATAGTGCCTTCTCGCTGTTTCTAAATGATGGGCGCCACTAATCGCGTTGTTCACATTACAATGCACGCGATGACACGTAAGAAGCTACTATATTATGGTAAATAATCTGTTTACACGTGCAGTTGAGTTTTACAAGGACATAAATTTATGGCGGAGTTGGTTTTCTATCAAAACGTGAACGGTTGGATTGCGTTCTCTTTTCAAAAGAGATCCAAACAATTTAGACAAAGTTGTTTTTCTAGACGACTGTACGTAATTATGAAATTTAATTAGGCACGTCTGAAACCACGAATTAGTCTACTTGAACAAAATAGATTTGATCGTCGTAGTGAGGCTTGAGGTAAACCTCACAAGGTGTGGCTTAAAGGGCCTGCGTCTAAATCTAAACACGTTTGGAAACAGTATTAAAACAAAGTAAGTAGAAATGTGGTGTAGGCAGAATCAAAATTCAAATAGAGGTAACATATCTAAATGATACGTGAATGTGAGATCTGAGACAATCTCAAGGATGGTTAGAAAGGCGTAGCGAGGTCCTAAGATGATCATTTTCAAACGCAATTTTAAGGGGGCATAGAGTTTTTGACACGGACAAAAGTTTTTACATATTATATCTGTGTGTGACGTCACCTACACACCGGCCGCTCGCTCGGCCAGCCGTCTGACAAACCAGCATAACATTCAGAATTTAGAAAACGCTGCAAAGCTTGAGCAAAATGAAGAAGGACCGGCGTCAATACAATAATGTATGAAAATAATGGAATTTATAACACACAATCTGAATTTTAATGATCTATTTACCAAACGGATAGGTTTTGATGGGATAAGTATAAGTCAATCTGAATTGACTTTTATAGATTGAACCGTGACTATCGTTTTCCACGAATTTGCTCTATGCAGGCGGTTACATAATTTCTCCAGAACATGGTATGCCTATAGGATATATGAAATTAATAAAACAATTTATAAAAAGAAATAATGTGTGACATTATAATATTGTCCTTTCTGAGACTAAAATCATTTTATTATAAAAAAAACTCGATTATAAACACCTTAATCCGTTAGTTTCAATTAATTTCGAAAATTAAAAAAGAGTGAATTGAGAAAAGCCCTGAATGATGAGAATAGGTATTTATGATGTCATTATCAATAACATCATAATTGAAGCATTGATTATATTAAAATATTCAAACTAAAACTAAGCACATATTGGCTCATTCTAAATACAAAACTTACAACATAGCCACAGAGCAGTGGCACTTGGTAGTGGTGGGAACTGTCAGGAAATTAAGATCTATTGCCAATTTGCATCAGGGGGTTTCCTGGCGATGATTGGGTATGCAAATCAGCACTAAACTCGAATAGACGAACGTTATTTGAACGCAGTGCATGTAACTAAATACTCAAATACCTGAGCCATACAATGGCAGGTATAGATCATTCAATTTCCGGCGCATTAGATTGGGTAATTATTGGGTTGGGGGATTGTGGGGAATCCCGGAAAGACCTGAGACAAGTATACGTAGGTGTAGTATACGCGTTGTTCGGTCTGTCTCGAATCTTGTATTGAAATTACAACACTTTAGGACAATAAAGCAGTTTAATTTCTTTTTTGCGTCTTCATTTTTGGTCTAGTTAAAACGTCAGTCAGTTGTTCTTTTTCTTAAATAATGTCATTTGTTGGCGCGGTGTTTGCATAATACGGAGATTTCGTCCGTGGAGGTTGGACGCCGCGACACGCGTAAAATTCAATAGACATAAGTTACAGTAATGTCAAGTGAAAAGGGTACACCACTGTTTTAAAATAATTCACATTTAGGTTTACTGTAAGTGTCTATTTATTTGCTTCTTTCTTCTTATATATGTGCAAGTAAATTTAAATTTGGAAAACACACCACCCAACCGCAACGGTTAATTTTATTGGAACTGATTACAAACCTACATACAGTAATACGAATTTCCCTGTAAATGAGTACAAAGCACGCCAGTATCTATTCCTCGGACATGTCAGTCCTGTCCAATTCCTGTGAGATAAACAGATAACCAGAAATAGACAATAGCTACGTTATGCCACGACGAGATGTTCCGTCGGGCGTTAGTTTTATGTTAAAGTTGGTTATGAATGAGGGAGTTGTTTCAAAATTCGCGGGACCGACTGTGCAGATAGTGTCCCCCTTGTTATATGCCTCTTCTAGCACACGCCGCTTCAGAAACCATTGCCGACAGCAGGTTAAAGCGAGCCGAAAAAATTATATACGCTGAAGAATTAGGCATGTTACATCGAGGCACAGAATTAATATAGTATCGCGGCATCGCAATGAGGTTGAGTTTGTAGCTTTATGGTGACTTCTGCGTGTATATAAAATGTTTTAAATTTAATTTTATGCACCGTAATATTTACTCATTTTTTACGATTAAATTAATTTTGTTGACAAAATTATGGGTATTATTTAATACTCGTTTTTTAATTAAAATAATCACATATTCCGTTCGGGTGTACCGACACTCTCTAAGCGAACAGACTTTACCGGGGAGAGATGCAACTGTACTGCGAGCAGTCCAATTTCGTGACCCAATTTCGTTCTCGAGGTTTCCTGGAATCTTTGCTGGTTCATTTGAAGCAGACCAACATTGGGGTTAGATATGGTTATAAAAAAAATTCGCGTAACTGTTTTGCACATAGGCCTTCATGTCACCGGATGGTAAGTCACACAGAGCCTCAATCAAACGTGGCACTGGCTCTGCTACTTCTCATACCGGAACACAACCAATGTTCTGTGCATCTACCATGAGTTTACGCAGGCGGTATTATATCGAATACCATCGGAAATGCTGCTCAGTCGAGATGCGGGTGACAAGGGCAGAGCGATAGTTAACGTTATCGTCTGCGTAAACTCATGGTAGATTCACTGAACACTGCTGTTTGGCGACAGACTTAGGTAACATGGTGGTAGCTAGCAAGGCGGACTTAAAATACCCTAGCACAAACCAAACCAGTACCGATATGTACCATCGCTGGGAATCGAGCCAGTAGGCGACGGGGACGGTTAAAACTAGGTGTTAAGGACATCTATGAGTATATTACTAAGAATTATGTTGTTATGCTTTGTGTTCGCACCACGGTCTCATTGTGAATGAATTGAAAGAAAAGTAGTGTATGAAATTATAATGGAAATGCGAATTTGTATGTGAGCAAATGGCTTTGATTATTTGAAGAAATATATTGATAATTAAAGTAACAAAGACCAGAAATTCGAACGCGTTCTCTACAAAGTGTACCGAGTATTTTTTTGCATAGAATACATACTCGCACTGAACACAAATATTAGTTTCTGGAAGGTGAATACAACATAGTTCAGTCTTAGTGCCTGATTGATACAGATTACAACAGAACCCACTTCACAAACTACTGGAACACGGCGCTGCACAGCGCGCCGGTTTACCGAGAAACTTAGCACAAAAGCGGTGCAACCGGTAACAACGTTCCATTCACTGAAATATCGATTCCCTTTTAATGACTTGCCCCGACTCTGGATATTTTTAAAATATTCAACCAAAGCACCGGATGGAAATCAACACAAAGCGTCAGAGCACTAAATAATTTTTAAGGCATTTAGTAACCAATTTAACCACTATTCCTTTAGAATAAAAGCAAATTGGCTTAAGTTTCTGAGTGAAAACGCTTTCAACCTTATCGTCACTTACTCAGGTGAGATGAAGGCCAAGTAAAAAAACTAATTATACACAAAATATAAATATACTCTTATTAGCGTCATACTTTTTAAAGCTTTAATCTCCGGATGTCCCCTGACTTTGATTTTTTTCTAATGTACTTGATGCTGTTGGTCCTGCGACCTCAACAGCTTCACCCGGACAACGGCGAACGCGGAAGGCGCTCAACTGGTACCTGACTTTGAAAGGAGATGGTCAGTTAAGCGACGAAATGGATGATTGTCAATCGGTGGCTGTAGCGGGCGGATTCACGACTTATTTTTGAAAGACATTATGTCGATACCTATTTCATCAACGCCAAGTAATCGAAAGTCAATTTGCCCGACGCCCGAATGACCATTTGATCAAAATGCTATTTAATCGAAATACCATTGTTTCGAATGCTACATGATCAAAAAATAAATATTGGCAAGGCGTGGCTGAGACTCAAGAGGTTAGGAGACAAATGCAAGTCCTTTGTTTAACAATGGCAGCTAAACGAGTAAAGAAAAGTCTTGCTTTGATTTTCAATTCTTATCACATTAGTGAAATACTTATACTCGTAGGTATGAGAAAATGCGGAATGAATGAGCAAAATCTAAAAACTTTGCGAAAATGTATTTTAGTAATGGAAGAAATTTCTCTTGCAAAGATGCGATCCCTGGCATCCTTTGATGAAACATTTCGAATTAAGAGTCATTTTATATTTGTAACTCAGCTCGGAACGGAACCGTTTCAAAGGGCCCTTTTCGGGTATAAATGCAGCATCAGTCACTGCTTCAACGTAATTTTACTATGCAAACGACGTAGAAATATGAACAAAACGTATTTCTACGAAGAAAATTAATAAGGCAACATCTCTGGAGAACCTCTTTTCAGGGAGCGTAATTACGTAGCGAAGAATAAAAAGTTGTATACGTTAGTAAGCCATGGTAGCTCAGTTGGGTAGAGCGTCAGTCCTTGAACAATCGAAGTCTGGTCTCGTACCCATGAGTTCCAATTTGTTATTTGGAATTTATGTTCCATGATAAAAACCATTGCCATTGGCTTTTCGGTGACGGAATACATCAAACATACAACCTGCACACTCCAGAGAAGAAAAACAAAGGTGTGTGTGAAGTGTACCAATCCGCACTGGCCCCACGTGTTGGACTATGTCCCATACACTCTCTGTAGGATAGCAGGCCTGAGCCCCTGCAGTGGGAACTTATATAGGCTGTTGATGATTGATGTTGACAGTAAGTAGCTAGGCAGCAGTGATCTCAAAAAGATTTCAATGGCTTTAATAAGGAATCTCGTAATCGACATCACTATTTTTTATTTCTTTACTTAATACATATTGTTCCTACTTACCCACCCTAGCGTTCCCAGCGCTAAATTCGTATCAATTCGTATCATAATTTTGAAAGAACACATGAACAAAGTGTCTTCCCTTAATTAAAGACTAAGAATCGTCAATGAACTGAAAGTTTAAGTTAAACTTAAATTACTGATTAGATTATGTAGGCTAGATTGTAATAATTGATTTAGGTTCAGAAAAAATCATGATGGGATTACGAGTTTTTAATATTATAAATATGGAAGTTTAGATGTTTGTTTCAATCAAAAAATTACTGAACGGTTAGGTGAAGTTTAGCACACAGACGAGAATTGTTGTGTCATTTGGCATATCTATTGGCTGATTATGGATGAGACTAATAGCAAAATTAATGGACTATAAAAAAACCTGCCACGCGTTCCCACTGCACTCATTTCTCAAACTTCCCAAGTAAGAACTCTGTGACTCTACGGGGGAGCTATAAAAGGACATCTGTGCCGGCCCTAAATTTAAGCTGTTGTAATAAAATTCGATATTTTGGATAGGACGACAAAACAGCCCACGCGTCGACGCGAAGAGAAAATGGTGGTCCCACCGAATAAAGGCAGCGAAATTAAGTGCCAATGATTTTTATTGCTGCCATATATCTGATATCACGTTACACTTTGTGGATGGTGGTCGAGCAAACTTGAAATACATTGTGAGAAATTTCGTCGATTTGTTGCAATAAAATTGAATCAAAATTCTAATGAAACTCAGATCGGTAGCAAAAAGAAATTCTCGGGCAAAAGCTTGTGGCAAATATTTGCTGTTTATTTTCAGATTTGATTATACCTACACCTAATAAAAAACGCATCCTAAAATAAATTAAAACCTTTATTTATTTCCTTCTGAAACATACAGTCTGTGCGCGAAATAATTGTAACATTTTTATTTAAAACTTAAAACGAAATACAAAAATTTTTTATTGAGTAAAATAATTGAATTAATATGGTGTAGCCATACCGTCTGTCATAGGGGGATCCCAGTGTCACATGTGTAGGCGTTCTCTAGAAATATAGAGCTAGAGTAAAGAGTTTTCACTAAAAGTGTAAATACAGGTAACAGACTAATAAATAGAGAGTAATAAATAATGCATAAGTCAGTTTATTTGTTTTTTTTTTTACGCCACAATCATTATAGTAGAATAGAATGATAACGTGGCCTTTTGCTCTGTCTATCTATTAATGATATAAAAAAACATAAAAGTTGGACCCGTGTATCAAGGGTTTCAAACCATAAAAAAGGTAAAGACATTATTGGCTTGAAATAAGGTTTATTTTCACGACCGCTTGACTAAGATTGTTTTTCAAGGTATTTTGATAAATTTCACAATAAGATAGAACCCGCTTAAGTTTTTCTGTAATATTTACACAAAGTTTAGTCTACTGTGATTATTGTAGTTTGGAATTTTCAATGATAGAGGGGGATTGTATTTTAGCCCACATTTTTTTCATGATAAGTCAAAAACTATGTTGCAAAGAAAATAATTAAAATTTTCAAGCCGATAGCGTTAGTAGTACATGAGATAATCGGCTGTGAACGGATGGACGGTTAGACATACAGACACCAGAGTGAGATTATAAGAGTTCCGTTTTTTCATTGCACGCTGGGAACCCTAAAAACATAAGAGATCAAACAATTGTGGTGCAATAACCTGGGAGCAACGGGAAATAACTAATAATGAAGATCAGAGCAGAAGACAGGAGCATTCGTTCTGGCATCCGATGAGTCCGATTGAAGAACCAACTTTACTTTGCAGTTAAATTACATACTCGGTGTATGGCTCACAACTGCAAAGTTAAGTTTGAAAACCTAAAAAGCTATTTTTACTGTAGTGTACTTTTGGTGTGGTTTTAAGATTTATTTGTATGGTTATGCTGTAAAACCTTGCTTCTTACGGGTTTTGATTCCTTGCATTCTCTAAGGAAGTGTTCTACAAATGCGGCTTAAAGAGTCGTCTTTTTATTGTGTTGACCTAAAAGTACGATTTTTTACAGATTGAAGGGACTGACAGACTTGAGTATTCTCTATTAATTTCAACTTGATACCTTTACGCGTCCCTAAAAAAATTATCTTGACTGACAGACGAACAACAAAGTAATTCTATAAAAGTAAAAGGTACGGAACCCTAAAAAGGACGTCTAATATCAAGATTGAATACTTCGTACGTATGCTATGCAGTGCACGCGCACATTGTGAATCGCTGATGATAATACAATCTTTGTATAACGTTATCACGGATCACTAGCCTTTCTTAGAAGAGAAATAGCCTGCTGTATAATTATCGCAACTTCCGTGAAGCCGCACGTAATTATATGCCGTCGGAGATGTGAACGACGTAGTTTTGTTGTTTTCCTTCTTCATACCATTTATTATTCTCCAATTTTAAGAAACACTCATTGACAGTCCTTTCCGGTAAGTTTTAGGAAACACACTTAATAGTTTACGATTAGATAACGACGCGATACGGAGAACTTGTTATAGAACAACGCTATAAAAGTGTATGTCACTATTTATGTTTGTAAGCGGAATCTTGTGTATTAGAATCTTGATTGCTGCTGACCTTTGGTTCACGATGCGTTTATACTTGGACTTCATATCAATAATTTACAGAAACGATAAGTACGTTCCATGCTTATGTTAATTGGGATCATCTCTGGCTCTAGCCATGTGCAACAATATCTTACACACGCAAACTAATGTGATTTCATGCAATTCACACGCAAATTCCCGAGTGTTTGAGGTCAGTGTGTGACAGTTCCTGTATTTCAGCGAACTGTTGATGCACAGTAATTTGATCTATTTTACGAGGATGCTTTTCATGAGATTTACATAAGCATGAAACAAATTTACATATAATTTATTGAGATACAAGCTTTTGTTGGCTACTTGGTCTATGTGGACTTCAGAAATTGCTTTGCCGGGCGGGATGTGAATAATGCCTGAGTGTGTCTGTCACTCACTCTACGGCTCTGAAATTATCATTAGACAAAAATATGTACTATCGACAAAGTTCCCGCCTGACCACTATTAGGGCCAGTTTCGCATACAGTCGTGGCTAGGGTTGATCCGCCTTGCTAGTTTTCTCATCATTTATGGAAGCTACATGTATGAAATTTGGACAATGAAAACTAGAGGGTTTCATCGAGTAAACGTTAAAATAAAAACATGATTGGCGTAAATTTTCTCGACAACTTTAATGTTTCAAATCACATCTTTTAAAACATTGTTTTCGTCACGTCACCGTTCTGTCAGAGATTTACGTTTACATTTTATATTAATTTATAGGTAAACTCAGTACCCAGTAAAGATTAGAATGATTTTCTCCTACGCGAAACCTTTTTAAAATAAATATACCATTTGTGTTTTGTCACTTACGTTATTTTACTCCGGGCATTTACTTACCACCGGCTTACCTTTCCTACTTCCGCAATGAGAACGGATGAAGTACTATCAATGTCTTGCATATGTGGCTTACGGTTAGATATTTCTAAATCGTACCTCGTCTTAAAGAGCGCATGTATAACACAAGCTTGTCATGTCGTCCGTCATATAAATCCGAGAAAGCGGAATCAAGTAGATTACGCAGGTTACATAAACAATAACAAATCGTTGCTATTTCCTCGAATCCACTAAGGATTATTGGTATAATTAAAGACAAGATTGCCGAGGTTAAATCATTAACCCATTCATTTCAAATGATACAGCGTAATCCCTAGGTCGGTCGAACGTAGTGATAAGTGAACGATGCGATTCTAGAATTATATAATGTGCTAATTAATTATATTTATACGATATCTTTTAAATAACCTTTATACAAAACGAAACCTCACAATTTGCAGTTCTATTACATTGATCGCCTACCGCAATTATCGGCACATTCCGGGCCGATTTTCTCCGAACCCTTCGTCACAAAGCGACAGCCCAAAGCCGAGGTCGAACCCGAGTGGGCGCCCTTCGGCTGGTCATCCGTAAAATTTTCGCCGGCCGAATGCCATTTGCGCTCGACATTTGTCCGGGTGAAGCTGTAGTGGTCGCAGGAGCAAGAGCATCAAGTACATTCGAAGAAGATAAAAACATTGATCGTGTTTCTATCGCCTCCTTGGCTGGCTACACAGACTGCTTATTTGGAGGGTGCGGGTTCTATTAATTGTTACGAGTAACACACAGTTGCCTTGAACGTAGCATTCCGCTCACCAGCAGCATAAAACGCGTGAGAGCGGTGAGAGAGAGATATTGTCATGTCTACACGTCAAATCGTATCGATATTTGACGTTTACAGATGATATATCTCGCTCTCACGCGTTCCATGCTGCAGGCTGATAGGTGTCCGGCCACGTGACATCTGATCACCTCCATCATCCTGCAGATCTGTGATGCTGGTGACTAAGGGAGAAAGTTCTACGCCATAGCGGTCATAGATCACAGAATTATTATGGTACTACGTACAGAACGGAGGTTCACCGCCTCCCACCGATTTGTGATACTTCACCTTTCCCCGCAAAAAAGTGACCCGGTTACGGCTCGATACGATGGCACTGGCTAATTTACTTACACTCCGGAGGTTTCGGGTTCAATTTTCATTGCATTTTTTGTGTCCGCCTGGCCAACTACCACTTTGCTACCTAAGTCTGCCGCCAAACAGCGGTGTTAATAGTACTGTTGTGTTCTAATCGAAGATCTTAGTTTTAAAGTAGGTCAATAGTAATCAACACAAGTAACTAAGCAACCTGTAAGAGGTTTCAGACAATTCCAAGTAATCCAATACACGTATTTAACCGAATACTCGTTAGTCGTGTATTTCATAGAACTGTCACGACGCTCGCGTGTATTTGCACAAGACATCGAACATATATCGGACATGTGTTTATTACGTATCAGCACAACTGAGGCTACAAATATGAATTGACTAAAGACACATTTATTTTAGGCTTGCAACGAACAGTATATTCGTCAGTATACGGAATACCGAATATACGAATATTAGGTACCAGTATTCGGCCGGATTTTAGCGCCAAAACTTGTACAGACGTGATTGTTTTGCGCTTGTTTGTTCTAATGTACTCACCGCCCGCCCGCGCTACCAAGAATAAAAAGAATTATCAAAATCGGTTCACTATTGGCGGAGTTATCGCGTAACACACATACAAAAAAACATACGCATCGATTGTGAACCTCTCCATTTTTGAAGTCGGTTAAAAATAGAACATCAGACTGTGATGTCGCGAAGTAAGTATCATTAAGATACAACTTCACACACTCATTTTATTATTATTATTGTTTAAAGCGCCATCTAGGGATCATTAGCTGCGTAACGGCTATTGTAGCTAACAATAAAGTTTTAAATTAATGATATTTATTTCGCGACACTATAATTTCATCACCTATTTTCAGGTAAATACTTATCAAAGCCAGCTATTCTATTTTAAAAGATAATGGCAACAGAAATTTAGTATGAAAGCATTCGGAGAGGGATCCCGTTAAGAGGGTATGTTGGTTAGACCACGTGGCCGTGTTCAAATTTGGATTGTTTTGTAGCTGTCCCTATCCGAGTCCTATCCTACCCGAGCGCGTACGGTGAGACAGCATACACTACGTGAAGTTATCCACCCGTTATTTGGATGTTTCGTAGTCCAGGGATCATTTGAAGGATACAGTATATTAAGTAACCATTTTTTAATACAGTATACTAATGAAATTTCAGATGTCGGTGGTTTTTCCAAATTGTTCTAAATTGATTCATACTCTTGTAAATCAGGTTCAAAGTTGGGGCTTTTTACTACCGAAAAATACAATACTTTGACGCCCTGTAACTCTGGAAGTATATATTTAAACGAAAATCTGACTCACCACCGACACAGACATTTGTTTCTAGATTGTGTCTTGAAAATTTCATAGATTTTCATAGCTTAATACTCAAAATATGACTGGACTACGTTTGTATGGGCGCTTTGACACCAGCATACCCTCTTAAGGTAGCGGAGAGAGCGTCATTAGCTTAAGCTTGCATAGCTTGTCCATCCAACGGCCTAATCGTCACAAATAAAAATTTAAGAAGACTAAATGCAAACCAGACCAAGATTTTGTATTGGTATCTGATGAATCAAGGATGAATCACGCCATAGCCCATCGCGTATCGTGACAAAGCATTACGTCACAAATAATCATCGGATGGTAAACATATTTATCGTTATTGGTTTAACGAAACCATGTTATTAGATAGTAAATAAACGGAGCCAGTGAATGGGTATCTATCACGGACAAATGGATTCATATCATTGTACATATGGATATAAGTAATGTTTAGGTGTAAAACTTGGTTGATTTCAAATAACTTGTAGGTCATTTAAACTGACTAAAATTAAAATAAATGAGAAAGACGCTTGACTCAAAATGCAATTGGGTACTTGACACCTAATTAGTTTGGGGTTGAATTGTATTTTATACCATAACGGACATTAAAAGAAAGCACCCCAGAATACAAATACGTAAAAACTTTAATTTTTTATTGGGATTTAGCAAGAATGTCAAATTTCAAAAAGCGCGAAAAATATAGTTCTTCGAATATAGTAAAATGCTCATTAGATTTAGTTGTCTCATTGCATTTTGATCATTTTTTTCTAGGGGTATATAATACATGAAAATATTATTTTGCGAGATAAATCAAACTATCGAACGAGCTTCATACATTTAACGATCAAATTTATAGACGTGTGACGTCACAGCTCATACCCGATTTATATGGAGCGTTTTAGCACCGCGCGAATAGAATCACTTTTTCGCCGGGTTGTGATAAAAACCTATTAGTCGTATCGACGAAGAATTGATAGAGCTATTTATCTTTTTACATGGACTGTCGAATGAGACATAAATATTTTTTTAGTCAAATACCCAATTGTAACGTTCCTTTCTTTTCTTTCTTGGGTTCAGTACATCCGATATAAAACTGAAACCTCATAGCATAATTCTCGAGTCTATTTATTCGTCTGTCTCTTGGCCGGATTTTAGCTTTTTCCTTTTTGACAGATTACGGTAGGTTGAACACAAAACGTGATGTTGTTTGCATGAATTGTCCTATTTCTACATTCAGTCATATTTTTTAGTTTACCAGTAGAACGCCCGAGGTAACATATATTATCAAACTTTTTTGAGTAGCATGGGCATGGTAACTTTTGTTACCAAAAAAGCGCGTCAAACGAGCTCTAAAATCGCCTTATGACTCTTTTACTGATACTTTAGACTCATAAGTTAAGGGGTTTTATATGACTACTTCAAGTACTGTACGGCGTAGATGGACGCTGGTCACGAGGTCGGTCGACACTGCGGATTAAAAAAACAGTCCTGTTTTTAGGCATTTACAAATCTTACCTGATCAGAGGTGTCGGCAGCAGAGGGCCGCAGCTTAGCCTTGCCAGCTCCACCGGCCTGCCTGATGGCCGCCATCAGGCTGGAGTGCGCGTCTCCAGATCCTGAAGGTGGAGGAGGTGCTGCTTGACGAGGCTTCTCGTCGCTGCGACAATAGAAAAATAATACATTATTTTAAAGATTTTTTTTCTAACTGTTCCGCTCTTTTGCGTCTCCTTCCGCAGGTATCTGACTTAACAATTCGAGGACAGTGAAATATAAACTAGTGTCGATCAGTGCGAGAAGTTGCCTCGTTTTCTTCTGATAGCTGATGCTCAGTTTCGGCAACTAAGGTAGCCAGGGCGTCATTAGCTAGAGGTTACTGTGTTACTTATTCCATTGAAACGGCCATCAGAGATCATCATTTATTGTCAGGTGAAACGGACGTAAAGTACGCTCAATGTAAATGAAAATAGGCCAACTGCGGTTAGGATTCAGTTTTGTAGACAAACGCACCACAGAAATGGCCTGTGTCCAGCAGCGGATGTTTCCCAGCCGATGATGATTATTCGTTGTTATATACATATAGCCACAGGTCGGACACCTCATATGTCGTGATACCGATCGGTTCCTATTCCCACACATCGAACCGATGACGTTTGTGTACGCGCCCATGTGTGAGTGAGTACGCGCGCGCGAAGAGGACAGCGAACGTCCGTTCTGTACATAGTAATATACTAATTCATTCATTTCACAATAAGTCATCATCAGCCGGGAAACGTCCACTGCTGGACATAGGCCTCTCTCATGGTACGTCACATCGACCGGTCCTGAGCCACCTGCATCCAGCGACTCTAACCAGGTCGTCGGTCCATCTAGTAGGGGGACGGCCTGGTAGACGTTTCCCAGTACGTGGTCGCCACTCGAGAACCTTTACTCCCCACCGGTTATCGGTTCTTCGAGCAATGTGGCCTGCCCATTGCCACTTCAGCTCACTGACTCGTCGAGCAATGTCGGTGACCTTCGTTCGTCTACGGGTTTCCTCATTCCGGACCACAATAAGTACATTACAAATAATAAAATATTACATGCAAGGGCACAGCAAAATAGTGACTTACAATACTAATTAAATCATATAAAAATTATAAAATATGGAAACATTAAAAAATATATGAAAAATTAAAAATGCCAAATATTGTCAATTTGTTATAAATAAAATTAATTACATTTGTTTGTCACTTAAAAATCCGCTTACACTGTAATAAGCTTTTTTCAATTGTGATATAACGGTCATATAATGCTCAATGGACACTACAATGTGAGCAACATCAGAACCTTGTTCACTATGAGCCTGAACAGTCAATTGGTAGGGCACTCAATCGCGCAAAACGCATCAGCTCCAAGAGCTGCTAATGTATCAATCAAATAATAACAATAATAAATACACATATTTCACGTGTCCACCTATAACGGTTCAAAACATACAGCCCTGTAAAAGACGGACGGACAGCGGAAACGGAAAGCGGAAAATGTCACGTTAATAAGGCCCGTGAAAACAGACTGTAAACAAGCAGTGAAAAGAATATACCCTAATGAGGTAATCAATGAACATCGCCCACGTTATGGGGCCTATTTAAATGGTGCGACCTTTGTACAGGGAGTATCGATTCGCCGAGCCTATCATTACGTCTAGACGTAAGGGGACTTGGTCCGCGGGGGCTGGCAGCGTCGCCTCCACATTTCGTGAAGCCCTCCAAATTTAGACTATTTAGTAAATTTTGAGCAATTTGATAGTTCTGTGATATCATGTCTAGTCTATACATATTTGACACGTATTTATTTTGTACTTAATTCAGTTAAATCGTATCATCGAGACACACTTATTTTTCAAAAGCTTGTTTTGATGATGTGCTAGTCCCATGAAAGCGTACGATATATGTGTGCAGAAAGGTATAGTACGTGTAAACAGATTCATCAACAGCCTATATATGTCCCCACTGGAGGGGCTCAGGCCTACTCTCCTACAGAGAGTGTATGGGCCAAAGTCCACCACGCGGGCCCAGTGCGGATCGGCGGACTTCACATGCCTGTTCAAGCCATGCAGGTTTCCTCACGATGTTTTCCTTCACCGTTAAGCAATCGGATAATGTACTTGAATTGAGAAACAACTCATAGGTACACGGCTGGATTCGAACCCGGTACCCTCAGATTGAGAGTCCTCGCCTTATCCATTGCGCCACCGACGCTTTTAACAGATTAGATTTAAGAAATCTTACGTTAATTAGCACTAAAATTAATAAATTCATTTTTATCAGAACACTACATAATCGCTACACTGCTACATTATATAAATTTTAGAATTTCGCATGTTTCGATGTACGGTTTTTTATCCAGAGATATATCAGAACAGCTCTTAATAAAATTATCTCAAACGTAGAGACTACGTACCGGGAAGCGTGTACCAAGCCGTCCCCCTACTAGAGGGATCGACGATATTGTCGTGTCGTCGGATAAGGTCGCGGGGAGCAGCTGGATGAAAGTGGCTCTGGACCGGTCAATGTGGCATAACATGAAGGAGGCCTATGTCCAGCAGTTGAAGTTTCCCGGCTGATGATGGTGATAGCAGTTACCCTCGATTTCTTCGTCCCCAAACAGTCACATTGCATCATTTAGAAATAGTTGTAAACAGACCATGTTACAGAGGAAAGTAATGCCTATCGCACAGTGAAAACCTCAGAAATCAGCTGTGCAGTTTCTGACATTACACCTGGCAAATAAACTCAAAAGGTTTTCAACATTGTCCGCAGCTTATGCGGATTTGAAAAATAACACTCCCAGATACTAATTAACTTGAAGCTCTTAGGCGAACACTATCTATCCTATGACTTGTCTAAGCCCATTGTAGGTTGAAAAATATTCCTGTAGAAAATGCGACGTAGCCAGCTAGTTCCAATCCATCAAGGTCTCGCTAGCCCCCACGTCGCCACTTCAAAACACTCGACACAAAAAACAACGTTCTCCATATTTGCATATTCTTGGCAAAACAATGGGCTTCAGTTCAGGCCTGCTGCTGCTGTAAATTATTGTTCCATCCTTCGACTAACCTTCTGTACCAGTCTAGGCTACACGAATCGTATTGAAGCCAAAATTAGTACCGTTATTTATTCTGTGACAGAATCTTAGTCCAAAGGAAGGAAGGAGTCTAAGTAAAAGAATCTAAGCACGTAAATTTTTGACGAATTCTGACACAAAGTCTGCACCAAGCAACTTGGTGGCATAAGTTGCGATAGAAATGGATCAAATTTAATTTGTTAGGTTTGCTTACAATGTTAAGAAGTTACGAAATATCAAGAAACGCTAATGCATGTATACTTCACCAAAACGCAACAAGAATCAACACCACTAAACTCAAAGCTTCGGAAAATCAATAGAAGTAAGCCTCGTCTCACACCTACCGATTCTGTTCTAGGTAGCATTGAAATCGGAAGGCTAAGTCATACAAAATATACCGATTTCACACGCCTACCTATGCGAGCATTCAAGAAACGGTCCGGACCGTTTTATGTAGAACAGATCAGTGTGTGACGGTGCTTAAAGTACATATCAAGTTTTTTAATTGAGTATTCAGTCACTAATATATAGTGTGATATATGGTATATATCATTTTTATACATATATCGTGGGGCTTGGACAACTGCCAATGTCGGTCAATCGCCTAAAATAAATAGCCAGACTCAGTTGTTTTTTTCAACATGTACAAATTGAGCTCGATTCTTGATTTTCTATGGTCAGAGAAGAATATAGGCTATTGTTATAGAGATCGAACTATAGATACCAGTGGAATAATTTGTAAAATCAAATCACGGAAAAAAAATAAACACAAAAACCTGCGGGCAAAAATACAAGTTCACAATAAACAAAGTATGTGCAAGTTAACAATACACATACTAAGTTGTGGGCAAAAGCTTGTTTTGAAGTAATTTAGGAAACAATACTTTGCTGCACTTGTGGTGTGGTGAAACATAACTGCTGTACATTTTACACATGCATATATATGACGCAGAGTACTAAACTATTTCTATGAGCAATTATCATGTGGAGATTAAAAATGTTAAAAAGTCATTGGGATTCATACATATAGAAATATAAGACATGTGAGAGCTATTGATTCAAATCAAAACTTCAAAGGGGTTTCTTTCCCGTACAAAAGACGGGACACATTGACTGGCAAAGTAGTTATATTATGTTAAAATTTTAACGAATGTCAGTTGATTTGTTTGTTGTAAATACGGCAATTCAATAAAATAAGTAATTAATTTGAGCTAAATTATAGATATACCTGTTAAATCTAAGAGACATTATTTTTAAATTAAATTGCAATGCATTTGGTTTAGGCATCAAACTAATTAATTACTTATTTCATTCATTTGCCAATAATTCATTCATTCATTGTAAATAATAGATCAATTAAGTAACATTCATTAACCTTTAAATAAAATTGACATTAGCCTGTTATGTGCATCAACTTTTTTATGGTAACGTAACCGGACGCGTGATATAAAAAATATTCAACGGATGTCGTATCTTCTGTTTAACACGTCGTTATCTTGTAAAGATATTGGATAATTTCATATATTAGAGTGTTGGGGGTCCAGAAATCATTAATTAGGTCAAGAACTTATCAAGAAAAATACAAAGATAACAAGTGAATTAAAAAGTTAATTTTCAAAAACCCGACTGCGTAATTTTTTTAACTTTTTATGATTTTGATATACCCATTACCCAGTGTCGCTAAACTCTCACAGTAAATACGAATCTAACGAGTCAAGCTCTATCCATCCAGCCGTACAGGCCTTAGAACGTGCTAAACACACATACATACATACTCTCGAAGTACTCGAAGTACAGCTTCTAGGCAGTACGTTCGCTGCGTGTTCTGGTCTGTCTAAAATGATCGCATTTTATTTACACATCGTCTCATCAAAAATTTCAGACTACTAAAGAGTCGATCGTGTAATCGACTTTGCTAAGCGCAGTGTGATAAAGAAAGGAACACATTCATACTGCAATGGGACATAACTTACATATCCTCGCACCTCGCCGCACTGTTCAATTATAACAATTATAAGCAAAGTACGGACGGTAAAAATAAATACGAATTCCACAAAGTAATTGTGATGTGCTAAGTGGGATTCCATTAAAGGCCACTATTAATTATCCAGCTCCTTGGCAACATGACAGTGACATTGCGAATGCCGTGCCGCTAGCAAGGTGCATCTCTCTGCTGCTACGTTTCTAGGAACAGCACCATCGTGACGTCACACGCACAAGCTCAGGCGGCGAGCTACCAAACAATATTTTGTCTACGTGTGTGTATTTCTTTAAGTATGTATAACACCCATATACTTGGGTCCTTGCAAACGGATGTATGTAATATGAGACGAAAGGGTATGGAATAAGGATAAGAAATTGATTGAGATAGTTGCACTTAAATAATGAGGGGAGGCAATGACCGCCGGACATGACGCCATTCACAACCAAACCTAAAAGTATTACTAGTATTACACGTACTAAATAAACAGAAATATTGCAAGGACAAGGAAAAGCGATTGCAACTAAATTAATGCCACCGCCTTAGAGTATGATAGCGCAGGACAGTATAGGCCCAGACCCTTTCTACAGGTAGATATGAGGCATTCTATACTAATTTATTCTTCCGTCCTCCGTTTCGCAAAGCGGCTATCAATATTAGGAAATTAGCGGCTAACTAGTGGATAAGGACTGAAGTAAAGAAGGAGTAACGAACCTTGGGATAACGAAACTTCAGAAGAGAAAAAAAAAGACTGATGTCTATTCCAAAGTCAAAGCCACATGTGTGTCTGTGATATAAGTTAGGTCGAACCAGCATCATTGCAACATTGACAGTGACACCGCAAATAAAGACAGCAACGTGCATCTTGCAGCGAGATTTCTGGGAACGCCGCGCGCGCTCGTGGCGACAGACTTGCGCAGGCGCCGGCCGCTCCGCCCGCGGGCCGCCTCGTGCCGCGATACACAGAAATAACATTTCAATGGAAAACAGCGATACGCGGGAAAGTGCTATAAGCATGCGTTTATTAGAAACGATTGCAGCTAAATTCATTATTATCCTGCAAATGGTGTTATTGCGGTGATTCTCAAAATACATAGTGGACAAAGAAATGCTGATTTCTTTCTTGTGTAATGAGATCTTAAAATTTTAATAGGGTAGTTGACACCAAATCAGCTTGAGATTACATTCTATTTCTTTCTCTCTAGATCTCAGTCTTACATGATAGTTTCTGAAAAATCATCAAAAAACCTCGCCAAACTTATGCGGTCGAGAAAATTAATGAGGTTCATTTTCTCGACCGCATAAATGAGTATATATATATAGATCTCATTGTATAGTTTTTGAAAAAGCATCAAAAAACCTTGACAAAGTTATTAATGCGGTTGAGAAAGTGAATGTTATTTCAGGGTAACAATATCTTTAAGTTGCTTTATATGGTTCAGAACCCTTACAAGACTATAAAAGTTTATATGTTATAGTCAACAACAGTAATATTATAGGTATAGAACAACTTGCCGGCGGAAGATCTTGAGGTAGAGAAATGTAGGAATATGAGGGACTTTGGTCAGCAGTGTCACACTCCAGGCTGATAATGCTATCAACATGCATCTTTGTAACTTCTGCTACTAACATTGATGGCTTTATCAATAAACGTTCCCACTTCCCTAGTTATAAACAAACACCATTGACATTCATTCGACTTCCGACAAAACAAATGTCAATCATGTGATGACGTCGTAATCTTAATCACTGAACCTCGTTATATTTAAATGTCAACTGGGAATAAATATTTCCTTTACTATACGAGAACAAAGACTGTCCCGCATGAAAATCTTACTGCGAACACCAATACGCCAGCCAACCGTGGTGATTATGGTTAATACCCCCAAAGAAAGTCAAATGTGGCGATAAATGAAGGAGGCTCATGTCCACTCTACAATAACAATGTACATGTGAAATAGGCTAAGATGGTCAAATGACATGTGCAATGGGCTAAGATAGTCAAATGGCATGTGCAATGGGCTATAGTCAAATGGCATGTGCAATGGGCTAAGATAGTCAAATGGCATGTGCAATGGGCTATAGTCAAATGGTATGTGCAATGGGTTAAGATGGTCAAATGGCATGTTCAATGGGGTAAGATAGTCAAATGGCATGTGCAATGCGCTAAGATGGTCAAATTGCATGTTCAATGGGCTAAGATGGCCAATATGGCATTGTACAATGGGCAAATACCGGTTATTGTTATTACTATAATACATATATTGTATCAGACGGTACAAGCTAGATAGTCTATTGACTCTGGTCTACAATACATACGCTGGTCACAGCGCTCGGGAAACAGATACCAGCAGGATATTCCAACTCGAGAATTGTGTATACATACTCATACTAATATTATAAATTTAAAAGTGAGTTTGTTTGTTTGTGCTTCCTTGACTCGTCAAGGCAAAATTATACCCTTTTAATTATAATATAATATACAAATAATTGACACTATTTCTCAAACTGGGTTTGGTATAGAAACTTGAACGATTCTGTTGATGATGAACTGTCACGTCTCACTCAGAAAGAATTTACGAGGGTTTTTTATGGACTTGCTGCTGTTGTGCCTGCGACTACTGCAGCTTCCATCGACTTGTGAAACGCTTCGTGCGAAAAGGCGGAATATCATGTAACAATGGAACCACGACGTTCTTCTTAAAGTTTCCCTGTCCGATTGACCAAATTTCTCAAAGTGGGTTTGGGATAGAAGATATTTTAACGATCGTGTTGAGGATGAAGTGTCTCACTCAGAAAGGATTTTCAAAGCGTTTTTAAGGTAATAATAATACAGAAAATTAGTTTTGAAGTTATGAGTGTGTGTATTTAAAAAATCTATTATTAATGGGTATTAAATCATGATGAATTAATAGTCTGTAATGTGGTGATCGTTTCCGACAAACCAAACCACTACATCGTAATATGTTACGTTGTTTATTATTGCACAATAATATGTGGTTCAATGGTTTCTTAGTTTTATGGTTATCAGGTTTTTTGCTAAGTGATATTTTAATGAAATGGCCATTTAGGTACGAGACGTTTCCAGTCTCGGGCCTTACGTGTTAACTCTGCTTTATAATAAAATCAGCCCGTGTCAAGGAACATCCAGGAGATGGACAGCAATTTTCAACTAAATAAAATCACCAAATCGAGCCGATAAACAATTAATAATATTGACAGCAGACCAATCTAGGCAATCAGTGCTATCTGATAATAAACAAAGACTTATTGCTTCTTCGAATATGCAAATTAATGACCCAATAAACAAAGCTGTTTACAATAATAAACACATTAAAACTTACGAGCGACGTAAATTATGTGAACAGAGTGCGTATGGCCAAGTTCTGGAAATACCGAGCACGCGCTCCCTGTCCAACACAAAATTGATTACATAAACCATTGTTAGCTCTTTTCTCTAAGGGCTCCACAGGATATTTTGTTTTCTTTAGTGTTTTCATGATGCTTATTTTCATTTGTTAAAGAGTTTTAAAGATTAGTAGCCTTGTGATTCGGGACGATCGCTTAAACTTTAACAAAAGTCGTATCGCAATTTGTAATCGTTATAAATCGCTAGAGGACACTCAGATGATCATAAAATATTATAGTTCATTTTGGGCTTTTACAAAACTCATCATACATTTAAAAAATGTGGACATCAAATTAATACTCTGCCCTAAATTCGTCAGTTCCATAAAAGTGCTACCTATGTTCGTCCTTGGCAATGTCACTTGGACACGCAAACAATAAGCTGATTAGCATGCACGTTGTAATTTAATTTGCTCATGAGATCACACTGGTAATTTACCAGCAATCGGTAACAGATTGATGGGCACTCATTGTATATGATTTGCGTGCCGTTTAGTATGTGACACGTTGAATACAAATCTTTTTCTACTAAGAACTACTAGTCTACTAGACTAAGAAGAAAACTCTGAAAGATCGCAGCAACTACCTGCCTGAGAACTTTGTTATGTGGATGAACCACGAATATAAATTTTTTATTCGCAACAAGGTTTATGACAGAGACTTTAGCTGCGTGGCCTTTAAAAATAACGCCACTTTGGTTTGATTTGTTTTGGTGATGGTTGGATTAGTTTATTTATATATAATTATTTTATAAAATGTCGTAACAAATAAAATGGCCGGCCCCGATTCGCTTTTATCCATCATATTTAGAGATACATACAATAGTTTTGCAAAGAACTTATAATTGAAATATGAATGTACTAGTTAAAAAGCATTAACACTAAAACACGGCTTTTTAAACGCAATCTACCATATAAAAACTGTTTAGACTGATGTAGGTAATACTTAAATTCTGGAACACCTTGCAACTTTAACTGGCCCTGTAGCCCAGAGAGACAGTTGATGAGAGGTGGAAATTGTTCATGTAAATTGCACACTGAGCGCGCTATCTGTTTTGTGATAACTTGGCTTGGTGCACTCTGTGCGCTATGACTTCGAAATGTCTCACTAGTGCTATCCCGATACTTTAATTTACCTGTGGGGACAGTTTTAATTGGCAATACTGTAGCCAGAGTCTGCACAAAACCCTGCCGAAACAAAACAGAGCGAAGTTGCAGACGTTTGACAATTAGCGACCGGTCATTCATGCGGGCGTACTAATTGCTACAGACGTTGACTTCAATTTATGGACATGCCACTTGGCAAATGCGGAAAAGTAGGTACCACGCTCTCATACGCAAGTTAACCACTCTAGGCGTCAGCAACGCTCTCGCAAGGTATAGAGGAAACTAATAAAATGCTGTTTCCACGGGTGACGGTAGTTGCTCTGAAAAATTGTGTCGAAAAAAAAAACAATTGTTCACCGATAAATGTCTATCTATAAGCAAGCACAAGTACTACTATATAGTATGTAAGTCATTTGAGTGACACTTACAATTCACTCACTTAAAGACACCATTCATTAACACAATGAGTCTTAAATATGTTAGCAAACCAGCAAATTAACAAAATAACTACAAATACGGCAGAGAATGCTTATTATGGATATCCAATGTGAGCCAGCACTCATTTTTACACTACTACGGTGGAGCTAAAACGACGGTTATGGTTTTATCAGCCTTTGTATGTATAGACCACAATCTCACCTGATGTTAAGCGACAATGTGGTCCAGGATTTTTCACGGTTGCCTAGAAACAGCCTATTCGCCTATCTAGGTTGTATGTAGCGCTGGGTAAATACAGAAGCAGGTAGGGAATACCACTCTTTAGTTACACGCATAATATATAAAGAAACAAAACGATTTGTGAGAAACAGTGGAATGTCCACAAATAGATGGAACCTGGACATTTTTAGGGATTTTTACGGAAAGGGATTTAGGTATTTTAATTCGATTGCACACTCTCCGAGAGGAACGGATGACGTTTGTGCGAATAATTCGCTCGCGTCATAGTACCCATCCTTGAGCGGGTCACTTTCTTGCGAGGAGAGGTGAGGTATTGCGAATCGGTGGGAGGCGGTTAACGACCGTTCTGTACGGAGAATTACTATATACTATATAGAAAATACTATATCAATTATGTGCCGAAAGGCTGGATATTTTACACCGGTGTTCCCAGGCTTTGCATGTCTTCTTGTGTATTGTAAAGTATATCTATAAGTCTTGATCCGTTATATTGGTAGATCGATGGTGTACATAGATCAATGGATATTGATTTATAAATTACGATCTCGGGTCTTGCTCGTAAGAACAATAGGCAGAGTATAAAATAATCGTTTCATTTTTTCTTTTAGCTTTCCTGTTTACACAGCGGAAAAAGTTTGATGCATTATGTATGCCATCTGATTTACTACGCATTGTCTGTTGGTATATGTGGACGTTTCCATGTACATATATAAATCATAGGATACTTCCCCAAGGATAAGACTGGAGTTTTATAAATTGGAAATTACAGATGTTGAATTTCACAAATGTGATCGAATTAAACTTCCCCCTTTTCGCTATCGATCAACCAGAACAACGGCTAGGTTCCACCCCTACTTAGTTGACATTCTACCATTCACACGAAGCGTTTTGCTTCTTCATTTATTATGCGTACAGCAAAAGAGTGGAATTCCCTGCATGAGACGTATAAGGGAGCTTTAGGTACACTCGAGCACAAAACTATGTATTCACTTTTGAACCGTGTCACATTCATCTTTAATTGACATTTCCCTGAACTCACTGCGTAGGAACAAGCCCGTTTGAATGTGACATGGTACAAAAGTGGATAAATATTTTTGTACTCGAGTGTACCTAAAATGGTTACCTAAGCCTGCCACCAATCACCAATGTTAATAGCACTGGTGTATTCCGGTTATGAAGGATACTATAGCCAGTGACATTGTGACTTCTGTCATTTACCTTTCATCTGAGATGAAAACCAATCTTAAGAGGCTATGTTGGTAAGACCACGTGGCCGCGTTCAAATTTGGATTGTTTTATAGCTTTCCCTATCTGAGCCCTATCCTACCCGAGCGCGTACGGTGAGACAGCATACACTACGCGAAGTTATCCACACGTTATTTGGATGTTTCGTAGTCCAGGAATCATTTGAAGGATACAGTATATTATGTAACCATTTTTTTTAATACGAGGGGCATACCGAAAAGATCGGTAATCGAGTACTTTCGATTTAATTAGATTAAAAACTCTTTTTGATGAATAAACACTGGTTAGTTGAAAATCGAATACAATTGACAGAATTAAAAAAAAAATTTTTTTTAAAGAACAATATCAGTTTGAAATTGATAGGTCGATAAAAAAATGGAGCTTACAAGAGAAAGTTTCCGTGCCATAATTTTTTACAACTTTCGACGAGGATTATCTCAGGGACAATGTCTCGCTGAGCTTATATCTATATACAAGAGTGAAGCGCCTAGCCAGACGACAATATATCGCTGGTATTCTGAATTCCGGCGTGGACGTGCTTCTCTTGGCACCGTACCTTCCACAGGCCGGCCAAAAACAGCGGTTACACCAGAAAATGTCGCTGTTGTGCGCCGAATGATACAGGATGACCGACATATTACATATGAGCAGATTCGGGCTACTTTAGGGATAGGTATGACTGCGATACAAACTGTTTTACATGGTGAACTGGGAGTGAGAAAGCTAGTTTCCCGCTGGGTGCCCCATAATTTGTCCGAAGAGCAAAAGGCGGCTCGTGTCAATTGGTGCCGGTCTACTCTGCAACGCTTCAACGGAGGAAAGTCAAAAGCAGTTTATAACATTGTCTCTGGTGATGAATCATGGATCTATTCATATGAGCCAGAAAGAAAGCATCAGTCGGCTGTCTGGGTCTTCGCAGGTGAGATCAAGCCAACAAAAGTTGTCCGCTCTCGCAGCGTATCGAAGAAAATGGTCGCTTCGTTTGTCGCGAAAACAGGACATGTAGTCACAGTTCCCTTAGAGGAACGGAGAACGGTTACCGCTGATTGGTATACAACGGTTTGTTTGCCACAGATGATATCCGAACTCCGTAACCCGAAACGACGCATAATCCTCCATCACGATAATGCGAGCTCTCACACCGCTCAGAAAACAAGCGAGTTTTTGAAGCAGGAAAACGTTGAATTAATGGATCATCCTCCATACAGCCCTGATCTGAGTCCCAATGATTACTTTACATTCCCTAGAATCAAAGATTTATTGCGTGGTCAGCGGTTTCAAGGTCCAGAAGAAGCAGTGGAAGCATACAAATCGACGATTTTGACCATGTCAACTTCGGACTGGAATTGCTGCTATAATAATTGGTTCGAACGAATGCAAAAGTGCATTAACTGCAACGGAGAATACTTCGAAAAGCAATAAAAATAAATTTAGTTATTTCCTGTATGTATTGTTTTATATTCCCGATCATTTCGGTATGCCCCTCGTACAGTATACTAATGAAATTTCAGATGTCGGTGGTTTTTCCAAATTGTTCTAAATCGATTCATACTCTTGTAAATCAGATTCAAAGTTGGGGCTTTTTATTACCGTAAAATACAATTCTTTGACGCCCTGTAACTCTGGAAGAATATATTTAAACGATAATCTGACTCACCACCGACACAGATATTTGTTTCTAGATTGTGTCTTGAAAATTTCATAGATTTTCATAGCTTAATACTCAAAATATGACTGGACTACGTTTGTATGGGCGCTTTGACACCAGCATACCCTCTTAAGCCAGCCCATTGTGTAAAAAAGGAATCAAAATGATAGTTTTTACAGACTGTACGAGTCAATAGCGAATGTATCAAGGACTGACTGAGGCACGCACAGGCATTGTATGCGTCGCAAGAGACTTCCATCCACAAACACTGCTGTACGTACATAATACTAGGAAACCGACCGACTGTTGGTAAACACCCCAGAGGCCGAATACGTTCAATTACGTGGTTAGCCGTCGTCGAGGTAAAAATGTTATGTTTCTGTTAGGTATTTCGCCGAATTGCGACTATAAAGGTTAGCACACAATAAGTAATACATACGAGTATCATATCGATTTAAATGCGACAGCTGATATGCCGTCTGTCGTCTGGATTTTGTTTTGGGTCCAAAACGGTGTCTTCTACTAGTTATATAAGTAATAGAGATTTGATATTTATACATTATTTCGTGTAATTCACCTAATCGTAGCTATTGTCTAAATCATACATTCCCAACGCCATAGCGGGCGCTGGAAGTTTTCGTGGGGGTAACGGGTCCAAAGGCAAATGGGTTTTCTAACAATTCGTTTGGTCTTTGTCTGAATTAAATGTTTTTACTATAACATATTTTTAATTTATTGATAATCACTACCCTCTGCCACGGCCACGAGTAGCACGATTAGAGATAGAGAGAATTAATTTTCAATTTATGATTATTAATAGATAATAGACAGACATATAAAATTGGTATAATTAACTATTCTGTAAAAGGGAGCGTTGGGGTAGTCCATAAAAGGTTTGGTTGAAGTCTATGTTCTAAATCTTGTCATGAAAAGAAATGTACAAAAGGTGTTTTTGTAAAGAAAATAATCTTCAAAATATACAGCTAGGAGAATAGCCGTGTCGGATTGAATTGTTCCCCACTAAACGCTTCCCGTGTCCATTCTCAAAGCGTATCGGAGAGCTCTGGGTCCAAGGAAACACCAGGTGCTTTCCCTTGCGCCACGCTGTCTCTAAGCTTATTGAAAATGGATACTAGGCTATTACTACTAGCTAAGTGCGAATATATTCGCTATAGGTTATGAATATGACAATATTCTAGAAGCTTTTCTTAGAAAGCTTCTTTTTTGAGTCTTTCGGTTCGATTTAAATCGTCAAGCCATGCTAGGGTTTGGGTTAGGTACATTTACAAACTGTTTGTTATTCACTAAACACGACAGTATCGTTGAAAAACACCTGGTAATTGTATTCGTGTGCAAGTTTACGTTTACTATTCCCCGGGAATGAGCAAGCAGCCTCTCCCGACACCGACCGAGCCCGTGGAAAGCGCGGTATTACCATATTTCCACGAATCTATTACGTTAAACAGGGACGCTTTGTTTTGATCACGTATTTCATATTCTTTTAACGTTATTTTCTGACTCGTAAGGATCTGTCTTGAATGAAAATGTTGATGCAATGAAAGCATAATTACATTTCACCTTATCTTTTCATAGCAGGCCGTGATTACAAAACATGACAATGGTTTTGATTTGGGAACGCACTCTGACACTTTTGACAGGTTTTAGTGATGGTTTAGTAATATTTCGTGTAACATTGGCATAATCATCGTATAAGATAAGTAAAGTTTAACGCTTTGCCGCCTACCAATGCTACCACAGAAGAATTCGCAGGCAAAAAAAGCTCGTTTCAAATGTCGCCTTACATCGCTAGCGATCCGCCCCGGCTTCGCACGGGCAGTAGAGTATGTATACTCAATATAGTGCAGTGGATAAGGCGTGGATAAGGCGTGGAGAAGCCGTGTACCATTGAGTTGTTTTTCAATTCAATTACATTATCCTATAAACATCGTGAGAAAACCTGCATGTCTTGAACAGGCATGTGAAGTCCGCCTGCGCCCGCGTGGTGTACAAAAGCCAATACACTCTCAGTAGGAGAGTAGGCCTGAGCCCCTGCAGTGGGGACGTATATAGGCTGTTGATGTTACATTTTGATCAGATTTAACAGTAAGGAACGGTTGGTAGTCAATTCCAACGTCTTCATCCACAAGCCTATTATCGTTTCTATGTTATAGACAGCACTTTTAGTGCTAGTTAAATTAGTTTAAGTATAAATGTACGTATATTACTTTAGAATCGCAAATTGCCTTTCGCGGTTTACTTTGTGTTTTACATTTACGAGTTACGTAAAAGCATCTGCAAACTCTCTTATAGATAATCCGCAGAAAGTCGCAATGTTCATGTTTAAAACTTTTGACATCGCGTTTGAAAGTATTGAGGGATATTATGGGGGAAAAAATATAGCTTCTATTGTCTTAGAGTCTATGAAAAAACACGTGCTTGCATCTCTTTTCCTTAAAATTGATAAATGGATGGGGCACATATGGCATGGGATTATAAGCAAAAAATCAGGTAAAGATTTAAGGACGCTTTAATCCTCTGGGGTGGAAGATGGCTGGCGGTAGAAAAAATGAAAACATGTGATTGGGGCTCAACGTGAAATTGAGATACGAAAAAATATTAAAGGCGAAATATGGTCATATGAATATCAATGATGTAGTATTTTCAGAATTTTTTACTTTTAGAAATAGCTAGTAAAAGTCATGAGAAGCAAATTTAGGTAAAGTTGTATAGTATTATTAACAGTTTGTAGTATACTCGTAGGTTCAATTTTACGACAACAGCGAAGTCAAACGGAGCAGGAGGGTTATGATTTAAGCAAGATATGTATGTTTGTGTTTTCTCATACATATCTGATACATGTCAAATAAAATTATATAAATGAAGAATCATTGGAAGCGAATTCTTCCGTAGGTCCAGGTCGCTGAAAGTCAAAATATGAATCACAATGATAATCGAGACTCACCCCTTGATTTTGGCAGGAGTTTCAGCAACCATCGGCGGTGGTGGGGGCGGTGGCGGAGGCGGCGGCGGCGCCATGGCAGGTGCAAGGGGCGCCACTGATGGAGGCGCGTCCAGAACATCGGGCAGTTTCACTTCTGGCAACTTTACATCCGGGAGCTCCTTTAGATCTGGTAGTTCGGGCAATTCCGCTTCAGGGACCATAGCAGTTTGAGCCACCGGGGAGGTGACAACGGACGGTGCTATCGAGCCCTCGCTCGTCATAGAGAATTGAACGTCACCCGCGATCCCGGGCAGATGTGGCAGGTCAAGTGGCATCTCCAGTTCTGGTACCTGGTTATAGAATGATAGATGTGATGACCTAGATTAACATACACTCTATCAATGAGCTATTAATGAAGAGTTTAATAATTACATTCAATACTAGATATGTGTATGTCAAAAACTACAAACAAGTTAAGTGTAAACATGATCCCAAGTTTCACTTTCAGTTCTACTAAGCCTTGTACACAACTTTAGGCTGAGGAGGGGCTAGGCTAGTGGTGCAGAAAATTTATAAAAATGGCTAAAAGATATACATTTACTAAACCATACAATTATAGGAAGAAAAACAAGATGAACTTACCATCCCCATTCCTGGTGCATACATGTATTCATCGGCTTCCCTCTTCAACACATCTCTGTTCAGGATGGAGGATGGAGCTGCTTCCAATAGGCTTTTGTGCTCAACACTAGGAGTCACTTTGGGCACATAAGCTGGAGTCTTGCTAACGGTTCCCAGGTACGGGCTTTCATCCGTGTTGAAGACTAGAAGTTCACCTATGGTCGAAATATCATCCACCACAGAATTCAAATCAAAGTCTGGTTTTGGTGTTGGGTGCTTAGTCTGTGCCACTTTCACATGGTAGAAGTGTAGCTTTTCCTACAAACAAACAAAAACATAAACATCACAAATTCTTATTATTTGCATCCATTCTAACTTTTAAATAATAAATTACCTGTATCCCTTTCTCATTTGACAGACACTGAGTTTTTCCGCTCAGGGCCACTTTCTTGGATTCATGATGGTAGCCATCGATTCCGAAAGGGGATTGGTAATGTTCATGAGTAATAGAAGCCGGATATTTCGCACTAGAGAACACTTTTATCGCCTTCTGCATCCCTGTCAGTTTCTCTACTTTCCCTTGGGATGATTCAATGCGGCCTCTAAGTTCTGTAGTCCTGTTCATGTTCTGCTGAATCCGAGTCATAAGCCGAGCGAAAACATCTTCGACTATCCCATTAAGATTATCCAAAGTGTCAGCGATCTGGAGTATGGTTTCCTCTGTAGTCAGATCGCTCGGTATCATATTTACTTTGTAGATTCCCTCCATTTTTGCAACTGGGTCGGAATGGAGGATTAGTTCCTGTAACAATTGAAGAATGCTTATTGTCCAATTAAATAATTTAAACCGTATTTTCAACTGAATTCTAAAGTCTTACCTACAGATTTTCTTACAATCACCTAAAATAAATTAATAAGGCACAAGAATTATCACTAGACGACACATTCACATTTGTTTTATAGAAAATCAATAACACGTCAGATTTTAGAACACTTACATCTATTAAAGTCTATTATTTACAATAAAAAGTTTACGTTATATAAGTTTAGTGTCACAGCTGCCTATATTACGATTGACTCAATTCTTAGACGGATTTATTGAATGTGGAGTGGCAAGTAATGAGTGTAGATTATCATTGGTGGGGTCAGTGCTCCATGAGAATCGGCAATATGCATCAGGCGACATTGCAGGATCCAGGATTGCAGATTCCTCCATCTGCACACCAGATGTCATGTTTCTAAGATGTTTAGTTATCACTGCATCACCAGGATTAACATAGCCACTAGATGCGGGCTTCGATGGCACAGTATTTCGTACTGTCGGCTTCTGACTAGGCAAGGTGTCCAAAGACTGTAGTTGAATATAGCTGCTATTTGAGTTTGGTTTCATAGAAGGTACACTAGGCATTGTTGGCAAGCTTTCTGAACCAAACATTTTGGTCGGCGATGGGCCCAGCTTGGGGAAATTCATCGGCGATCTGATCTGGGCATCTTCAGGTCGTATGTAGCCTGATGAAGCTGCAGGCAAGTTTGTTACACTCGGTGGTGCTACCCCAGTAGTGAATATTGGCTGTGGCAAGCCTGCCATAACATACCCTGAACTTGCAGGTTGAACTGTGGAAGTTGGTGGTAAGCTCTTGAAAGTTGCAGAGACTGTCTGCACATAGCCTGCGGCAGGATTTGCCACAGGCTGTACATAGCCACTTGTGTTGGTCTTCTTTAAAACATTGGGGCTGATATAAGGTTTATCACATGTAATTTTTATCTCATCTTTAGGAACGTCTATTTCTTCAATATTTGTTTTATCATCCACCTTAATGGGCTCAAGTTCTGAATGCAAAGAGGACTGTGACTCTTCATCTGATGATGAGTTTTGTCTGTTTACAGGCCCTTGTGAAGCATCTGAGAGGACAGTGCTGTCTGTATGGTCACTGGAGCCACAATTGTCATTCTCAGTTTGTTTTGTAGCTGTAGAGGAGACTGCAGTTTTTCCATTGGGCAACAAAAGCATTTCATCTGACATTGGCTTGTCAGTATCATCCTTGTCAGATGGGTATAAACCATTTAATTGATACTTAGTGATATCCTTCTCTGGAACAAACATTCCTTTAGGAAATTCCGGTTTGATGTCTCTCATTTTCCTAATTTTTTTGTAGGCTTTCAGCATTCCACACCCTAGTCCAACCAGCATAAGGATAACCATAATAATGAAGAAAAGGAACAAACTGTTCCTACTTTTACAAATTAGTGTGCTTGCTTCACTCCAATTGCCTTCAAATACAAGACCACCACCATTTAACCCAGTTTCTGCATCATAGTTGAGTGCTCTGACTTGATATGTCTCATTTTGCACTGCTCCTTCGCAGGATGGAACAGGTTGTGATGTTTCTGTAGTATTGATAAATATGATATCTTTTCCATCTTTGACAATTTTCACTTGGTACAAATCAAGGAAACCTCCAGGCCATTGTGGTGGATCCCATGACAGTAAATTGTATTTCAATGAAGGGGATCTCATCTGGCTTGGCTTACCAGTTTTTGTTTGTATTAATTGAGCTTCAGTAAACTCTGAGCATGGATGATGATGAATATCAATCCCTTCATTACAAGCTTCCACACTTAAGGAATAATTTACATAACCATGTAATTCATCCACAAGCACATCAATTCTCGATAAATTGATCCATTTATCTTCATATTTAAACTCTCTAAATTTAATTCCAAAATTCCGAATAACATATTTTATTTTTGAAACATGTGTGTTTATATATTCTGGCAGGGACCATGACATCATCAGAGATTCGCTGCTTACATCATAAATTGTTACATTTCTTGGGCTAGTTGGAGTGTCTTCTAAAGTTGTTATTCTAACTGTGTTATTTTCTATAGTTTTTAATCCATAAATGGTATTTAACGCCATTCTAAATTCGTAGGTAGTATAAGGTCGCAAGTCAGTGATATTAACAGAATTTCGATCAGGATCCTCAATGATATATGGTGGTTCTAGGCCATGAGTCTTACAGACATTACTTGTGCCGACAATGGGGCAGTAAGTAATGTTGTATCCAGTTATAATTCCATCCTTTAGAGTACAGTCCATGGACCATTTCAGTTTCACAAAGGTCTTCCCTGGAGCGTCATGGTCAGTGAAACGAATCGGGAACCCATACATTGCAATCCCATCTTTAGATATGTCACATTTAGCCCAGTTCATACCACTACTTTTAGTACCATTATTAGCTGATAAAGCAAACTGATACCTATAATCCCTTGGTAAATCAATGATGTGTTTATTTTTATTTGCATCCAAAACAGCAAAGTTGATGCGGCCATTACAAATGTCTGTAGTATTATGCTGACACCAAAATAAGGTGTAATTGTCAATGTTTTGAATTTCTGCCCAGGAGAGTTCATAGGTACCATTTTCATATGCCAGTTTTGTGAATGAGGTAATTCGGAGTGAGCGTACTTCACTCTCCGGTGGTATATACAAATGGCTACTGTTCACAGATAAACCTTTTTCATTTGAAGACCAAACTGTTATTTCTATGGCATCCAGAGGAGCTGAGTCGAGATGTAAGTACCCCAGACTTTTGTTCTTGTCAGGGTATAATGGTGTGCTGACATTAGACATTTGTACCTTATAGGTAAAATTAGCACCAGCTTCATCATACTCTTCCAGTTGTTTCCAGTAAACATAAAGTACTCTGTGATTGTCAAATTTGCTTTGGAAGAAAGCCCCTGCTTCCATTTCTGGGGGTTTAATTGGTAACTCACTAGCTGTGTAAAACTGTGTATTGTTGAAGTCTGACCAGAACAAATCACTCACAGCTTTTTTAGGTTTGATGTATATTCTGACCCCATATTTCATGTGAGCATAAGGCAGATCTTCCAGCGTAAATGTGTAAGTTTTATTGTTTGGTGGTAATAGTGATGTGTATTTTTCAGGTACTCTTCGGAAATCAGAAGGATTATCTATCTTTGCTATTTGATATTCTATTTTATGTTCAATGCCTCCTTTTAAGAAATGTATGATATTGTTAGGAATAACCCACTGCAAGGTCACACTGTGGGGAGTCACATTGATTGTCTTCAAGTTGTAAGGTGGGTCAGGCTTAACAATAGAGTAGTGGTCAATGTTGAAGTACTGAGTTTTGTTACCAAATTTATTACTGGACTCCAAGTGAAAGTCTAATACTTCTACTAGCTGCCGGTACCTGGGTGCCCCATTTGTATACCAAGTGCAGTACCTCGTGAGAGATAACTGCACCACATTGGCTGTACATGATGGTGTTACTTCATTACCATTCACTTTAAAAGTGAGGGAGTATTTTGTGAATATGTACTTGTCCGGTGTAGTCCATGAACAGTTCAATATATCAAAGTTCCTAGAGATGCAGTTGAAGTCCGTCACATCAGCCGGAGGGGAGGCTACATACACACCAACAAAGTTGTTTTTACGTGTTCTACTGTTCTCACAGTAATAAGCACTTCTGTTATTCTGATTGGGATGCTTGATATACAGTCTTCTTGTGGTACTATTTACAATGTCAGATTTTAATACTTGTCCTGCTAGTGTGAAGTAAAGATCCTCAGAAGTAGATATCCCAGTCGCCGTGCACAGTATCTCCAAGTCGTCGCCGTATTTTACGTATTTGTCGTTGTTAGGCGTCATATAAAGCGTGTCGTTGTCCGCTGCAGACTCCCTGACGCACAGTAAACATACCAGCGACAACAACACACACCACAACCGAAACCCGCACTGACCCCTCATCTTTGCACACTCGGTCCTACAGCAATTGTTCACCATCGCAAATGTTACTGTTGTTCTTACACCATTACGAATTAAAGCACTGATCGTTGTTTCAGTAAAATTGTACGAAGCGGTGAATACATTCCTTTTTTTATAACTCGAGCAGGCCAACCAAATGGCGCACCACTCCGCGCTCGCGACGGAATGACACAGACTCAAACAACACGCACCCGCTCGAGGCAAACCAATTTATCCTAAAACTACAAGCTGCTTAGGCTGATGGGGATGTAGTGACGTCGTAATTTCAACTGTAAAAGTGTTAAATTAGAAACTCTGACGCCACTTGGTACTTACATAAAAAATCTAAAAACTTTTGGAATATTTCTCGGTATTCGGGGGACGACGCATCACTAGTTTTATCTCCCCAATAAATTACCAAAAATATTTTCTTTACTCGAATAATCAAAAAGAGAACTTAATGTAAAATTAACTGTCCGAATATAGAATCTAAAACATAATATAAATAAATATAAATGCTTTGTGATCTGTCTGAAATCATCTAATGAAAGAAAGTATGCAAAGTCAACCTCTTGAAACTATGTCATATTTCCACATTTCTAGGGAAATGTATATTTTGGCAACACTACAAATGTCAATCACTTGCGCAAACTTCACTTCATTGTCGAAAAAACGTAAATGGGAAAATGTGGCCATTTAATAAATATTTCCCAGAATCCATTGGTAAGTACGGAACAATATTATTGTTACATACTCTTTGTTCGAAATGATTGAATGAACCACGCAGCGTCGGATAACGTTTTAGCGCATTTTGGGATGCTGCCATTCGCATTAATTTAATCAATTATCCATGTTAGCCGAGAGTAAAACATAAACAAAGTTATATTTTACGCTCGACGCTTGTTAAAGATGTCGAAACATCTAATTTAAAAGCATTGTAAAGGCTAAGGCTTGGCCTCTGCCTGCTTCCTCTCTCTCAACCTCCCAACGCACTAATATATCAGAATCGGCATCAATATGATATATCGCGCGTTCGTACGAATTAAGTTCCCTTGAAGAGAAATTTAACATTTTAGCCACGAAACTAAATTGCTTAAACGTCAGTGCATCAATCAATACGTTGGTGGTGCGCTAAAAGTTTAGTTTATGTGAACTTGTGATGATGGCGTTATCACTTTCTATTAGAGCAATATCACATGAACAGCAAAAAGAAAATAATCACTATTGTGAGTATGAACGCATTTACAATTAAAATCTAAGCTAAAAGTGACAGATAAATTTCCAACCAAATAGTCACGGTCTAATCTGAGTGTACACGACTGTATACGACACACTCGGATTGGCATAAAATTGGCCGATCAATTTTTCCTGTGCAGGGCGCTTTAAAATACCACGCCCAATCGGTTTATGATCAAATGTGATCTTTTTTACTAAAAAAATTATCAGTATTAAAGCTACCTACAAGGGGCAATTACATTGGCCAATTTCGTCCGAATCTCCAATCAGTCAGAGTGTATACTGTGTAGTTTCGTTAGCAAAGTATGTGCTGACGACTATTTACGTTACTGTTGGCACGGAGAAATTACGTATCTGTTGGCAACACGTTGTCATGGAAAATGTTGTCCAATGAACCCATGAAGTTAGCAACAAGTACTGCTTTTCTTCAAAAAAAGTTTTAGAGCTTTTCAAAATGAACTTACCAAAACTGTCGCCAACAAAGATATATACCAAATATATAGTAGTAGTAGTAGTAATAGGTATAAGTACCTGTTGCCAAATGCCTATTGGAAAACCACTCTCCATAAATAGCTGTAAGATTTGTTACTCATTGCCTCACCTGAACATGAGTATTGAAAAAAAGAACTTGACAATCAGCTGATAAGAATTTTCGGATATTTTAATGATGCGTTTTCCCATCACAGTTTCTAACTTTTTAAGTCTTTTTTGACTAGACAGTAGATCAAGAATTATGTAAATATCTAGGAATAATGGATGACAATAGTCAACACAGTTCACTTGGTTATTCCACTAAGAAAGCGCTTATAAAACTAAGAGATGATATTCGCGCCGTAATAGAGGAGCATCGTATAAAAAATCCATCCAGGTAAATAGACTCGAAGCAGTCATTGAATTACTATGAAGCAGTAAATCATATGACAATAGTAATAACAAGTTCATTGCCCCGAAATATGTTTACAGAGCAATAAATGTCGTTGAGTATAAACTATAAATTAATATTATATTATACTTTGTAGATTTGCAGAAGGTATACAACTCGGAAACAGAATAAGTTTACATAGATTTCATTTGAAATTTCGGTTGGGATTTCGGTCACAAAAGTGGGCGCTAATGCGGATGTTTTTCTTCCTAAGAGCTCCATTTTGTACACCCTAACCTCGCATAAAAATGCTAAATTTAATTTAATAAATTAACATTCATCACATCAATTAAAATTATTTTTGTAAATATTCTGCACTTTTTTAGATGCTACAAATCTTAAAATTCACACTAGTTATTCATTAGTGCATTCATTACCCAAACAAGACTTTATAAAGGTACTATGTGATGCAGCCATAGTAACAGATTTCTGTTAGTGAAGTGAATGCAGTTTACGTTTCAGATATTGTAGATATAGATTAATTTTATATTGTCTAACAGTAATATTTTAATAAGTGCAATGATTAATTGTGTAAAGAGTTTTTGTATAATGCATATAAGTAATAAGTACCTAATTCAAATGTCAATCTCAACATTATTTTTAAGTACACTTCTGCAAAAATAAATAAATAAATATTTTGGTAGAAATAAAACTTCAATTTTTTTATGATTATTCTATTTTTTATCAAATTATCCATATATCCATAGAAAAATAATGTCTAGAAGAATAGTCTCTTGTCAACTAAATTTATATTACAATTTATTCTATCCCAACTGCCATGTGGCTACCTACTTGAAATTTTAATGTCATTTTTCTCATTAAAAATATCTTAATAATCTTATTGAATTTTGCTATTGGTTTTAAAATTACAATATTGGTAATTTTCTTTTTACTTCAAGAAAAAAAATGAATTGTCTATTATCATATAAAACTATTTACTATAACATGATTACAGGACATAAAAGGAACATCAATTTATTATACTAGTTAGTAGTATTATGTGTCTTATTTAATTACTCTTATTTAAATTAGTGTAGCTACTAAAAACCTCAATTAGTGATAATTTTATTGTTTTAGCAAGATAAAAAGTTCAAATATTAAAATTATCACCTGAACAAACATGTAGTGCGTGAAAAATATTTTTGTAAATACATATATGTATATCTCCAACCAAAGCCTCCAACACTGTCAGTGTAAATAAAAAATTATAATTATAAATTACATCTACAGAATTACAAATGATTTATATCTGAAATCCAAAACTATATTATGATTACATTAATAAACCATAAGTAATTATTAATTAATAAACTTTTTATTCTTTACAGGTATGGATTTGTAAGGAACATAATATCATTTTCCTCTGAAAAAGTGCTGCTGTCCGGAGTGGCCTATACAATCACACTGACCTACATAAGCTGTTTGATATTAACCTATTTAGTTGGAGAATCTGTTCAAGCTCACGCCTATCTGCTGTGGGAAGCTCTATTTTTGTTTGTCATATTAATAGTTAATTTCTCTGTGGCCTTAAATGAAGAATACTTGTATAGAAACGAGATACCTCATAGAGTTAAGAAAGTTTTAGGTAAGTACGATAGATGGCACTAGGTGTATACAATTTTAATAACTTAAAAACAATTTTGTAGCTAAAAGTAATACATGAGACAAATATTACAATTTAAAAGAACAATATGTGTACTACATACATAAAGTTCAATACTATAATTTTTTATTTATTAAAAAGCAATTGACTAATACAATTAAAATAAAGCATACGAGTATTATGGATAAGAAAATATTATTGCAATAGGTCTAAGGGTCTAAATAATAAAAATATATCAAATTTATTCAATTGTACAAAGAAATGTTTGTCGAAGTAATTGTGGTGTGATATGAAAGGTAACAAAACCTATCGCCTTAATAGGTTGAGGCCTCTGGGTGAGCATGCATTCCATCTAACGGCCTTGTCACTTATAGGTGAGATAAAAACCAAGACTCATTATACCAAAAATAAGTTGGTATTAAAATTAGCACTGGTATTTTATATCTAATATGTGTTTTATATATTCAATACTACAGTATGCTTTTATATCAAGAAAAGAAATTATTTTTCTAAATTATACACACAATTATCGTAAATCTTCAATTATAAAATATTAATATATTTCTTATCATTAAATTAATATAAAACGTATTATCTCTAAGGCAAAAAAACATTTAATAGTTATATTTTAAAATTACTGTTTCAGCCATAACTATTTATTCATTACTATATTTTTGGTTTGTTTTTATATTCAGAAAACAAATTATTTTTCTAAATTATACACAATTCAATGTAATAGTTCTAATATTGGCGGAAATTTTCAATTAATAAAAATATTATTGTATAATTTTATACATAAATCTTACTGCGATCACCTGCCAAGCGTGGTGACGAGTGATAAAGCCAATGTGTCGATCTATGTGGGAGGCACATGTTCAACTATGGACTCATGGAGTGAACCCAATTAATATATTTTACAAAATCTGTTTTAGCGATAAGTCCGCCTAGTTGTCTGCTGTTTCTATACGTATACACAATTATTTCCATGTGAAAGTACAAAAAAATCATCTTCATCATCGTCTAGAAAACGTCCATTTCTGAACATAACATAAGCTAATGAATAGTACTTTAATTGAATTGAAAACTTATATCCATGGCATGCTATTAACATGTGAGTTATAGACACGACATATTTATCTTTCTAATGAAACACGACAATAACCTGTAGATGGCGCTACTGAGACGTATCCCGTAGGCTCATCAGAGTGGTTTAATAATTTTTTATTTATCACTTGATCTTTCACTTCACTATTTATCATTCGTATTTGTTTCTCATTGGTCTCACTGAAACATTCGTCACTTAATTGAAATTTTTCTTCGTTTTTTAGGTTTTCAGGTATTTTCCTTATTGAAACTGTCTCTAACGTGGGTACTGTTAACACTGTGGTCACAACGCTTTCTACTCCTCTCCTTCGGTGTGGTGATCCGTTTGCTACAGTTGTAGGAAGCGCCTGAACGTAACCCTTAGTTCGGCCTCCTGTAGGTTCCTTTTGCATCATTATTCCTGATTTTGACAAAGGTAGAGTTGTACATGCTGGCGTGCCAGCTATTGTGGTTACAGGTCTACTGTCTCCCTTTGTAAACGATGGATTTAGATCTAGCAAAAGGGGGGCTTGTACATAACCTCCTGCAGACTTGACTGTTGTTTGGAAATTTGACGTATTTTTGTTAGGCGCTGATGTCATGCGCGCTTCTTTAATTGTTGTTGGCAGTGGAAGAGGTGCAGCTTGTACATATCCTGCAGTATTTTCTGGTATACGATGTGAAATTTTGGAGAAAGGCTCTTTCGATTTCTGGGGTGTACTTCTTGATCTTATTCTATCAACCGTTCCTGCATGTGTTGCTGAAAGAGGAGGAGGTGCAGCTTGAATATAGCCTTTTGAAGGTTGAACTGATCCAACTTTAATAGATATTGAAGATAGATCGTCCGGCGTGTGGAATTTACTGTTATGGTTCTCCCCAGAGATTGAACTATTTAACATTGCAGAAATTGGTATAGATGCGACTGGTACATAGCCTGAAACAGTTTGGCCTTTTTCTTCTATGGCATTGTCCGGTGAAGCTGCAAATGTCGCTTTAACATACTCATTGACGTGGCTTTGAAGCACATCTTGTGCTGATACGCCATTGGTTCTATGCGTAATACTAACGTTATCGTCACCTTTCTTATTTTCTTCATTTGTTTTCTTCGTTAAATAATCATCTTTAGTAATAAAAATGTTTATTTCATCTTGCGTTATTGAGACTGCTTCGTTTGTCATAAACTCATCTGAAAAACCGCTGTCCAGTCTGTTTCTAGAAGAACTGTCACATTTACTGTTTACACGTATATGTTTTTCGCCCAGATTTGGCTCGCAAAACTGTTTATTGCCTTTTTCGGGAGCCATAAAATCTTCTTTGGACAAAAATGGTTCAAGAATACCCGGTGGTAATATTGGTGGGGGTAATATAATTCTTGCCTGGCGATCATGACAAACTTTTATACCATATCCTATTAATAGTATTATAAAAATACCAATCAAGACATAATATATTATGTTATTATCTTTAGTTATACAGGTTACTGTGTCCTCTTTGCTCCATTCGCTTATTTTCCACTTTGTTCCATTGATATTATTGGTTTCATTGAGACCTAGTGATCCATGACCAGTAACAAAATTTACTGCTCTCACTTGACGTGTTTCGTTAAATATTGCACCCGTACACGATGTTAGTTTAATCGATAGATCTGTTGTATCTTTAATCCCCTCTTCTATACCATCTTTGACAATTTTGATTTGGTAAAAGTCTATCAAGCCACCTGGGTGTTTAGGTTTATTCCAATGTAGAACTCCATCCACATAATTCAGTTGTTCTATTTGACTTGGCTTACCAATTTTTGTTTTCACTGTATATTCTTCCGATGGTTTAGAGCACAAATTTTCAACTCCATCGACACACGCTTGAACACTCAATACATGTGTTGTGAAAGCATACAATTTGTCTATGGTCACGTTTATTATTTCTTTTCCTGAATATAAATCTATATGCTTATACTCCTTCTCTAGAGGTACACCGTCATTTAGTACCTTGTACTTAATTTTGAAAATATCACTATTCAAGTGTAGTGGTGGACGCCACGAAATCATTATTGAGTTACTGGTAACATCATCATCATTTATGGATACATTCCAAGGACTCGACGGGGCGTCTTCCGAAGTAATAACATTTATCCTTTTTACATCTTTTGGACCTTTGATCGAGTTAACTGTTAGTTGGATCGTGTAATTTGTGTACGGCTTTAACCCTGTTATGTTAACTTGATCTTTTTCAGCATCATTAACATTTATGGTATTGTTCATTGGTGAGTATGATATGGTGTATCCTTTTATTATACCTTCTTTTAGCAAACACTTCATCGACCACTTCAGTAGTACAAATGTACTTCCTTTGGATTGATCTATAAACTCCATATCAAAATTGTGCAATTCAATTTTGTCTTTATGCAGTTCACAGTCAACCCAATGCATACCGCTACTTATTCTACCTTTATTAGCTGATATGGCAAACTTGTACGTGGTACGTTTTTGTAAATCATTAACAAAATATGTGTCTTTGTCGGCATCGATATATCTAAAGTCAATACGACTCTCACAACCTGATTTGCCACCAGTTGTGTCGGGACACCAAAAAAGAGTGTAATTGTCAACATTGTCCACCTTTACCCAGGACAGAGTAAGGTTGCCACCGTTGTCAACAATTTTGGTAAATTTACTCACATGAAGTAGGGTTGTATCACTGGTGTGTGGAATATATAGCTCATTGCTTTCCACAGAGGGTCCTATTTCGTTAAAAGACCGTACTGCTATTTTTATAGGTTCCAGAGGAGCATTTTTGATGAGTAAATATCCCAATCTTTTTGTTTCTTCTAGATTGTGCCAGTAATTATCGTTCGAGATCTTTACATCATATCCGAAATTAGGTCCGTTTTCTTCACACGTTTGCAGTTGTTTCCAGTACACGTATAAAATTCTGACGTCGTTAAATTTGCTTTCAAAGAAGGCCCCAACGGGGACCTCCGGCGGTCTGTTGGGTCTCTCACTTGCTGTGATGACATTTACATCAGAAACGTCCGACCAGTAATTGTCGACGGCGCCTGTAGGCTTTACAGATACTGACACTGTGTATTCCGCATTAGCGTGAGGTAGTCTGGTCAAGTTGTACCGGTATGTATGATTCATTAATGGTTGTATCGATTCTATAATACTGTAATTTGCTTGAAACCCACATTGAGAAAATTTTTCTTTTGGCGATACCTTTATCCAATGAACAACATTGTTTTCCAAATAAATACGAATGTTGTCATGAATACGCCATTCCAACTCTACACTGTGTGGACTTCTGCTTATAATTGCCAGGTTTGTAGGTTTACTGGGTTTCACGATGTCATAATGATTTTGTGAGAAAGTTTGAGTAATATTTCCACACCTATTCTTCGCTTCGAGTCTGAACTCCAACGTTGCAGTAGTCTGCTTGTATCCACTCAACGTTCCATTTTTAGAGGCTTTACCAATAATCCATTTGCAAGACTTTTTCCCAGAACTATTAATAATAGCTTTGCACGCTGCAAGAGTATGTGGAGGGTAGATGTAGCGGAGTACTACATCATAATCAGTACTTATGTAACCTGACGGAGTCCACTCACAGGTCAATTCTTCAACATCCTTCGATATGCACGTAAAGTCTGACACATATTCTGGAGGCGATACGTGCACGAATACGGTATTGTCGCCACCACATCCTGTACATCGATCGTCTACACAGTAATACATCTGGCTCCGTCTAGGCTTAGGACTTTCTTCTACCAGCATAATAGTTGTGTCATTCACTATTCTAGTTCCTGGTGTAATTTTAGCTTCGGTTTCGAAGTGAAGGCTTTGCGATGCGTTAACTCCGCTCGATGTACAATAAATCACCAAATCTTCACCTCTCGGTACGTAATATACATCTTTAGGGTGGATATGAGGTGAATTGTCTCCAGCAGAATCCTTGAATAAGCACGATATTATCATTAAACAAAACACAGAATAGCCCGGCACCATTATCACATAGGTCAAACATCTGAGTATCCTGTAGTTACATCAGTATCAATAAACTACTACGTATGATTATTGCGCTCAGTTTTTTGACAAAACAGTAACAAATGCTGTTATATTGTTTTGCAATGACGTCGTCATATCGCTCGAATGAATCTACTCGGACTAAAGGAGGATACTACGCGAAACAACATAGTGTTGAGGCGAACTCGTCGCAAACGCATTGCGGAAAATGATTTATTAAATTATACATTGACTGCTGTAAATTTCGACTCAGACGCTGTGATGTAAAGTTGAATTTATAAATATTATCGATCGGGATCACCTTCCTATGGGTTTGTTATTGACGGTATTTTTGGTTCATATTCGTTCCAGATGCGAACTTCTATTTGATTTCTTAATAAATTTAAGTATTCGGCGATATATTAAGGTCATCTATAGAGTACAAGGAAAATGTCGTGATATTTTAAATTAAAACTGTATGATATTCCCAGTATAGTAAAATATTCTATGTGATATAAAGAGCGATAAATAGAATAAAGAACTTTGACTACAAAGAAACAGAACGCATTCTGGAGTTTGTAACGTAGTAGTAACCCAATGTTCCAATATCTTAAAGCAACACGTCGATTCACAATACACACACACATTCCCTCTCACTCTCACACCTTCACGCTCACACACTTTCACCCACCCACACACACATAAAATACTGTTATAATTTTTATATATATTTCTGTGTAAAAAGTGTAAAATGTGTCATAAACTTAAATAATGTGTAACGCGGAGGAGCGGGGCTTCCTGCCACAGGCTATTATATGCTTAACAGGAAGACCCGGTGCAACTTATAATTTTGAAATTTTTAAGTTTATATAAAATATTTTTCATTTTCATTTTTCATATAAAATTGCACAATATTATGAGTGCGCCATTGTATTTATTTATCAACATCTTACTTACGTGACCTTCTCACTCGATGGCCACTGTCGATGAGACCTTAAATGAATGCGCGCTCAAGTATAATCCTCAGTTTGATGAGTTTCGTCTTAATCAGGCCTTTATCTTTCAGAGAAATTAGAAGAAGCTATAGAGACATCGGTATGGCGAGAGAACCACTACCCTCACCTGTGTGCGCCATTCTCGCCCTGTGTCATCTTGCAATGGACGTACAGAGACGGTCAGTACTGCCTCACATACACAACATGACGAAAGTAAAGTCAACGCCAACATTTTACGGACTAGTCTATCTTCTATCTATCTATACTATAATAAATCTGTAGAATCGACGTGTCTGTACATTGAATTTTTTTGTCAAAAACTGATTGAGGGTGATGTAAGAAGTGTAACAGAACACAATAAGACCATTTTTAAAAATTTTGTCTGTCTGTCTGTCTGTTTGTCTGAACCGGCTAATCTCCGAAATTACAAAACCAAATTTGATGCGGTTTTCACAATTAAATTAGGCGTAGGTCAAGGCAACATCTAAGCTTTATTTCATCAAAATCGGTTCACGCAATAAAAAGATATCTTCAAAAAACCTAAATCAACATACCTGTATATGGAGAATCGACGTGTCAATCTGTACATTGAAAATACTTGCCAAAAATGGTTTGAGGGTATACAGAATACAAAAAAAACAGCCAAGTGCGAGTCAGACTCGCGCACCGCGGGTTCTGTACAGAATAACTACAATGCCTGATTCAATTCAAATAGCAAAGACAAAAGAAGGTGCTTTAGTGGTTAATGTTTAAAAGTGATTTTGAAACATTACCTCAGTGTTTGAAGTGACTGATTGATTGACACGTGTTTTTTTACATTCGATAGGCTTCCGTTTGACCATAATCTTACCTGATGTTAAGCGACGATGATGTCTAGGATAATAAACGGTTGCCTATAAATAGTCTATTCACTCTGGCCTTGAAGTTATCGTAATGGTATCGCTTAGGTAAAACAAAAGTCGGCAGAGAATTCCACTGCTTAGCTGTAAGCACGTGGTAAGTGACAATAAGACCGTTGGATAGAAATCATGTTAGGCTCTGCTTCCTTTCATACCGGAACACAACAGTGCTATTAACAATTCTGGTTGGTGGCAGACTAAGGTACCATGGTGGTAGCGAGCCAGGCAGACAAAAATGGCTTACCACCAACCAAACTGAGTTCCGATAGATACTGGGAATCGAACACTAGACCTCCGGATTGTGAATCGAACATTTAGCAATTAGGTCACGGAGGCGGTAACTACTCTAATTTAACGAAAAACTGAACATTTTAATAGACAACACAAACTGTTATAGACAAAACAATACAATTCGAACAATATTCACATAACAGACTAAATATAATAAAAGCCAGATGGGCATAGAAAATGCCTTCACCATCATCATCATTAGCCAGGAAACGTCCACTGCTGGACATAGGCTTCTTTCTGCCTGAAAATGCCTTTGCGATAAGCCAAGTAAGCCAAACCAAGTACCGACAGGTACTGGGACTTATTGTCAAAACTGTATGTACAAAAACAAAAAATCAATCAAACCATGGGACCTCAGGGTTGTTAGTTACGGAGGCAGATAATTTTTTAAACAATAGGTATTATTATTTTTAGGTACAGATTTTGATTTGAATCTTATATAAAATTCAAAGTCCTGACTAACTGACTTATTTATTAACGCACAGCCTAAACCACTGGTCCTATAGACATGAAATTTGGAGGCTGTGTTCTTTGTAAAGTGAAAGTATCCGCTAAGAAAGGATTTCTCGAAATTCCACCCCTATCTTCTTCTTCTTCTATCTATCTTCTATCTTCTTCTTCTTCTATACTATAATAAATCTGTAGAATCGACGTGTCTGTACATTGAATTTTTTTGTCAAAAACTGATTGAGGGTGATGTAAGAAGTGTAACAGAACACAATAAGACCATTTTTAAAAATTTTGTCTGTCTGTCTTTCTGTCTGTCTGTCTGTCTGTTTGTCTGAACCGGCTAATCTCCGAAATTACAAAACCAAATTTGATGCGGTTTTCACAATTAAATTAGGCGTAGGTCAAGGCAACATCTAAGCTTTATTTCATCAAAATCGGTTCACGCAATAAAAAGATATCTTCAAAAAACCTAAATCAACATACCTGTATATGGAGAATCGACGTGTCAATCTGTACATTGAAAATACTTGCCAAAAATGGTTTGAGGGTATACAGAATACAAAAAAAAACAGCCAAGTGCGAGTCAGACTCGCGCACCGCGGGTTCTATACAGAATAACTACAATGCCTGATTCAATTCAAATAGCAAAGACAAAAGAAGGTGCTTTAGTGGTTAATGTTTAAAAGTGATTTTGAAACATTACCTCAGTGTTTGAAGTGACTGATTGATTGACACGTGTTTTTTTACATTCGATAGGCTTCCGTTTGACCATAATCTTACCTGATGTTAAGCGACGATGATGTCTAGGATAATACACGGTTGCCTATAAATAGTCTATTCACTCTGGCCTTGAAGTTATCGTAATGGTATCGCTTAGGTAAAACAAAAGTCGGCAGAGAATTCCACTGCTTAGCTGTAAGCACGTGGTAAGTGACAATAAGACCGTTGGATAGAAATCATGTTAGGCTCTGCTTCCTTTCATACCGGAACACAACAGTGCTATTAACAATTCTGGTTGGTGGCAGACTAAGGTACCATGGTGGTAGCGAGCCAGGCAGACAAAAAATGGCCACCAACCAAAAAGAGTACCGATAGATACTGGGAATCGAACACTAGACCTCCGGATTGTGAATCGAACATTTAGCAATTAGGTCACGGAGGCGGTAACTACTCTAATTTAACGAAAAACTGAACATTTTAATAGACAACACAAACTGTTATAGACAAAACAATACAATTCGAACAATATTCACATAACAGACTAAATATAATAAAAGCCAGATGGGCATAGAAAATGCCTTCACCATCATCATCATTAGCCAGGAAACGTCCACTGCTGGACATAGGCTTCTTTCTGCCTGAAAATGCCTTGGCGATAAGCCAAGTAAGCCAAACCAAGTACCGACAGGTACTGGGACTTATTGTCAAAACTGTATGTACAAAAACAAAAAATCAATCAAACCATGGGACCTCAGGGTTGTTAGTTACGGAGGCAGATAATTTTTTAAACAATAGGTATTATTATTTTTAGGTACAGATTTTGATTTGAATCTTATATAAAATTCAAAGTCCTGACTAACTGACTTATTTATTAACGCACAGCCTAAACCACTGGTCCTATAGACATGAAATTTGGAGGCTGTGTTCTTTGTAAAGTGAAAGTATCCGCTAAGAAAGGATTTCTCGAAATTCCACCCCTAACAGGGTAAAATAAGGGATGTAAGTTTGGACGAAAGTACGTCATTTTTGAAGATAAGTTTGTATAGGAACTCTGTTGTTTTTGAAGTCAATATCATGAAAATTGATAAGCAGCCTTAAGAAATAAAATTAAGAGTGACGTGTTTTAGCGATTTTGAAAAATCAACGCCTTAAGAGTGGAAACAGGGTTACAAAATTATTTTAAAGTCAACCATTTTTGAAGATAATGCCATGAAAATTCATATGTGGTTAGGTTAGATATAAAGAAATACGTGTTTTATGGAGTTTTAATGGGGATGAAAGGGGGGATGAAAGTTTGTATGGGAGCTCTGTTGTATTTGAAGTCAATATCATGAAAATTGATACTCAGTAAGTGGCTAGATTTGAAACAAAGAAATACGTGTTCCACAGGTTATTAATGGGGGTGGTTCATTTTGTATGATAACTCTGATGTTTTTGTAGTCATCAGCATGAAAATTCAGACTCAGTCTTATGAACTACAGTTAAGGGTGACGTTTTTTGTGTTTTAGAAAAATCATCCCCTAAAGGGATGCAAATTAAAATTTCAGTTCCTCATTTTTGAAGATAATAACAAGAAAATTGTTAAGTGGTTAGAGAGTGGAAACAGATAAATACGTGTTTCCGCATACTTTTAATGGGGGTGAATAGGGGTTGAATGTTTGTATGGGAACTCTGTGTTTTCCGAATTCATCAGCATGAAAATGGGTAGTTATCCTTACTGATAAAAGTTAAGTGTGACGTAGTTTCACACATAAACGATCTAATATTTAAAAATGTCACGGTTTTTGTGGTCGCACTTCTGCGAAACGGCTAGACCAATTTTTATGTGTGAATCTTGCAGCCTCTTACCCCCACCTCTTACCCATATTTTATATCGATTTTAGAATTGGACGATTTTAGAATTGGATAAATCCTAAAGTCCACGCGGGCGGAGCCGCGGGCAGAAGCTAGTTTGACATAAGTGTGTGTAGAAAGTTTTTGAAAATGAATTAAATTTAAAAAAGTTACGCAAGAATTCCATTTTATACCGAAAATGCCTAACATTAGCTGATACTCCTCAAACTGCAGAATCGATTTTTACCAAATATCGCAAAAACCTCCGCAAGGAATCTTGTTTTCACGTATAAAAAAACACAGACGCGTCCAACTTACATATATCACTCCTCTTTTTGTGTCGGGGGTTAAAATAGATGTAACGATGACATCTTTCATTAACTGTAGTCTTAGTAAATAAAAACTACCAATATAGTTTATAAAGAAATTCTATGTTCTAACTGTCATAAAGTCTACTACTACTACGAAGTCGCGGGCTCCAGCTAGTAGTAAATAAACTTTCTGTCGATAAGAACCACACTGCATAAACTGTGGCAGCATTCGTGTCAGATGCACTCTCAAAGTGGTCCGTGAAATTTTGGCGACGATTTTAGGCGTTTTCGCCCTCGGTAAACAAAAATTCATGTTTTCCGTCCGTTTTCTACAATTTTAACATCTCACTGTTTTGAGTAAAAGTTGTTTGAATTGTCAAGTGTTATTTTGTTTTAATCTACATAACTTATCTATATTTATTTATATACACATGTTTATAATACATGATTGTCTCTATAGGGACTGTAGTGAACCTGCCATGGGCGCTCCTGGTGGAAGGGGATATCATAGTGCTGCGTCCTGGCCAGGAGGTGCCGGGACACTGCCGCGGGCTGCTTCCCGGCGACCCCGAGCTATTCTTCGGGCAGACCTTCCAGCCAACCTCACAGGTATGTTAGTTACGATTTGATTATTATTGTATACCTAAGCATGTCACCATAACAAAAATAAAATATTATATTTTAACTGCCGCCATATTTGAAAATGGTGCCAGTAAGATTGTTATGGCCGGTCCTCTTATACTTTTTTTTTAGAAATAAATATTGAAAGCACTTGAAGTTGGTTCGACGAATAACAATCCGATATCATAATCTGTAAAAGTGTCCGCCATTTTGTTCGCGTTCGATATTTAACTTCGAAAATGAATCCGTTGAAGTAATTGAAAAAGGGGCAGCCATTTTGAATATTTTTTGTCTCTGGTCCTATTGTGATAATTTTTTTGCTGTTGTGTGTGTGATGTGTTTGCACTTGGCCTTGATCTCACCTGATGGTGACCATAAGGCCATTGGATGGTATGCGTGCGCAATCAGAAGCCTCATTATTTGTATAGGAAACACAATATTAAGTATAGCCATTACATTTATGTTATTTTCTATGGTTATAAAAGCAAATATTGGGCGTCTAACTTAAAAATATCAGATCGTAAGTTAAAAAAAACGTATTTTATACTTTTCCTCACAGTAACGGTTTTTGATACTTAATTTTTAAAAATCTCATACAAATATCATACAGTGTATATTCTTACAAGTTTAGTATAATTAATAGTAACATCGATACATTTCATTAGTCACTGAGCTATTGAATGTTATCGTATTATTATTTGTGACCACAAACAACTAAAACCCTAAACCCTTCAGGAGCCCCATTGCCTTCGATGACTCACGTAAATCAATCAAACTCGGGTTTTAATCAACAGTCATGGCCACAAATTTGTAACATGTCACATTAAATTTTGTGGTTAAAAAAATTACATTTCACTTAGATGATAAATTTAAAATGTATAGTTAATTGTAAGTGGCTTAGGTGACAGTGTATAAAACTAAAGTAGAACTAAAATAAAATAAATTTTAAGTGAGAGTAAGTCACTGTTTACCCAAAACCAGTCTCGGCTGTTCGTTAATTAGATCGAGCACAATACACAGATCACTCGCAACTAGATGTGGCATTGTGAGTGAGTAAATAATAACTATACCAGAGACCACTGGATTGTGAATACAAGCGTTTATCCACTAGTATATGAAGCGGTTAAATATTCAAGGCTGCTCTCTGGCTGGCTACCACCATGGTACCGAAATCTGCCGACAAACCGCACTGTTTTGTTCCGGTATGACAGGTGCAGGCCTAACGCATAACTGAGTATGTTCCTGTGGTATGAGAGCGGTACGGGAGGGTGTGTTTCATCATCAGCAGCCGGGAAACGTCCACTACTAGACATAGACCTCCCTCATGGTACGCCACATCGACCGGTCTCGAGCCATCTGCATCCAGCGACTCCCTGCGACTCTAACCAGGTCGTCGGTCCATCTAGTAGGGGGACGGCCTGGTAGACATTTCCCGGTACGTGGTCGCCACTCGAGAACCTTTACTCCCCACCAGTTATCGGTTCTTCGAGCGATGTGGCCTGCATATTGCCACTTCAGCTCACTGACTCGTCGAGCTATGTCGGTGACCTTCGTTCGTCTACGGATTTCCTCATTCCAGACCTTATCCGTAGAGAAATTCCGAGCATAGCTCGTTCCATTGCTCGCTGAGTGACTTTGAGCTTGTTTATTCGGCCCACAGTAAAGGACCACGTTTTGGTTCCGTATGTCATCACTGGCAACACGCACTGATTAAAGACTTAAGACACGGGAGGGTGTGTTTACGGAACGTTAAACGACGCATAACTTCAGTCGGGCGTAAAGCCAGCGCCTGATTAGCTTGAAGCGTATGGGTGAGCACGCGTTCCATTGAACGGCCTTTTCGTCACTTATCATCAGGTAAGATGGAGGACAAATGCAAACCTATCATTATGTGTACCAGCATATTACAGCTACGTTTTCCTTAGCATTTTTCAAATGTGTACATCTAATTATAACTAAATTGAGACTTATGACCGTGTTGTATTGTTTATGCATAGGTGACTATCTTGAAACGAGTTTTCCTTCAACGTGTAGGCATATATGATATGTAAAATTGTACATTTTAACATGTACCGTTGTGCTTTTGAAATAGGTTCACTTCCTACCAAACCGGGGGTTATGAAAATGGCGACTCATAGGAAGCTGGTAACACATATGTATCACGGACATGTTACTGCCATCGCCTCTGGTCATCTTTGTCTCGTAATAGGCATCTGACATGGCTAATCTCTTACAAAGTGATTTCTGAAAAACGCTCTGACAACTGCGCCATAGAGGCCGCTCTGTTGTTGCCTTCATAAAAAGCTCTGTGTGTAATATGAGGGATATTCATGCTCAGCAGTGTCCAGTTATACAACTGGTAACGATTTCTTTCGTTTCATATATTTGCGATTTTTTTTGAATACCTAAAGTTGGTTCGAATCCAATATACTCGTAAACAAAACTATGAGTGTACCAAAATCTTGATGATCTCAAAGTATTTCTAAGATGAGTGTAATCAAAATTTGAAGACTACTGATGTGCAAGTGATGTGAATTGTTGAACGCCTGTCGTCCCTTTCGTGGTAGACAGAGAAGGAAACAGTATCAAACGCCGCTCGGCCATGTTTGTTACAAAATGGCTGATAAAAATTCCACCTTTCTGGGAGATTCCGACACTCGTCAGCCCGTCGACATATAGGCTTGGTGGAAGTGGTTATCCTATTCTTCAAGGCCATCTTAATGACCTGGATGATTTGAAATCACGTCCGGACGGAAACGGAAACTGGAAACTACCACCTCCACAAGTGGGGTCTGAAGAAGTCATGTGACTGTCTGACGCTCCACAGCAAACATGTTGTTTAGGAGTCTATCAACGATTGTACTTGTGGTTTTGAGGATCTACATGAGTTTAGCGTAAAATTTTAAATAGGTTAAGTGCAATAATAATAAACCCGTTCCCTTCGCCGAAAAGCCACGACAGACGGACTACGAAAATGCAGCCGGTGCAGACGGCACCAACCTTTTGGCTTATAGTCCAAGTGTAGACCTGTAATGAGCCAGGTTGGCCTTTTGTCACCTACATGAAGATAAGGATGCTCAAAGCAAGGAGACGGCGCGTGGTAGAACTTTGTACAATTTCCCGGTGTATATAATAAAGTATGCATCGTATCCCGAGGCAGGTGTCATTAAAGATAATTATAATAATCTCTTGGCGTGCGTATTTCCCCCTATGTTGCGGAAATAATGTGCGGAATATATTATCTTGTGTATCCCCCCTGGCTACAATCAATTAGGTATATATAGTTCCCGCAAACAACTTGAAAAATGACCTTGGTTACGTAGAAAATAATTTTTAGGTCTGTTTGGCGGGATGCGGGAGGGGAACGTCATTACGGACGCATTGAGGCGCGTGATTGGCCATTTCGCCTCTCTGTCCCGATGCTCGAAATCATCCCCACTATACCCATATTTGTTCAATCTCCGTCACTCAACTTTTTTACAAGAGTTCATTTTGTTGTTCATCTCCGCGAGAGGTCCGTGACGTTATGTTTGTCCAGAGCAGAGATAAGGCATCCAGAGCCAATCGTCGTAACGCCGCGGTGATATCGCCCCGTGGAGACAGTCCCTTAGAATTCGTTATGAATTTGGTGTCATGGCGAGAATTTCATCGCTATTTTCTCGCCCGAGGAGACGACGCCGAAGTTTGAATAACAGATTAGATATATCGAGCGCTGACGTCACAGAATTTAAATGGACTTGTGCATGTTGTTGTTTGCACCATGTGAATGTTATAATTAGAAAACTCTTATTTTATTTATCTTCACACATTGTCTTTTAAAGTGGATCATGTTTCTGTCACAGAACCCACTAAACAACGTTAAGATGGGGAGAAGCGAATGTTCAGCAGTTGACGATTTCAGGCTATTTATAAAAAAACATGACATAGATGACTATACTAATAAATTGAGGCTCCACAGAAATGTAAAAAGTTCTGTGGATATCACGCTTACATCCTTCAGTATATATGCATCCGGTGACATGAAGGCCAAGTGCTAAAACATTTAAATTATCTTTTTACATCATTGCACGTGAAAGTTAATTTATTTTCCAATACTACCTTCGCGGACCTTAATTTTCGGACCACCAGTTGAGGTCACTGCTTTAGCCTACTTAGCATGGAGTTAGACCTAGATTAATATTTAGTTATTTTGGTGCCTTTTCATTTAACATTTTATTCAATTGTTTTTCAGAAGAAAGAGTCGTTCAGCACTCCGCGTGTTCGCACCCCCCACCCTAACAAAGCGTTTCGTATGTGCGAGACCCCCTACTTGAAGAACCTGGAAGTGGCCCTCGAACAGGCCACCACAAGGCCGGTAACTGTCTTCGAGAAGCAGAGGTACTTGGTAAGTATATCTCATTGAAGTATGAGGTAATGTGGCTGTTAGTATTCGTTATCTGGCAGGTTTCCGCAACTCGACGTCAGATGCGCCTATTTTGCGTGATGGGGTGGTGTGACTTACTCATGCAGCAGCAGCCCAGCCGCTTATTTGTGTGGTTTAAGGCCACTGGGAGCGACCTCGGTGTTCCGAGGTACTTTGCCCGTAGTATTGCTACTCCTCCGCACTCCAGCAGGACGTGAGCAGCTGTGGCCTCCATGCATGCTCTGCACAGAGGGCTGTCAGTGATACCTAGAGTGAACAGGTGTTTGTTGTAGTCCATGTCCTGTAATTGCTCCTACAATCAGGAAAAGTTGACACCTGCGTAGTTCTAACAATGGTTTCGTGAGGCGCCGGGTACTGGTTTGCATGGCCTGTTTCAACTGTCTGTAATTTCCCCATGACTCCCACTATTTGTAGCGGCATTGTAGGATGTGTCGTTCAATTTAATATTGTACACCAAATAAATATATTAAATGTAATATTAAAGTTACAATAAACGCACAACAGATGGCCTTATCGCTAAAAGCGATCTCTACCGACAACCTAACCTTTGGATAGAGGTAATAAAGCATAATATACGAAGTATGTAACAAAAAACGGGCAAGTGCGAGTTGGACTCGCGCACTTACAGTTCCGAGCGATGGAAAGAAACGTATGTCCACCGTACATTGAACAAAAGCTAATTTTCCCGACCGCACAACTAAGTTTGTTGGTCAAGTTCTTTTATGATTTCTAATTTTTTTTCGATTAGACCCTTTCGATGCGCTGCACAAGGAGTTCTTATTTTGAGCCTGAAAGCAACAAATTGAAAATTTCTTCCCTAGACATGGAAATGCCATTTCCATCCCGCTATTTAGATAATGAAATAGTTAATTTACGGACAGGAAAGATGATTTTTTTTGACCTATCATAAGAACGAGAACACGGTAGATTTAAGATTACTCTGCGTCTGACCCCGAGGTTAACTAGACAAGTTATACTATTTAAGGACGCACGTCGCGCACGTTTTGACCTCCGATGCTAAATCCGTGCATGATTAAACCTAAAAAATTATGTCACCGAACACCAATATTTAATAAATAATTACTACTACAAGTTATTTATGTTTATATCTTGACATTATAATCCGGTATCTAAATTTTGCATGGAATCTGTTCGAAATGGACTGTATATTTATTATAGAAAATGGTTTAAATGAAACGATGCGTACGGACAAGATTCTAAAACCAGTCGGGTTATGTTCACTAAAAGATTCCCAATAGTCAGCTGATTTAGGCTCTCTCTATGGCTCGGGTTCAATGCCCTTCGTCAGCTGGTCAGAGTCGATGTACTTCGGGTCAATGACCTCTCACAGCTGATCGGGTAGGACTTCGTCTTCAGGTGAATGACCTCTTCACCGGTCAGATGTTCCCAGGAGCGCTTGTTTCTTGAGGAGACTTCTTCTTTCTTGAGAGGCGAACTGACTTGCGAGGAACTTTTGAGGAACGTTTCGAGCCTATATTTATACTCTGGTGCACACTCGCTGTCGTTCATGGACGAGGCGAGGTGACCAGCTATCTCTTTCTAGCGCGCGGGGGTGCGCGGGTCGGGGGAAACACCCCCCCTAACGAAGCAATACGTGAAAGAGAGCCTGGTTTTTGGTTCCCTTTTGAGAGTTATTTCAGCTATGACTGGGGAACCTTTTCAGTGAAACCAAGCCTCATAGTATCTTTATTCACATAACTTAGGTACTATTACATAGCCTGGCAGGTATATTCTATACTATAACTATTACAACTGTATGCCGTGTACTATGGCTACGCTATACTCAATTACAGTACTTTATTTCTAAGTTTACGAAGATTTGTTACACAAATACATGTTTTATTGCGTGTTGCGAACATAAACTCCCGCCGCAGCTCTTATGAGCTGAAAACGTCTTTTTCGTGTTCGCTGTCCGTCGGCAGGATGACTAGCTTCTTAGTCGGTCTTCGGAGTATTCCCTTGTTGGTGCGTACGTCGGCAGCGCGTACTTCTCCGTCGGGTCCCGGGAACGTAGCGATGACTTCTCCTCGAGGCCAGTTGTTGCGTGGAAGAGTGCCATCCGCGATGAACACGAGGTCGCCGAGTCGGAGCAGGCCATTGCTGGCTCGTGGCTCCCGCCGGTTTTGCAGTTCTGGTAGGTACTCTCGTATCCACCGTTTCCAGAACATTTCGGCGAGCGCTTGACTCGCTCGCCATTCTTTTCTGCCGGCCGCGTCTGACTCGTCGAAAGCACCGGGTTGTGGCACTCTCGACGGTCCCCCCAACAGGTAGTGATTAGGGGTGAGCGCTTCCTCGTCTTCAGGTGACGTCGACACGTGAGTGAGAGGGCGACTGTTCACCGTATGTTCTACTTCGACGAGAAGCGTGTTCAACGTTTCCTCTCTCGGCGCTCGTTCATGTAGTACGACGTGAAGTGCAGTCTTGACACTTCTGACGAGGCGTTCCCACGCACCGCCCATGAATGGGGCGCTAGGTGGGATGTAGCGCCATCTGATGGCACGTGCAGTGGCGTCTTCATGCAGCGCCTCTTCAGCGGCGCGGCGTAACTCGGAGTCGGCGCCTTTGAGGTTGGAGCCTTGATCCGACCACAGTTCGGTCGGGCACCCGCGCCTGGCGATGAACCGCCGCAGCGCCATCACCGCGGAGTCGGTGCTCAGGCTGCCGGCGAGCTCGAGGTGCACGGCCCGAGTGGTCAGGCACGTGAACAGCACCCCGTACCTTTTTTCTTTGCTTCTTTTTACCGTCACCATGAGTGGACCGAAGTAGTCCACCCCGGTGAAGGTGAAGGCGCGCTGGTGGTGCGCTAGACGTCCTCTCGGCAGGTTCCCGGTGGACGGCTGTGGTGGAGTTGCCCGCCTCATCCGGCAGGGCAAGCAGTGGCTCAGCTCAGCGCGCACGGCGTGGCGAAGGCGCAGCACCCAAAAGTGCTGCCGCACTTCGGCCATGGTGATGTTGCAGCCGCCGTGATGCAGTTGTACGTGGCTCCACGCGATGTACAGCCGCGTCCACCGGTGACCGCTGTCGAGGAGGGCTGGCTCTCGCTGCGCTGGTGTGAGGTCGTCCGCTGCTGCTATTCTAGAACGAAGTCTAATAATGTCGTCGTTGTCGATGATGAGCGACAAGGAAGACAGTCGACTGGAGGTTGCAAGCGGTTTCCCGGCTTGCAAAGCTATTTTCTCCTCCCGGAAGACGTCTTCCTGTTGCGATTTCACCCAAATGTCCACGGCGCGAGTGACGTGGTGCGCCTCCAGCGGCACCAACTTCAACTGCGCCCGACTTCTCGGTCTCGCGTCGATCTTCTTTTTCTGGGTCGAACTCGTCCGCTTCCACTCGGGGTCTCGTTCTGCGTTGGCGCGTGTCCTCTTATAGGCTGTGTTGCAGTGTTCCCGCCTCTTCAACCTGTCTATGAATTGTAATACACGTGCCGTAGCACGAATTAAGCGGGGATATTTTGAAAATCGATTAATGTCCGGTAGACCCTCGGCCAGACGCACGGCGCCGACGACGACACTGACACGCTCTTCCCCGGTTAAGGCGGCCGCGGCGACCTCTTCTTGTGGCCAGTGTTCCTCGTCCAAATTGAGGAACTCGGGGCCGCGGAACCAGCGATGAGTGGAACCGAAATTAGAAGGCGTGTCTCGTGTCGCATCGTCAGCGACGTTCTCCCCGGTCGGGACCCATCGCCACTCAGCCGTCTTGGTCTCGTCCATGAGCTCCGCCACTCGGTGCGCGACAAAGGGCTTGTAAACGCGTGGGCCGTTCCGCAGCCAAGCTAACACGGTTCGCGAGTCCGTCCAAAATATGCGTTTGTTTGGCCTTATGTCGTGCTCCTCGATGGCGGAGCGCGCCAGACGACACCCCAGAACAGCGGCTTGCAGCTCGAGTCTCGGAATTGACGTGAGCTTGTTTAGTTGTGCTACTCTACCCTTCCCTGCTATAAGGGACACTCTTACACTGCCGTCTTCGTTTACGATACGCCAGTACACAGCGCTGGCGTAGGCGTGGCTGCTCGCGTCGACGAAGGTGTGTAGCTCTGTTCTCGCGGCGGTGGAGAGATGCGGGTGGCAGCGTGGCACGGAGAGCTGTTCGAGTTTGAGTATGTTACCTACCCATTTTCTCCAGTTAGTCGCTTCCGTCTCTAACAGCTCGGCGTCCCAGTCGATCCCGCTGCGCCATGTCTCCTGCAGGATCTTCTTCGCCTGTATGGTGACTGGAGTAGCTAAACCTAGTGGGTCAAACAGGGACATAACAGTGCTAAGGGCTTCACGTTTAGTGGGTGTTTTATCACCCTTCAAAATAGTATCTTGGATTTTGAATCTATTGATGTTGAAGGATAGTGTATCCGTGCTTGGTTGCCAGACCATACCGAGTATCTTTTCTCTGTCCAGCTCAACTATTTCTTCTCGTCGTCCGGGCGATAGTTCCGATACGACGGAGCTGGAGTTTGAGGCCCACTTCTGTAGGAAGTAGTTGGCTCGGCTATGTATGAAGGCTACCTGTGAAGCCACCTTTATAGCTTCCTCCTTGCTGTCGTAGCTAGCCAAATAATCGTCTACGTAGTGATTCCGTATTATGGCTGCTGCGGCTGCAGGATACCTATCCTTGAAGTCCTCTGCATTCCTATTTTTCACAAAAATCGCGGTGCATGGTGAAGACGTAGCTCCGAAGATGACACTCTTCATCCTATACTCACACGGTGGTCCCTCTCTTCTATCATCGCGCCACAGAAAACGTTGCATGTCGCGGTCCTCAGGTCGTATTGCCACACGGAGGAACATGTCTTTTATGTCCGCCGTCACCGCTACAGGCCGCTGTCGGAACCTCATGAGGACTCCCGGCAGCGACTGCAGAAGGTCAGGACCGGGCAACAACATGTCGTTGAGGCATGTTCCCTGTGTTCTCGCGGCCGCGTCGTGAACGATGCGAAGCTTATCTGGTTTCTGTGGGTTCAGGACCGGGAAATGAGGTAGATACCAGACCTTACTAGACTTGGTTGCAGGTGCGGGCTCGGCGTAGTCATTCTGCAGCAGGACCTCCATCTGACATCTGTACCTCTGCTTGATCTCGGGACTTTTGTCGAGCTTTCTTTCTATCGCGGTCAACCTCTTGAACGCGGCGTCGTAGCTCTCTGGTGGCTGCCGGTGATCGTCGCGCCACAAAAGTCCGGATTCGAATCCTCCCGCCGGTAGGCGCCTAGTGGTGTCCTCCAGGATTGTCAGGGCCCGTTGCTCTGCTTCCGTGTGGGAACGTTTCGGTGTCACGCACAGCGAGTCCAACGCGAAGTGTTCTTTCATCATCTGTTCCATACTGTCCTGTTGCTCACCCGAGGTGTTTACGACGTGATGGACCCGCTGTGCGCGTCCTCCCATGTCTCGCACGCCGTGTAGTACCCAGCCGAGGTCCGTCAGTGAGGCGACAGGCTGATCTCTCTCTCCTCTGCGGACACTGTGCGTCAGCAACAGGTGCCAGTTGTCCTGGCCTATCAGGACGGTCGGTGCTCCCATCTCGTACGTTATATCCTCCAGGTCTTGCAGGTGAGTGTAGCGTTGCAGCGTCTCCGCTGGTACGGATTGAGCGGACAGGTCGAGATCTTTCATCGTTCTAGCACTTACTTTGAAGGTGTCGCTATGGCGGCCGCTTACATCGAAGCAAACCCGCTGCGACGTGGTCGCATCTATCTTGGCTCCGGCGACGCCTTCGATGAAGAAAGCTTCGGTGGGACCTGTTGCTCCTATCTTCTCTGCTACAGCTGCATCTATGAGGGTACACGTAGAACCGTCGTCCAATAAAGCGTACGTGTCGTGTGTTCCCAGTGGTCCGGACACGCGTACGGGTAACACCTTTAATAAAGCTGTGGTGTTCTGCTTCTCTCTAGTCGAGGTGACTATGGCGGTGGCTGGCTTGTCGTCCTGCTGCGGTCTCGTCGTTGGCCGTGGCGAGGCACTATGCAACATTGGATGATGCGAATATGTACATCCACTTACCTCGCACGGCTTCAGTTTGCAATTGTGACGGAATCTCCTTACTTGCAAGCAGCGAAAGCACAGCCGGTGCTTCTTGGCTAGTTCCCACCTCGACTGTACATCTGCCTTCTTCATGGCGGCACACGATGTCGGTTGGTGATTGCCTTCATGACATATCAAACATGATGGCTTGGGCGTTACTGGTGACGGTCGCTGGTCGTCGACGTGATAGCTGCGCACCGCTTGCGTGCGCCTAGGTCGAGCGATCGTCTCCCGCCTAGCGAATGGCTCCCGCCGATCTTCAGTTGTGATCGTCTCAGCCGGAGCAAAATTGCCACATCTATCAGCTGTGCGTTGTAAAAACCTCGTTAATTTTATTAAGTCCGGTTCATCGTCGATCTGCTCAGCTGCGTAATCGTAGAACCGGTACTTCAACGTAGTTGGCAATTTATCTATAACGATCCTTACAACCTCCGGGTTGTATAAATAGTGCACTTTATTTAACGCCTTAACCGTGGCGGTAATATTGGACACTTGTGATGAAAACATACAAACTTCCTTGGGGCTATCACTCAGCCTCGGCAGTCCTCGAAGTTTGTTCATCTCGGCCATCACCAAGGCCTCCGGTCGACCAAACCTTGTGCTCAGCAGTTGTAGAACCTCAGCAGCACTCGTCGACCCGATGAAAAGGCACTGTACTGCTTCTCGTGCGGCTCCTTTTAGACTGCGACGCAGACGGGCCAGGTTCTCCTGTTCTCCTAGATGGCGCGCAGAGTCCTCATAGGCGGCCTTGAAGGGCAACCAATCGTTGGAGGCTCCGCTGAAGATCGGCAACTCTGGAGCTGGGCGTGGTGCTATGGCAGGTTGCACGGCTCGGGCAGCTTGTGTGATGGCCGTGGCTAACTCTTTATAATTAAAGTGATCTATGGGAGGTGAGCACGCATCCATCCTTCTCAGCTGGTTGTGTTCCGCGGCTGTGGGAACATGCTGTGTTCGTGCTTCCTCCTCTCTATAACTAAAACTATCTATGGGAGGTGAGCACGCATCTATTCTTCTTGGCAGGTTGTGTTCCGCGGCTGTGGGTACATGCTGCCTTCGTGCTTCCTCTCGTCTATATGCATCGTCCTGCTGCTGCATGGGCGATGATGATGCGTGTGCGTGATACGGCACACGGTCTATGGCACGCTTCGAATCTATTACGTGCTGGTCACTGAGTACACACCTTCTATATGTCTGCGGCTGACGATAGATGGGCATTTGGACAGGGGTCACTGCAGTGAGGCGCTCGTGGAGGTCGCGGCAGCACGGCACTGGCTGCGACGCGAGGGTAGCCCCCTCCACTGGCCTATCACTATTATTACTCACTGTTAGGTGATCCCACTGACCTGCTATCTGTTCCATCTCTATCGCCATGGCTGACCTCTGTGTGTCGACCCAGGACCTGGTGCGGTTCCTCTGCTCAGTCGTTGCTTCACTCCCGTTTTCTGATTCCGCTTCGAGACGAGCGACGCGCATCGATTGAAGCTCGATCTGTTGTTGCAACAATTCTTCCCGGGCCATTTGTAGTTCACGCCGATGCCGACTGCTCTTTGTAGTCGCGGTGCGTTTCGACGATCGCACGGAGAGAGCGGCGCGTGTAGGCGGCGCTACGAGCGCAGGCGCTGTCGCGACGAACGCGGATGGCTCTCCGAACGGCACTCTCAACGCGGAGTGGTCACGCGACGCACGCGGTGCGGTATCTACAAACGGCACTGTTAACGCGGGCTGCTCGTACGATGTACGTAGCGCGGGGTTTACAAACGGTACTGTTAACGCGGGCTGCTCGTACGATGTACGTAGCGCGGAATTTACGAACGGCACTGTTGACGCGAACTGTTCACTCGATATACACGGCACGGGCTGCACGCACGCGGGCGGCGCGGGCAACACGGGTCGCCTGATCGGAGCGGGCGTCGACGGTCGTACGCGCGGCGAGGGCAGCGTAGTCTGGCTTGTCGACGACGTGGCTTCAGTTGCGTCCGTCGTGGTCCATCCCGTGGCAGAATGCGTCGTGGATACTCCCACTGTCGTCGTCGTTCCTGTCCCGGTTCTCGATGTGTTTGTGCATGTTGTGGAATCCTCAGCACTTTCTGTCCCCAACTGGCTTCTCGTACGCACCATTTTCTATAAAGCTGGCAAATTCGGCTCCGAATGGACCAAAAATGTTCGAAATGGACTGTATATTTATTATAGAAAATGGTTTAAATGAAACGATGCGTACGGACAAGATTCTAAAACCAGTCGGGTTATGTTCACTAAAAGATTCCCAATAGTCAGCTGATTTAGGCTCTCTCTATGGCTCGGGTTCAATGCCCTTCGTCAGCTGGTCAGAGTCGATGTACTTCGGGTCAATGACCTCTCACAGCTGATCGGGTAGGACTTCGTCTTCAGGTGAATGACCTCTTCACCGGTCAGATGTTCCCAGGAGCGCTTGTTTCTTGAGGAGACTTCTTCTTTCTTGAGAGGCGAACTGACTTGCGAGGAACTTTTGAGGAACGTTTCGAGCCTATATTTATACTCTGGTGCACACTCGCTGTCGTTCATGGACGAGGCGAGGTGACCAGCTATCTCTTTCTAGCGCGCGGGGGTGCGCGGGTCGGGGGAAACACCCCCCCTAACGAAGCAATACGTGAAAGAGAGCCTGGTTTTTGGTTCCCTTTTGAGAGTTATTTCAGCTATGACTGGGGAACCTTTTCAGTGAAACCAAGCCTCATAGTATCTTTATTCACATAACTTAGGTACTATTACATAGCCTGGCAGGTATATTCTATACTATAACTATTACAACTGTATGCCGTGTACTATGGCTACGCTATACTCAATTACAGTACTTTATTTCTAAGTTTACGAAGATTTGTTACACAAATACATGTTTTATTGCGTGTTGCGAACAGAATCAATCTAAGAGAACTTCAGTTAATGGGATTATTAACGCGATCCACATCTATCAAAGTTTCATACAAAATTTCTGTTGCCATAATTTTTAAAAATATAAAAGCTGGCTTTGTGTAGTAACTGTCTAAAAATAGGACATCAGATTCTGATGCCGCGAAATGAGTATCATTAACATACAACTTCACAGTGAATTACAATTTTCATTTTAAACACTTTTTCGATTACTGTTCAAAGCGCCATCTATGAACAATTAGCTGCGTAACTGCTATTGTAGCTAACTATAAAGTTGTAAATTAATGATATTTATTTCGCGACACTATAATTTCGTCTACTATTTTTAGGTAATTACTTATCACAGCCAGATATTTTATTTTAAATTTGGTATAAAAGGTATAAAATTTAATAAAACAAAATGTTCTAATTTTAAATTTGTAACACGCGCGCGTTGATGTATATCATGTTATCCCTTTTTGACACACTGACATGTACATTAGCGTTGTCTCAGCTTATTTCGCCTCCCACTTTAAATTCAGTCTGACGCAACTTAGTTCCAAATTATTTCAAGACAAATTGTATGAAACATGTCAAAGCATCAAAGGCGCTACTAGCGCATTGTTGGCGCCACTGTCCCTACATTATGTATGGTAGTGAATGGATGTTGATTTTTCCCCGTTTGAGATTTGGTAGGTTTATTTTCGCTGTATGGAGTCCTGTCTCTTATTACATAGTATACATATATTACATACTCTTTGGAGACTGGCGCAGAAAATGACCATCGGACTACTTACACATGCACGCGGATACAGACGTCATCCGTTCGATGTGTGCCGATGTCACGACATTTTTTCCAAATGTCCGACGTGTGCGAGACTATAGCCTATAGGCTTGTTTGTATAATATTGTATTGCTTAACTTTTGCAGTGTACAGTGAAGGTAATGGAGGGCATCGTTCTCCCGCTGGTGATATCAGTGGTGGTGGTTGCGTGCTTCGTCCGTCACGTGTACCACCTGCCGGGCGTCACGCACTGGACAGAGATATACCTCCTGCAGACCATCGCCGCGTCCTTGCCGCTTCTACAGATCATATTCCCCATAGCCTGGGTAACTTTGAACTGCTATGGAGTCGCTAGGTAAGATAATATATTTATTTATAATTTCACACGCATATATGTAAATCCATTGTAATATATGTACAATAATTATCAAGCAGTGTTGTTAACTGGTAAGGTACACTTCTACCTCACAGAATATGGTGAGGTGGTTTCAGCACTTCCTTCCTTTCTCAGATAGGAAACTTGGCAAAGATTACACCATAAGCATGGCTGTCCACCATCGGCACGCAAGAGGTGCTATTGACAGTGTTGTTTGGCAGCCCACATAGACAAAATGGTGGTGGCTAGCTAGGTGGACATTTAAAATTCCTACTACCAACCAAATTGAGTATCTCAGCTGGGAATCATACCAGGGACCTGATTGTGAATCCAAGCGTATACCCACTTGTTTGGATTCGGTTAAATAATTAAGGCTCCTCCCCTCTTATTTTCATATGTTCGCCTGACTAACTTTTAGCAAACCAACCCATAGACACACAAGACAGTGCGGGTATGCTATGCCGCATCCATTACATTACTGATAGGTAAAATATGAGTTTGCTGTGATTTGCTTCCACAAGCTAGTCATAGCCTATAGCTATAGCTGCGGACATTCCACCCAGTCGACAGTAGAAACTTGATCTTTAATGTTTCAGGTTTAAGCTTCTATCAGAAACGCGACAGAAATATGTCCGTCCGAAATCGTGCTCGATATCTGAGGACGCCAGTGACCCGCTCATCAAGGCCTTGAGTGAGTCTACTCTGAAGCCGGAGAGTCTCAAATCACTCGGGAAAACGTTCTTCTGCATCCTGCTGGGAAGAGAGAACATGGTGTCGCGGACTGCTAACATTGTCCACGTGCTAGGGTCTTTGTCGGTAAGAAATGGAGAACGAACATTGTTAAACCACTCACAAATGTAGAGAATGACCACTTATATAAGTTGACCCACTTTCGAAAGTACTTACTTAGAGGAAGACCCCTTATATAGGTTAACCCACTTACAAATGTACTTACGTAGAGAAGGGCTACTTATATAGATTGACCCACTTACAAAATGACTTGCGTAGATAAAACTCACTTATTTAGGTTGGTACACTTTCAATATTACTTACGTAGAGAATGACAACTTATAATTTGGTTAACTTATAACAACTTAAAACGTTTTTTGATGAATTTTAGTCAAAGGGTTTGTTGTCTAGGAATTAATTAGACAAATACTTTTTAAATGGGTTTGCAACTTGGCCTTCATCTTACCTGATGGCAAGTGATGATAAGACCGTAGGATGGGAAACGTGTTGGATAATAAGTTAGCACCCAGAACCTTTAAGCTAATGCGGCGCTGAGTCTTCCTTTTATATGGGAAAATGATAGTGCTATTAACACTACTGGTTGGCGGTAGACTTAGGCAACATGGTGTTATCTAGATAGTAGACATGTGCAAAACAGTGATTTTTAAAGTAATTTTATGTATCATACACTGTCATAAAAGGATACTTTTCATACCGCGTAATATCACTTCGAAACAGTACGCATCACTTGAAACAACACCTGAAATGCGCGCCGCGCGCTGCCATGCGACAACGCAAACTTGGCGCAAACATTTTTTTTTCTATAGTAATATTTGTAACATCACTTGCTCGGTAATAAAATACATAGAATGTAATCCTTATCCTCTTAGTAATACGGTTGCATATCAGTATGGTTTTGACGGAGGATTCGAGCCCGCGCAGCGCACCCTTTCGCTCGCGCTGCGCTAGGTGCGAGTGAGCGGCGCAGAACGTATACCTGCCATGAGTGATGCGGAGGTAATGAGTAATGTTTGAGATGGTCAAGTGATGTGTACTGCAACAGTACGCGGCTGGGTAATATCACGCGTAATACATTACTCGCATCACTTACACATGTCTACTAGATAGCTTCAATAAAAGTGTACTTTTCATATTTTAGGAATCTTTTTTCAGTCCTACTAAGTTGGTAGTGAATCTTTGGCACCCAGATATTGATAATCATAATATGTAATTTTTTCAGGCACTCTGTTGCATAGACAAAAAAGGGATACTTTCGTGGCCTAATCCAACGGCGGAGAAGGTGTTCTTCCTTCGCAACTCCAGCTCGTCGTCCAACGACTCCAGCAAGACCAGCCTCGTGGGCTCCATGGGACAGAGTCAGACCACTCTTGAACAACCGCCGGAGGGCAGGCTTCCTGAACCTACCACTATTGTTGAGGTATCTACTTATAAGGGCCATAGGGTTTGTTTGTCAAAGAAAATATCTAGGAAATTTGCATTTTTCCGATAAAAAGTTGAAACTTCTTTTGTGGAATGCACCAATTTTTTTGGGTGGTTAAAAATATTCCGCAGTAGATCCGCGTAATCAGATCATTGTAAGGATGAATTTGGTTAACTGTGTGACCTTTTTTCAAATTAGTTTGGTATCTTTGCTAAATATGTATTTCTTGGTACATGTGTCAGGTGTTGGACCTGACTCACGACCAGAACGCCCCGTTCTGCGTGGAGTTCGACGACCAGCGCTGGAGGCAGCACCTGTCCCGCCTCAAGCCGCTCGGCCTGGCCGCGCTGCTCAACACGTGCGCGCCCGCACCCAGGCACACGTACGCACACTTCTGCGCGCACCTCACCTGCGAGGCACTCAACAGGTACACTTATAAATAATAGAAAGTGTCCGGCCTGTGACTACGGGTAACTTATTCGTCTGCAAGTCTATAGTAACGGTTTGTTTCCAGCGAGGACCTGGTGCCAGTGACGAACCGCCGCTGCTTGTGCGAGCTGGCCAAGCAGATCGGCTTCACGGACGACGTGGCCCGCTCCTACAACGTCGAGGAGTGTCTCGCTATATTCAGACATCTGGTTAGATTGATTACAATTTTATTAAAATTTCATTTAAATATTTGACGAGAATTTTCTCATAATGACCCTGTACAAAATAGGGATGATCACTAAAAACCAACGTGCAAAATTTCAACTCCCTAGGATAAGAAGAAGTGCTTCTAATTCAGCTTGCAAGATTTGACCCGAACATTCATACATACAAACATTGCAAGTTAAATAAAAGCTTTTAAAAATATTATTCCCTCATTCGAGAGACCGTGTGAAAAGATAAATAAATAGCTTTGTAATAGTACATTATGATGCAAGTGAGCTAAGTTGCTTATTACACACGAGTCTGTGGTTTGTAATACAGCCAAGTGTGTAATGAGCAGAGCTCACGAGTTTTATAAGACGTTTTTCAACACAATTGCGAGGAAAAAACAATAAAACTTTAGCTTACAGTACGTTTTGATATCAACATGTTTGTGCTTAAACATTTTTAACATGGGATACACGCACCATATGCATCATGCTGGGCTTGAATTTATTGATTAGTTCAGAGAAATACAACAATAACACACTTTCAAGAAAGAAAGGGTTTGTTTCTTGCTCTTCCATTGTTGTAATATTTGTAATATTTAGTTTTATATTATTATTATTTGGTTTTTTTATGCCTTTTAATAAAAACATTATTATTTTTACTGTAGGAAACAATAGCCGTTACGCAGCTAATGGTCCTTCGACGGCGTTTTTAACGATAAATCAAAAAGTGTGTAAAAATAAATCATCAAATGAATCGATGTTCAAAAATTCAGTTCTAGCTCGTTGTTTGAGTTGAGCTATCATGTCAGTCAATGAAGACTTATACAGATTATCGCCTCATGGATACGCTGTAGAGGACCTACGAGGAATGCTCATATCCAATGGTGGACTTAAGTAAATTATTATGATTTTAAAGCTACAAAAATAAATTGTCCCCAGCAAGCAGACACGATACGACGTGAGACGAGGTTCGTGCGCTCGCTGCACCTGAGCACGCGCGTGAAGGTGCCGCTGCCGCACATGCTGGCGGTGCTGGTGAAGGACCAGGCCAACCAGCTGCAGATGCTCACCCAGGTCAGTGGTAGCTGGTGTATTCGACGTGAGACAAGGTTCGTGCCCTAAGTGATGGACAAATTCGCGGCTCTTCCGCTAGAAGGCGCTGATATATAATTTTTTAAATCTTTATTTAAAGAGTTTTATCTATATGTTATAGTCAAAGTCCGATACACAGTCTCTTCGCGGAAGGACTGGTTTATCCTAGGTTTGGCCAAAGCCATCAGGCAATCCCCGAAATACATTTCAATTTCGCCCTTTGCCTGAAGTATTTTTAGTCAAACCCAGGAGCTCCTAACTTTTCAGTCAAACGTCGAAAGTAAATTATTCTGTTTCGGTTTTGGCCTAGTCAATCCTAGAAGTGACTGCAAAACTCGGTCAAACGTTGATGCCACTGCAATAAAAAATGCTCTTCAAAATTATGCAAATGTAAAAGATCTAATGTATTGTGCAATTCTAAATGTCATAATGCCGCACCATGCCAGAATAAAGATTAATTTTTCATTTTAATTACCTAAGAAATTATTAAAACAATTAACATTAACATTAATGCCTCACCATGTCAGAAAAATGATTAATTTGCCACTTTAATTACCTAAGAAATTATTAAAACAATTAACATTAAATAATGCCTCACCATGTCAGAAAAATGATTAATTTTCCATTTTAATTACTTAAGAAATTATTAAAACAATAAACATCAAAATTTTAAAAATGTTATTTTTTTATACTTAATCTTACAAACTTACCTCCGTATATTCCAAAGCATTTATTTATTTATTTTATACTTTATTGCACATCGTACAAAAGGCGGGCCTAATGCCACACGGCATTCTCTCAAAGCATCTCAAATATAAAAGTGAAAATCACGTAAGCTGACCAATCAGGTGTCAGAACTGGCAGAGTTAAGCGGTTCTTAAGACTTGAAAGCTGCTTAAATGATAAAATGCTTCCAAATATACGAAGATAAGACACTTCATACCTATATCGGAGTTTGACTCGTCAAACCCCGATTTAATAAAATTGTGTTTTGACGTTTGCCTGACCAAATTAGTCTCTCCCAGGTTTGACGAAAATTGTTTAGTCAAAGGCCGAAAATTTACATTTGTTTGGGCTTTGACTAAGTCATTCAGTCTGACCTGAGGATTGACCAGTCCAACCTAGGAGCGCCGGAGCTTCGGAGTTTGCCTATAACATATATACAGAAAATGTCACTCTATTGGACTACAATACAAAACATACAAATAATAATCTATTATTTATTATAACAAAGTATTCTATCTCTGATAAGTAAGAATATATTCTCTAGTTTAATTAGTTAAATCCTTTTTTTTAATGACATTGTGTTTTGTTTTACTATTTCTGTTGTATGTTAATAAATTATAATTATTGATAAAAAAAAATTATACGCTAAACTTAATCTACTGTAGGTCACCTGTTTAGGCCATGTTTTTTCTGACAACGGAAATGCGAAAACACTTTGGCATCCCCCCAGCGTGTGCTGCTCTTCTGGTAATATTGCATCCTGCTGTCCTCGTTCCGGACATACGCCATCATGATATGGTCCTCATCCTCCGGTACATCACAGTCAGTGCGCTTGACTCAGTGTGCGCGATGTTTCAGGGCACGGCAGACATAATACTGGACGCGTGCGTGGACTACTGGAACGGGAAGGACCTCACCACCATCTCGCCCTCGGACCGCAAGAAGATCATCGACTTCTACCAGAGGAACTCCCTCACCGCCTACTGCACTGCATTCGCTTACAAGTACGTACATATGGTACCATATATGAATTATGGGGGAAATAGTTGACTGAAATGCTTCTGAAGTCCTTCACCTTATTTAGTCTCTTTTCATATTTTTAGGGTTCCGTACCTCAAAAGGGGAAAATACCCTTATAGGATCACTTTGTTGCACGTTCGTCTGGTTTGTCAAAACCCTTTTTCTCAGGAACGCGTGGAGGTATCCAGTTGAAATCAATATCAAATACTATACGCGATAAAAAGATACAGCCAATTATGCCTCATATTTCGACGAAAAAGAAATCAAAACCTATAGAGAACTTCCCATTGACTTAGAATCATGAAATTAGGTAAGAAGCAAGGTCTTACAGAACAAATATAGGAAGGGAATAAATTAAGATTACAAACTGTTAAAGCGCCAGTGTTATTTATATTTTAATGTTAAAAATTAACAATTGCTCGTGATTTTTTGCCAGGCGCTTGGTCTTAGAAAATATGATTTTAAGTTTGTAAGGAATCGTCGATGCGTTAATCTGACTCACATTTCACCGGTTTTTTTAAAGCTATTGCATAGCTTCTATCGCGGGCCTTGAGCGCGGGGACCGAATCGAGAAATTCCGAAACGAAAAAACCTCACGCTCCCCACTCCGACGGGCACGGAGGTGTGGCTTGAAGGCCGTGCATCGTCTAACGTCGTTTCAGTTCGGCAGTCTTCGACACGGCGTTGTGTGCGTGCGATTAGACGTATTACTGTTTTATAATTTATTAAGTATAAATAGTATGTAATTTGATATAGCAAAGCAAATCCGTTATGTTAGCTAAATATTATAGTTATAATCATCAAAAATCATAAATAAAATAAATAAATAATTATAATTGCATAAGTTGATACAAAATGCTATGCAATAGCTTTACCGCGGCAGTCCCCGAGTACCACACGTCTTTTCTTATTAAAAATTGATCTACGCTTGAACACAATTCGAATAATTCCGAGTGTTTGGTTGCAGACCTCTCACTCGCAGCATATCGCCGTCACTGTCTCAGCTGTACCTAGAGCTGCCCCCGGACAGCAGGCAGCTGTACGCACCGCTCTCTCAGCAGTGGGCGGACGCGCCCGCACTACACTTCCACTCCACTGGTGATATTTTAAATCAATTGAATCCTATATTGTGTCTGTGTAATGAACGTTGCTACATGCCGGCACTGTTAGATGCGTTAACATAGCATAGACTGTTTGCACGCGAGAAAGAGAGTGAGTCTATGGCCTTGTTGGAAAAAGAAGTTACTGATATATATACTTTTTGACAGTATTGATAATGGCTTGTCATCATCAATTTTTGTCGATGTTTTAAACGGTGAATTGAATGCAATAATATCGAGTAATTTATTATGGCTAAAATAAAATTATGTTGTCTACGGATAGGTGATATTAAAAATGACAAAATAGTTCGGGGTTTCAAATATTTCAAGCTCGATCGTTTGGGTTTGTGTTACAAAAAAATCTTCTTTAATGAGGAATTCAAACTTGATGTCCAATACATTTTATTACACGGAGAACCTGCTCCATTATTATAATATCTGTTTTAAATCTGTTTGTTTTAGTCAAGTCTGAAGAGAATATAATATTAATTCGTGCAAGTGGACGTTTTGACTTTCAGATAGACAGATATCTAGTTTAAGAGCGCCATCTAGGAACATTCGTTAGGAACGTCGAAGGAAATATAAATCTGTTTTCTTCATTTTCCAGATTCGTTACTGTTCAACGAGGTGACAGACGATGACGTCGTCGATGTTGACGGATACTTTGACATGCAATGCAATCAGGTAAAATACTGCTTCGTCGGTTTTTGAAATGAAATGAAAATCATTTATTTTATTTATTTATTTTTGGAAAACTTAAAGGCTAATAACAAAAATAGAAATTACAAACTAACTTAAAACTATTCCTAATTACAAGTTTCCACTTATGGGTGGGTGTCTACATAATCTAACGTTATTCTTTAAAATAATGATGTTACATTTTACAGTGTATAGTGAATAAGTATAGAGATATAAATGTAAATAAGTGAACTAGAAGAAAGAGAAATAGAGAGAACGAAATAGTGTTAAGACAAACTATTAGTCCATATTTTTTCAAATAACGATTATGAATACAAGATTATTATAATGTCAAATTCCGAAATTAAAATAGTATGTCAAATTAAAATACTATTCAAAATTAGTATGTTAAATATTAAAATGATCGAATAATTAATTAATTAATATCAAGTGATGGATTTTAAGGTTACGTACCTCTGAAAGAAAAAAATGAACCCTTATAGGATCACTTGGTTGTCCATCTGTCAGTCAAGACCCTTTTTTAGAACTGTATTAAATTAAAATTAATAGCAAATAGTTAAGTCTGCAATGCTTTAATCTTTAAAAAAATCACAAGTAAATGCGTTCAAAAAGAACTGGAAACCGACTTCAATTGCCTTAAAAGTTAACTTTTACTAGGGAAAATTTAAGATTTATATCGTTTTCTCATGGATGCCGTTGTCAGAACTGGAACAAATTAAATTGGGACCACACGGAAAGCACCACCTTTCAAATAAAAAAGAATCATCCAAATCGGTTAACTCAGTCAAGTTCTAACATAAAAAAAACATACCCGTCGAATTGATAACCGCCTCATTTGTTCAAGTCGTTTAATAAAACTTCCAGTCAACGCAATAAAAAGATACAGCAGTTTATGCTGCTTATTTTGACGATTTCCGCGTATCAAAATCTATTGTACTTCCCATTGACCTAGCATCCTACAATTTGGCTAGAAGCAAACTCTTAGAGCACAAGCATATGAATAAATTTATATTAATTTTTTGAAAGTTATTTTTAATATAAATATTGAATTTGTCGAGGTGTTCATCGGCATGGTAACGATGCAGTACCAAGCTCAAAGCGACATGGTGGAGCTGATTGAGCGTCTAGAGCGCGCCTGCATTCGCTTCGTGCACTTCAGCAAGGAGAACGAGCTCCGGTCGAGGGTCTTCAGTGAGAAGATGGGACTCGAGTCAGGGTGGAACTGCCACATATCCCTCATGAGCGAAGATGAGCGTGTCAGGTAAAATACGGAGAGGTTTTGCTGGACGGGATCGAACAACTAGCAACGAGTACGAGTGTATTGCTTTAATTGAATGTGAATCAAAATTCTCCATTTTTTACCATAATTTTACCATAATCTTTAGTAATAGAAAAACTTGCCTTAATGTGTAATTCTCTAAAATAGGACAACGAATCATCAACCCGAGAAATAATTTTCACTGACGTACTCCTTAAAATTTAAGACATAAGGGTAACCTGCAATATCAGTTATGCAGCTCGATGCCACTAGATGGCGTTGTTATCAACAATAACAACAAATTCTATTAATTCCATGGAAAGTCGATTTGATACATTATTAGAAGCCAGCTGTCCTATTTTAAAAGTTTATCGTGAATGAAATTGTATATGAGGCAACTTTGCCTCAAATGCCTTCAACTTTCGTTGAAGTTATTCTTAACTTAACCACAATTTCTATTACAAACTATTTTTGATTATTGTTCAAAACGACATCTAGGGATCATAAAGTTGGATGTATGATGGTAATGATGTTAATCTCCCGCCATTATAATCCGATGTCCTATTTTTATTAGATAATTACTTACCAAAGTCAGCTATTCTATTTTAAAAGATTATGGTTAAACAAATTTTGTAAGGAGACATTAAACAAAAATTCACTGAAAAAAATCGGATATCACCTAAACTGAGATACCATGGCAACGATGGTTTATACCACCTGTCTCATTTGATAACTGAACTGAACTCACACAGAATAAACTCAACCCTCGATTTCATGACATTCATTACATTCTGTTACAATGATAAACTGCTGATTTTTTATTTGGTTTGGAACCGAAAGAGTATAATTTTTGAAAAATGTTAAAATTATTATTATTATATACATTATTGTATCGTATTCACCATATATTGGTTTCTTTGGATGTATTTTTACGTATAAATAAATTAGGACTCTTTTAACCGATTTCAAAAAAGGAGGAGGTTATCAATTCAACGGGTATTTTTTTATGTTTGTTACCTTAGAACTTTTGACTGGGTGAACCGATTTGGATGATTCTTTTTAATTTGAAAGCTGTTGCTTCCCGTATGGTCAATTTGGTCTAGTTCTGTCAATGGAATCCATGAGAAAACTATATAAATCTTAAATTTGCCTTAATAAAAGTAGACTTTTAGGGCAATTGAAGTCGGTTTCCAGTTCTTTTTGAACGCATTTACTTGTTAAACTTTAGTATCAGTTCATGACTCTTTCTGCTCTTAACCAATGAAAAATAAAGCAGTGTCATTTGAATTAACGGTCACTTAAATCGTATATAACACGATGAAGGCAAAATTAATCATACATTAAGTTTTGCGCTTCTCATCCGCCGCCATTGAAACTGTTCAGGAACATGTCACAAAATCTACCACACCTATTAGTAACGCGTGTTTCCAACTTTCTCCAGTTAATACGTTACTTCTTCCCTTATTTGAGATTTGTAAAAATATCTTGATGTCAGTCTTCGTTTACAATTTTTGAATTTGTGTGTTTAGTGAGTTGGTGTTGTGTATATAGTTGGTGCTTAGTTCCAATGGAAGTGTTGCGATATTCTTATTCACTTCATAATAAAATTAACTTGGCAATTTTCGATATAATGAAGGTACAGTATGGTACAGTTCATTTTTAGTCATCAATACTCGTGTTAATTGATAATATTGCCTAGAAATGCGCCATTTAAGTTGCCCGTGTAAGCGCAGTTTTAAATCGTGTAACCCGAAAATTTTGACATAATCCGACGTTATTCAGCTATCACAGTACATGGGTCAACAACTATAGGTACACTCAACTTTCAGTGGAACTAAGTTTAATTTTCAAATGTTTGGTAGGGACGCACTGTTTGATTCGTTCATCTAAAATCTTCCTAGATATTGCTATATCAATAACATACTTTATAGAGTTTTTACCAGGATCAAAAGACTTACCTTCGGATTATGTTTTCTTTTAGTCTCTAGACCACGTAAGGAAGAAGATGAATATATAACGTAGAAGCTACTGAGCGCTATTTTCCTTAATTTGTTATCTCTGATTTAGGCATATGTGTCCTCCTAGTTAACTACCACCATGTTACTAAGCCTGCGTCCAAACAGCATTTTTAATGCCATTGTTGTGTTCTAGTAATGAAAGATACATAGCCAGCGTATCATTTACTTGAGACTGCTGGTTGAATGCGATTTCCATCCGACTCCCTAAAGGAAGCAAAAGCATTGTGAATAGCAAATGAAAGTTCGTTTCGGAATTGTGATATATATAAATCCGACAGCAAGGGAGGGTCTCCGCTCTCGTCGCAGATGCTACCGCAGGCGCGTGCGCGCGCGCACACCGCCTCGCAACTCTCTAGGGCACTGCACACTTGTGCCGCCCCCACTGACCGCTTTTACCATAGGTTTGTCTCTTAATAACTCGTCATCCTGAGAGTCTTATGTCGCCATCAAGATAGAGCGCGCTATCTCTGTTGCAGCGGCATTTCTATGGGACTAGTATAATTTTAGCAAGTTAACACAGATATTTCCTTTGAAATGTCTTTGCTTAAATATAGTCTTTTATGATACACCACGTGGTAATATTATAATGTGAATGGAATCACATTACAATTGAAGTATAAACTGTGTCGTGTGTTTATAAAATATAAACTCTTTAAAATCAAATCTTTACTCTAATAGGCCGCGTTTTAAAAATTACCACTGTGCGATTATATCACAAAGGAAAATATTATTGAAGCATTTCTGCTCCGACTTATTTCGGCGTTATTTTAATAACCGAAATCAGTACAAGACCTCAAGAATAGACCAATAAATAGGTTTCCCCTGAATGTTAAAGTAGTGAAAGTAAAGTAGTTAATAAGGGTGTAATAAAGTAATAATTCATTGCCCGAGTATATGATGAATAAATGATATCTAAGGTGCAATTCTATGTATATTTCAATTAATGTTACAGGACTATCTCTGTTAACTTGTCTAAATTATTGTGTATATTGCAAACAGCGCATGAACTCTATCCTATATTTCGTTCCTGTTTTATTTATCTTTACTGTTGTTATCTTGGCTTCATGGCACAGTAGATCGTCGTTGTTAGAAAAAATAGACGATGGTGACCTAAGACTGTCGAGTTAACTAACTTTTATCATTTGAGTTGAATTTGTTTTGGTCACCTTTGAATTCCCTATTTTATTATGTTTCTTTTTATCTCTTCAGATATGAAAAACTTTTAATAGTGAGCAAAACAAATCATTTTTGAGTAGCATTAGACAGTAATTTTGGCCTGTTTTATCCTACAAGTTCCAATGAAATGATGAATAATTTTTATTTTTTAAATTATGTCTATTATTTTGTTTACAGCATTATTTGCACGGATAATCATTTTTCAAAGAATAAGTTATAGTACGATTAAAATCCAGTATTGAAATAAAATATCAGCCAATTTGACTGTCCAATGATGCCATATGTTATGCCGTGCATGTTTTTTGTAGAAATAGTTACTAATCTGGGCCTTTAATCCTGTTCTGCTTGTCGATTCTATGTTCTACACTAACAAATACACCATAACAGTCACAGTTGGGAATTCGAAGCACCTCAGCACCATACGAAGACACTAGTTTGCACCGGTTTTGGTTGTTAGAACGACCATCTAACACGGAATGCTGATATAAAATAGATGAGACCTCGATCTAACGGAACCCTAGTAGAATAGCGATTTTAATCTAGATTTTGTAACATAGTGTTACGTATTAAATAAAATGTATAAACTTGGTTATTGGTTATATGTGGACTGTAAACTTTAGCCTACCCTACCCTAGTTACCCCTACTAGATGGACGCACAACCTGGTGAAGGTCGCGTCTAATCGCTGGATGCAAGGGTCTCGGGACCGGTCATTGTATCGTGTCATAGGGGAGAACTGTGTTCAGCAATGTAGCTCCCGGAATATGATATGAGGTTAATGATAAACTTCAGGCGTTGAAAGATTGGTTGTTCAATTATATATTTCCTTTAGTTTCAGTTTAAGAAATGTGATTTTGGATATGCATTTAAAATGTCATGTTGTTTGTCATGTTTTGAGAATCGATATAAAATAAATAGAAGAATATTTTGTTTAAATTGAAGTTTTCAAGAAACTAATCCAACATATTATTGGCATAGAGAAAATTCTCGACCAGCAAAAAATCCTAGTTTATTTTGATTTAATTGAACAGTATAGTCAAACCAGTTCTTGATGAGTCTTGTCAATACCAACAACGCGAAATGAAACGTATGCCATGCCAAATGTCGCTGTGATGTGAATTGAACCTGTCGGCAGTACCAACATTACGTCGTCAAAGGCGCTGTCTTCGTCTGCCCCGGGGGCTATCAACTTGGATCATTCCACCGTCAAGTTCGACAGCGAGATCAAGAAGACCCGACACTCCATTGGCAATACGAACAGAATCAAGGTAGATTATTATTTAAGGCTACTACAGACCTACCGATTTTGTTCAAATCTACCGAGAACGGTCCAGACCTATTCTTTTCTGCTCGGTTAGGAAGGTGAGTGATGATCGGAACATTTTGTATTGAATTCTGGCTTTCCAGAAGCGACATCAAGCGTCTTGCGCACTTCTGGGAAGAGATCGTCTGGCTGGAATAGCCGCCACCGCTTCCACCCCATTCACGCACAATAGCCAACATATGGCTGAGTGCGGAAACCGCCCTAATAATTTAAAAAAGGCCATTGGATGTAAAGCCTCTCCCTCACCCAGAAGCCTCAAGGCAATGAGGTGATGGCTCTGCTACGTTTGATGCCGGAACACAACAGTGGCGTTAGCACCAGTTGGACATAGTAAATGCCCTACCACCAACTAAACCGAGTACCGATAGATACCCCCGCTGGGAATCGAACCCGGGGCTCTTCGGATTGTAAGTCTGATTGTGACGTCATAGGGCCACGGCGGTTAAAAGGAGGTCTGCGACTTGTTCAGCGTGGATTTCAGAAACAATCCCATAGGATGTTGGGAATATTTAACCGGGGCTGGGATAAAATATTTGTTACTAAATCACAGCTTCTGAAGTACACGCAGGCGAATTCGAAGAAAGAACCTAACCTTCTATGTAATATTGCATTTGACTCCATTTTTCTTTATTTAAACCTGTGCCAGCTGCAGCGCGGCAGCATCGCTACGACTCACCCCTCTGCGGACTCGTTGCTGGACGAGGAGGGGGCGGAGTCCCCGGCAGACGCGTGCCGCTCCCTCTCCTGCCTCACCGACTCGACCGACCACTCTGCGCCCGTCAACTTCGACATGAGCAACAGAGTGAGTACTGATAAAGAATGATGACCAGTCAGCTGATGCTACCTTTTTTGAAATTACATATAATGCTGAGACTTCCACTTTCGTAATGTAATTACTGACCCAAAAGAATTAAAAAGTACTATTGGAAAAAGGCTTACAGACGAATTATATAAATATATCTGACTTTGATTTTCAACCGACTTTAAAAAAAGATGGAAGCTACATATCTTTTTTATTATACCTCTATTTTGTATGTGTGTTACGCGATAACTCCGCCAATAGTGAACCGATTTTGATAATACTTTTTTTGATTGGTTCAGCATAATTCAGGGGTGGTCCCATATAGTTTTTCTTCTTCTTTTTGAACGCGTTAATTAAGTATAATACTAAAGTTAGCTATAAGGGTAAATGTCATATAAAATTTTTCTTGTTACACTAAAACTAAACTGAATGCTATGAATAGCATAAGCTGTTCAGGGTTTCGCATGTGATTCACTGTTTGTGACTATATTTTTTCAATAACATGTGTCTAGTGACCTAAGGCAAACTAAACACGTTTTTTTCTCTCCGCCTGTCCGATTTGAAACCCATTCGAATTTAAACACAACGCCCGTACCAGCCAGTTCAAGGCACATTACACTAGTTTTTGATACATGAAGTGACAGTACGTACGTACGATTTTATGACGACTAACTTCAACAATATTGCACTTAGTAGTAAAAGTTCCCAATGTTAGCTCCCAGCTATCACTGTTCAGTTGACATGCGCAAAACTTTACGTATTAAAGTAATGTGATATGTCATTACTTCACTATAAACATCACCTGTAATATGCGCAGTGCACTGCCATGCGACAACCGTTTTGGGATAGTGTAATATTTGTAATGCCATGCTCTCTAAACATTACGTGCTCGGAATTAAAATACGTAGAATGTAAGCGTTGTTGTCCTAGTAATAAGTTTGCATTTCATTAACATATGCGCGTTCTATCCGTCTTTGTCTGCCGGAGGATCAAAGCCCGCGCAGCGCGCCCTCTCGCTCACGCCGCGCTAGGTGCGAGTGAGCGGTGCAGAACGAAGACATGTGCACGGAATGTCATGAGTGATGCGTGATGTTCGAGTTAAATAGAGTATGCAGTCAGGTAATATCACGTGATGCATCACTTACACACGGCTACTGTTCAGCTGATGCCGCACACCGTAAGAATGAAACACACAAATGCAAATGTTGTAGGGTTAATCGATCTCAAGGGCAATCAATCTCTTAGTCGAATTTGCAACAATTGTAACAGTGGTCCCGGTCAATGGTTGACAGGCGAAGCTGCCGCGCGGCATCGAAAACATCCGCCCGCACATCGAGCAGGTGGACAACGTGCCGCTGCTCGTGTCCCTCTTCACCGACTGCACGGCGCGCTCCGTCAAGCTCATGGTGCAGATAATGCAGGTACAGTAATATTATTAAAATATATCACCTTGCCAATAGTCGGATTCAGATTTTAAATGCTGTTCGTTGCTAGTTCCGATTAAAATATTTAATGTGTCAGTCAGACGACGTGTGATAACTTGCCCGCAACCCGACATAAGTCAACTATCATAGTACAGGGACGAAAATCAAACACACATATAAACGGGACTTCCCCGTTTGCCATCTAGACGACTATTGCCGAAGGAAACTTCATACTACCACATATTTAAAATCGTCTTTTGCTACTTGTAAACAATGATAAGTTTTAAGCCTATCCTCGAAATTTAGTAAGTATTGTTACTATATTAGAAAAAGTGCTAAGTAACGTTTTCCGCCGCTTTGCATTTCTTTAGTAATAGCGGCATCCATCAGGCCCCGGTATGGACACACCGGGCCGCGGGGCGGTGGTGGCGGCGGGCGCGGGCTGCACACAACCATAAAGCACATAATATGCTACAGAACTGACGTGCGCTGCCCTCCCCTCACCCATCCGCGATACCTCATCTCTCCCCGCAAGAAAGTGGTTGGCAGCCGGCATGTGCCTAAACCACCGCTACCGCCCTGCCGAACGCTAATAGCCTTTAGAATAGATCAAAGTACAACCTTGTTTGATTGAATTGATTGATGATTGTAATATTCACTTATTCCTAGATTTACAGTTATTAGTTAATCTACGATTCTATATAAACATATGTAGCAGCTGCAAAACTGGCCGCAAACTCTGCCTGTGCTTGCTCCCGGGGGAACAAACGCTGATTTTCAGTTTGTAAGGTAGCGCTGTGTGCGTACATACTGTGTATGTGTGTGTAGTAATGAAACAGGAGGAGATACTGCGAGTGGTGAACGTAGATTACCTGATATTATATATTTTAGTAACGGGATTTATTGATATTTTTATTATTATAAAATTTTACTGTTAACCCTCCTTGCAATGTTGTCGTTGATCATCAGGATTATGGTGAAGTTGTATGCGTGATGGGATCAGCGGCGAACTGTCTCAACATGGAGATATTCATGCAGGCGGACGCAAGGTTAGTGCTCACTTTATTATTGTCGTCATTATTGTTGCAAATCTCCTACCAATGAGTTACAATTTGTTATTTGAAATTTATGTCTGAATGATAAAATAATTAGGGCGATAGATGGCGCCGCACTAGTCTATACCGCGATGCATATGACCAGCAGCGCCATCTATCGCCCTCGTGCGAAACGTTTCTACATTGGCTTTTCGGTGAAGGCAAACATTGTGAGGGAACCTGCACACTCTTGAGAAGAAATTCAAAGGTGTGTGTGAAGTCTACCAATCCGCACTGGTCCCGCGTGGTGGACTATGTCCCATACACTCTCTGTAGAAGAGTAGGCTTGAGCCCCTGCAGTGGGGACATATGGGCTGTTCATGATGACTACTGATAGCACCTACCACAAACTGCTCTTCCTCCAACCTGTTAATTATATAATTTTCTATGTCCGCCTGGCTAGTTACCATGTTACCTAAATCGGCCGCCTAACAGCAGTGTTAATAGCACTATTGCGTTCCAGTATGAAAATTAGCAAATACCTTTTCGAAAACGTTTTCCGTCCAGGGTTCTTATTCACTTTCCATCCGGTGATATGAAGGACAAGTGCGTATACATAAAAAGTTTTAATGACATTTTACTGCTGTAAATAATTTGCCTCCAAAGCGTTTTGATTTTGTCAAATCCGCGTATGGAAAGTCCTGCGTGGCGGTCTGTCTGTGGACTTATTCATTTCATAGTAACTAACTAACCTTTAAACAACAGCGTGGCCGTGGAGCCGCTCTACCCAGTGCTGTGCCAGAAAATGCCCCCCTACCAAATACCAGAGAAGTGTATCGGACCCATCGATCTTGCGAGGTCTCTCAACTCGCTGCCTTGCTCGCTATCGGTAAGCTGCTGCTTATATTATTAACAAACATTATAGAATACGCACATTGTATTTATTATCATGCTTTCATATGTCACCAATGAGCCTTTTGGCACGACGCCAACGCACATATAGGTGGCAAGAGTACTCCACGCAGGATCAGCTTGAAATATGGCTAGCTACCCTAGAGTGAAGTAACGTCTGACCTTAGAGATGTTTCCCGTATTTTTGGATGTAATTCGTGGATAATATACAGCTCAAAGTTGTTGCTGAGGTTCTACGGAAGCATTCAGCACTGCACCAGTACATCTGAATATACCACTTGATCACTTTCTACCATTATACAAATAAAGCACTTGGTCACTTCGTACTAGTTTATCCAAATATAGCACTTGATCACTGCGTACTAGTTTATCCAAATATAACACTTGATCACTGTGTACTAGTTCATCCAAATATAGCACTTGGTCACTTCGTACTAGTATATCCAAATATAACACTTGATCACTGTGTACTAGTTTATCCAAATAAAGCACTTGATCACTGCGTAATAGTATGTATATCCAAATGTAACACTTGATCACTGCCTACTAGTTTATCCAAATATAGCACTTGATCAGCGCGCACTAGTTCATCCAAATATAGTATTTGTTTACTGGGTATTCTTAAAGCAAACCACAGCACTTGGCCAGTGTATTGCTTAATTGCTTTGCTTATTGCGCTGTAACGAACACGGCTATTACAGTATTTAATATACATTATAATATCTTTTATTTTATAACGAATATAAACTGAACGTTATTTTGCACGCTGCTCATGAAAGCTTCAAAATAAATGGCAGAATGAGCCGTTTAATAAATACTGCAGTGAAAAGGTAAGCACAAAATAACACATATTACACCTACAAAATAAGAGGTCACTTTACATTCGGTAGTCTGTTACTTCAAATGCAATCGCGTTTTTTTAAATTACTAATAGAACTACTACTCCGTATTAACAGATACTACGTACATGCAATTCTCTGAATATAGACATAATAGTATCACATTATGTATAAATAATTGCGCCCGTATCTTTTACAACAAATTAATTCTTTAAAAATTAGTCAAAAAAGGAAACTCAATGTAATTCTTGAACGGACGCGAAACAGTAAAGATCCGTGAAAGAACTACAGTGAACTAAAGCTCGTCGTTTGAAGTGGCAGTGGGCTGATAGATCAGCCGTGTCTTCGTGTTGTGACAACTTCAAACGTAATTAAGGTTTTCCACAAGCTAGATGGACATACGACTGACTAGTATAGCCAAACACGAATGGATGAAGATAGTGGAAAACAGAGTTTAGCGGTTTATCTTGAGAGAAATGTATGTCCAGCTGTGGATTTATCAATATAATTGTAATCATTCAATGAAATAAGTTCAAGTATATATGTGTTTTATCAAGTATTTAATTATTATTTATCACTGGTTTTTTTTTGTTACACCGCCACCCAAAATATTATGTTTATTTTTTCTACCCAAAGGTTGTGTGTTAGAGATGGCTTTTAGCGATAAGACCGCTGTTGTTGTACAATAAAGCTATATTGAATTGAACTGAATTATATCGTATCTCAACGAACTGTTTAAATTATAAACGGTTGGTATGACCAAGGTATGACATCGTTTTCAAACGTCTGTATAATGTTGATCTTTAAAATCTGTATCAAGTTTTTCTCAACGGTCTGTATAAAGTTGTTGTCGTTGCCGTGTGCCGACAGATGGCGCGCGACGCCGACGTGTCGCTGTTCACTCTGATCACGATGTCGCGACACTACATGTCGTGTCTGTGGAACACCACGCAGTTCTGGATGTGCAGTGTCTGCTTTATTGCTTTGCTACAGGTAGGTGCTCTACAATCAGTAAAGACTTTATGCGTCTATGGGAAAATACTGCATCACAATGCAATCACTCTAGCGAAGCGTCTTGTCGATGGTTGCAGGCGGCCATATTTATACGGCATACGTACGTCGCTGTCGATCTGCACCATCTGATGATTTCTGACCTTGATATCTGCTGGAGTTTGATCTAAATATCATAGTAATTTGATTAGTGCCTTGATTTGCGAGTTGTTTCAATGAATAAGGATTATAATAGTTTTCTGCCTACTCACCTACATTTTGTAAGTGACTCGCTCGCATACTGACGCCCTTACCATGGATTGCCCTGATAAAGTAGAACTCGCACCTTCAGACTTTTTAAAGTACAATCAACATACAAAAAACCTTAAGCCCGTTTATAATTCCAGCCAGAAAACTTACTTACTGCTAATTAGAGGCGCCGTAACCGTAATCTTCCGTGGTTCCGACAGATACGTTTCATAGTATGGTATTGTAATTTGTTACCATAGAGCGAAAAGACCAAGAAGGCTGGTTGTTTGTTATGTGTGTTTTATGCCGCTGGTAGGTCGGCTCCCTGTGCACGTTCCTGCCGCTGCCAGTGAGCGTGGGGGGCGCGCTGTGGAGCAGCGTGGTGGTGGTGCCACTGCTGAGCGCGGCGCTAGCGTTCGCTCCCATCGACGCGGGCGTCATGCAGCGCGCAGCCACAAGACATTTTGCTATCAACTACAAGGTGGAGTCACTGTCAAATTTACAATATTATATTGTTATCTTTAAGAACACAAGCCACAGCTCACCCGACCGATTTCTACTCCTTTCCCCATTCTCTAAAAAACAGATTCTCTTTATGTTCAAATCAAATCGGTTTATTTGCGTTCATGTACATAGAGTCATTAGATTTGAAATAGTATTTGGATATACATACATGAACCCTGTCATGGAATAGCGAAAATGTATACGTCAAATTTTATACAATAATATTTCAATGTCAAATTTTATACAATAATAATTCTATTTCAAATTTTATACTACAATCCAAAACAAATATAGTCAAACTTTATACATGTTTATCATCCCTAAATTCCTTTATTGTGTAAAGTTGTTATTTGATGTTGTCATAGTGTAATTTAATGAATACTTTATTTCCCGCAGTGGGGAAACGAATTTATCCAAATGGGAATGTCGAAATTGTCGAGGAATTAATTTCATTTAAACGGGGATTTCATGGGTAGATGTAACAATAGATTTACATAAGTGGTAGTGAAAATCAGGACGTATGGACTGCAGCCCCTGTACAAGTGTACATGCACAAAGTTTAATAATAAAAATAATAGGATCCATGCAACGATTTCATTTGTTAGTAGACGTATTAAACCGCTAAGCCAGGATAACATACCTTCTATAATCCCTGATCGTGACTCACCATGAGGTGACAAGAAGTTCAAGAATACCACATTGGTCATCCAACATGACTCCTATCCCCAGATGGCGATATTCGTGTTCTGGTGCTACGCGTGCAAGTTCCTACCCTCGGTGATATTTATCTTGGTGCTGTACGGGGTGACACTGCGCACGTTCTGCGAGCAGCTGTCTGCGGCGACGCGCGCCACCGCCTGCTGGGTCGTGTACCCCGTGAACGTGGGCAACAACTTCACGTCGAGCCACGACCTCGCAGCCAAGAGCTTCCACGGGTGGGGGGACGAGTTCTACGACGGGTTCTATCTAGCTCAGCACATCACGCTGGCGTTGATCACTTTGCATTTAAGTAAGTTCTAATACATTTGCCCGCAAATTCGACTGCGAAGACCATATTAGATGGCTTTAGTGTGCGAGTGAGAAAGCGGCATAAAAGAGATACTAAAAAAGTATGGACACCATTTTGAAACAATGAATCCTGTCAAAATACAACCTTTTCCTATTTTACGATTCTTTCTTACGATATCTCCAAATTGATTCTTTATTTTCATGCCTTATAAAAATCTTCACTTAACCACCTTTTGAAGCGTGTTGTGTTTGCTCTGTTTCAGTTATTATTTCTCTGTCGTTCGTACATCGTCTGTCGTCGGTGTGGCAGCGAGGGTTCTGGACGAATCGAGTGTGGTCCGCCACTGTGGTCGTATTGTAAGTAGTATTAAGGCATTTCCATGAGCGCACACAATCACACCCCTGAATTTTTGCGATTTGTAGACATGGGAAAAATACATATTAATGTTGAGGATATTATCTGTGTTAATACAGACTTCGAAACACGATTCATAATACTTCGCTCGATACAATTAAATCCCAAAGTAACCTCCAAACGTTAATATGTTGGTTTTTTAACAATTTCAGGGTAATACTTCAGGGAGTGTTCAGCGTCTCCCTTCTAAGCTATCAATACGGCACGTGCGAGACGTGGGACCTGTGCTCACTGCGGTACCGGGTCCCGTGGCCGCTGGCGGTGTCGTACGCGGCCGCACCACTAGCCGCGTTCATACTCAACGAGCTCATCAAGTGGCAGGAGATCAAGTCAGTGCAAAAATGTGTATTACCTTTTACAATCAAATTACATTTGAAATACCTTTGAAAATACAGGTAGTTCGATATTTAAAATACAGGTAGTTCCATATTTAAAAATACAGGTAGTTCCATATTTGAATTATAGCTGGTTCGATATTTAAAGATACATGTGGTTCGATATTTAAAAATACAGTTAGTTCGATATTTGAATTATAGCTGGTTCTATATTTAGAAATACAGGTGGTTCTATATTTGAAAAGTTCACAATGTTCTGTTAACAGGTGAGAATAAGTCCACCTTTATACATGAGCTTCCCTCAGTACATAAACAATTAACTAATGAAATTTATGTAAATGCGTTGTTTAGGACTAACACAAATTGCCATCAAAATATACACCAGTATGAAATATACACGCTGTATACTCGTAGCAATAGTAACCATATGTAACGTTTTCAGGGTGGACGGCAGGAACCAGCGACGAGCTCGTCTGGACTTCGGCACCAAGCTGGGCATGAACTCCCCGTTCTGAACGCGCCCGCACATCTAGTCAATTACGCTTTAGTAGAATTTATACAACTTCTAGGTTAAATGAGTATACATTCGTTTTCCGACTTACACGAATGCGGATTCGGAATCGCAATCCGCACGAAACCTCATTTTTGTGTCTGCCGAACGGAATCCGCAATCGCAAATGCCGTAAGACAGAAAATTCTCAGGTAGAAAACGCTTACATGGGGTCTTGTATTTGAAGGCCTAGTTTATTCTGCAGTTTGTGAAAAATGAAACTGTTTAAATTCGGAATTCCTCTCTTAATGCTTCCATACTAAATTTATGTTGCCATAATCTTTTAAAATAGAATAGCTGTGTGCGAAATGAATATCATTAATTTATACAGCTACAATAGCCGTTACGCAGCTAATGGTCCCTAGATGGCGCTTTGAATAATAATAATAAAGTGTGTAAAAATGAAAATTGTGATTCACTGTGAAATTGTATGTTAATTATACTCATTTCGTGACATTACAATCCGATGTCCTATTTTTAGATAATTACTGTACAAAGCTATTTTAAAAGATTATGGCAACAGAAATTTAGTATGAAACTTTTATCTAGCGTAATCCCGTTAATTGTCAGTGACGGAATATATCTATTTCGTGGATGAATTCAAAGTTGAACATAGATCGCCACAAATACAGTGTATAGATAAACAAAGTTCCAAAAGGAATACAAACAAATTTTATTAACATGAACAACAAGAAAACAACAAAATAAATGGATTGTATTGCGCTTGTTAACTCGGACCCTGTTCTATGGCGTTATTATTCTAGGTACACTCGAGTACAAAAATATATATCCACTTTTTAACCATGTCATATTCACTCTTGCTTGTTTCTATGTAGTGTCTGTGGTAGTGTGTTGAAGGAAATGTCAATTAAATGCGAATGTGACAAGGTTCAAAAGTGTATACATATTTTTGTACTCGATTGTACCACTGAGCAAGTAATCACTGTGGTAGGTACTTTTTCCATTTCGCTTTGTAGATACTAGCTGCTACTGCAATGTGTTATGTTATGACGTAGACGAATTCGACGCAAGGTGAATTTATTTATTGTTAAGTGAAGTGTGACGTATGTACTTATACATATTTAGGTGACTAATCGTATTTTGTACTTACTTTTAATAGTGCTAAGACTATTCTGTTTTTGAGAAAAAAACTATTTTCATTTTTTATATTTTACAATAAATCTTGAAAATATGAGTTTCATTCTTATTATTTAACCTCTCTTAAATCAAAGAAATGGATCTAGACATGTGTGTGTGGTCTTTGTTAAAAATTATTGAAAATGCACTTAGGATTTTAAGGGAGATAGGTTGAAAAGTAAGGCCTCTAAGCAATAGATAAAAAAAATATTGTGAAAGTCAATTGTGTAATAGGACAGGTTCTATAAACATGAAGTAAACATAAGCTACTTTTTATCCTGATCAAATAAGTAGTTCCCGTGGAATAATTTCTGAAGTCCAAAGTCGCGGGCAAAAGCTAATGAAAATAAAAGCATTCAATATGGGAAACAAATGATTTATTAGACTAATTAATTTGTGATGTACATTTTAGACACAGCAGTCATTTTCCGTAAAACAAATGAACGCGCCCGTTCAATACTCTACCACAGGCCATCATGAGGTCAGCTATTAACAACTACATACATTACTTCTGGTTACATATTTATATCGCTATATAGGCACTCCTATTACTTCTAGAAAAGTTGCATGAACTATATTTATTTACAAGACACGTGAGGTTACTCAATATCAGATATTTATACAAAGTTTATTATCGTATAAACAAAGTCCAGGTAACTTTTCTAAATATGGCCAAACCTCACAACTATTCCATCTATGCAGACAAAGAAGTAGATTTTTCCGAGCTCCAACGAAATAATAGATTGTTCACTGAAGAAGGGAAGAAAGTGACCAATTACCAATAAGTTTTTTAATTACCATACAAGCTATGAACCACACTTTATCTCTAGCGATACAGAGTTTTATACTACATCCTTACTTCAATAAATTGTCACTACTAGATGGCATTTTAAGCATGTAATTTTGTTAATTGAAAGTTCAGAATAAAATTCTCAAAAAGAAAAAAGCGGGTTGGTATTTCACCATAAATCTGTCTTTTGACATTCTCTGACGTAATCAAACAATTTTATAAAACCAGTACTCAAAAAATGGATTTTCATATTCTTTTTCGCCCGCATATTTACATGACAGTAATTTAATGACAACAATGATGAACATTCTAATGAGTTTTATATTTATTTTTTATATATTCTAAATAGTTAAGAAGGTACTATCCGAGCAAGTGTAGTATAAAACATATTCGGATCCCATTTTGAATTCTTTGTCTGCACTGATGCCACTTACATAAATTAATCTGTTAATAACAATTTTTAATTGCTTTCTCTCAATTAACAATCTACATTATGGTTAGTTAAAACACTTGTACTTAAAGGTAAGTAAATAAATCTTCCATCACTAGGAATCATCAGGCAGGTCCAGTATTTCTTGAACAAAAGAGGCTACATCAGTCTCTTTTTCACTGTGCTCTTTACAGAAGGGGTGTTCCAGCAGAGTGTCATAGTTAGGTCTCTGTTTGTAATCTTTCTGCAAACATTTTGTTATGAAGTCTTCGTATTCAGATGAGAATTGACCGGTAGGCAGTCTCGGTGGATCATCTTTGACCACTTGTTTGAGCTGTTCAAACGGTGTACCCCAACTGCTGTATGGGAACTTTCCTGTTGCAATCTCAATCATCGATATTCCTAGCGACCACACGTCGCTTCTGATGTCGTACTGGCCGGGGTTCCCACTCGGGTCAATTCTCTCTGGAGCCATGTAGGGCTTGCAACCCGCATCTATTGTCTTAGCAACAGAGTCAACTAGATACCCAGAGATACCAAAGTCACACATTTTCACCTCTCCCTTCCTGTTGATCAGGATGTTCGATGGTTTCACATCTCTGTGGATGACTCGGAGTTGTGAATATAAGTAGTGGAGAGCGCTTACGACGGAAAAGGCGACTTTTCCTAGGATGTTTTCTGGTATAGTCCGATTGTGCTTGTAGACTTTAGGGTAGAACTTGTCGAGGCTGGTGTCCATGACTTCCATGCAGATCCAGACATCACCCTCGCGAAACATGGCCCCATAGAAGTGCACGGTGTAGGGGCAGGCGCTCGCTCGCATTGAGACATCTAGGTCCATGAGAAGCCGTTTCAGCTCAAGGGATTGACTGTTGAATGTGGCTGTGATCCTCTGAAACATTGCAAAAAAAACAAATTTGTTTAGTCTTCATCATCAAGCTATGTCGGTGACCTTAGATCGTCTATGGATTTCCTCATTCTGGATTTTATCACATAGAGATATCTCGAGCATAGCTTGTTCCATTGCTCACTGACTGACATTGAGCTTGTTTATTCAGCCCATCTATTCTGTAGATTCTTCGCACCCCTTGCCCGTCGTAACCATGACTGCAACCATAGAGATGAATAGCGGGGCCGCCGGGGACTACCCGCAGTAAATGACATAATCACCATGCTTGCCAGACGGGTTGGTGATTGCAGTATTCAGTTAAAGATCTGCAGGACGAGGCGGCTGCCCCTCCCACCAGTATTGTATTTCCTTTAGTCGCCTCTTATGGCACCCACAGGAAGAGATGGGGTGGGTACATTATAAGCCGGCACCACACGGCTTGGCAGTTTAGTCTATGTTCATGCTTTGCTTGATAAAAAGTACAATCAGATGGTTATGTAGATACTTTTGGGCCTGAAAGTACATTATTTTACAGGCACACAATTTTTGAAGGTTTGTCTCCCCCAGCTTACAATGTCTTATTGTCTGAGTACAAATAAGAATAATTACCTTGACTGCCATAGTGGTGTTACTGGGCTTGTGATGCATCTTCTCAACGATGCCGTAAGCACCTCGCCCGAGATCACATATCTTGACGAGGTCATCCGCATGCACAGTGAATGTTTTGTCATCTACAGTTATAGTAGTTTGCTTGTCCAAATTCCTTGGTGGTGTCCTGTAAATTTTCAACAGATACAACAAATAAGTACAGTTAGCATTTTTTCATGAAATTTGAAGTCTACATAGTTTGTGCTGTTCAGAATGTTAATAAATATTCAAGCCAAACATATTATGAGCCTAATCTTCTCATGCTAGCCTATAACTAATAAAAACTCAAGAATTATAGATTAGTGGTAAGTATAGTTACAAATACTACACAATTTTTTGAATGAAATTAGGTTAGTACATAGAATGTGAAAAATAAAAATTATTAATAATTGCTAAACTAGGCAATGCAGCTTAGCATTTGAAAATTTTATAAAAATCCTAAGAGCTAATTAGTAGCACACCATATCCCACCCCTCGTCATACGTACACATTGACAGGTTCTTCCGGGGGCTTCACGAGTTTCAGCCCCATCGGCTTCTTGCGTCCCGACATTCCAACGGAACCTAAACCACCAAAAAATGAGTATTCGATCTGAAATTAATCGAAACCTCAAAAAATAAGGCCCTGTTTTCGTAACCTGCTGAACGCGAACAACTTTGTTTTTATTTAATAAATAACATGTCTAACGAAAGTCCAGTGCGCTATTTTAATAAAAAGCACACAAAAATCCGTTTATCACACTAATTTTTCCCATTTATTCGGAAATTTCCGAAATGATAGGCAAAGTAGCTGTGGGTTATTTGACAGTTTACTTTTTTTAGGTGTTTCCAACCAAATTCTTATAATAATTTATAATGCATATTACCAGCATTTCAAAATAGTTTTCTCCTGTTTGCATTTTACAAAAACGTGAAAAAAATGAGCTATTTATTATTACTGTAGAATGTTCATACAAGGATCTCTATATAGTTTGTGCTCATACATACGTAACATATTTGTGGAATCATGAAATGTCCTTTCCCAAAATCCCACGAATAGATTGTCTGTGTGCGCGGGTCTAATATACGGATTAGGGTTTAGAGCCCTTGAATAGAGAAAGTGGAACAAATTCACTTTAGATTTATTTTCAAGTGTTTAATTGGCCATAATTTAAAGACGTTGAATGTGAAGGCTTCATAAATTTCAAATCATCTCACGGGAATACATACTTTATCAGGATAAAAATAATTCTATGTCCATCTCCATGCTATAAGCCTATTTGTATGCGACATTTCATAAGTTCAGCCATTAAATTTTGCATTAAATCGTGAAAAAGGGACATAGGGACGAATTACTTTCGCATTTATGTGAGGCATATTAAGATTTATTTTTTGTATGAAGTTTTTGTGTAACTAGCTAGCGTAATTGTTCAACAGACTTCAAAAAAGAAGTTCTCCGTTTTCCTCACGAGTATTTTATATTGTTTGTATAAAGGTAAGGTAGCAAACCTTTTGATCATTCATTTTATTTGATAGGATTTGTCTCAAGAGTGGTCCCATTGGCTCGTCTGCACTTTAGGTGACTAAAACTAGCGCCTTCAAACTTTTTTTACTTATAGAACTACTTAAAACAAACAACTGTGTAAAATCTCAGATTGCGGAAATGCGCCGTTTTAACGATATGATTTTTTAAAGTTTCCATACCAAGTGCACAGATAACTGAGGGGTATAGTATCAAAGGCAGCTAAATCCGTTTGAAATTATTTTTCACAAATCGAAAAAAACTGTTATTTTATTTTTATTTGGCAACATCGTAAACATGATTGTTTGACAGGATGCTCTAGTACAAAATAAATAGGTGTACCAACAAAAGTATCTTGTAATAGGGGGATTTATGGGCTATTTTAAATAATTTGTGTTGGACATAGCTGTGTTTGATACCAACTATTGGATTTAGCTGTCTTTGATTCTGAAAAATATGGATAAAGCTGCCTTTGATTGCAACACTGAATCGATGACGTCACGATGCTAGTGATGTACGCATAACAACAGAAACATCGCATGGTGTGGATAATGGTATGTTGAATGAAAATAGAAATTGCATTCAATGTTATTTACATTATTATAAGATAAGGTAAGTTTGATTAATACAATATACGTATAAATGAGAAAGTAACAGACTGTCTATTCAAAAACCAGAATATGAAAAATCAACTTTATTTTTTCGTAATAATTTTGTAATAGATAGAAAGATAATTAAAATGAAGTGAAAGGGAAGGATTCCATTGAAGGTAATAATTTTATTGTTATATCCTTAACGTAACATCTTCTTCGACTCTCTCACAAGTTTCTTCTTCTATGTCATTTGTTTCATTTTCTCCGTTCTCTTCTAAAAGCTGTATTTCTTCTTCGTCTATTCTTATTCTATTCCTTCCAGTTTTCACCATAGTGCTTTAGTAGTAAATTTCTCACATCTCTGAGCTTAAGTGGTTTTACATCTATGCCTTTTGAAATTGTAGACGGTTGTATCAGTTCTGCTTTTTTTTCCTTTTCGGCAAATAGTCCTGGGAGCACCTGTGTCAGAATTATAAAACAATTCCCCACGACTGCGACGAGTACCTAGGACAAAATTGAAAATAAATTAAAATGCTTGAACAATATCAACAATTTTATCGAATCTGCATTACAGTGCGCACATCACTAGTCTGTACTTACCTTTCAATTTTCGCCCTGTTTGCTTTCCATTTCTCCGGCTCTCTCTTGCGTTTTCTTCCTCTCCCGTGTATAGCTTCTGTTACTGGCACTTCCATTACACTTTTAGCTTTACTTTAAACAATTTTTTTGCAATGAAATTGTCCAAAAAACCACTGAATTTCAATAAAATCGACAGACGCAGACGCACGTTTTTATATGTAAGACGCCATATTGAAAAAACGTAAATAGATCGCTCTGATTGGCCAGCCGCGACTTTAGCTGTATTTGTTTCTCAGCAATAGAGATATAGCTATCTTTGATTCTAATGCAGCTTTTTGACGCTGATTTTCTATAGGATTTAGCTACTTTTGATAAGGAAAGTTATTCTTAACATGTATAAAATTGGTCAGAAAATAAAATGACATTCATAGTTTAAAACAGACCAGAGTGTGGATATAGCTGACTTTGATTCTATACCCCTCAACTATATATTGAAAACAGACCTAACTAAAGAGATTGCAATCACTGACAATGATGTTTACATTCGCCATAAAGAGGATATAATAATATATGACTGGTAGTCAAAGATCTAGGACCATACAGCCTTGTCTAAACTGGCATTTATTTTTCATCATGCAAAATATGTATTACGTGAATTTTCAAACTTTCTTAGAATCAAATTTGTCCCAAATCCCAGATTGCGGAAACGCACCGTTTTAAAGATAAGATTTTGGCTCGCCTGCACTTTAGGTGACTGCAACAGACCCGGAGATGACTGCAGGGCAGAAATCCCATCGGATAGATTAGGTTTGTTAGGTTATTTTTTTTTATACAGACCCGGAGATGAGTGCAGGGCAGAAATCCCATCGGATAGATTTGCATGATGAGTTCTACAATCCAAATTTTTTTTAGACATTTCCTTTATTAATCTTCTTGAAGATAAGAAGAAAATGGTCATTAGTTCTTACAGCCATGTCTTGGTTTATTTTAGTCCCTTATGGTGAATTTTAGGCCAAAGCCGTTTTTCAGTATTCTCAATGAAATGTATGTAATACAGAGTAAAATAAAATATGGAGTTAAAAGTGTGGTTCAAGGAATCGAGTGGGTGAAATAAAACATCGTCACAAACAATACAACCAGGGCAGAAACACATGGTTATTCCAACCCCAAAGCACGAGCCGAGCGAAGCGTGCCGCGGCAGCGGCCGGCGAAGTGCCAGAAACGAAATGCTGGCGTTTAACTATCTCTACCCCACCCTATCTATCGTTTGTTAAAATTTTCATAGAGTACCGTTTCCGGCACTTGGACGAAATATTGTTGTATTTGTAATACATATTTTGCATGATGAAAAAGAAACACGAAAAATGGGCGCATCTGACGTCGAGTTGCGGGAACCTGCCCCGATAACGAATACGAATGATGAAAAAGAAATGCCAGTTTAGACAAGGCTGTATGGTTCTAGATCTTTGACTACCAGTCATATATTATTATATCCTCTTTATGGCGAATGTAAACATCATTGTCAGTGATTGCAATCTCTTTAGTTAGGTCTGTTTTCAATATATAGTTATCTGTGCACTTGGTTTTCACTTAAATATGGCGTTGTGCTAAGGAATTTTCTGAAACTTTAAAAAATCATATCGTTAAAACGGCGCATTTCCGCAATCTGAGATTTTACACAGTTGTTTGTTTTAAGTAGTTCTATAAGTAAAAAAAGTTTGAAGGCGCTAGTTTTAGTCACCTAAAGTGCAGTCCTTCCCAGGCGGCGTATGAAACAATAAATAAATAATCGCTTGCATCCAGTTGGTCTCCACTAGTCATTTTAGTTTCACTCATTTCCTGTTTACCGATTTTAAATACTTATACAGTTGTCTTTCTGAATTATGTCAATCCTAGGTTTAAATCAAAAATAGAAGCAAATAATATTTAAACAAAAATAATTTTTATTTATTTTTACCACTTATTATTATCAACATATTTTATTTAGAAACTAAAGCCATTTAACTCGAAAACTTTATTGCCTTGACAGCATTCTTAGCTTTTCTCATGGCCTCCTCTTTCATCCTGTGTCTCTTTTCTTTTTCTGCAAGTCCAACTACCTCATCATGCTGCAATGCACTTTTCACAGATGCTTTAGCAAATAATTTACTTAAAACATAGTGGTCATCATCCCCATTCCTTTCTTTTTCTCTCTTACGTTTTTTATTTTTTATTTTCTTTACAGCTACCAAGTTTTCTATTTCAGTCTTCTCTGGTTCAATAGTAGAAGAATGCTTTCTTTTTCTATCAACATTTTCTTTTCTTATTTTTTTAACATCCTGGTTCGGATTAGTATCTTTTTGTAGTCTGTCAGTACTTTTCTGTAAAACAGTTGCATCACCATGGCTAGGCTCACTATTTTCACAAACATTATCTTCAGTTTCAGACACTGCACCTTCTTCTAATTCTTGTTCTTTACTTTTTATAACTTCTTTAATTAAATTTTCTTCATAATCTTTCTTCACATGCATATTAACTATTTCTAATTCTGAGAGTACACTCTCAAATGGGACATTAGTCACAGTATCATCAATCAAATTAACTTCTGGCTCTTCAATTTTTGGAGGGTTTAATATTGCTTCTCTCTTCTTTTTATATTTTTCTCTGGGATCTTCTTCTGGTTCTTTTTGTATATTTTTAGCGTCTTTAGATATTTTTTTACTTATTTGTCTGGCTAATTTTTTCATAGCTTCATGTTTTTTCTTGGCATATGACTCTTCATTTGCCGCTTGGTCCTTTTTGTCTTTTGATTTCATATTAACTTTTGTATGTTTAAATAGAGATGCTGTCTCAGTGTCTCCTTCAATATTTGGCTCTTCAAGAGTGAACAGCCCTTGTAATGTACTTGTAGTTAACACATTTTTTTGATTTGGATCTATCAAGATTTTGTTACTCAGGAAATGTTTAAATATTTGCCTTTGATATATTTTTTCTTCTATAGTGCCAGCCGAGAGCAACCTATATACAGTAACATTTCTCAGTTGTCCTATTCTCCAAGCACGTTCTTTAGCCTGATTATCAGTAGCCGGGTTCCAATCAGGATCATAAATTATTACTCTGTCAGCACCAGTCAAATTAACTCCAAGGCCACCAACCCTTGTAGTAGCCAGAAAGACCAAATATTCTGAATTCTCATTGAATGTTTTGATCAAACTCTGCCTTTGACTTACATGAACTGTCCCATCCATTTTCAAATATTTAAACTCTTGATTCTGCAAATACTGCGCCAGGACACATAACATAGCTCTTGACTGTGAGAATATCAAAACTCTGTGGCCTTGCTTTTGCCAGATCTTTAGCAGTGAATTCACAACAGTCATCTTGCCACTTCTTTTCCAATGACCAAATGTATTTTCATCTATGTGTTCAAATTCTTCTTGAGCTTCGTAGAGGTATAAATCTGGGTGGTTGCATAACTTTCTCAATGTGGATAAAGCTACTAAAACTCTAGCTCTCATAGGATCACCATATCTGCTTTCTTTGTCAAGAATACTCCTCACTGTGGGACTCATTAAGTAACCCATATATAAATCTCTCTGCTCTTGAGTCAAAGAACAAAATAGGACTTGTTCATTTTTCTCAGGTAGTTTTATATGTTCCTGAACTTCAGCTTTTGTTCTCCTCAGCATGTAAGGTGTGATGATATTTTTCAAAGCCTTAGCTATCTCCATTGCAGTAGCTTCTTGTAACTCAGTAGCATTAGCATATCCACCCTGTGTTATTGGATTGGCAAAATAATCCATAAAGGCAGTATGCGTCCCTAACAATCCTGGTCTCATAAAATCAAACAATGACCAGAGTTCCTGCAAACTGTTTTGCATTGGTGAGCCAGTTATTAAGAGTTTGTGGGGTGTCTGGAATTTTTTTACCATTTTGCTGACCTGAGTTTCAGGATTTCTAATTTTATGGCCTTCATCTAATATTATGTAGTGCCATTTACAAGACATTAAATCTGTTGCATACTTCACAATGCCAGCATATGTGATCAACAAGATTCCATGGGAGCCGTTCAATTCTCTGATAAGCTTATTATGATTTCCAGAATGAGAACCTGAATGGTGTAGTACTGCAATTCTTAAATGAGGGCACCAATAATGGAAATGTGATACCCATTGATAAATGACTGTAGCTGGGGCTACAATGATTGATGGACCAAGTCCTCCCCAGGCTCCACTGTCCGTTTTTGACAGTCCAGCAAGGAAGGCAATGATCTGCACCGTTTTGCCCAAGCCCATTTCATCCCCAAGCATTCCTCCAGACTGCACTTGATGTAGCTCCCATAACCACTTGACTCCTGTTCTCTGATATTTATAAAGCTGTCTCCAAATGAAATTTGGTACTTTTAAACCATTCTGAAGTTCATGATTTTCGTCAGGATCCTTGTTACCAGCTAAAACGTACTGTATATCTGCAGAACACACCTGGCCATCAAACTTTCCCAAGCAAGCTGTGGCCAAGTCATTCCTCCAGTTGCTGACTCGTTCGTCATAGAGAGCAGAGTCACCATCATCAATTATCTTTTTCACATGTTGCTTAGAACGAGACGGTATAGGTAAATACGAAATATTTATTTCTTGGTTACTGTCGTCTTCGTCACAGGATGGCAGGTAATCACAATCATCATCTGCATTTTGATTAGTTGAAGTTCCAGGTTTATCCGAAACATTTACGGCTGAATGTTTCTGTGATTCTTTAGTTTTCTTACTGAGAAGTTTGTCTTGCTTTTTACCGATTACTTCTGCCGCTGATTTACTTTTCTCAGAAACATTATCTTTCTTGAACTTGTTTTCACACTTTTGTTTTGTAAGGGCTAGCTGAGCTTCTAGATACTTGTTAATATCGCCCATTTGGTTGGATGCCTACTTCAATGTAGAAAGAACATATTAAATAACTTTATCAATTTTTTCAAGGTATTGTACTTATTTCAAAATAATAATAATATTGTATAAATAACAGCGCTACCATCAAAACAATTTTTAGAAAGTGTTGCCATGCCATGATGCCACCAAGTTGCCACAGAGTGTTGCTATCCATCAGACTTCACAGTGAAGAAATCTAATTTATTAATAAATAAAAATGTAAAAGTCTATAAAATGTTTAAAATGCTCACAACCGCATTGCATCCTTGCATTGTGTCCTAGGAGCATTTAATCACTACATTACTACATTGCATGAACTTGAACATCATATACATTTATTATATGACAATACAATATACAAAATAAACTTGTCATTAGTCCGTCTATTCACACGTTTTTAGCTATGTTTAAGGTTGAGTAGATTTGCTAATAACGAGCGTTTATGTACTATTTTAATCATTATCAGGTGGGAGACGTCCACTGTTGGACATAAGCTATTTAAATATTTTAAATCAAAGTCGACTTCATTGGCAGTGGTTATATATACATATATATGGAAACACTGAAACTATCTTTTTCGTACGTTTTTGAACGAAACACCAGATTGTCACCACTGTCAATCATAAGTCAATGTCAGATTTTGTTATTTCAGAGCATTTCTTACCAATGTCGTACGCACGTGGAATTATTACGTCTATATTACTGTAAATATTCTATCTATCAAGCCTATCATCTTTAATTTAATATCGTTTACTGTCTTTGGCAGAACATTTAAGGTGAATAAAGTTATTCACGGCACTAAAACTTTACGACATAACCTCAAACACAATTTTTTTAAAACTTTAACAGGATGCAGAAAATTAAAAGAAAAGGAGGTGAAAACGACACACCTGATATTAAAAAAAAGAAAGTGCAATTTTCTAAGTCTGACAAAATAGAAAATGGAGTAAACTTTAAAAAAGGAAATGAGGGAAATAAAATTCCAGGCAAGTCCAAGAAAGATTTTAAAAAAGGACCCAAAGATGGTAAAAATGACTTGACGAAAAGATTCAAAGATGGTAAAAAGGAATTCACAAGAGGATCCAAAGATAGCAAAAAAGTTTTTAAAAAGGGACCTCCAACTGTAAATAAGTTTATCAAACCTGGTGAAAAAAAAGGTACAGGCAGCTTTTCTGGTGACAAAAAATTCTCAAAAGAGATTACCAATGGAGAAAAACCCATATGGTCAGAAATGAAAAAAGAAAAGAAACAGCTTCGCATTGTGAGGCGCAAAGCTAAAGCTAGTGCTGAAGTGTTTGAAATCTCCCATAAAGCTAAAATGCTTGCTGCACAAATACAAAGGTAATTCCATCACGTTTTGTTCATTCAAATGGCTAATTTAAAAAGGAATTTCACAGTCTTAACAAAAAAAATTATATTTCAATAATTGCCTTATTTCTAAAGGTTGGAAAAATTTTGATTGGTTTGCAAATAAAATGAAAAAAAAAATCAAACGTTGGTTCTGTCCTTATTTTACCAAATCGTTGATTAGAACATCAATGTATATATAATGTCACCATTTTCTGATCCCTATGTGATGTGAGATTTTAACCACCATTTGATATTGTCATCTCCATGTCGTTAAAACATACGAAGGGACATGGTAAAGATGATGTAAAAAAGTTTGATCCAAATAAAATCTCAACAATATGCACCTGTCAACTGTCGCTATGCTGATTAAATCGAGTGTAAAATGTTCAAAGGGGAATTGCATGACGCGCAGACAGAGTGAAAAGTGTGTCAACTAATAATATGACAAATCCTTCTAATCAAACTATTAATATGACAAATGTAATTAGTGTAGTGTACAGGCATTCAGAGTGGCAACACTAGGCTGTCAATTGCAGTGCAAATAATCGTGTTGTTAGATTATGAGTGAACTGTGCGAGTATTTTACAAGTAGAATAAGGTTTGTCTTTAGCCAATATATCGCTTTATGTGATGTTGTTATAAGTGATATGTATAGGGATTTGGCTGGGACCCTGCCATTTAGTCCTTATAACCAATCCGTCATCATATCCGGTGATAGTATTTGTCTTCCTAAATTGTGTTTATTTTCAATTACTTGAACAATATCCTCCAGGTCATTCCATTAGTGTTTACGAATAAAGGATTTATCTGGAAAGGAAACTGATTATAACTCATGTGATTTTCAGGAAATCTGTCAAGCCTGATTTTAAAATCAATGCGTGCAAAGAGCTACATGGCCTTATGAAAGGACAATATAAAACAATAGCACTAACTCATGACTTGAGCCGTGTTATACAAGTCCTCTTAAAACATGGCTCCGATGACATCAAGATACAGATTACTGAGGAATTACTGGACATCATGGTCCAAATGGTGCAGTCTAAGTATGCCCAGCATGCGGTCAAGCGTATACTGAAGTATGGAACCGATTTCATACGCCATGAGGTGTTGAAACGGTTCTACGGGAGTATTGTGTCTCTTGCTACTCATACGATCAGTGCCCCAGTACTAGATTATGCATATGGTGAGTTTGCTACAAAGAAAGAAAAGTGTCACATGCAACAGGAGTTTTACGGAGACATTTATAAGAATGTAAGTTTTGACAATAAATTATGAAATACTCAGCCCTATATTATTATCATCAACATTAATAAAAGGTAAACAGTCTGTATTCTTTTTATGCAATTGATGAAAGGGCTCACAATGCTAAATAAGTTTAAATTTATTAAATACATGTTACTCAATTAGCCCCAATCTCTTAATGGACAACTAATATTTTCATAACTAAGCTAGATATTTTGTGATGTACTTTTCAGTCCAAAGATGATAAAGTGAAGACCCTCAGCGACACATACAAAGGCAGCCCGGAGATGAAGGCAGCCATCCTGCAGTCGTGCAAAGCTAACGTACAGAGGATTCTCGACAAGAATCTACATGATGGAGAGTATGTACATTTTTGCAAGTCTTATAGAGCCCGAAGGGTAACACTTTCCCTATTAATTATCCTATTTTAATCTCCATTACTATCTGCAGGTTAACTGCATGCTTTCTGCATATCTCATGATAATTTGTTTAATGGTTGAGGAGGAAAGCGAAACAAAAAAAAATCAATTTTTATTTATTATTTTGAAATGACTGCACTATTATATACACTACTACAGCTATTTATAGATTACTCTAGGGCAAGTGAAATAAATTATATGAGATGCATTTTTCTTAACAAAGCAAAAACCCACTCTAGGTTCTTATCTAGAGCAAAATGTTTATACGACAGGCAGCAACAAACAAGATGCTCCATTGAGTTTATGAGAAATTTGCATTCAATCATGTAACTTTTTGTGTTAACCAGATACATCAATTTGTCTACATACAATAATGACGCTGTGTTCTCACAGGCTTCTCCATTCTGTCTTGTATGACTACATTCGGGAATGCAGTGCTGAGGACCGCGCGGAAATGATCGCGACCCTCAGCCCCCTCATAGTGCCGCTCAGTAACTCACTGCCCGGCGTGAACACGGCCAGTCTGTGTGTCTGGCAGGGAACTAACAAGGACAAGAAGGTGAATGAAGGTCTCAACACAAAGGAGTGACGAGGCTTATATTGGTTCGATTAACTCTCAAAAGATGTCACTTGGTTGCGATAAACAAAGCACAAAATGAATTAATGAATTTTTTTGACAACAGTTTTTGGCTTAAAATTTTTGGGAAGACTAACAGTATATAGTATATAAATAAATAATGTATCTTATGAGTATCTATAAACTAATAATAAGTCTCCACATGTATAAATCTAGATAATTTCTATAGGGTCTAATAAAAATACTACAGTAATAAATAATCTAATTGCTAATTACAGAAGGAAAGAATTCTCGGGTCAGTAGTCGCTTTAGTACATATGTTCTGGTATTAAATATATCCACATCGTGTCGCTGCAGTACTTTATTAAATTAATTGACGCTACGTATCAGAAATGAATGTTTTCTATATTTGGTACTTGCTCGTGTTGCATACAATATGGGTCGCTGCCTAAATTGTAAGTTACAGCTATTATAACAGAGGACTTACGTCACAGTGCCTCTACTGGTGGGCGGCGCTGCACTTGCCAGCGTTTACTCTTTCAACGTAGTGTGCTAAAGCCGCGTACCCACTAGACGACATGTGGCGGGCGACATCGATTCAATGCCCGATGCCTTGTCTATAGCAAAATGTCGATTTTAATGTCATATATTTAAATAATTTTTCAATTTATTTTTATTGTTTGTTATTCTGTGAAAATTTCAACTGTCTACTTATTACGGATCATGAGATACAGCTCGCTGGCAGACGGACGGACGGACAGGGTCCCTTTGGTTACCCTTCGGGTATGGAACCCTAAAAAAAGATAAAAACAGTTATTTAAAAAGTATCTTACAAAACAAAACAAAAAAGACTTTAATCTCTTGACTGTCGTGAGACATGTCGGGTGAAGTCAGCTTGCTCATAGTGCTACTATCAGTAACACAGACTTAGTTGACTCATTTCAAACCATGTAATCCTTCCAGAGTATATTAAAAGTTGTGAAAGAACACGCAGTGCCGTTGAGCAAGCACAAGACGGGCTACAGACTGCTCATCACAATTTTTGACTCTGTGGACGACACGGTGCTCGTCAAGAAGGCCATAGTGTCTACCCTCGCGGCGAATCTTCAAGACATAGCAAAAGATCATTGGGGTAACATGGTAAGTGTTGTTCAGTTATAATATAAGTACGTAATTAATTTGTTAGATATTTTTGGAGCCATGATGAAAAAAAGCAACGATACATAATGGTTTTATATGCCCTTGTATAATATAATATTCTAGTGCACCAAAATTCTAGCCCAAATTACTCCCAGTGGGGGCTAGCTACCACCATGTTACCTAAGTCTGCCGCCAAACAGCATAGGTAGGTTGAGGCTTCAACGGTCTTACCGTCACTAAACATCTGTTGAGATGAAGGCCAAGTGCAAAAACCCATCATACATTTAAAAAGTTAAAGCAGACCCGAAACAAATTCTCATTTTCAAAATCTCACTTTTCTAGACTCTACACTGGTTAGTGAAACCAAAGGATTCATCCACGTTCCACCCGACCTTCATCAAGTTCCTAGAGGAGGGCGCTAGCAGCGGCACGTCCAAGAAGGACGCGGAGGTCCGCGTGGCCGAGCTCAGAGAAGCCATCTTGCCCGTCCTCATGAAAGACCTCCAGGAAAACCCTGAGTTCTGGCTCAGTAGCAAGACTACGATGCTGTTGGCTATAGCTATTTTGTCTATTGGTGAGTTTATTCCACAGAGCAACGAATAGGGCAGGGCACAAGCCGAAACGAAACGTCCGATCGTTGTATACCTCTTCTTCGCTTCGTGATTTTCTTCGATCCCTTCATCTCAAACTGAAAGCCCTAACCCGAGGTTGAGATCAACCGGCGCCCGTGCCTTATTGCTAGTAAAATTACACAGAATTACTACGTACAAAACGGACGTCCACCGATCCGCGATACCTCACTTCCCACGCAATAATGTGACCCGCTCAAGTATCGGTAGTGTGGCTCGCGTGAACCCCACTGACACATTCGCGTGTATACAGGCGAATAGGAACCGATATCACGTTATCAACACGCATATTAAGTGCTAAGTATGAAATATCAACTATGGGTGGAACACCTCCGTTGTTCCGGTTGTGGAATATAGGTTATATAGGGAGAATGGAATCAAGTCGTGTAAAGCAAAATTGCAGCAGAATCTTATTGTGTTCAAGTGACTACACGGAGAGCGTCCTATAAGGATGGTTTTCACCACTGAGGCCCTAATGTCACCATCTACTCTAGGGTTTATGTAGCGTATAACCTGTATAATTCGGAATGTACTCGTCAATACCTTTCATTTGATACTGAATACAATATCTTTATCTTTTATTATTATTTTGTAGCACTTTATGTTACGTACGGTATTTTAGATTTTAAGTGACATCACTGACAAACACTATACTTCTAATGATACACCATTTGTCAAACAAGGATGAGTAGTTTAGGAGATATGAGGGAAATACAAAGGTTGCTAAAATTCTTACCACCTTCTTGGTCCCGCTAATCCTCGGTTTAGCATCTGTGGGTGTTTTAAAAGGCGACTAAAAACAACAGCAGATGGGCAGCAGGCATCTACTGAAGTATCAACATCTGCGGTCACCAATCCGCCTGCAATGTCACGCAAATATCGACGTGGCGATCTTTGGAGAGACTTATATCCAACAGTGAACATGCAAATGATGATGATTGATTGCCTTAATTTCAGAGTCAACAAAAGAAATTTTAGAATCGCTAGCCAGAGTGATCTGCCAACCCGACTGGCAAGTCACCGTGAACGACAAGAACGTGTTGTCGGTGGAGGAGGCGGGCATGCACATGTGTTTGAAGAAGCTAGCAGCTCTAGACAAGGACAAAACTGAGTGCACATTGGGAGAAGCAATCATCGAACATTTGTCTGAGGAAACGGTAAGTCGTTTATTTTAGTACCGGCTTCCGTTTGACCATAATCTCATCTGAAATTAAGCGATGATGCGGTCTAGTATCAGGCTAGACATAGCTGGCCTTTACGACATCCAGGTTGTAGCGCTCGATAAATACAAAAGCCAGCAGTGAATTCCACTCCTTAGCTGTACGCATAATAAAAAAGCGAAACGCTTGGTGCGATATGTCAACCAAAGGGTTGACGGATTTTATAAATAAATGGGACAGTGGAAATAGGTAGTTCGCTGTTCAGTCATAAGAACACTCCAAAATAAAGCCTGTAGAAGCTTATAAGCTTATTATAAGTTTTCACTACATAGCAGTTATAATAGACAAGTTCGAAGTAAACGATCGATAAAAAATAATTTGCTCATTCATTACAGCTCCAAAAATGGCTGCCAACAAATCGAGGGTGCTTCTTCCTACTGAAGCTAATAGAGAGCAACACTGCCAATGTTGCCAGTAAAATAATGAAGAAAATGAAACCTCAAGCGAAAATACTGAAGGAGCAGGCTTCTGAAGGCGCAAAATTATTGACGCAGAAGTTACAGAAAAAATAAAACTATTATTCATTGAAATTTCACTTTATTTATCTACCTAGAAATGCAACATTAAATATATATCAAATTATATTAAAAGTTATACATTATTCACACTTATATAATTTAATAATTGAAAGCAATCCAAATTTAAAAGTATATTGTCAAACCTAAAGCTTCAGTGCTGACTTTTAAAAAATACAGACGAAATTTTCTAACATGTGAAACTAATTTGCTTAGGTTCGCATATAAATATTTTTGCCCGACTGCTGAGAGCGGATGAAAGTAATTTAATGTATGTATTGACATTACATTAATTGTATGTATTATTCTAATTTATTTTTTACTACCGCCACTGGTAATATAAATTACATTACTTAAAAACACATGGATTTAATATTATTATCTACCCTTATTAAATACAGCCACAATAAGCAGAAAATTATTAGTTTCTATAACGAATGCCGAGCGTGGTGATTATGGCGAATCCCCACAAAAAAGTCAAATGTGGCGATCTATGAAGGCGGCTCATGACCATGCAATTTAAATTCAACTAAAACATCTTCCTGCCCTTTTCCCTCTCTGGGCGGGGTCGGCACAACATGTTAACTTCTTTCACTCTCACCTTTTACGCAGTATAATTAATTAGGGGTAGATGAGTATATAATATTATCACACATTTTATACTCATGCACCCCTATTTATCATATATCTGTAGCAGTTAGATTGTTTAAGAGTCCGCAGTAAGCAGCGCTCAACTCCGCGCTGAGATCACGCTTCAGAATGGTGTTGTTTCACCTAGAGTGAGACAGGGCTCTAGAAAGAAAACCAAGGACAAATTTGGGCTCCTGACGCCCTTTCCCCCTACCGTTCCCCGCGCTAGAGTATTCGTTTTCATTTGAAACCCACAAAATCAATTTCGAAATATCTTTTTTTGTGTGAAACTACATAGTTTAATCAATATCTAGAATAAAGTTTGACATAAATCATATTTTGGCCGTAATATTCAGCTGAACTAAACAGGGTTTGGGTGGTCTAAAATGCGAAACTTATACTCGTTTACATTTTGTATAACATTTCAAGAGTCATGAACTAATTGAAGACTTAAGATATATCTCATCTTATTATATTTGTAAGCTGCAGACTCTTAATTAGCTGTTTTACTACGGAATCCACAGTGCACGGGTCCCACGAGTTATATTCTGAAGATGTTTTTTTTTTTCATAGTAATTTTTCTATAACTGGGTTTCCTATACAAAAACAGGATTTAACTTACATTTAAAATCAATTATTCTTAGTATCTACATACACAAACACATTTTATATATTGGTATTCATCTCAAGACTAAGTTGAGTTCGAGGTAAGTCACATATCAATCCTTCATATGGAAATTGACATTTTGTGAATTATCTCTCGATAGAATCATTCTTGAGCAGTATGTAGTTAATTTACAATGTCTTATTTATTACACCAAACCTTCCCTATAGGTTTGCAACGAACACTGTTGATGATATCCAGTGACTTCTCCAACAGCTCTTCTTGGATTGCCTGAATAGGCCTGAAAAAGATTGTTTAATTAATTTGGTACTTCCTCTCCAAACAACTTTAAGTGAGTTACAGTTGATGGGTGATTACAATAAGACATTGGTCGATCATGGAAATAGATCGTGTTATTTGCCTCCTGTGATCATCCAGCCGTGGTAGCTCAGTTAGGTAAAGCGTTGAACAATCAAGGTCTGGGTTTGATCCTGTCCCGTACCAATGAGTTCCAATTTGTTATTTGGAATTTATGTATTCGCTTTTAAGTGAAGCAAAACATGCAAACTCCTAAGAATAAATTAAAAAGTGCGTGTGAAGTCTACCAATCTGCACTGGGCTCGTGTGGTGGACCCATACACATCAGGCCTGAGCCCTGGCATGTCACCACGACATATATATATAGACTGTTGATGATTAAACATCTTTTAGTCGCTTTTAAAGACACTCCAAAGACAAAACCAAATAATCATACCTGCTTGCATCAAGCATGTCCCAATCGTCGTCTTTTAGCTGCATGTACATTTCGGATACTTTCCTTTGAAAGTCCAGCACCTCATACCTGAAACATTTTATAGTGAAATGTATTATATGAACGAGTGATTCCCCACTATAATCATATCTATTAAAAATCATACTGCCATACTGATCACAGATTAACAAAAAATAATAATATTATAATGTTGCAAGCTAGTGGGTTTGAAGAAAACACTTGTCCAAAGTTCCGGAGTTTATTGGTAACACAGACCAGACAGAGTGCATCCCTGTCTCACTGGGTCGAAGTCTTCCATACTGAGTCCATCCCTGGATTCTGCATACAGAGTCATTTGACACCACTGACGACGGTCTGTCTCTACTATCACCACTTGACACCATTAGTACACTAACACTTTTACACTTCGTTGTCCTTTTGCTTTACTTTGTCTTCCAGTTTCCTTTTCTTCACTGTTTTCTTAGCAATGAACTGCTGTCAAAGCTCGGTCTGCATCTTTTACATCGTTTTTTGACGTTTCCAGAACCTTCACCGTAACCGTTTCATTGTTTACTTCTGGAGTTTTCTACGTATGCCACAGGTTTATAGTAACTTCGCTACTCAAAACGAAGAGGATAAGTAGATTGTCCTCTCTTTTCACACTTGTCAGTCCTTATGTGATATTAGAGAACCTTCCGCGGTATTCCTTTGTTGCTACTCGACATGAAAGAGATAGTAGATCCACCTCTCTCTTTCACACACATTCGCAAACTCTCCATGCTACTCGACATGAAGGAGATAGGAGATCCACCTCTCTCTTTAATTTATTTGTAGACTATTCAAGAAGCTCCGTGACAATAATTTAAATGGATTGGATCCTCAATGAGATAATTATTGTTTCCTTTCTAGTCCATCCTGCAGCCAAATCAGTGAGATGAACTTGTCATGACAATCTTCAGATCGTTTATTTTTTCGAAATAAATAAATTGAAAAGTAGTTAAAGACTGGAAAACTATATATCTTCCAGTAATAGAGAGGGAGGGAGAGATACCAGCACTTGTAGTACAGTGCCGTGATTGGTAAAAATGAAACTAACCTTTCATTGCCAAATCCATTTCTCTGCATGATGTTTTCTAGTGGCATTGTAAGGAAAAATATCTTGTCTGGTTTGGGAAGACCAATATCTGGGCCTTTACACCAATTTAAATCCAAACCTGAAAAATAATTACAAAACCGGTCAATGCGTTCCATACAGAATATGAATAATTAACATACTTAAAATCATGCTCTACCGAAAATATAAGTCCGAATGAAGGAATAACTTTATTTTGCGGTAATTACATATGCGATGTATGGCTTTCAACTACAAAGTTAAGTTTGTAAACATAAAAAGCTATTGTAATTTTAAAATCCAGATTTTCAGATTTATTTCTACTGTTGTGTTGTAAGACCTTGCTTCTTGCCAAATTTCAGGATTCTACGTCAACATGAAGTACCCCATAGGTTGTGGTTCCCTTGCATTTTGTATGGAAATGGTCTAAAATACAGCTAGTGATTTTTCATTTATCATTCATTTTATCATTCAGACCCAAGGGACTGCAGAATTTAGTATTCAATATTAATTTCAACTTGATATCTCCATGCGTTCCTGAGAAAAACGGTCTTGGAACAACAAAGTTCCTTTTTTTCCTTTTGAGGTACGGAACCCTAAAAATGCAGAGTTCAATGGAGCATGTGATGTTTTGAAAGGCTGCCTGATAATGAATATGAATGGAATTACAAAAGAAATTTTCCCTCTTTACCCATTTAATTAAAGTGTGTCAGTCAAAATTATTAACAATAGACAGGACAAAGCAATCAAAATTTTGATCCTAAACTTGTTACCACTTGGTAACAAGACATTCAGTAAAACATTTGACACTTGAATTTCGATATCAGTTTTTTATGAAAATTTTCTTTACAAGTCTCAGTTCTAAAGTGTAATTACCTTTAGCAGCAGAAAATGCAACTCCTGAGTAGCAGTATCTGTCCACAATGATGGTTGTACCTTTCTCCAATGATTTTATAATACTGTCTGCTCTCTCCCAGCGGTTTGCTGAGAAGAGAAGGTGGATCGCTTCATCTGACAGGTCTTTCTGCAAAATGTATATATTCAGAGTGCATTGAATCTAAACAAATATGGAACAGGAGTTGATTTCTTAATTGTGCAAGTTTCATGAAGTAACCATTGTATAGTTAAGTGCAAAAATATGCATCCAATTTATTACCATGTAATTTTCACCTTTAATTGACATTTGCAACAAAACACTGCATAGGAACAAGGGTGAATGTGATATGGTACAAAAGTGGGTACATACACCAACAGAAAAATATACAAATTCAGCAAGATAATATGGTACAAACAAATCACTATCAGATCTCTTTAAGTCCACAGATTGCTATTTCCATGATTATGGCCTTCATTAGACTAGGAGTATAAACTGTCAAGGAATATAAATTCGGCAGAAAAAACTTACTTTCGATGTTAAATAACTATTAATAACTTTGCCGATCTCTGTACTTCTTAATGGAAAATTTGTAGACTCAATGTCCACTTGCTTCTTTTTTAAACCATCGACTGTAAAAAAAGATTAAGATTAGCTTTTCTTTCTTACACTTCGTAGGCGGTAAAAGGTGACATTATTTATTTATAAGGCAAAATTATTTGTTTACATTATCATATCTGTTAAGAGGTTAGGTAAATTATATACTTACCTAATGCCTTGCACTGTGTGGATTTACCAGTCCTGTCGACACCCTCAATTACTATCAAAGCTCCTCGCTTTATAGTCATTTTGTTCACTAAAGAAATATTTTATATTAGTTACAATTATGCGGATTTTTAGCTAAACATACACACAACCAAATTAAAAACAGAAAAACTATCTAAGAAATTGCCAGCTGAATAATAATAAAAATAATGAATCCCTATATACGTACTACGTGTAATAAATAATACAAATACAATTTATTTATGCAGTGCGTTTTCGCATCACACAACGCTTTTTGGCGGGAAAGAATAGACAATAGACATATATTGACTTTGACACTTGACATTATATAAGTCGTTCAGAAACAGATAAACGCTATTCTACGATGATGATGATGATAGTTGTCAGTCCAAGCGCGTTCAATGATTTTATTTACTGTTATTCAATATCATATGTATAAAATGTTTCTCTTTATCATTATTCAACTCATATCTACATAAATCATATAAAAATATAGTAATATGTGTTTTAAGGCACAAACTTAATAAAAAAAATATTTATTTATAGACGATAACGTCCCGCTCGGGGGATGGCAACCCTCTGACTTTATACACCCCCTCAGCCCCACGTGTTGCTAACAAAAGTAGCTTTTAATAGGAAGCAATAAGACTTAAATTGATTATATATTAGAAATGGGGAGGAAAATCAAGGTTACGGAACGTAATGAGCGCTCATGCTCGGTTGGCCCTGTTGCTGTCAGTCTCGTTTCAAAAGTGAAGTGAGCGCGAAACAAATCAATCGTCCGGAAGTTTGTCACGATAGCAAAAGTTGTTGAATAGGATTTTGTATTTCTTTGTTATTATAAATGAAATTATTAATTTAAACATGAAAAAAGGCTACAAAGTGACTGATGTGCAACGTGAAAAGAAAATAGGTGTAGCCGCCGAAAACTTGGAAGAGTTGATCGAGAAATCATGTAAAAAGTTAGGGGTAAGTGTTGATTTCTTTGTTTCTATACTTATAACGAGTATGAAACTGTAATTGTATTTGAGTATTACAAATATCATCGGATTTTCTATTCAGAATTTGCGTTTTTGTCCCTGGTGTTGAATTTGGGTCAAGGGAAGGCTAACCTTGACATATTTTGACCTATATATCTGCGCACCTTGACCTATTTCGTTGGTTTCTAGTTTAATGTGTCTCCCGCGCGGTGCCGTCTGTTCGTGGCCGAGGACGGCACGCAGGTGGATGATGATGACTACCTGGGGACTCTGCCGCCGCAGACACTCTTCATATTGCTGAAGGACACAGAGAAAATGGTAACTGGTATGTTCATATTATAATCTAGTCAAAGGATTGAAAGAAATATCCGGTTAAAAATCGATTTAGTTTTTTTCAAACTGTTAAATTGTTAAAATATGTTTTCTCTAGGAAGTCAACTTATCAATGCAGGAAAGATCAACATAATCTAAATTTAAGAAATAATAACAGACTAGTTCTTCCTACGACTAAATATATGAATTACCATAGGAGCTTAGAATTCAATAGCATAAAAATATTCAATAATCTTGATAATGACATAAAAAAAACTGTAAAACTTTAAATGAATTTTCCAATAAATTGTATAAATATTTAATATGTAGACCTTTTTATGACATAAAAGAGTTTTTTGTAAATTATTTGACTCTGTCTCTAGTTATTAGGACCGTCCCTGGAAACACTCCCTAGCTATGCCAATGTCGGTGACTGCAATCCAATGGGAACAATAATGTTTACACTGGAGAAATCTTGGTTTTCAGTTGATAGGAACCGTTAAAAGCACTGGAGTGAACAGCGATGTGAATTTTCTTGCTGACCTCATTGACATGCTCCTGGATTTTTAGCTGTCCGATTGAAAGCAATGGGAGTAACGTTATTCAGTAATGGGGGGACAAGGGATAGATCAACTGAGTTGCACATGTATCGGCTCCCACTAATCATAGCTAATCATTGTGACTTTTGACCAATGGCCTGTAGACTCAGCCTAGGTTTCTTATTTGTTTAGTAAAGAAGTTGTTAGTAATAAAAATTTCTGTTACATTTCAGACTTTGATTTCTACTATGATGTGATCCGTTCGTTCAAGAAGGAGTACATTGAGACAGGTCTGGCTGCACAAGAGTTCTTCCGCAGTGACTCGGACAAGAAGCTGCGCGCGCTACAGAAGTACGTGGTCACAGCGGACGACGCCCGCACCATGATGAGCGCCCGGGCACAGGATCCACACTGGTTCCAAGGTTAGACATTGTTACCTTAGCTCAAGGATCCCAACTGGTCCAGAAAGTCAGCCCGAGACATCATTCATTGTTTAGCTGTGGTGCAGTGCTGTGTATTTTGTAGAAATATAAGAAATGTCGTCTGTCGCTGGTGTGGTATAATTTAAAAGTGTCTGACCGTTAGTACTATATTAATTCTGTGCCATTACATACATAGGCCGCTGGTTAAATATTGTCGTTAAGTTAAACAAGATGTCGCTTAGCTAGGTATGTATGTAGTAATGGTATATTGGTATAGATGGCGCTGTCGTAGACTTTCATGCACGTACTTCTCATAGTGCATTGAACATAGACAAAAATTTTGAAATAAGTGTGATTCAATCCTTTCAAATTTTCAAGAACAAATTAAAACAAAGTTAAAAAAATGTCTGCCTATTTTCTTCTATGGTTTGCTATTAAGAAATGTGCAAATGTGGAGTATAACAAGAGCAGTTTTCAAAATATTTATGTCATATTTTACACTTTATTTGTGTGTTATAAGATAAAACAGAGAGTAAAGGACTAGTGGAGAGACTTTCAGGTCAACGTCATAGTCGGCTGCCTCCCTTGACATCACGTCACATTAAATTTTGACGTGATACATATACAGTGATCTGTGGTGATAACGTCTTATAATTCGATGAACCCCGGTTGCACGCACGAAAAAGTGTCACGTTCCGCCTGAGCCGCGCGTGCAAGCGACAGCGAGTACATACCGGTAGTTACCAGGGAATCGAACCCGGGACCTCCGAATTTTTAGTCCAGCATTTAGCCTTTAGACCACGGTGACGGTAAAATACGAACGTAAATACGCTTGGTTAGGGTGTACAAATTAGCGCCCCCTTTTGTGCACCCCAACCATACGCTTTGCTTATTATTCAACACGTAATTATTTTTGGCTTCACTTTTCACAGATTCGGTTGATATATAAGTTTGCGTATATGTTAATACATGGGTTGTGATGTCAGAGACATTGATTAATTTAAAACACAAATCTGAAGCACCATCATCTCTTGATCTTCATTCGTTTCAGGCCTGGAGCCCTCCGAGAAAACTAAAGAACAATCAATGTCGAAACGTGTCAAAGATCGAATGCGCGGCTACTACTACAAAACAAAATCAGCTCTACAATCCTCAGATCTTTATGTCCACTCAAAAAACGGCCGAGGCAAAAAGCTCGTACACCAGTTCCTGCTAGACCTACGAAAGTTGCTGGAGGAAAGTAAGTACAATGACACCTACTTCAATAGGAAGGCAATGAAAAACATGCGTCTCTGCACTGAGACCGGTTTATTCGAGTGCGGAGGGCTTTGGAATACAAATAAGTGTGTTTACGAAGGCGAACACACAATAAACCCCTACAGAAGCCGCGAGGAACGCATTATATTCCAAACGTGGAATCTGGACCATAAGATCGAGCTATCACGGTCGATAATACCAAAAATTCTGGACGCACTCGAAGGATTATACAAGGGACATATTAAATGTATATCCTGTACCAAAGACTACAAGGATGGAGATATTGAAACTGACAGGTATTTCCTTCAGATATTTACTAAGAATAATTTGAAGCTGGTGCACATTGTCTGCCATCATAAAGGAAAGCACGACGTTTGCTCTGATGTGTACACTGTTTGCAAGAAATGTGTTAACAAACAGCGTGCTGATGACTAAATTGGAGATGTATAGGAAGAGTTATTTTTGCTATTTCTCTGCTAATTAGGTGTAAGATGTTTAATCATTCTAGCTGTGATAAGGAATATTGGGTCGAGATTAATGTTTGGGAGAGTTGAAGCTGTTTTTATTATTATAAAATAGTATGCATAATTGAATGATAGTAACAATAAATAGTCCGATTTTGGGGGTATAATTTCTATCAAACAATTATTTTGCAGTACGGGAGTTGACGTATGATTAAGTGCATAGTTAAACTATGCAATGGCTTCAAAACGTATTTTAAAATAAATTCTGTAGAAAACCAGGGTGAGATAAAGTTTCTGCTGCTTCCCTTGAGGAGTAAGATAAGTATATTGGGAATTTGTGAAAAATCAGGGACCGATGAATAAATAAAAAATAGGCCAATTGCGATTCGGATTCGCATAAGGAATATTAGGTACGACCAAAACAACGTTTTTTTTGTATTACCCTCCTTTAATTTTTACTCTTAGGGTCGCATTTCGTACCCTTTGGATACAAAACCCTAAAAAAGAATCAAGTTAACTCCCTTTTTACACAGTTGATCGATGGTGTCAGTTCCTACAATAACTGGTTTGTGTTAAATAAGATCGTGCTCTAGACCAGTCTAAGACAAGTCTTACAAGTCAACTTTTTGTATAAATTCTTGAGTATGATCTGTTAACCATGGGCTGTAAGATGCACCGAGTCACTAATAACAAAAACGTGCCAAAGGAATTATATATTATAAATCACTTTTATTTTTTAGCCAATCACTTCGGTGTTAATTCTAGAATGATCTATTTAAACCTAAATTAATTTTATAATTAAACACTTCGGTGTTAATTCTAAAATGCACTGTCTAAATCTAAATAAATTTGACAGCCCAAATGTCTCAAATTGACATTCATTTTTGATCCTTAGGGCGAAGCTCCATGTCCGCTAGTTTCCCACCTAAGTAGATATACACTAACTATTTGATTTGGGAACTATTGTTTATGAAAAGGAAAGACAAAAAATATAAGAAATCTGTCAAAAAAATTCTTCAGATTTAGAGATTGTGTTCCAGATGACTATTAGTTAGGTAAAAATAAATAGGTAACCAATTAAAATGAATTTAAATATTATCAAGGGCAAGTTTTATTCGAATTTGATGTATGGATTGGCTTATTTATAGTAAATCTTAGTGATTATCATGTAGCCTTTCTGAAGTAGTGATTGTTTACAATCTTAAATAAATAATAATTAATTGTTGTTAGGTAGATAAAGTTTTCTATTCCATGAATTGATCTCCTCTGCCCTTCTGATAGTTATAGATATAAGTGAATGTATATTATTATATTAAATCATGATTTTAAAATGAAATATGTAGTTCTATAAACAGTTTATATTTTTTTTAATGTTATTCTATGTAGATAATTTTCTTATTAAGTACAACTAACTGTTTATAAAGAATGTATTTGAAACAATTTATCAAACAAACAAACACAATGCGAAATACATAAATTGGAAACTTAACACCTCAAATGAAAACAGGGTTGTAGATAGCCATTAACAAATGTATCATTATTGTTTGAACATTGACTTTTAATTTTTTTAAATGAAATATTAAGTTTAATTCAGTTTAGGATACAATTCTAGAAGCACATACTGAAGTCAATTTGAAAGCTCTAAAACACATGTCGCCCTATTTTTATCCACTTCAAAAATGATGAGGTTCTGATGGAAGTTAGATGGAGCGTATGTTTTTAAATTATTGTATATTCACCGATATATCCTTTATAGTTCTACATTAAAAAACGTTATTCGTTCTTAAACAGTTCGTCAATTTTATTTTGTGTTGTAAGAGCCAAACGCACAGTACATGCAGCTGTCACTGCGGGCATATTATTAAAAAGGGATGACAATACTTTTAGAGCTACCAAATTTTCATTTGGAGAGTGCGTACTAGAATCGTGGCCATAAATGTGTTAAATTTCTCTACGCCGTTATGTAAATCAAGTTACATATTTATACATATGTATGTACGTATGTTACTATTTTATTGACTGAAATGTGACTTATCGAATTTGGTAGACGACGTATGCTCTCTAGCAGCGCCAATCGTTGCAGGTTTGTTCCCTGTTTTTGGAGTGGATTTGCTTCGTAATCGTACTGTAAGCCACTTTATGTAACACAAAACTGATATAAGATTATAGCTGGTGAGCTAAATAAATGAATGTTTTCCTACAGTACAAATAAAAGCATCACTTCAGGAATAGGGCGCATTGCTACTAATATGCATTTCTCATTAGATAGGAGAGAAAATTGTATCAATGAGTTGATGTTGTTGACAGGGCTGTACTTAGGGGATTTACAGAAAAATAACATGTTGAAAATTATTCTCGTCTCGTTATACCTCATACGGCCCTGTCAATGATGGTTTTATTTGGTACGTATATTGAAGGATATATTAAAATTAATTTCGAATTTAAATGTTCATAACCTTCATCTAAGAAGATATATATCGTTGAGGCCTTGGTTTTATTATTTTTAATGGCTTATTCATATTCTTCCGATTGCCGAACCAGAAAACAATAACCAAGTAGTAGAATGTTGTCCCATCTTGTGCTACATATAAAAAATTAGTGAAAACTCCGTAAATCGTTATGTCAGACAAAAAATATAAATAATTAAAAATTATTGCTATTGATACAGTTTATACAGAACTGTATCAATTAAATTGAAATTGTAAATGACAAAAATTAATGTGTCCAAAACTTTATAAAAAAGGGACACTCTCATCTGTAATTTCAGTATTTTACTGTGTTTACAGAGACGGTTCCTCTTCAGCTCTTTTCTGTGTACAGATGTTTTAAAACCATGGACCATTAAACGATAGCTAGTTGCAGGTTCGACGATTGGGGTGCTAATTTTCGACCCAGATAATATCTAATGTCGAAGATTGGACAATGCCAATTATTTCACATGTGTTTACACATATTTTGAGTTTTCTTTATATTTATTGTTATGTCATATTGTTATGGCATTATATATCAATGCATTTTTATCTTCATTTTGTGTGATGAATAAATCTTATCTATCATAATCCTGTACAATAAGCATAGCTATATCAGAAAACTATTTTGTTACAATCACGTATTGTTAGGTAGTAGGTGCAGGTAGCAATATTAATATTAAGTAGAACGACTATCTAGTTGTGATGTCATCATACTCTACAATTTAAACAAATGTATGTATATTTCAAATATCATGGAAAATAAACCGATAGCACCATACCAATACAAGAGACACAAATCCACATCAGACTTATTTGTTTTATGGACTTTGGTTGCAACCAATTACTCCCTTCCGCTCCTCATAAATCTTAATTTTATATTTCTAAGTTTGTTGTAGAAGTCAGCTTTCGTTTTGCAAAGTGAACGTACTTTATTTGTTAATGCATTGTAAATCCCAAAATAATAGATTTTTACATTACAAAATGTAAAAACAATACGTGAATACGCTTTAAATGTCAAAATAATACTACGCTAAAACTTTACTCTTGTAAATTATGTAGACATCACAACTTCATACGAGTCACATTTAGCAATGTGCAGTAGACGCTTCCAATATGTAGGTAGCAGGTAGCTTTAGAAGTAGGTAGCGTTCATATTGACGTCTGGCCGGGAACGTATGAGGTCTGTCAGGAGGGAGCCACTGTGAAAGGACGACACGAATCAGTTCGCAGCGGCGTGTCAGAAATTAGTTCCACGATATTCCGCAACATGGCGGCACCTCATACTCCCGGCGAGACGTTAGACAGGATTTAGAGGTTATCAATATACAGTATTATCGTGTTACCTTCTCCTCTGTCTTAGAAATGAAGTTTGTAATTGTGTTATGGTAGAAAATGTGTTACTTATATCACTGTAATGTGAAACTGCCAATATGTTTAAATTGTTTAATGTTGCTGGGGCAGCAAAGTAGTTTTAGAAGATTGCAAGTAGTCATTTGTAATTGCTTAGAGTCATGGAATGCGTCGCAATGCATAATTTCACGCAATGAAGATGTTTATTGAAGAGGTTAATGGTTAGAAAAGGAACAGCCTGTGTCATAACGTGGATGTCGCTATAGGCGATTAAGGAGAAACACAGGAGATACTGTCCATCTATATATGCGATCAAAGACATCACACTGCGATCACAATACCGCCTACCAAGCGTGGTGTTTCTGCCAAAGTTAGGTATCACCTAATAATCTATCAAGAATGTCTACAAGCCATGGCAGCTCAGTTGGGTAGAGCGTCAGTCCTTGAAAAATCGAATTCTGGGTTCAATGCTGGCTCGTACCAATGAGTTCTAATTTGTTTTTTCTTCATTCATTCGTTGGCTTTTCGGTGAAGGAAAACATCGTGAGGAAACCTGCACACTCCTGATAAGAAATTCAAAGGTGCGTGTGAAGTCTACCAATCCGCACTGGTGGACTGTGGCCCATACACTCTCTGTAGAAGGGTAGACCTGAGTGGGGACATGTCTACATATGTAGGCTGTTGATGGTGATGAGTAATCTATCAGGGAGTTTTATATCCAAGGAATTGTTGCTCAAATGAATCTTTTGGCCCAAATTCCCAATGGTTCTTCCGACAGCTTTTTTGGTCTAACCGCTTTTCTTATTGGCTATCAAAAGGGATAATTCCAAACACATTCTACCTTACCAAATATTTGAATTGATCAATGCCTATTTCATCATCACTCCTCAAGTATGTAGTTTTTATTCACACAATGGTTTTGTCATTGGTCGCACTTGATAGTAAGACCGTGTGGTGAAAGTTTGTAACTTAAGAACGGCTTGCCAGATTTCTATGTTCTTTGTAGTAAAAATGCCAAGGAATAGTTGAAAGGGCAAGGAATGACACAGGCTTATCCTAATCAAACGAATAGTTCGCATGGGATATATCCTAAAGTCCACACGGGCGAAGACGTGATCAGAAGCTAGTATGTAATAAATAATTGTAATAAGAAATACAACTGCTGTATTTGTGCTGTTACTTCCTTCAATAAACATCTATGTGTAGTTACGAGTATACAGGGTTTTCCTTTGACATACAATTTTTCACGTGCCCAATGTTTCATTGATTACGCCAACGGTTGCGAAACATTACAACTCTACTAATTTATTGACCTCGTCGGGGACTACATTCAATGATTGGGCTTTGTATGGGTACTTTTACTGTGCTGAACACATAAGTAGATGGAGCAAGCCGACCCACGAGGCGGTTGCGATCTCGCGGCGATTCGCTGCGAGTCGCGAAATTATCGTTGTATCGTGGATCCTCATCCATGGAGATAGCGCTGATGTCCTGGTGCACGCATATTACAAATTGCACAGGGCGGTATCTATGTCCATCGGATACACAACGGTCAAACGTTACATGGCGGCTTGTCCCCGCTATGGTATTCTTTACTATGTGATGCTGATACGAGTATTCCATCAGTGTAAGTAGAACACTAGTTCAATTTATAGATAATTTTGTTGAAGAGATAATAAAGAAATTACAAATTCATTTTGCCTTTTATTCAAAAAGACTACAACTTAACAGAGAATGTTTCCGATTGTCTGATGAATCATATTTTAATCAATTCTAAAAAATTCCACTAAAAATTAAAGTGTAATTGTAGATTCTTGGTGACACTGCTGCTACCGTGTATTCCCAGATACCCCGTTGGAGTTGTCCCGTTACGGGTCTGTTGGGAATTTTTCTCCCAGTAGTCGCGTTTCTCATTACAATGGGTGCAGTGGTATAAGAAACGGGACTACTGGGAGAAAATTTCTCGAGACAACTTCAATACATGGCTGCTCCTCCCAGGTTCGCACCATCTCTCGTGCCAAAACCCTCACGGGCCTGCCAACGTCTCGCACGACGTGGTAGTCTCAGAGATACTCGAACAAAGGTCTGTTTTTTATTATTACAATGAGTGGTCTTCTTCGAATGGCCTTGATGTTGTTGGTCATTCGTCCATTACATCTTCACCGGGACAATTGGCGCGAGGATTTTACGCACCAAAGTTTTGATCTAAAATCTGAAGATGTGCTTCAGTCACTGACCGGCTGTATCACTATATGGCACAAGCTTCCCCTAATAGTTAACGATGGATGTTCTACATATTCCATGTTTACCATATGCACCATACTTGATTGGTGACCGCAGATGTTGCTGCCCACATCATGAATATTTTCTTCCTTTAGTCGCTTTACGACATCCATGGAATGACTTGAGGAGGTAGTCTAATTTTAAATCTGAGACCGCACTGCCGTAAGCTTAGTCGCCCTTTATGATAGTCTTGTCACAGAGGTGTGATATAGATGAATATGTATTGAATATTTAAATTTAGTGCCATGTTAGAGTTCATGTTAGAATTTATACCTTATTTCTACTGAGTGAAAGTATCCTATTTTGTAGATTGCTCAATGGTCTACCATACTATAAATGAAACAAAAAAATGTGAATGAAATATTTTATTAAACATAGTATATACCAAATGGCATCTATCTCCTCTTTCGCCCCTGTGGCTTTTTGCTTGGATTTCGTTGACCTTTTCCCCCTTTAGGTTTTTTGGCTGAGAAATTGGTAGCATTACCACCTTTGCCTTTACGTCTACCCTTCATTGGTTTTGCAGACTTCTTTTCTTCTGACCTCCTAAAAAAGAGAATCAAAATTGTAGCCAAGAAATAGCAGAATTTTTAACTTGTATTATAAAACATTATAGATTTTAGGTTTTTAGCCTACCTCAACCCAAATGATGATCAGACAAAGTACTAAGAGTACTGGCATTAGAGACTAGACTGATGATACTAAATAGCATTATTTAGCTCATAGTATGGAACCTGCTTACAATGGAAGCGTCGGTGGCGCATTGGATAAGGCGCGGACTCTCAATCGGAGTGTTCCGGGTTCGAATCCAGCCGTGTACCTATGAATTGTTTTTCAATTCAAGTACATTATTCGATTGCATAACGGTGAAGGAAAATATCGTGCGGAAACCTGCATGCCTTGAACAAGGCATGTCAAGTCCGCCAATCCGCACTGGGCTTGCGTGATGGACTACGGCCCATACACTCTCTGTAGGAGAGTAGGCCTGAGCCCCTGCAGTGGGGATGTATATAGGCTGTTGATGATGCTTACAATTTTGTACAAACTATAACGTTTGTATATCTGTCTGAGTTTTGCAATCATTCAAAGGTAAAAGTTCAAAAGTTTTAGTTTTCAAGTAAATTACTTACTGCACTTGCTCTTCATTAATACGCCTAGCTACTGCCTTGTCCATGTCAATCTTAGGTCTCTTATTGAGTATACTATCCAACAAGCTCAGGTTGTTCTCCTTTTCGGCCTGTGGTGTAGGTATGGGAGCTTTGCGCTTGCGTTCCTTGCCAGGAATAAGTTCGTGCACACCGATTCCACGAGCATCTTTCTCTTTGGGCAGTTTGTCTTGGAACTTTCCAAGGGAGGCTGTAGACGCACGTGCTACGGTCGCTGCTGTGGCCAGCTGAAACATATAGAAAAATTGTGTAATATATTACGAATATATTTTACTATTCAGAATAAGAGTAGACAAAAGTTCTTAAGTTTATTGGCAGTTATATGATTTGTTGATGATGATAAATTAAAGGTTATGTCAGAATGGTGTATAAACTGCTTCCTGTTGAATTTTTTTTTCAGCCAGGATATGTCCACTGCTGGACATAGGCCTCCATCATGGTATGCCACAGTGACCATTAGCTCTACCCAGTACGTGGTCGCCACTCGAGAACCAGTTTCCATATAGCACTTCTCCATTTGGGCACCCCAAAACTGAAGAGCATAACCTAATCACACAATTTTTATGATGTTAAGTAATGTTGATATAAAGTTAAATATGTTTGAAAGAAAAAAACAATATCTAATTACCAATTTACCTTAATTGCCCATCTTTCTTATTCCATACCTGTGTAGCAGTAGCCTTGTCAGATGTGACGGGCAGCCCAACACGTGGCACTTTCACCTTCTTAGCTCGGGCCATGTTCTTCAACCGCTGCAGCTCGTTCTTGGCCACTTTCTCAGACTTCTCCGAGGCTTTCTTCTCATACATGTCAGTCATTGGATCCATGTTCTGAGGCACTTCTATCAGCCAGTTCTTCTCTTTCTCAGCTGCTGTACGTTTGAAGCTGTGGAACAGTCATATAAGTGAACTTCGGACTGAACTGACTGAATTATTACAATTATTAGATGGCTGTATGCTGGTTTAGATATACTAGTTGAAATCGTATAGGCACCCAGACATGTTTTCCTTTTTAACATTAACCAACCATAAAAATGAATGATTTGTAAGGTTATAGTATTATCTGATTGACATCAAAAAAGATTTTATACTAATTTGTTTAAAAAACTTCATTCTATACTATGGTGGTAAGTGAATAAAACAACTTATGAAATTATAATCTCGGTTAATTTTCGGACTAACTTCTGGCAACTGTAAAGGGAATTTAAAAAAGTATTCTTACCCATAAAGCGGAACCCATTTCTGTAACTCTTCATCCCATTTCAGTCTGTCTTTCTTCTTTTTAGTTATTCCTTTAGCCTTTGCAAATTCCTGCCATTTAGTCAAAGGCTTGGGCTTAGGCACTGGCTTGGCGCGAGGCAATATTGTAGTAGGCAGAGGAAGACGCACTACTATCGCTTCTTCTATCCTCTCTGTAGGCAACTCCCAAATTTTATTGAGAAGCAACTGCGTATTATCACGAGATAGCGATTGTAAATATAGGTTTCTTTCTTGATCGGACCTTAAATTTTAAATTGTATCATTACTATCAAAATGTCGTGAACACAGTTAACGCATAATGTTAAAAAAGAATTATGAAACTTACTTTAACGCTTTTTTATCTAAATCGTTTGTGTCGGATGCAAGTAGGGTTCCAATATCAAATTCTAATTCTAAATGCTTCTCTACCGTAATAGGCTTGTATTTCTCGGCTTTCCTCTGCTCCCTTTCCAATATTTCGTTAACAATATCCATTTTAAACCGAGTTTTAGCACATTTTCATTCACAAAACAACCTCAAGAACTATTTTGACGTTTCGGAAACCACATGGTACATTTTATGTTTATGAAACTTGCTTATAGTAGTATTATTTTATTCACTATCTATGTTTTAATATTTGTACATTTCTTATTAAAGGTTTCAAAATGAGATTTCTCCACGATAGTCTACCTAAGGGTTGTCTGTAATATTTGGTACGAGTATAACTTAAAAGCTTCAAATACTGATGGTTCAGGTTCTATAGTTCCTTCCTTCTTGATTTTAGAATTGAAGGAAAAATATACAGTCATACCGTCGTTATCGGTCTTCGTAAACATTTAAAACAAAAAAACAGTCGATATTGCCAGCGTTTACAATGATGGACCGCCTAGCGTGCGTCGAGCAACCTAGAAACTTGAAGCAGAGTACATACTTGACAATCTTGACATTGACACCAAGTGATTACTTGCTCAGTGATTGACACTGTCAAGTTGACAGCAAAGAGTAGAGTAATAATAGGTTGACAGTTCGCAATCGAACTTCATTCATACTATTTCATACATATCACACACATCACTTTGCAGTTTGCATTTATTTGCATTGCAATTGCAATACAAAATACTAATAACTGCGCGTAGAGTTTTTGCTCTGAGAATATTACATTAAATAATATTTTCAACAAAATATCTATATATAGTTCATCCTCTTAGGTATAGTTTGTGAACAAAAATGACTGCAGATTCAGAAAAACCTTGCTTTAAAGTAGCAAACAAGTTCATAGTAAGAAGCGGTTGCAAAAAACGTATGTGGAGATCGCTTAAACAGATACTAACAGCAGAGAGAACTCTGCCTTGGCCTGATGATGCGGTTTTATGTTAGTGTTTCTATATTTCAGTGACATTTATTTTATTTTTGTTTATTGTATATATTTAAAAGAAGTTGGTACTGCTTTCAGACTATTCTATAAACGCTCCGCCTACATTCAAGCCGACTAAGAAATATTCCGATATATCTGGTCTACCCGCCCCATACATAGACCGCCATTCTAAGCTGTACTATAGTAATGTTGAAGAGTTTGCGACAGTTCGAAGCCTGCCTATGGACATAACTGCTGGTTACTTACAGCTTAGAGGAGCTAACACTATTGTGGGATAGTTCTATAAACAAGTAAAAACCTTCATGATCAATGTCTGTGTAGTTTTTAAAAGAGTATAATTACTGGGTAATATTATCTGTAAGTGAACAACTAAAAGAAATGACAACCATTTTGTGATACATTTTATTGTACACATTGTATTGTATTACACATATTTATAAAAATATATTAATAAGTCAATATTAAAAGCTTTCCTTACTGATCTTATTATAGTGATGGAATAGTGTGATGAATAATCACATCACATTATATGTGGATGAACTTGTAGAGGTGAGGAGCAACAGAATTACTCTTATAAGAATCTTAAATATTTTATATTATGGTAAATACACCTTACATTGTCTTTTAACAGTAAATTATCGCTATCAGATTAAATAGAAGGAAAATAAACACCCAGCAATTTAAAACACAATTTGTGGGTTTGCACACATACCATTCAACAGCCTTATCACCATCAGGTGTGATAAAGGCAGCTCTTAACAATTATCAGCTGCTGTCCAATATTGACTGATCCTTGTACATTAACAGGAATAGGATATCCTCATATATTAAACGTAATGGACAGATTTTACAAGAGTGTATTAACTTGGTATTAGATTTATTACAATAATATTTTAGTATAGTGATTTTTAGGGTCTGAAACATCAGATGTAAAAACAGAACCATCATAATCTTACTCTGGTATCTGTCTGTCCATCCGTCTGTCACAGCTGATGATCTCAGGAACTACTTACGCTATACATAGTTATGCGGTCAGGAAAATGAACCTTATTTCAAGGTCTGTATGTACTTGGTGCTCAGCTTCAGTCAACATGTGGCTGCTTATAGCGAGACACATACCCCATATGTGTGTGGTCTGAGGGCTACTTTGTTATTTTATATACTACCACTATAGTTTATATTTACCAAACATATTTTGTGAAAGTAGAATATAAATATGTAGTATGTATTTAAAAGAACACTTTGAGATATCTAGTTGAAATTAATTAGAATGCTCAAGCCTGCCATCCCTTGGATCTGCAAAAAAATCAAACTCATAGGTCAACATAATAGACAGATATAGCTAGATTTTAGACCATTTCCATACTAAATGCAAGGGAACCAAAACCTATAGGGTAACCGTTTACCTATTTGGCAAGAAGCAAGGTTTTACAGTACAACCATAGGAACAAATCTGAAAACCAGGTTTTTTTATAAAAGAAAAAAGATTTTTTTATGTTTACAAACTTAAGTGCTTGGTAGTTGAAAGTCATATATCGAGTGTGTAATTTAGCTGCATAGTAAAGTTGGTTTTTCAACCGGACTGACATTTACTTTTTGATTGTAAGGGTTGGTAAGGGTAGAGCATTGCAAACCTGTAGCACCGTACCTGCTATTTATCATTTTCAGTATGTTAAATATTCATATTCTGTACGGAACCCTCCGTGCGCTAGTCCGACTCGCACTTGATCGTTTTTTTTCTTAAACAGCTTATTAAATAAAATTATACTATAAAATACGGCAATTTTAGATACGGCAGCCCACGACTGAGTTGTTGCAACACTGGATAAATGTCAAATACGTCAACGTGCGTGCAGTATTGTGTGAATTGTAATAGAAAATTGAAATAAATTACAGAAATTTAAAGAAATGTCGTCTTCATTCTTCTTAAAAGGCAAGTCCAGAAAGATACAGAAAAGAAAAGGTGAACCAATCAAGCAAAAGAAGCCGAAAAAACAAAGTCTACCTAACCTAGAAAATGGACATGAACAAGAATCCTCTGACAGCGACTTGGAACTGAAGAAATTTTCAGATGTTGAGGAATCTGACAGCGACCATGAGACGGCCGAGCAAAAGAAACTACGCTTAGCAAAAAAATATTTGGAGGAAATTGAGAAGGAAGAGGCTAAAAGAGGAGAGCCTGATGAACTTGATGATGCAGTTGGAAAGCGTTTGCAAAAAGACTACTTAGAGCAGAAAGGTAAACTACACGTAGATATTGCAGACAAATATAAAGTACCTAATGAGAGCGATATCAGATTGATTCGTGCTAGGGAACACCGCTTAACTCTCACATGTGTTTGTGTTAGCAGCGATAGCCAATATGTATTCAGTGGAAGTAAATGTGGCACTATTATAAAGTGGGGAGTAAAGGAAAAAAGAAAACTTGGATGCCTGACTTACAAAACACACTCAAATTTTCTGAAAGGTTGTGTTACATCCATTGCAGTAACAACAGATTTAAAGTTCTTAGCTACTTCAGATGAATCATCTAACATACAAGTATGGGATCCTAGTACTCTGAAACACTTGCACACTTTCCAAGGGCATAAGGACAAGTTGTCTGGACTTGTGTTTAGGAAAAATACCCATGATTTATATTCTGCAAGCAAGGACCGCTCTGTGAAGATATGGTCTTTGGATGAGATGTCTTATGTAGAGACTTTATTTGGTCACCAGTCACCTATAACAGCAATTGATGCATTGACTAGAGAAAGAGCTATTACAGCTGGGGGTAGAGATGCATCTGTTCGAATTTGGAAGATTGTGGAGGAGTCACAGCTTATCTTTAATGGTCCAGAAGGGAGTTTAGATGAAGTAAAGTTACTTGATGAAGAGCACTTTGTCTCTGGTAGTGATAATGGATCGCTGTGTGTCTGGAGTTTATTAAAAAAGAAGCCTTTATGTACGATTTTTGAAGCTCATGGGTCAGAAAATGATGTGCCTCGCTGGATCACAAGTTTAGCCACATTATTGAACTCTGATGTCTTCGCTTCGGGATCATATGACAATAATATTAGATTATGGAAAATTTGTGATTCTTATAGAAGAGTCCTGCCTCTATTTAGTATAGAGATCAATGGATTTGTTAATTCTATTCAGTTTACGAATGATGGTACTCAATTGTATGCCGCTGTGGGCCAAGAGCACAAGTCTGGGAGATGGCTTAAATTAGGAAATGCCAAGAATGGATTATTAGTGGTTAATTTAAGTTATAAATCATAGTTATGTAAAATATACCATTTTCAATTTGTAGCATATTGTTTGAATCAGTTTTCCTTATCAAATTATAATACTCTTTTTCTAACTTAAGTGAATATCAGAATTTCAGACTAGTTTGATAAGCGTGTGAAGAAAAATGTGGCCAAAATGGGTTAATTTTAAATAATGACATGACCATGACAATATTTCATTTATTTTATTCCTATTTAATAAAATTGCACTGGCAGAGCACTTTCTGCGCTCTCCTAATTGTCCAGGTGAAGCTGTAGTGGTCGCAGGAGCAACTGCATCAAGTCGAACCGATAAATAATAATTGTGTAACTATTAGAACCACATTGGGTGAACTGTGGCAGCGTTCGTGTCCAATGTACTGCCAAAGTAGTTCCTAAAATTATGGCGTTGACTGTAATTGTTTGAATTCAAATATTCTTTAGTCTTAGCCATAACATTGGTTTTGAAATGTATAATTGTAGTATCATTTTTGATTTTCTATGTTATTAGGTTTTGAACATCTGATGAAAAAATGGAACCCTTATTATCTGTCATCTCGGGAACTGCTTGAAATAGTAATGAGAACTGGTGATCCACAGGTGCCATCCTACTAATATAAGTGTGAAAGTTTGGATGTTTGTGACGCTTTCACGGAAAAACTACTGAATGGATTTGAATGAAACTTTACAATAATATAGCTTATACATCAGAATAACATATAGGCTAGGCAAAGAGAGGGCGCTGTTGTGCCACGCATAACATCGTCTCTGTGTTTGTTTCATTTTAAAAATACTAAAATCGCAATTTAAGCTGAATAATCTATTTGAAGTTTATATTTTAGTCATCAAGTGCCAAAAATAATTGTGTAAATAAAATATTTGTGTAAAATACCAAAAACCAGTGATAAAACAGACAAGACAGTTATTTACTTGCAAAAATGATATGAGAAAAGCATAATAAAGTGTAATTATCTTATATTATATACATAAAACTGTAATGAAAATGTGATAATATTTACCCGAACTGTGAAACAACTGTGAAAAGACTATATATACTAAAATAAATAAGTGAATGTTTTTAAACAAAAATGTGGGTGGCCTAACTTGAATTCACTCACCCAATGAACAATACCTGTTCCATGACTGTGACTTGTACTAGCAAGTGATAATACAATTCGCCGCTGCAAATAGTCCACCGTGTAGCCGAAAGGTTGAGTGTGTTGGATTAAACGCCCGCCACTAAAGAGGTACCGAGTTCAATCCCCGCTAACAGAGTGCACTTTTTGTAATATGAAAACTGTTTCTACGTATGAAATTACTGTGCTGGATATATTGTATAGCTGAATGATATTATAAAACTAAATAACTAAAATAAAAATGGCAGTTGAATGTAAGAAATGCAACCAAGAAATAAAAAATCGCGAATACCTGTCATGCAATATTTGCGACAACATCTATCACCTAGATTGCACAAACATTTCGCCTAAGCTTTATTATCTAAGAAGTCCCGCTCAACGCAGAAACTTTCAATGTGACTCGTGTACAACAACTGAAAACCCCACAGATGTAACTACTCCTTCCTCTACTTATATAACTATACGCAATAAAGAGAAAATAAATATACCAATCTCAAACTCATTCCAGTTATTATCTGATGATGATGATGATGACCTTGAATATTCATCTATAAAATCTACACCTACGCGCGTGATGCTAAACAGAAGCTGTATTGAACTGACAGCTAACAATGACGATCTGGTTCACACAATGGAAAAGAAAATTAATGAACTAGAGGAAAAGTTACTTATAACTGAAAATGAATTGGAAAACCAGTTGGCAGAAAACTACAACTTAGTGAAACGACTAGCTGATTATCAATTAAAAGTAGAAAAATTAACGAATATTTGTAAATCTACTACTCCAAAAAACGGGTCCCATAAGAAAAGATTACGAACTGGTTCGACTATCACAGCTACACCGCTAAAACAAAGCAGCCCAACTGAACGACATACTAAGATTTTTTTGGAGACAGAGAATTTAAGATACAATGCATATAGGAAGAATATAGATTTGAAGAACTTGCAAGAAGCAGAAGATAGGAGAACTAGGACATCAAATGAAACAAAACCAAAGAATAACCAAACACCATTTTCTGATTGTAAGCCACGATCTAACCAACATAAATTGTGCGTAGTTAGCAGCAACCACAAGAACAACGTACTAAAAATAATGAAGAATGAATTTTTTGGCTCATACGATTTCTGTCATTACTTAACTCCCAACGTAGGACTGAAAGAGTTGATCAATAACCTAGAGAAAAAAATTAACACTTTTACTGAGACTGATTATTGTGTTGTTCTAGTTGGAGAAAAAGACTTCGAATGTACTCAGGACTATCATGCATTAGTCAAACATGTAAGAAATACGCTACAAAACATAACGCATACAAACGTGGTAGTTTGCCTACCAACATTCAAGTGTAAGAATAATTTCAGCATATATAACAAAAGAGTAGAGACTTTTAACGAATTACTCTATTTAGATGCTCAAAAACATGAATATACATATATATTAGACTCTAACAAAAATCTAAGCTACGAATACGACATGTTCAAGAAGATTAGTGGCTCAATCAATAACCAAGGAATGCGGAAAGTTATATTAGATTTAAAAATGTTTATAGAAGAACTTGACACATGTTATCACATACATCAAAGTTTGAAAGATGAAAGCCAGCCTCACAATATCGATGGGACCAAGTTCGCGGACTATCAAAGAACATGTGAGGTCTCAGAAGCTCAGGACCAAAATGAGAAAGATAATGTACATACAGATCAAAATCGAACATTTAATAACAACGTACGACAGAATTTATTTCGTGTATAATAAGATAGGGATACTTCACCAAAATATTAGTGGGCTCATTAGTAAGACGGATGAGTTTATCGTAGCCTTAGAAGAATTAACACGCGAAAAGCCAGTTGATGTGCTCTGCTTCACAGAACATAACATGACCAATCAGGATATAACTATGCTCAATTTTCCTAATTTCAAACTAACTTCATACTTTACTAGACCAAAACGAAGAGGCGGAGCATGTATCTTAGTAAAAAATAATACAAAATCAAAACCTATCAATGAAATATCTGCTTATAGCATACCAAATATTATAGAATGCTGTGGCACAGAACTTTTGGATCACAAGATAACCATTATATGTGTTTACCGAATACCTAAAAGTAAAGAAGTTGTAAGAAATTTTGACATTTTTATAAATAAATTATATGACATATTGGAATTAGTAAATAATAAACGCAATAAAGTAGTGATGTGTGGTGACTTTAATATAAATTTATTACGCAACACAACTTATAGCTCTAAATTTAAAGACATCATCACGAGTAACAACTTAAAACTAGGGATTAATGGTCCCACTCGACCAATTAGTGGAACATGTATAGATAACGTTATTCACAATATTCGTGGATCTGTGGCTGAAATATTCGAACTTGCTGTCTCTGACCACACTGCTCAATTATTGACGTGTCCAGTAAAAAAGACATGTACGATCACTCATTGGTTTGCTGAACGCAGAGACTATTCCAATAGTAACATACAAAAATTTACGAATTGCATACGCAGCTTATCATTCAATGATGTACATAAGAGTAGCGATTCGAACCAAGCTTTTAACCACTTTTACGACTTGTTTATACTATTCTATGATTTGTGTTTTCCTGTCATAAAAATAAAAGTTAAAACCTCTAAAAGAGCAAAGTGGATAACTAAAGGGATTAGACACTGTACTAAGAGAAAAAGAAATCTTCTCTGGCAATACTTGAAAGAACCTAATAAATCTAACAAAACAAAATACATAACTTATGCAAAAAAGTTGAAAAAAGTCATAAAAACTACACAAAAAGCACAAAATGATCAGTTTATTTACAATTCCAAAAACAAATCTCAAGCAACATGGAAAATTATAAATCAATCTAAATTAGAATTACCAAAAGACAACATAGACTTAATAAAAATTAACGACAACTCCTGTACTGACCCTAAAATAATTGCAGAGGCTTTTAATGATTTTTATATTGACCAAGTAGAAGTTAAAACAACATCTGCGAACAGAATAACAAACTCTTACTTATACTCTGCAATTCCAAATTCACTCTTTATGATTCCAACTATACCGCGTGACATATTTGATATAATAATCAATTTAAAAAATACAAACAGCACAGGTCATGACAATGTATGCACAAAGGTTGTTAAAGTAGTGTCAAAATATATTGCGCCAATACTGAGCTTCATAATAAACCTTAGTATCGAAGGTGGTATTTTTCCTGAAAAATTAAAACTTTCTATAGTAAAACCTATACACAAAAAAGGCGATAAACAATGCATGGATAATTATAGACCAGTGGCTTTGATACCAGTATTTGCAAAAATATTTGAAAAAGTTATATACAGCAGCCTATATAATTTCTTCGAGAAAAATAAATTGTTTGCTGATGAACAGATGGGTTTTCGGAAAGGCAAATCAATAAATATGGCTATTTACGATTTCCTTCAAACAATTATATTAAGAATGGACATGCGCCTACCGGTTATGGCACTTTATATGGACATGTCAAAAGCATTTGACTTCGTAGACCATAAAATCTTGCTAAGTAAACTCAACGCGTATGGGGTAAGAGGCAATACTCTGAAACTTATTGAAAGCTACCTCACTGATCGAAAACAGATAACTAATGTTGAAAAATTGTGCCCCATGACTAAAATACAGACCACGTACTCGTCACGAGCACGAACGGTACGCTACGGAGTGCCACAGGGAAGCGTATTAGGACCCCTTCTCTTCCTTATATATATTAACGACCTACCAAAATCATCAAAATTCCCAATGGTTCTATTTGCGGACGATAGTACAGTTTTATACAATGGTAATGACACATCTACATATGAAAATGACATTAACTTAAACAATACAATGTATTATATGTCATATATTATTAATTGGATGAAACAAAATAACCTTTTCATTAACATTAAAAAAACAAAAATAATGAACTTTAATCAACGACAAAATAAAATCAATAATTTAAATATCAATTATGAAGATGAAAAGATTAATGAAATTAATGTAACGAAATTTTTAGGATTGTATATTGACAGTAAACTTAGGTGGACAACTCAAATAGAAAAATTACGCGATAAAATAAACCAACAATCGTATGCACTATATATGCTGAACAAAGTTGTCAGCAAAAGTGCAGTAATGGCGGCTTACCATGGCTATGTAGCATCTGTGCTCAGGTTTGGAATAATATTTTGGGGGAATGCCACAGAAGTAATAAATGTTTTTAGAGCTCAAAAAAGATGTGTAAGAGCAATCTGCAATCTACGCCGAACTGATAGCTGTCGAGGATGCTTTAAAGAACTAAATATACTAACCTTGCCATGTCTATACATATATGAGATAGTACTTTTCGTTAAATTAAATCCAAATAAATTTCGGCATGTGTATAGCACACGAAGGCAACACAACTTAATGAACAATCCCGCGAAAACTGCTCTATATCACAAAAGCGTATTTGCTATGGCTATAAAAATATATAATAAAATGCCACTACAAATTAAAGATTGCAATAACATCAAAGAACTGAAATCTACTCTGTATAAACACCTGTGCGACAAGGCATACTACTCAGTGAAAGATTTTTTTGCTGACAAATAGAAACTTCTGTCTTACTACTGTGCCACCTAGTTTTAACATAATTATTATTATATTTAAAAATTTTTTGCAATATGTAATACTAGTTAATAAGTATATTAAAGTATGACTTCGTATGTCCGCTAAGGACGAAACATAGCAGATCTACAACTGTTACCTACTACCATGTACTGCATTACCTATGTTTACGAATAAAGATTTTGACTTTGACTTTGCTATAATTTATAAAAACATATTGTGTAAGTAGTCCAAAATCACACTCATAATATTAGTAGGATTACATGGGCAATTTTGGCATAACAAAAACGCGTTGCCTAGCAACCGACCATTGAATATGTAATTCGTATATACAAACTTTCGAGTTTATAATATTAGTGTGAAGACCAATACTACGTCAGATATTGAAATTTCTTTTGTTTCTTTAAACTATTAGCCTACGTAACAGAATAAACACTATTTTGTACCTTATGCTGGAAATGGAGATAGATGCCTTCTATGCCTATCGAACAAGTAGAATAAATCCTGAAGTACACGGACAAAGTCGCGGGTGGCGGAAGCTACTAACAAATAAATGGTAAATTAATTTTTTTAAAGGGACAAAATTAAGGTTTTTTTTCTTCAAAGTGGAGTCAATACGTCATGTGGGGTATTTTATGAAAGGGCTTTGTATTTCAACACATAAAACAGAGAATAATTTTTTTAACTTTGTATGCAACCTAGTGATGTGTGGGTCGTCAGCTTCCTCATAGAGCTATGAGAATTCTACGCATGCCAAATTTTAAAGCAATTTAGGTGCAATCAAACTTTAGCATTCATAATTTAGCAGCAATCATGACTCAGTTACAGCGAGTTGTTTTTAGTGTGTCAGCTGGAGACATGGGTCTCCAGCTGACACATGCCAGGAAGGCAAACCAGTGAGGTTAGGGCTTTAGACTATAGTCAGGTATTTAAAGCACAATGAGAGCCAAAAAAATTAACGATCACATTGATAAACTGTTGGATCTACGAACGAAATACCGTGTGTAAGCTGGCGACCCGTGTCACCAGCTTACACATCTGGATCTTCGTAATTATTCAAGTTACGATTATGTATTGTACCTCATATTTTAGAGCAAAATAGAAGCGCCAGGCTTCAAAATTTTCGAATCTCTAGTGCTAAAACTGTTTGAGCTACGAGCCGATATGTGTGTGTAAGCTGGTGACATGGGTCGCCAGCTGACACATGTTGTATCTCTGAAACTACATAAGTGAGAACTTCGTTTTAAAGATCAGATGAGACCATACAATAGAAGCGTTCACGAGTCAAAATTTCAAATCTCCTGGCTGTCTAGATTCAAAGTTATAAGCAAAAAACTATTTTCCCGCCAAAAAATTCAAAATAATCGCACGGACGCCGCTGAGCGGGCCGTTGCCGTTCCGTGCGCTACGCTATTACAATAGAGTTTCAACTTAGCCGTCATTGTTTTAAAATTCATTTTAACCTGCACTTTCGTATCGATTCAATTGGTATATTGAGCGTGTTAGACCAGGAGCCGACAGAAATAAGCAATGGTATACTACCGATTAACTTTATAGAGAGACTACGAACGACCTTCACCAAATTTGAGGTCAAGTGATAATATAACCCTTCATCGTTGGTGCATAATTCAAGTCTACTAATTTAACTAATAGGAAGTCAAGATTTAGTTTAGTAATGAATCAACTTATCAGAAATAACAATTTACGGTGTGATATAACATAGTATAAGAGGTATATGTTCAACATATACAGTTTATATCACTATGATCAATAATTGTTGAGCTCGGTATTTAGTGTATTTTCAATAGCAATCCATACTAATATTATTTATAAAATAATATTATGAATGCAAAAGTGATTTTGTTTGTTTGTCCTTTATTATCGTCGTAACGTAGAGTCAGAATGATGATTTTTTGTATAGGGGTAGTTTGGAAAAGGATGGAAAATGACATAGTCTGTATTTCTTAAACTTTTATTCATAGCTATTTTCATGGAAATTGCAAACAATATTGGCACATTTTAATAAAAATTATTGCTTATACTCAGAAATTTAGATTTGCAAATGAATAAAAATCTTATGATTTGATATATTTTTATTATAAAAGTCGACTAACATTGCTTTGTCTGATTTTCATAATATCAAAAACGGGACATGTGCGAGTCAGACTTGCGCACCGAGGGTTCCTATATTTGTCCCATAAGACTTTGTTTTTTGCCAAATTTCAGGATTATAGATCAATCAAAAATATGCGTCATGCACGGCTTTGATATAAGGGATTGCACACCTGAGTATTTGATATCAATTTCAACTTGATGCATTCACGCATTCCTTAAAAAAGGGGTCTTGACAGACCGAAGAACAACAAAGAGATCCAATCTAGGGTTCGCCTAAATATATTATTTAGTCACAAAATTAACCGTTTATGTACATAATAAATATGAATGTACACATACACACACACACACACACACACGCACACACACATATGAGCATAGCAAACTTAAAATAGGAACTAAGATTTTAAATAATACTGTGTAAATCCGTCTGGAAGACGCGGTGCACTTCCAACACAAGTGTCGAAAGACTACTTTCTGGAAGGCCCCTGCAAAACTCTGTAAAAGCTATTTAAGAAATAAACACTTTTTACTTTTACTTTTTTTTTTAATTGATCATAACAAAGGTGCTTCTGAAAGGCGATAGTTGTATTCTAAAGAAGTAAACAAGTCATAATTTTGTATGGGAACCCATATTTTGTTGAAACTTATATATAATAACCAGTAGAATTCAGAATACCTGCCTTCTAAAGTGTGTGTATATTAGTTAACATCATTAAGATTAATTATTTTTCTAAAAACTAGCGTTCCATTATCACAGGTTGGATACTATAAAGAAATAAACGAGACATAGCTTTGTATGGGGACACAAATATTTTGTTTGAAAGTTATACATAACAAGCCCTAGAACTAAAAATACTTGCTTTCTATATTGTGCATTAGCAAATAAAATAAAACCAAATTTTTCCTTCTAAAAACCAACACTAAGTGTTCACCTATCACAGGTCGATCAAAGTACATAATCATAGATTGGATATTCTAAAATTTTTAAAAATGGTGTTATTGTATTCTGTTACACTTCTTACCTCATCCTCAATCAGTTTTTGTCAAATATGTTCAATGTACAGACACGTCGATTCTACAGATTTATTATAGTAAGATTACGTTATTTATTCGTTACGTCGTAACAGAGAGTCGGAATCATCACATTTTTTTGGTATAGAAGTAGTTAAAGGATCAGAAAAGGACAAAGGCTACTTTTTATCCCAATCGATAGTTCCCGTGGGTTCATTTCTGAAGTAAACGTGGATGAAGTTGAGTTCACAAGCCTACCATTTAGTTATAATATAGTTAAAAGCCGCTTTCTGAGTACGCACATTGTGACAGGCAAACATTTAGCTGGAACTGGAGCGGTGAAAATAACTAAAATTAAATGTTTGTGAAATCTATATCATGTTTTATTCAATAATTGCTACTGAAAATATACTAAATACCGAGCTCAACAATTATTGATCATAGTGATGTAAACTGATAATGATGTAAAAAATTATTTCTGATAAGTTGATTCATTACTAAACTAAATCTTGACTTCCTATTAGTTAAATTAGTAGACTTGAATTATGCACCAACGATGAAGGGTTATATTATCACTTGACCTCAAATTTGGTGAAGGTCGTTCGTAGTCTCTCTATAAAGTTAATCGGTAGTATACCATTGCTTATTTCTGTCGGCTCCTGGTCTAACACGCTCAATATACCAATTGAATCGATACGAAAGTGCAGGTTAAAATGAATTTTAAAACAATGACGGCTAAGTTGAAACTCTATTGTAATAGCGTAGCGCACGGAACGGCAACGGCCCGCTCAGCGGCGTCCGTGCGATTATTTTGAATTTTTTGGCGGGAAAATAGTTTTTTGCTTATAACTTTGAATCTAGACAGCCAGGAGATTTGAAATTTTGACTCGTGAACGCTTCTATTGTATGGTCTCATCTGATCTTTAAAACGAAGTTCTCACTTATGTAGTTTCAGAGATACAACATGTGTCAGCTGGCGACCCATGTCACCAGCTTACACACACATATCGGCTCGTAGCTCAAACAGTTTTAGCACTAGAGATTCGAAAATTTTGAAGCCTGGCGCTTCTATTTTGCTCTAAAATATGAGGTACAATACATAATCGTAACTTGAATAATTACGAAGATCCAGATGTGTAAGCTGGTGACACGGGTCGCCAGCTTACACACGGTATTTCGTTCGTAGATCCAACAGTTTATCAATGTGATCGTTAATTTTTTTGGCTCTCATTGTGCTTTAAATGCCTGACTATAGTCTAAAGCCCTAACCTCACTGGTTTGCCTTCCTGGCATGTGTCAGCTGGAGACCCATGTCTCCAGCTGACACACTAAAAACAACTCGCTGTAACTGAGTCATGATTGCTGCTAAATTATGAATGCTAAAGTTTGATTGCACCTAAATTGCTTTAAAATTTGGCATGCGTAGAATTCTCATAGCTCTATAAGGAAGCTGACGACCCACACATAACCTAGTGACGTGTCTCCAGCTCGCACATTATATTCGTAATAATTCAAGTTACGATTATGTATTTTCCCTCAGATAGAGCAATCAGCGCCAGGAAACCAAATTTTTCGAATCTCTAGGTGCAAACTGTTAGAAGTACGAGCCGCCGATTTGTTGTGTGAGCTGGGTGACACGTTGCATCGGCTGACACATGTATCTCTGAAACTACGTAAGTTCTGACTAGTGTGCGCCGTTTGCCTTTTTAGCATGTGTCTGAGACCGATTTCTCCAGCTAACACACTGAAAACAACTCACTGATGGAGTTATGGTTACTGGTAGATTATGACTGAACAGTTTTTCTAAATGCCTTAATTTTTAGACATGTGCAGAATTCTTCTAGATGATCCATTTATTATATACATAACACTCATTAGGAAGGGTATTCATAAATAAAATGCAGTAATTCACTATTTCATATTTATTGAGAAATATAAACCTACACACAGAATCCAGTGCAGCGTGTCCACTTCAGATGATCTTCTTTCTTCAGGTATTTAAAAAAAACATTCACCTAGAATTATGCTGCCTGAATGACAAGACGAAAAAAAGAAATAGATTAAACCCTAATCTATAATAGTGTACTTAAATCTCTTTGGGCAGGGAGAGGGGGACTCATCCTGCTTTACCGATAAACCCAGACGCGGTTATCTGCAAATACAGCAATCAGCACGGGACACTGGCACAGCACAGGCACAGGCTACCGTGCAGCACCAGCCTGCCAACACAAACGGACACGTTAGTCGCACGTCACACTGCGTCCGCTGCACGCCGCCCGCCCGCACGATATACCCCGCAAATAGGTCTTCTCTTATACCTAAACTTTATTTTATTATTATTAAAATGATTTTGTATATTATATAGCCTTCGAGTTGCAGAACTCGGAGATGTGTGAAAATGTAAAATATTATTATTAATACTGACAAAATTATTAATGTAAAAAATCAGATTTACTTCCAGTAAACATATAAGATTTTTATAGTCTTAAGAGCAATTTTACCGGCTTTATTTACCTACTGAATGCGTCTCGGTTTGTCAATAAATAAAAAGTTTACTCATAACTTATGAACGGCAACAACAGCAAATCAGCAGTTGTCAGCAAACAGCAATACCCCCTCCCCGCAAACTGCCTCGCTCCCCGCGTACGCCACGCCCTGAGCATACCAACATTACAATTAATTTTCATGTTATGATATTACAAATTGTTTGTTAAAAACAAGTACATAGCTGGCCTACAAATAATTATCAGCTAGATCGTCAGTGTTAAAGTACAACTAAGTATAGAAAATCTTGAAACAAATCAATATACAGTCGTAATAGATTACGTTAACTTAAAATTTAAAGGTCACAATATTATGTTCTATTTTATCAAACACTACTGATTAAATAAATGGTCACAAGCGTAAGTGACCATCATACAATCAGAGATATAAATATATTGTAATTAATTTAATTTCCAAAAGATGTTTACCACGTCTCATGAAGAAGTCCCAAATTAATGCCCAACTAAGCCCAAATACTTGGTGTGAACATGATCTTGAAGTAATTTATAATATACCTGAAATAATATCTAATGGATGTTATGGTCACACAATAAAGTGCTGATTAGTAAAATTACATACACATTATAATGCATCTCATAAAAAATCCAAGATGAATTTTGTATTCCAATGGAAAAACATTGCACTTAAATACAAATTTAAAGAAAAAAAGTATACCACGAATGTTTTTTTAGTAATATCTCAATTATAGAGCCCATGTATGAGGAATAGTAGAAATATTTTTTCCCCAGTTATACAAATATGAAGTTGTACAAAGAACAACAAAACTGAAGATACAATAGTTGTTAATAAGCCTAAAGTATGGGAACTTAAATATAATTTGATACATTGAATGTTTAGCCACTATGTGGATCATAGTTGGTCTACGGCTATGAGTGTGGGTACCTTGGCTGAAGGCTGCTCGTGCCACGCTAGCAGCCCTTCAGCACTCAGCCAGTACTCCTACACTCTACCTGAAAGAAATTATATAATATATAATAATCAATCACTGTATTGATAGTCTTCAGCAGTAAACTAAAACACAAGTGTCTTACACATAATATTAAGTTTTAACCTTGATATTAATTCAAATACCTATCTTATTTATAAAAACCAATTATATAATACATGATTTTGTTTAGTGGTGATTTGATTGTTATCTTACAAATCTCATAATCACTTCTTTTAGTTTGATCTATGTGGTCTGGTAGTTGTGGTACTAGTTGGTAAGAAAGCAGTTTTCATACAAAATGATGAATCAAGCAATCACTAAACTAAAAGTGACACTTGTCAATAAATTGATGTGTAGCAAAACAATTAAACGTACCATCATCCGCTCAATGCCTGGAGCGAGAGCGTGAGCGAGAGTGGGTGCGGGATCGTCCGCGAGAGCTCTTAGAGTCAGAACGAGAACGTGAGCGGGACCGGCTGCGACTGCGGCTGCGGCTCCGGCTGCGGGAGTAGCTGCGCTTGCGCGACCGAGAACGGGACCTGCAGAACACACCATTACTGATACGTGCACTTTTGGAATTTTATATTCATTTCACCTAATGGTAAGTGACAGTAAGCCCATATGATACAAGTGTCCTGACCTAAAAGCATCAATTTAATCAGATGTTGGTTATACACATTGGTATTACACAAAAGTGTTATAAATACTTAAAGTGTACTTAAACTTAGTCATGGTTAAGTAACCCTCTGCTATATGTATGTGTAACTTGGACAAGTAATAACAATATTTAAGACAAATTAAAGACAGGTAAAATTGCAGGTAGTAGTTTAAAAAGTTTAACTAGAGAGAACAAATATTATTATTATTTGATTACTAGCAGCTCTTTGACCTGATATGTGTATATCACTGCACTTGGTTTAATGTTTGTCTAGTCTGTTTTTAAAATCACTGAAGTAGCCCTTATTACACTTTCAGGGAGAGTGTTCCAAGAATTCACTTCATGGTTAAGCAAGAAGTGTTTCCTAGGGTGGCTTCTACATACAGGCTTGGTGAGCTTCATTAAGTGCCCTCTCATCAACTGTTCTGGCTCATAGTGAACAAGGGTTAAAATATATTTCGCAAAGTTGTAGAATGTAAATGCACTTTACTTGGCCCATTAAGCCTTATTAAATTGAGGCTTCTCGGTAAACACACCCAACAGAGTTATTTTTACTTACCTCTAGATGAGATGAAATTCACATATTAAGTAGAGAGGTAGTTATGGGATAATACTCAAAATTATATAGACAAGTAATACATTTTTGCCTGACAGAAATTTCCACTGCTAAACATGAGCCTTCCCTCATTCATTAAATAACTAATCTCAAATTATTGCCATTAGGTGCCCAGCACTATTTGGTACAATCGTGACTTCTTGAAGACAGGTATGTGAGGTCGCAACTGCAGCAACCAGACCGTTCAACAAAGACATCTTGATATGAGTCAATTGTTTTCCAAGAACGGTACAAAAGGTTACCTGCGACGACGATCGTAACGGCTTCTGTAAGGTGATGACGGGCGGCCATACCGTGCCATCTGCACACGGAGCTCCCTCCCGTCCAGCATGCGCCCATCTAACGAATCTAGGGCTTCTTCAGCATCACGGCGATCGTAGAATCTGGATAACAAAAAAGATCCGCAATGTAAATCTTCAATTTCCTGGTAGATTGAAAGGCTGGGGACAATAGCTAAATATTTATGTGGGGTGCACAATAGGCGTGACTTAGAATAATCACGATTTTATTGAAATTTCGCGCAAGGGCTTCATATGTAATTTGGTTGAGGTGACTCAAGTACGAACAAAAGTTACCTAGGCTGTAGTGTTATTTGTCTAAACTGTTAACATAGGATAGTCAATTAATTAATACTGCTCAACCTAGCCATAAGCATGGTATTTACCGGTACAAGGAAAGTGCGCATGACGTCATGATAGAAATGATGAAAATTTCATTATATTACCTGACGAATGCGAATCCTCTGCTTTCTCTAGTGTATCTATCTCTAGGAATATAAATATCGCCGACTTCGCCACATCTCTCGAACACCCGACGCAAATCCTCAGGCGTTGTCCGGTATGTCAAGTTGTCCACTTTCAGCGAAACCATGCCGTCGATACGCGGCGGCGGTCTTCCGTAGCTCATCTTGATGTATTTACTGATCTGATTTTGATACACTGAACGAGCAACCAATTTATTACTTTTCCGGTAAAACCAACGTCAGGAATGGCGTCTCCAAAAGAGTCAGTCACCGCGTTTAACAATATGGCGTCGATCCGGTTCACGTTTTAACCGGAAATATGGTAGAACGCGACGGAAATGCCGTGTAGAGTTGCCATTTTGTTTTGATTTTCTACTATTTAAAAAAAGGCAAGAAAAATAACGTTCGAAGCCTCCGAGTTTGAAACATATGTATTCGAATACTGAATTTTGTTATTTGGGGTTGATTAAGAGGGAACAGCAGATAAAAAATTTCATATGAAATTAAGGGTTTGGGATATAGCTGTTTTCTCAACGAAACGTTAGCCAAATTCAATCATTTTGATCTTATTCTCTTTATCAAAGAATAATCTAGGCCCGTTGGTTTTGCTTTTTTCAATATTTTGTCTACAATTAGAATTATGGGCATCTCAAAACTCAAAATTTCAGAAAAAATTTCTTTCAACTTATGGTACTCATTATTTAGAGTAAACGTAACATTTTCAGAAAAAGCAAAACCAACGGGCCTAGATTATTCTTTGATAAAGAGAATAAGATCAAAATGATTGAATTTGGCTAACGTTTCGTTGAGAAAACAGCTATATCCCAAACCCTTAATTTCACGGCAAAACTAGGCAAATACCAAAAAAAGCTTCAACTGTCCTTCTCGCACAGTTCGGTTCGGGAGGCAGGGTACACTATATCACAACTATATACTGTGTATTATATGTATAAAAATAAAGTAAGCATGCATTAGTGATGTCAATAAGCTTTATCGATTTTTTCGACTAATAGTGGTGGGAAAAATATATCGATAGATACCCTTTCTCGAGCTATAATGGTTTTACCTGTTAGTTTTAATGTTTAGATTGATCTAAATAAACAAATATAAAGACAAATAATTCTAAGGAAATTTATTTTATCTCTAGAACAGAACATTTTCCCTGAAATTCTTAGTTGTTGTTACGTTTTGTTACGTGTAAATAATTAAATATGATTTATGAATAAGTGACTTATGTTTCAAATATTTTTTTAATGTTAAAGTTCGAGTCGGACTCGCATACAAAGGGTTCCGTACCACTGTAAAATATCTAAACAGAAAAAAAACACAGAAAAAACATAACATTTATTGCATGGACATCCGTTTATTTATAACTTTTTTAAAAGCTTTTTTATATTATTTTTTGTTATTTATTATTATTGAAAGTCTTGAGAGAGAACGAGAAGTTATATGGACATCGCATGTACAAATCGCTACGGAGACTATATGACCCGACACAGATATCCCGGAGATCAGCCAGCAAGAGCTTGAAATGGCTCTCCAACAACTCAAAAACCGGTCAAGAGCAAGTCGGACTCGTGCACCGAGGATTCCGTACAGAATATGAATTAATGACATACTGAAAATCATAAATAATAGGTATGGTAATATGCACCCAACAATGCTCTACCGAAAATGAAATTCTAAGCTAAATTACATATTACGAAGTTAAGTTTGTAAACATTAAAAAATCAATTTTACTGTGTTACAATTAAAAAATTCAGATTTATTCCTATGGTTGTGCTGTAAAACCTTTCTTCTTGCCAAATTTCAAGACATTAGGTCAACGGGAAATACCGTATAGATTTTGGGTTCATTGCATTTTGTACGGAAATGGTCTAAAATACAGCTATATCTTTTTATTGCGTTGACCTATAAGTTTCATTATTTGACAGATCTAAGGGACAGCAGACTGGAGTATTCGATATCACAGTGATCCTATAAGGATTCCTTTTTTCCTTTTGAGGTACTTAAAATATAATAGTATAATATGAAGTATGACAGTAGGAAATACGATAGATTTCGACGATATTATTATTCATGTCGACAAATAAAAACTTGAAATATTTTTTCCCAGTTATACATCTCATACACTTAAGACGGGATTTTTAACTCGTCTATTCTATTGTGTGAGGTGTCGTGAAATTACAGTTTTTTAACCGACTTCAAAAAAAGAGGTTATCAATGCGACCTGTATGTATGTAATATTTCCAGAACTGCCCAGTTTTCATATATGTTAGTCTATACCAGCTTCTAAAGAAGTGTGCCAAATTTCTAAAGTGTATGTTTGTTTGTCCTCGCATATATCCGGAACACACACACAAAAGAAAAACACACATAGGGTTCGTGGATTTCAACAAAGCATTCGACACACTCGAACATAGATTTATCTGGGACGCACTGGAAAAACAAGGCGTACATGCAAAATACATAAGAATACTGAAAAACATATACACAAAAAGCACCGCACAAGTGAAGCTAGAATCTACAGGCGAAGAATTTTCGATTGAGAGAGGGGTACGCCAGGGAGACCCAATTTTACCAAAAATATTTTCAGCTATCCTGGAAATGATATTCACAAATCTGGATTGGACGAATAAAGGACTAAATATAAATGGCAAAAAGCTGAGTCACCTACGCTTTGCAGACAACCTGATCTTAGTTTCGGAAAACCCGAAAACCCTACAGACAATGTTCCAACAGTTAGCGGAAGAGAGCGAGAAAGCAGGCCTGTCAACGAACTTAACGAAAACAAAAGTAATGTCAAATTCCTCACAAACAGAGCCCATAACAGTAAATAATGGAGAAATAGAGTATGTAGAAATGGACAAGACTAATAACTGAATGGCAACCACGAGATAGCAAAAGAAAAAGAGGCAGACAGACTAGAAGATGGGAGGACGACATCAGACAAGTGGCGGGTCCAACATGGACCCGCATAGCGAAAGATAGAATAGAGTGGAAATCCTTAGAGGAGGCCTATGTCGAAAGACAAGCTGAAATGTAGGAACGACCGGTTACTGATACTTAATATAAAAAGATAAGTAACGTATAAAGTAAGCATATTTTTAAGAAAATTAAAACAAAAAATTAGTTCAGCAATAAAGGCTATTTTATTTAATTTATTTTTTATATATCCGGAACTACAAGTTCGATTTAAATAATCCCTTTTTTGTTTACCTAGGTATTGTAAAACTTAGGGAAGACTGCAAGTTTCATCAAAATCGGTTCAGTAGTTTTTGAGACTGGGAATGTTAAGTGTGTATTTCGGCGTTGCAGTGCAGCAGAGCAAATTTAAAATTAATGTTTTAACTGTACTGTAATCTGTATGCCGAATAAATTATTTCTATTCTATTCTATTAGTTAAATGTTTGTTACCTCAGAGCTTTTCACTGGGTGAACCGATTTGGATGATTCTTTATTATTTGAAAGCTGATGCTTTCCATGTGGTCCCATTTCAATTTGGTCCGGTTCTTAGAATGGAATCCATGAGAAAACAATATACATCTTAAATTTTCCTTAATAAAAGTAGACTTTTAGGGCAGTTGAAGTCGGTTTCTAGTTCTTTTTGAACGCTTTAACTTGTTAGTCCTTAGACTCTAGCACTCTAGGTACTAAAACACCTCTAGGTCACCTAAAGTATCGTTGGAAGACGAACGTTCGGATATGGTGAAACTAAAAGGTTTCTTTGTTGACCGTAGAACCCTAAAATAGCAACGCCATAATTTATATTGTATTTATATGTGATAGGTACTTACTAGTCAATTATATCAAATACAACCACAGTATGTCGAGACTAAACCAATATGCGAACAATAATTTCTCAAAACGTAAAACAAGGGTTGACGCACGCTCACGTCAAGTTTATTATAATTTTGAAAAATACACTCTAGCCCAGGCGGAGGGGTAGCGACTATGCGCGGCTCGCAGGGGCCTCTTTGGGATGTTATGCAGCGTTATTTGTGTGAGTGAAAGCATGTGAAAGGCTGTATGTGTGCGTACCGAATCGCGACAGCAATAACATATTCAAATACCTACTATTCTACGGAGACTTTGCTTCATTGGCGTCTTAAATTCATAATACATGCATGATTAACGTATTTATATTAGTTATAATAACTACTATTATCAAGACTCAAGACACAGACCTAACACAGACAAAAATATAACACTATGGTTGCATTACAGAATAAAATATAAAATTTTATTTTCTTGAAGTGGGAGATGATCTGTGGCGGTAGATAAAGACTCTTTGAAAGTTTCTACGATTTGATCAATATCCAATATTTGTTGCTTTGTTGGTTGCTATGTAATTAGGTTATTTGTAGTTTTACTTAAGTTTGATTTTATGTTAATAAATTCTGGTCTAGGGAATGGACAGTATGATTCAGAAATTAGGAATTAAACAAGTTAGAAATAAAAAACTTCTCCCGGATTTAGGTAAAGAGGGTATACTTACAAAAGAAGTTTTCCTGAGTACTAACGAGAAACATGGTGTTCCTGTTGGATCTAGGCTTTTTTCGCACCATACTCTGGCAAGCGTAAGGCGAATGAGCTTTTTTCATCCATTCGCGTAAGTGTAAATAATAAATAATAGAATGTCACATTCTGCAAAGGGTGTATGAAAGAAATGTTATACTCGTGTGTATTTATGGGATCCAGAGAGAGATTAATAAAATTCCCCCCCAAAAAATCAGAAGCATCAATTTATTGAGAAACTGCGGCTACATAATATAGTGACGATAGGACCTTATAGAAGCGTGCTCATCCAGAAGTCTCAAAAGGACCACTATCGTGTTTGGTGTCATAATTAAATGTTTATTTATATTTAATTAATAGTGGAACAGCTAGAGGTTATGAAAAACAGCTTATTAAGCTATCCATATCCAACATACATACATATACACTCATAAGCAGAAATAGACTTTGAAAGTAAACCAACTTATAAACTGTTAATGAAAAAATGACAGTAAATTTCTAATTGACTTGCAGCGTTCCAAAGGACAGCCTGGACATAGTCCTGACTTCTACGTACAACCACTCCCGGGAGTTCAATCCGGACAAGGTGGATGTGTACATCCAGCCGGAGACGCACGGCTGCGACACCTGGCGACGCATCAGGAACACACTGGACAAGCCTCCCATACTCAGGATTCCACTGGTAAGCCTTAGGATACGTCTGCTATAGTCCGCTATAGTTCGCTTATATAGTGTCGGTACAGACGAACGGAATATGTGGTAATATTTTACAAAAAAAAAACAACGATTACGTGCACACGCACTCGCGCACCAGGGGTTCCGTACCCAATATGAAAATCTTGCTGTACCGAAAATATAAGTCCGATTGAAGTACCAACTTCACTTTGCAGCTAAATTACATACCAGATGTATGGCTTGCAACTACACAATTAAGATAGTAAACATTAAAACGCTATTTTTACATGTGTGGGTCGTCAGCTTCCTCATAGAGCTAGGGGAATTGTACGCATGCCAAATTTTAAGGCAATTTAGGAGCAATCAAACTTTAGCATTCTAATTTAGCAGCAATCATGACTCAGTTACAGCGAGTTGTTTTTAGTGTGTCAGCTGGAGACATGGGTCTCCAGCTGACACATGCCAGGAAGGCAAACCAGTGAGGTTAGGGTTTTAGACTATAGTCAGGCATTTAAAGCACAATGAGAGCAATGAGAGCCAAAAAAATTAACGATCACATTGATAAACTGTTGGATCTACGAACGAATTACCGTGTGTAAGCTGGCGACCCGTGTCACCAGCTTACACATCTGTATCTTCGTAATTATTCAAGTTACGATTATGTATTGTACCTCATATTTTAGGGCAAAATAGCAGCGCCAGGCGCCAAAATTTTCGAATCTCTAGTGCTAAAACTGTTTGAGCTACGAGCCGATATGTGTGTGTAAGCTGGTGACATGGGTCGCCAGCTGACACATGTTGTATCTCTGAAACTACATAAGTGAGAACTTCGTTTTAAAGATCAGATGAGACCATACAATAGGAGCGTTCACGAGTCAAAATTTCAAATCTCCTGGCTGTCTAGATTCAAAGTTATAAGCAAAAAACTATTTTCCCGCCAAAAAATTCAAAATAATCGCACGGACGCCGCTGAGCGGGCCGTTGCCGTTGCGTGCGTTACGCTATTACAATAGATTTTCAACTTAGCCATTATTGTTTTAAGATTCATTTTAACCTGCACTTTCGTATCGATTCTATTGGTATATTGAGCGTGTTAGACCAGGAGCCGACTGAAATAAGCAATGGTATACTACCGATTAACTTCATAGAGAGATTACGAACGATCTTCACCAAATTTGAGGTCTAGCTAGAATGTAACCCTTCACCGTTGGTGCATAATTCAAATCTACTAATTTGACTAATACGGAATCAAGATTTAGTTTAGTAATGAATCAACATATAAGAAATAACACTTTATGGTGTGTGTGATATAACACAATATAAGAGATATATGAAAATAACTAAAAATAAATGTTTGAGAAATCTATATCATGTTTTATTCAATAATTGCTACTGAAAATATACTAAACTAGCTTCCGCCCGCGACTTTGTCCGCGTATACTTCAGGATATATTCTACTTGTTCGATAAGCATAGAAGGCATCTATCTCCATTTCCAGCATAAGGTACAAAATAGTGTTTATTCTGTTACGTAGGCTAATAGTTTAAAGAAACAAAAGAAATTTCAATATCTGACGTAGTACATTCAAATAGTCTTCACACTAATATTATAAACGCGAAAGTTTGTATATACGAATTACAATATTCTATGGTCGGTTGCTAGGCAACGCGTTTTTGTTATGCCAAAATTTCCCACATCCCACTAATATTATACGTGTGATTTTGTACAATTTACACAATATGTCTTTATAAATTATAGCCTATATGTTATTCTGATGTATAAGCTATATTATTGTATAGTTTCATTCAAATCCATTCAGTAGTTTTCCGTGAAAGCGTCACAAACATCCAAACATCCAAACTTTCACACTTATAATATTAGTAGGATATCGAGCTCAACAATTATTGATCATATTGATATAAGCTGTATATGTTGCACATATACCTCTTATACTATGTTATATCACACCGTAAAGTGTTATCCCTACTAGTCCGTACTTTCCCTACTATCCCTACTAATATTATAAAGGCGAAAGTAACTCTGTCTTTCTGTTACGCTTTCCCGCTTAAACCTCTCATCCGATTTTGATGAAATTTGGCACAGACAATCTTTAGACCCTGAGAAAGAACATAGGCTACTTTTTAATGCGAAAAAAGGGTTTTGTCGAAAGGAGTTGAAAGGGGGAATGAAAAGTCGTATAGAGGTATCGATCGTTATTTTTGGAGCTATAAGCTTGAAACTTATTTTTTAGGCTGTTGATCGATATAAAGTCCATAAAATTAGTTGAATACTAATTCATTTAGGTTTGTTTTCGGTGGTTACGGTTGTCGAAATAGTTTAACACCTCACCGATAGATGGCGCCACCGTCTAGATAAAACGTGATATTGAAATTATTTTACAGCTCTATGTATACCTGGAGCCTTTCAATTGATGAGCTAATCAGATATAGTAAAGCATGAGTCTGTTTGACATCCATGCAATTGCACAGCAATCAACAAGGAATAAAAATAATGCCCCATGAAAATTGGTAAGCGATTAGATTTCAAACAAAGGAAGGATTACGTGTTTCACGGATATATAATGGGGATTAAATTTTGTATGGGAACTCTGTTGTTTTTGAAGTCAATATCATGAAAATTGATACTCAGTGTTGTGAACTAAAAATAAAAATGACGTGTTTTAGCATTTTAAAAAATCCTGCAATCCAATCTAATATATTAAATTTTCGTGTCAAGGTGTTTATAGTCGCACTCCTGCGAAACGGCTTGACCAATTTTTTTTGTTTTTTACATATATTTGGTAGGTCTGAGAATGTTGCACCCTCTTGCCCCCACCCCCGTATTTTGATCGCGATTTTAGAATAATGGTACGTCATCGACAGGAAGTCTCGCGTCAGTTTGATATTTTGTAGTACTACGCCATGTAGTTCTCACGGGATAAAACCTAAAGTCCACGCGGGCGAAGCCGCGGGAAGAAGCTAGTTTCTTATATGTTGATTCATTACTAAACTAAATCTTGATTCCGTATTAGTTAAATTAGTAGATTTGAATTATGCACCAACGGTGAAGGGTTAGATTCTAGCTAGACCTCAAATTTGGTGAAGATCGTTCGTAATCTCTCTATGAAGATAATCGGTAGTATACCATTGCTTATTTCAGTCGGCTCCTGGTCTAACACGCTCAATGTACCAATTGAATCGATACGAACGTGCAGGTTAAAATGAATTTTAAAACAATGACGGCTAAGTTGAAACTCTATTGTAATAGCGTAGCGCACGGAACGGCAACGGCCCGCTCAGCGGCGTCCGTGCGATTATTTTGAATTTTTTGGCGGGAAAATAGTTTTTTGCTTATAACTTTGAATCTAGACAGCCAGGAGATTTGAAATTTTGACTCGTGAACGCTCCTATTGTATGGTCTCATCTGATCTTTAAAACGAAGTTCTCACTTATGTAGTTTCAGAGATACAACATGTGTCAGCTGGCGACCCATGTCACCAGCTTACACACACATATCGGCTCGTAGCTCAAACAGTTTTAGCACTAGAGATTCGAAAATTTTGGCGCCTGGCGCTGCTATTTTGCCCTAAAATATGAGGTACAATACACAATCGTAACTTGAATAATTACGAAGATACAGATGTGTAAGCTGGTGACACGGGTCGCCAGCTTACACACGGTAATTCGTTCGTAGATCCAACAGTTTATCAATGTGATCGTTAATTTTTTTGGCTCTCATTGCTCTCATTGTGCTTTAAATGCCTGACTATAGTCTAAAGCCCTAACCTCACTGGTTTGCCTTCCTGGCATGTGTCAGCTGGAGACCCATGTCTCCAGCTGACACACTAAAAACAACTCGCTGTAACTGAGTCATGATTGCTGCTAAATTATGAATGCTAAAGTTTGATTGCTCCTAAATTGCCTTAAAATTTGGCATGCGTACAATTCCCCTAGCTCTATGAGGAAGCTGACGACCCACACATATTTTTACTGTGTTATAATTAAAAAGTTATGGTTTTCATATTTATTCCTATGGTTGTGCTGTAAGACCTTGCTTCTTGCCAAATTTCAGGATTCTAGGTCAAAGGAAAGTACCCTATAGGTTTTGGTTCCCTTGCATATTGTATGAAAATGGTACGCACGGCGATAGGTCAAGCTATACATTTCCAGTATAAGGTGACCCAGAATCGTGCGGGAGTACATTCAATGCGAGGTCAGCGTATACTGGAATGGATAGCTTGATGTGTAGCCGTGTGTACGGTGGCACGTTCCTGAAAAAAATGGTCTGGACAGACAACAAAGTGATCGTATAAGGGTTCCTTTTTTCTTTTGAGGTACATAACCAAATCAAAAAGTACAATTTATTTCTATTTGAGCATTCCTATACCATACCTACGCAGCATGAATTTGTTTTCAGGGTCACCCGATGAAGACAGGCGGTATCACAGACCATATCTCACCTTACAGTGTGAAGCTGATGAACTCTGGGGTACATTCCTCGCAGACCAATCCTGGATACAGTAGGCAGGCAGCTGGCGGCGCCATTTTCTTCTACTAGAACGTTTTCTTTGAATAGATGCAATGTAATTTATCGATAACGTACCAAATTACCTATTTTCTAAAGTAGTTTTGGCGCTCGTATGGCCGTATTAAGTTTAATTAATTACTAAAAAATAAATTTATTCCGAATCTTAAAACATGCCTGGAACGAATTAATTTTGTTATAATATTATAAAAGGTTCTGCGTTATTTTTGTGACGGTGTCGTTTATTGAGAATCTCGTTGATATTATCATTTGGTATTTCTGTATTTTAAGTCTTCTGACTTCGTCTTAAATAAAATTAATAATATACTGTCTTCAATTGATATAATGTCTTTCTTTGTTTGATTATACTCTTCCTTACCGTTATAAGTTTTTTGAAGGCTCCATCCATACACATTTTGCATAATACTTCGCCTATAATAGAAACTTCAGCCTAACAACATCCAAAACCATGAAGCTAAAAAGATGTTAATGTGCCTCCCGCCCTCGGGAAGCGATAATCTTTTTATCTGCATGCCAAAACGATTAAACTGATCAGGAGATGAGGTGTCGTTAGATTCGTTCGTCCTAATGTCACGTGAAGAGTCTAACTGGCCAAGTGACGTCACCGTTAATGCGGCAGGGTCGATCTCGTTTCTGTAGGATACCACAACATCATGAGCAGTTTATTATATAAATAACTATCGTTAGAAAAAGTGAAACCACAGCAAGATGTATACTGGCTGTATGCGGCCAGTAGTTCTTAGCAAGGAGGCTTGCGAGTTGCTTGAGTCTCTGTGGTGGAGGCGCGCGGCCGACGTCGGCACCCCCTGCGCTTCCCCGCAGAAGAGATTGCGTCACCCGTTCGCTCAAGGAGCGTGCACTTATGTTTTGAGTCTGTTAAGGCTTTGATATAATTAAATTGTAACAAAATATAGTGGGGTTTATACTATGTTTCAGGGCTATTGTTTTTGTATTTATTTTTATGGCAACTACCAACTTCATGGTAATACTGCCAAAATCTGTTGTCCAAAGAGGCAACGTGAAAAGGAAATAATCGGTTAGCCAGACACGCGTCTCACTTTGAGAGCACTAAAACAAAAAGGATATAACTAACACGAAACTTGGTTAACTTATCAATGATCTCTTCAATTGAGTTTCTTCTAAAACTGTCAGAACAGTTGACAGCATCAGAATGAATGCACCATTCATGCACATTCATGTCATACAAATGTCATATATCAACCACAAAACAAACGAATAAAATTTGGTAAAGAAAAAACGCGTTATGTAAAATTACCCTCTTAAATAGTAACTAAAAATAGAAAATTGTCCATTCCTGAACAAAGGATCACAATATCTTAATGGATTTCTTGGATTCACTTAGTAAGTATAGAGTACTAATATTTACCAAGGAATATTAGACTTAAAAACTTAACGTTCTTTGCCAGCGCCTATTTTCAGAACTAGACGAAGTTACGTCTGTGAAAGCTTAGCTTATGACCGACTATTTGTAGTCATCATCAACAGCCTAATATATCGTATGTCCCCACTGCAGGGGCTCAGGCCTGCTCTCCTACAGAGTGTATTAAATATAGTGTATAAAATGTAGTACCTAAACAAAATTCAAAGTACTGTGACTTCGTTCTTATCTGGTTCGTATCTAGTACCAGCTGGTACCTACTCATGAATTTGTCAATCCTGAAAAAACTCATTGACTGTCAATTTGTATAAAATATTATGACTCATTTATATTGCGTGGCGACCACCTACCGGGTCGTCCCCCTGCTAGGTGGACCGACGAACTGGTTAAGATCGCGGGGAGTCGCTGGATGCAGGTGGCTCGGGACCGGTCGATGTGGCGTACCATGAAGTAGGCGTATGTCCAGCAGTGGACGTTTCCTGGTTGATGATATTGAAATAGATGCGACACTATAATAGGTAATACGAACCTAATACGAACCAGTTTCAGCTCAAATTTACGATGGACATGTCAGTAGAACCTACCTTCATCCATATCTGATGTTTTCATGCTAAATGACTGTTTCTTCGCAAGGTTTTCATACGTTCTTCCATAAGCAGAATAATAATAATTTCGTTATGCCTGTTAATCTGATCATATATTTTAGATAACGATTTGAAGCAGAAGAAATTGGCGCGCATGCGGTCATGGTACCTCTACGAGCAATATAGATCGTTAGAGAATAACCAGAAGGATGCCTTCCTCCAGCTCAAAGACAGGAATTTCAATCAGGAGCTAAGCGAGAGAAAGGCACGCCGCTGCCTATACGACCGAGAATGTATTAACATGCACCCTTCTACGCTGCAAGATAAAAACAAATACAACTGTGAAAATCTCAGCAATGAGTTGTTCGAGGATTTATGCGAAATTCACAGCGATGGATTTTGCGGAGACGAGAGTCAATCTACGAGTTTTTCCGACGACACATACAATCGGGAGGAAGACGCGACCCGTGCTTACATGGAGGAGTACGAGAGCATCGAGGAAGCGATCAAAGACTGTCCACCAATTGACGGGACCAGCGAAGCCGCCAGCTGTGTAGAAGAGGTGCCCAGTGTCATTGAACATTGCAAATCGAACGAATTGATAGAGAACATCTCTCAAAACTTGGCTGACGACATCAAAGAGGAATTAGAGCTCGTTAAGATGAATATCAGTGACAACATTAGCATGCAGATGGAGACCATGCAGGAAAACTTGGAGTGCGTCAAGCAGTATGAAAGTTTGCGATTCGAAGAGCCAATGCTGCCAATAAGACGAGACGAGAGCGTTTCTCATAGTAACTGCGAGGTGCCACCGATTATGAAGGATGATTTGGACTTAAGCATGTACATGATGTGGTCCAAGCTAGTGTCGTTTGCGTATCAAATTGTGCAGTTGAACCACGGTGAGTCGATGTCCTTGAGAGGGTCGAATTTTATATAGATTTACGCGTTTGCTCAAAAGTCTAATTGCTGCGTGTGCACGGCTCCGGTCTTTAATTCCAGGTAACTGTTACTACGACTACAGCGCTCAGTTCCTGACTGCAGTGCTCGCCTGTGACGTACTTCGTAAAGGTCTCTACAAGATGTGTAAGTCCGCGCTCAAATATCTTTTAGTAGACAGTTTGACAATTCAACATTGCACATGACTATTCAAGTGTTCACTGTTCTAGACTCTATCCCGTGACTTCGTCATCGCTCCCTTTGCCGCCATTGAGAACAAAGCCTTCTTAAAAACACATCATATAGGTACTGAATTAAATAATGTTGTTTAGGGCAAATACTTGGTTTTTTAAATAAAATCCTAAAGATTATGACCCAGTTTTGCATGGAACATTGCCGGTATTATTTTTACAAAATTAATACAATTTTTCCGAGATTTCCAAATTTAAAATAATACTAGAGATATAAGTAGTTGAAATATAGCAGATTGTAATGTAATCGATTTAATTCTAGGGGATATTTTGCAGCCCTACGTATCACCAGTAAACTTATATAGTAATGTGAACGTATTAGATGAACAAAAAGCAAATAAACAAGACATGTATCCGTGCACTTCGCCGAATTCGAGGAACACAAATGAAACCAAGGTAAAGTGGATATCGACTCATATAGGTACTCTTTGGCCATTTTGAAGAAGAAAAACCGGGGGAGGGGTAGCAGCCTCCTGAAGAACTAAACCGAGTACTGCGATCACCAATCCTTCTGGCAAGCGTGATGGTTATGGCCGTTCTGACGAAAGCGGACGAACAGAAACAGCGATACGAAAAATTCTGGCGAAAGATGATGAAGTAGTGACATTGAGAATTCTCACGAAGAAGGAAGAGCTAGTAAAAATAAACAGTGTGATGTGTCTGGCAATAATACCTCTATAGGCTGTTATAAAATTACACTGGCTATGAAAACTCATAGCTGTAGGTACAGCGGAATTTTTCGCTCATATCATGAGCTACAACAGTCAAATTTGCGATACTCCGACAGGATATGAAATACCCAAGAGCTAGGTATTTTGTAACCCGTGTCACGATTCTTTTAAAGAGCACTGATTCTTTCCACAGATTCTTCGGCAAGGAGAAATCAAACCGGCAAGTAGAAAATGTCGACGGATGAAAAGATATTGTTTTCGGAATCCGAATGCTACCTGTTACTGTGGCAAGCGTTGTAGCACTAACAACTGCACCCAACATTTCATTGAGAATAGAATAGCGAGACGACAGTGGCGCCTCTGCAACAAGCCGTGGCACAGCTTGGCGACCATGTGCAGTCTCTACGACTCCACCATCAGCCTGTGGCCCATGGAGTTTGCCAGGCGACAATCTGCAGAAGACTACGGTATTTGCAAACGTAGAACGTTAAATCCTATGTTAAAATTAGGTTGTTACATAGACTCCGTTTTGAATGATCTTGAAGAGTGAAGTGTTTGATATATTTTGTATTGTTTATGGTGATATTTTAATATATTTACTTTGTTATGGTTGTTTGTTTTTCTTGACACTTCAGAGAACTAAAACTTAGAATGTCAGAGCCTAGCCTTTATTTTCGGTCCGTTATGTTCCACTCTTCCCCTCTGTCTATCCACCCTGGGGGTCTTAATACTTATTTTTGTGCAAAAAGTTCTTGCCGGCTGGTTGTAAATGTAGTTTTTAGTGAGTAGTCTTTCTTATGGTCTAGTAGTCCTGTCTGGTCTCATTTCATTGATGTGGCCTTGAGGAAAGGAAATTAGCTTCAGTGTGAAACCAATAAAGTGAAAGTTATAAAAACAGCTTTAGGGGAGGTTATCAGTTTCTGTAATAGTCAGATCCGGAGTACGTCGTCAGTGTCCGTAATAGTCAGATTCGGAGTACGTCGTCAGTTTCTGTAATAGATTCGGAGAACGTCGTCAGTTTCTGTAATAGATTCGGAGTACGTCGCCAGTTTCTGTAATAGTCAGATTCGGAGTACGTCAGTTTCTTACAATACTTTTTTTAGTAGATTCACCTGCTTACGTATATTTAGGTTTATTATATAAAATTAAATGAAACAATACATAATAAATATGTAACACTTTAATACATGCGTTGGCTGTACAGAAATGGATTTACTGTTACAATATTATTATTATTACGACAAAGTTTCATAAGAATCCCTTCCCCTCGCCTTACAAATTATAACAAACGTTACCTCTGTAAATTTAACAAATCAATGGATAGCGAATAATCGTGGCTTTACAATTATATGTGTATTCTCAATAGTACCGTTAAAGTTCGGGAGTGATGGGATTTTTCTTCCCAAAAGTTTTGCTACTCATAACCGCCCCTCGCCCCGTTGTGTGAGTACAGTAATTTATGGGAAGAAAAATCCAAGTAGTCCCGTCAACAACTTCAATGGGATTAGTATGAAATGGGAATACATAAATACAAATGTGTTTTATGTAAATGATGTTGGATGGTAGATATTAACGGGATCCCGCTCCATCAAAGTTTCATACAAAATTTTTGTTGCCATAATCTTTTAAAGTGAATAGCTCGCTTTGTGCGGTAATTATCTAAAAATAGATCATCGGATTGTGATGTCGCGAAATGAGAATCATTAACATAAAACTTCACAGTGAATCACAATTTACATTTTTACACACTTTTATTATTCGTGTGCAAAGCGCCATCTAGGGACCATTAGCTGCGTAACTGCTATTGTAGCTAACTAGCTGATATTCAAATTGCGACACTATAATTTTATTTTCTATTTTTAGGTAATTACTTATCAAAGCCAGCTATTCTGTTTTAAAAGATTATGGCAACAGAAATTTTGTATGGAAGCATTGGTAGAGGGATACCGTTTAATGAAGTATTGTATTCAATTGAATGAATGAATGAAGTCGACTTGTTTTTCTAATGAACTTTACTTTACTTACTTGGCTTGTTTACTGTTTACTTACTTGTTTACTGGGCTTGAACACATGATATATTTGGGACATAGTTTGGGATCACTGACCTACGTAGCACTTATTCTTTCCTCATTGTTTTGGAACTATCCATATTTACATACGTCAAGCAAAAATGAAATTTTAGAATATTTTTAAACACGAGCGGTTTCAGCCCAGAATCACAAATAACTTATTGAGTTAGTGATAAAATGGTCAGTCTCATTCATTTCAGAAGAAGTAGCGACATCTATGTTGGAGGTATTATATCATTTTCTGTCAATATATAACAGTGTTTTCTGACTGACTGACATCAACACCCAGCCCAAACAGCTTGAACTAGAAACTTGAAATTTAAGACATCGATGATGATGAGGATTATTTAAATTCCAATGAAGCTTAAGATAAGATTTTTTGAAATTCCACCCCTAAGGGGACGAAAAATAGTTAAGTGTTTTATGGGCCGTACCTTGAAAGTAATATCGATCCATTCCATAGAACGAGAAGATTTATTGCCAGCGCCCGCCGCCGTTTTGATAGCAAAAATATGGAATACACTACCGGTTTCCGTGTTCCCCGAAAATTACAACTTGGGAATCTTTAAAAGAAGAGTAAATAGGCACCTTCTAGACCAACACGTAACATCTTCGACCTCATCGTCACTTACCATCAGGTGAGATTGAGGTCAAGTGTTGGTCTATCTTCAATATTAAAAAAAAAAAGCTAAGAAGGCGCGCAAGTGCAAAGGAGCAAGAAGATCGCAATAGCGTACAAAAGCTTTGTAAAACTGTGATGCTAACTGAGCAGATGCTCATCTGACATGGAAGGTCGTTTAATTCGAAACTGCGTGACGCAGATTGAAACGCCGCTCGTGTTAGAAATGTTGTCTAAATTCACATTATGCAATACCAACTTCATGTTACCGTTTGCCTTCGATTTTCTTTTTGCTGAATTTGCAAAAAAATAATTATAGCTAACCTTAAAATAATATTCGACAAATCATTTTTGTGCTATAATCAAAACTAGCATTAATATTATAAATTAACTTACAAAATTCGCGCCAGCGCGTTTTAGTACCCTTTCCACGTGAAATTAAACTAAGATCGAAACATTTAAAATTACTATATAATATTTGCAAAAACCAACCTGCTACATTCAGCCTATATTTATGTCTCTGATGATTATTCTTTGAGGCATAGGCATTAAATACCATTAAAATGGTTAAAAGTTTTACGCATATAATCGAACTATCAATCAACAATGATTCGATACATTTTAAATCATCAAAGACTACAATGAAACGTTATTGGTTTCTTAAAATGTTTAGTCACACGTAAATTGAAGCAGACGTTCGAAGGCGCCACTGGACGACCAGTAAAATTTTTGTGACAGCCATGATGAATTTAAACATCAAGTTTTTTTTCTCAACTGAAATGCATCTATAGCAGCAGTTCCCTATCCTGCCCTCCTCGAATAAACGATGCCAGAATCCAAGACGACTGAAATGTTGTCACTGCCCCATTTGGAACTGCAGCTGCCAAGTTTAATTTTGCTATACCCTATCTACCCCCGCTCGGCGGTTGCTCGGACAGAAGTCTTGAGAGCATTTAGTGTGGACATGGTTTGGTTGGCAACACCGTATGTGATAGTAAGCCGGCGGGAGCCTGAAACAGCAGACCTAGTCGCAGGTATGTTACTCCCGTGTAGAAACGAGACCTATAGTCATTACAAGGCGCTCACTCATAGTGTATGGACGCACCTTCGAGTCCTTGTGGCAGAACTGCAGACTGGTGGAAATTGGATCGAGGTAGATGTTTTTATTAGACTAATTTAAAAACAATTATGTATAATGTCTAGCTTTTCTGTGAAATATTTTCTAAGTTATCCTTCTTATTCCGTATTAAATAGGATTCATTTTGCTGCTCCTAGTCATCAAATGTATATTATTATGATAGCAGTGTTCAATTTTTTTCGGAACCAGTAAGGAAACAAAAGTAAATTTAACTATTTTAATACAGCTTACTGCTACTCTCGACGTTGCCGTGCGAGGATTTTATTTCTAGTATGCTCGGGCGTAGTCTGTCTCGTTTTTGGTTTAGTCTAAGAACTTTTAGAATTTATTATGAACTTTTATTGTACAGAATTAATATGCAGAGTTTAAATATAGTTTGGCAATACTTCAGCTACTACTAACGAAGCCAGATATTTCAGGCTGTCACTTACAAAATTACACTGGGCAATTTGGCTAGGGATTCAACCCAAGGAATGTCTTAATTTTGACAAACTAGCCAATTTTCGGCCAACTTTATGGGGCCAAACTTATATACATTTAGATCTTATAATGTAAGTTTGCTAATCTCCAGTAAGCCTTGTTTAAAATGGCTGTACATTCAGAGTCATAATAATAAATAGGTCAATATTATATCTAAATCAAATCTTTATTTTACAAATATGTTTTACAAATGTACGACGCTCAGAGAAAAAGAAACTTATTTAGATTATTGCGTTAACTATTAGACTGAAATTATAAGTATTAACATAAAACATAGATTCCTTTAGTTGGGGGAAAAAATCAGGATCTTAAACAAAATTATCAAATGTGTTATAAAAAACAAGTTCTAAAACTGTATCGTCTTTGTGCAGGAGGTTTCAAATTAATTCGATTCCAATAACACTCGAATGTATTTTTATATAAATTGATATTTTGAGAGCACTCTAGAGGTCGAGTCAATCCTTGCAACGATGTCTAAATATACACATTAAAATGTTATCATGGAACTTAGCTGGTAGCATATAGGTTGCAAGTCCTCAAACTCCAAAAGATATGGAGCTAGTTTTAATATAAAACAAGTTAAAACATAATCTCCTTCCGTATCTCCATCGCATTTCATTTATCAACATTAAACTATTTTTCGTTTACGCCCTGACAATAGTAATAAAAGCGCAAATTGGAACGATTGTTTTTCATACAAAACCGTTCATAGAAAAGTGCTAGTTAATTAATACTACTCCAATCATCGTTCTTAATTTATTACGTTTAAAAGTATATATATGGATGTATATTATGCGTGCTTCAGCCCTATAAGATACGGGTACAAATACAAGCGCATATAATCTAGTGAACAGTTTATCGGGTTACGTTTTACATATATTAGACAATTGACATAAAATCAATTAATTCTGGTGCACTCTGTATGTGAACATTTTACATGTTACGACTCAGAAATATCTAACCGTAAGCCACATGTGCAAGACAGTGATAGCACTACATCCGTTCTCAGTGCGGAAGTAGGAAAGGTGTATTGCAATGCTCGCAGTAAAATAACGTAAGCGACAAAACATAAATAGTGAATTTATTTAAAATAGGTTTCGTGTAGGAGAAAATCATTCTAATCTTTATTAGGTACTGAGTTTACCTACAAATTAATATAAAATGTAAAAATAAATCTTTTATCCTCATCGTCACTTATCAGGTGAGATTGAGGTCAAGTTTTGGTCTATCTTCAATAAAAAAAAAACGACGCCGAATTATAAGGTCTGGTTTCAGATTAATCATTTTTATCTACTCGTAATTATCCCTCTCCTAATGCTTCCATACTAAATTTCTGTTGCCATAATCTTTTAAAATGAATAGCTGGCTTTGATAAGTAATTACCTAAAAATAGGAGACGAAATTATAGTGTCGCGAAATAAATACCGTTAATTTACAACTTTATAGTTAGCTACAATAGCAGTTATGCAGTTAATGGTTCATAGATGATGCTTTGAACAATAATCGAAAAAAGTGTGTAAAATTAAAATTGTAATTCACAGAAGTTGTATGTTAATGATACCCATTTCGCGACATCACAATCTGATGTCCTATTTCTAGATAGTTACTACACAGATCCAGCTATTATATTTCAAAAGATTATGGCGACAGAAATTTAATATGAAACTTTGATGGAGGTAGATCGTCTTAAATAATAATGTTAAGTGTTTCTTGAAATTACACATTTATTGTGTAGGTATATTGAGACCGGTCCATAAATCACATGAATCCCCCATGAGCTATCTTCATTTAGATTAAAAAATACGCTTCGCCATTTTTGCCAACCTCCCCCACCCCCTCGGTCAAGTTTTTTTTCAAGAGACATTCACAGGGATACTAAAAATCTTATTTAATTTACATACAACCTCACAACTTGTAATCTCAAACTAAAAATGACACTTAATGACTCATATAATAATTTCAAAAAAACACATCCAACTATAAGCATCAGTTCTCATATAGAGTACACCAGTCAACTGTACACAAATTTTTATTTTAAGTGTCAAAATTTTCGATTCGACCCTTAGGATAACTAAATACGTAAATACAATATTGCATGCCTTTCTTTTACGCAGGACTACTGACACGTCGGTTGATACTGTCCTCTCGGGCCTTTCCTCACTCCATTTGACAACTTGAGGGCAATAGGAATACATTTTTTGCCACTGACTTCTACCGTTATGACAGTTTGTTAATTAATTATAGCTGTCTGAATAATTTAAACGTGAATTGCATTAGTAGGAAATTGGATTGCAAAACGACATGCACATGCACAGACATGACGGACAGATGCGATACTGTATCCCAAGTCTGTACATATAGAGCTCAACTTGCGTTGTCTAAGTTGATTTATTACACGTAACATTAGTTTTTGAATTTATTACACTTCACTAAATTGGTTTCGGCTTTAGAGCCACGCCATGTCACATCATACTTAAGAATCGCTTCAGAAGTACATTTAAAAAAGTAACTGCCTAGTCAATTATGGCTGCCCTAATCACTTTAGTGTAAAAAATGTATCCCTTGCTTGCGTTGACCGTTCCTCCGCCTGTGTTGGTTAACAAATTTAATGTGTGCTACCTGAGCGTTACTCGGGCGGGTTGTCGAAGTAGTCTATCTTGTCGGCGGGTTGCGCGTGAGTCGGTGCGGGCTGCGCCGGCGCCGGCGCCGGTGCGGGTGCGGGTGCGGGTGCGGGCGCCTGCCGCGTCTGACTGCGCGCGGCCCATGTGTTCGCGGAGGTGAGCGTCGCCCAGCCGCCTGACGATCTGAAAGTACAACTTCGTTAGTGACAATTGGCGCTACTGTACTATAGTATATTGTTACACAAGGGATCATTTTCGTAATCAATTGCATGCCGAGGGTCGAGTTCGAGGGTCATCATCAGCCAGGAAGCTTTCACTGGCCATAGCTGGTCCCGGTATATTACAAAAAGGCACACGGTGCAATATAATCCATACTAATATTATAAATGTGAAAGTAAGTTTGTATGTTTTACTATTTTCTAACAAAAGTAGTCTCTTATTACGAATATAATTGTTAAAATTTGGAGTTACCGGTTTTATTTTTGTGTGTTAAATAGATAAAACAAAACATTTCATGTTATATTGGCAACACCGGAGGCGAATGATTCAAAAATACGGTAGACCTTGTTTTCATGCGGCTTGGAGTCGATCGTGACCATATCGTGACTTCCGTGAGGCCGCTGTAAGATAAAGATATAGGAGTGTCTCTACTAACTTATTGTTAGCGCCGGCTGTGGGTGCGGTGGTGCCGCCGGCGCCGGCGGTAGCGACGGGCGCGCGCAGCACGGGCCCCGGCACGCGACGCTTGCCAGCCTCACGAGCTAGAACTTCCAGCACGCTCATCGCTGGCAGCCACGACTGAAACATGAACAATATACTTTTCATTCATTTTATTTCAAACATATATGTAGAGTTAGTAGTATTTGTGAAAATTTGCTTCGTAAGACCTTGCTTCTGATTCTAGGTTAACGAGAAGTAAGTACCCTACAGTTTTTGATTCCTTACTCTCGCAAAGGATATCGTTATAAACGGACGTATCTTTTATTGACTTAGCACGTTTTTTTTACAGATTCAAGGGACTGCCCACTTGAATATTCGGTATTAATTTCAACTTGCTATCTCTACGCGTTCTTGAGAAAGGGTCTTGCCTTGACAAACAGATCGGACGGACAACAAATTGGTTCAAGATGGGTTCCTTTTTTATTTAGAGGTGCGGAATTCTAAAAACAATCATCACCATAACCATCTGATCAAGCCAATTAAAATATTCTAAATGTTGTCTTGATTAGGTAGTATTAATTTTAGTAACGGAGTTCTTAAAAGGTAATGTGCTGTATAGAACCGTTACCTTCTCCCTGTCGGCGGTAGCGACCACGTTCCGGTTCGGTTCCGCGTCGTAGGCGACACTCTCGCAGCCGAAGTGCTCGCACAGCTCGTGGATGAACTGACGCTTCTGCCAGTTCATCGACGGGAACGAGTGAGCACGCGTCTTCTGCTTAGACTGGAACGGTAATCAAACGAGTATAGTTAATGCGATAGTAAGTTTGTTAACTTGTTTGTTACCACCTAGAGCACCAAAGGCACTGTAGGGGCGCATACGTCACAGTATGCTGACTTGACGTTTTGGACTCGGGGCTCGCCAGTCGTTCCCCGCGCCCCTAGCCAACCACGCGCGCACAGCGCTATATTATTGCGTCATACATTATTCTCGTCTAATCTAAGACAAATGTGTAATATCTGAATAAATAACGTATTGTTTCGTGAACTGAGTATCGTGGTTTGTTTTGATCATCTCCTCTCAAAACACAGACTAATTTGTGCAGTTAAAGAACACGTGACAACTAAATAATCAGACTTTATAGCACAAACAACCGTGATGAAATTTGGTATATTTTAGGAAACATATTTACTTGGTTATTTAAACTACAGGGGCCCTACTAAGGTCTATCCCAGCACCACTGCTTGAGGAGAAACTATTTGTACCTCGAGTAAGTATTTTCTAAGAGCTGTAGACCGATTGTGACTTACGTATTGGAGGCGGAAAATTATTTGTGTTAAATATAGCATAGTATGTATAGGAGTCTCTGTAAATGTTTTAAGCACTAAAAATCTAGCTAGATTGTAATGACAACATAGATGTTTGACTTACGCCGGGGTTTCGTATGCCGTTTAGAATGTATTCTTATGTGTATATATACCTTCTTAGCCAACTGCACGAGCTCGGTGAGCTTGGTGTGTATCTGCTGCGCGAACATGGGCTCCTTGCCGGCAGTGGCGCGCAGGAAGTCAGAGTAGCGTGGCGCCAGCTTGGCGCTCACGTCGGGGTTGCGGATCTGGAGCGCCAGCGCTAGTTGACGGTTGCGCGCCTCGAGGCGGCATTCCTCGTCACATTCCAGGCTGGTGAAAATATACATTGTCAGCTTCCAGTTCACTGTCTTAGTTCACGTAATTCTTGCATGTATTTTGTTGAGAGTGACCGCAAGGAAATTAGAGAAAAATATTTCACTGTACAAGTATTTTATCTTCTTCAAAAGCGAGCTGCGTTAATAGGCTAGTTGACTAAATTTAAAAACTTTGTTAATTATATACTTTAATATCTATTTTATATAAAAAAACTATATTTATAAGAAAAAGCAATATTTACATTACGTATATTGTATTTTAAAAAAGTATTTTAGATTTCTCTCGAAAACGCTGAATAGTGTCATGGCGTCTTGAATGACGTCACAGTCCGCGAAATAACCTGAAGTAACCTGCTCTGTGGTATGAAAACGTCAACAACAACAATGATGGTTTGCGTGGCGTGACGTTTCTTGCGCTGCGTTCTTTTCGATTTTATTTTTCAAAAATAATCTTCAACTTTTTAAAGAAATATACTTTTTTTTTCTAATCAACATCACTTCATTTATAATTAGAAACTATAAACCAAGCAATTTATTATTAACGGAATAGGTGCTCTTTTTTACGCGCAAACCTGCCAAAAGGCGGCGCTGTTTGACAAATCGCTAATATCGGGACAATGCGTGAATTATATGTTATGGTTATTCATTTCGCGGGCGCTTTACTTCACTAGACTTATATTAAATATATTAAATGTAACCCACGACCATTATTTAAAAATATTATGGGAAAAACAGCGGCTATGGTGAATTCCTGTAACCTAGACTCGTACCCAGATCAACAATCCATTAGTAAATCCATTCGATTATAGGTCATAAGTAGAGTACTTAATGTTCATTGTTGACTATACTTTCATTTGTAGTCCCGCCCACGCTGTCTATCTATAAATGTGGCAACGTCGCATTTCCATTTTCAATATGGCGCGGTCCAACAAACTTATTGACAGTGACAATTGACATTCTCATACTAAATAGAGTAAAAATTGGCTGCTGTTTTAAAAGGAAATTTTATAGTTAAAAAGCTTCAAAATGATGTGTTTTGCGCCCGGATGTAAACACTATAACGATAAGGATAAATGCAAGTTTTTACGTTTCCCAAGAATCAAAAGATTTTAAAGAAATGGATCAAATACATAAGGTCAGTACATACCATTTTTATTACTAAGAATTTTTATGTTTTACTGTGGTTTTTGTTTATATGTGTGCTGAATTTACTTAAAATTTATTTCATGTTTGTTACAGGAGGGCTGATAGGGTGCCTTCCAAACACTCGCGTATATGCAGTTGTCATTTTCAAGATGGTGACAGAAGAAACTTTACTGTGCTATTTAGCCATAATAAGGGGAAAATATTTCAGTTTCTCTCACATCCGAAGAACCAAAGGAAACCTGACGACGACATACCCATAGAAAATTTTTCATCAGAAGAAATAGTTGAAGTTAAGAATGATGTAATTATAGCAGCAGAAAATACTTTGCTAAGGTCTGAAAATGACAAACTAAAATTGGACATAAAAAACATCAAAACAGTGCCAGTGTTTAAAAAGAATTGAAAACAACGAAAAATTGATTAGATATTATACTGTCATTCCGAGCCAGGAGATACTAACTACATTAATGGAATTATTTGAAGGTATCGATATTAACTATTATTGCGGTCAGAAATTTACCCGAATAAGCCAAGAAGATCAAATATTTATGACATTGATTAAGCTCAGATTAAATTTGGCACACACAGACTTAAGTGTGTGTTTTGCATGCAGTAAACAAACTGTGACTATGTTGGATTCATATATTCCATCAATATTTATACAAAGGGTTGATGAGTTAGATACCTACATAATCAAAAAATAAAACATGTTTACCAAATTGCTTTTCTAAATTTACAAACTGTCGGATGGTGATCGACTGCACTGAAGTATATTGTGCTGTTTCAAGAAAATCCATGAGAGATTTACTTACAGTCACTATAAACACAGAAACACCTTTAAAGCTCTTGTTGGTGTAGCCCCTAATAGTAGTAACCTATTGTAGTGAATTATACCCAGGCTCAACATAAGATAAAGCTATAGTCAAACACTCCCAACTGCTAGAAAAATTTGCACCGGGGGACTTGTTAGCTGACAAAGGATTCCTCATTAATGACCTTATACCACCTGGAGTTTCTGTAAATATACCACCCTTTTTGACCTCAATTTACCCTCAGTTTACTCCCAATCAAGTATTTCAAACTACTTCAATAGTATGAGCAAGGATTCATGTTGAGCGAGCAATTCAAAGAGTAAAAGGCTATTCCATATTAGATCATATCCCATGTTACCTCCGCACACTTTCGAGTAAAAATTTTCAAGTTTCATGTGCATTGACTAACTTTTAATATTAATAGAGTAATTAAAGAAGTGGAACTTTTTTTAAATGTTATTGATCAGGAGTAAATATTATTATGATTATAGTTAACCATGTAAATATGTTAATAAAACTAGTGAATAAGTATGTGTTTTTTATTTACATCTACACCTTATTTAATAAATATGATATGTATTTGTCAACATAAAAATTTGTTAAGGTTTCAAGATTAGCTGCCCATTTTTAATCCTTAAAAATCACAAGTATTCTAACACTGTGAGGTGTCCATGCAACAAAGTTACATAACCTTTTGTTGGCAATATGTAATTGACCCTGAATTTGATGATAATAATTATGTTCTTTGTTGGGTAGGAATAAGCCAGTTTCTTCATCATAATTTATGAAATATGTTCTATCATTCTTTAGTACATCTCTTAGAACAGCATCCCTGTACTTATAGGGACATTTAACTTCAAGTAAACTATCTTCTTCAATGGACCGCTGTACTCATGTCGATCATAATAACATCGCTTCATTTTTTTAAAGTTTGCAATTTTTGTTTTGTTTTGAGCGAATTATTATTATAATAAAAATATGAAATGCGTTTTTAAAATTTCAAACAACCAAAACATACAAATAAAAAACTTCGACTAGAGACGATACGCACGGTATGGCAACGTCGCCTGAAAAAGTTTGAAAACGGAAAACCTCATACCTGTTTGATTGTGTACTATTTTTGTTTGATTGTGACCTAATCAGTGTAATTAAGGGTCATTATTGAATACACTTGTATTTGTTATGATGCGTCGGGCTTGCCTCGGCAAATAGATCTGGCAACCTTGCAAATATTACTAATCTCTTTCAGTAAAGCTCAAATTTGTGAAATTCTGTTTCAAAGTAACTTATGATGATACATTTATTCATATACTTAGCTTCTTAGCGCCCTACACAGTACAACATGATTCATGCCAATGTTATCTGTGCTTTCTCACGTAGACAAATAATGAAATATATTTATTGCGTATATGTATATTTCAAATTAAAATACTACCTATGTAGCCTCGTGGGGGTCGTAAATGGCGTCTAAAGGTAAAGAACGGGCAAAGTGCAGGTTGGAATCGCGCACATTGTTATTATTATTACGTACCTTGAAATAAGGTTCATTTTCCGGACCCCATAACTAAGTTTATCAAGTTTTTTGATGATTTCTCAAAAAATATACTCAACAACCTTGACTAATATTTTCTGTAATATTTACACAAAATCCGGTATAAAATGTAATATAATTTAGAATTTACAAATAAAGACCTTGTATATGGATACCATAATGAAATTTCGCAAAGGTTCCATTTTTTCATCAAATCTTCGGAACCTTAAAAATTAGAAAATGGATAGTACTATCTATGTAAAAACATTTTACTGCGATCACCGGTCCGTTTGTAAAGTACGATTGACAGTAGTGATTGATTGACATTGTCATGTCCAACAGTGGACTTGTTGACAATCTACCTGTATAAGTGTATAATCTGTAGATGTGAAAGACTTCAATGACTGACTGATTCCAGCACAAACCACTTCAGTAAGAAACTCGATCCGCAAAGAGAACATGTAACAATATGTATAGAATTTGAAGTGAGAACGGTTTTCATGGGCAAGCAACTTGAGCAATATCCTTATCATTTGAAATATCAATCAATTTATAAAATCACTAAGATTAAGTCAAATACCACTCACTCACAGACTGACTGACTCATCACAATATCTTCGAAACCATAAACGCTACAAACCTGAAATTTTGCAAGTAGCTTCCTAACACATAACTTACAACTAAAACTACAAATTTTGCAGATAGGCTTCTTGTACAACTTAGACACTTTCTGTTTAAAATTTTAAATCAAATTAAACCCCTATGGCGTGAAAAATGATTTTGAAGATTGTATGACAAAACAAGCTATAAAGACTACAGCTAATAATAGTATAATAATAATCATTTATTGCAAAGTGATAAAAAACCCCAAAAGAAAAACAATTTAACAATAATAATAATTATTATACTAATGAGGCGATAGCTCTGCTACGTTTAATATTGGAACACAACAGTGCTATTGACACTGCTATTTAGCGGCTGACTTTGGTAACATGGTGGTAGTTAGCTAGGCGGACATAGAAAAATGCCCTACTATAATTACCAAATAAACTGAGTACTGATTGGTAACTTCCACTAGGAATTGAACACGGGGCCTCTGGGTTGTTTGTCCAACATTCAGCCAATAGGCCATGGAGGAGGTTAGATTGAAAAATAAGTTCAAATATTGTATGGCAAAACAGAAACTAAAAGCTTTGAAAAGGATTAATAAAATAAAATCAAGAATTACTAAATCCATAAACGAACTAATGTCACCGACATAGCTCGCCAAGTCAGTGAGCTGAAGTGGCAATGGGCAGGTCACATCGCTTGAAGAATCGATGACAGATGGGATGTACTAGGAAAGGTCGTCACTAGATGCAAGTGGCTCGGGAATTTTTTTCTTTTCTTTTCGAATGTACTTGATGTTGTTGGTCTACAGGGACCGGCCATTGTAGCATGCCATGGAGGAGGCCTATGTCCAGCAGTGGACGTGTCCTGGCTGATGATGCGTGAATTACTACAACTTTATTGATCAAACTAACTTCAATTGCCCTAAATGTCCGCAGCATTCATCCCCTAAAATGTCCACCCTTAGATGTAGATCTGAGTACATATTTGTTATTTGTTCATTTTCTTTTAAAACTGCTGAATCGATATCGATAAGCATCAGTTGTCATCAAAAGCACTGGCTTTTAAATAAAAAAGAATCATTAAAATCAGTTCACACAGTCCAAAGTTCTGAGGTAACAAAAATATAAAATACAGTAGTACTAGTAGTAAGTCTCTGAGTTGAGCCACGGACAAACAGACAGGGAAACTATAAGGGTTCCATGTTTGACTATGGAATCCTAAAAATTATAGCTGTGGGTTATTTGATGGAATAAAATACTCAGTTGATTAATTTATTTTTATTTAAACAGTTTTTTAAAACATAAAAATATATACAAAAGGAACAGCTTATATCTAAAAGAAATTTCTTACTGCAGTCCTAGGTCAAGGAGAAATACTGAAGAGAGGAGGGCAGTTTGGTGTGAACGATATAATAAATATAATAAACGATTACATAAGAGATACATAAAACAAACTAATATATATCAATAATAATAATACATACTTTACATACAATAAGTATATATTAACTTATGAACGCGGTTGTCCTCACAACATCCCCTCTAGGACATAAACCCATCTGATGTGAGCAGCTTGCCAGCTTCAGTTGAGGAATTCCCTTGGTTAGTACATCAGCTACCATTACACTCGTTTCTATGTAACTGATGCTTATCTTCAGCACAGCACACTTATTGTTACCTTCATTTAAATTCAATAATTCTTTGTAATTTAAATGGCCCATTCTTCGATGCCATGTATCCAGACATTCAGTCTTGGATGAAGTAACAAGTGCATTTCTTTGAATTGTATTCAATTAGTTAATCTTGCTTGCAACTAACTGTTTGTTTGTATTCAAAAATCTCACATCCCGAGTATTAAAAAATTTCTTGACAGACATTCTTTACCAACTGACTAACTGATAACAAGTTGGTACTCAGTTCAGTAATGTATAAAATATTTCTCACCTCTATGTGATTTATTTTATTATTTTTTCCATAAAAATCCAGGTCTACATTACCCATCTTCAGCACGGCGACTGATGAATTATTGGCAACCATTATTTGTCTAATCAGAGGTGCCCGGGTACTGTACATCAAGTCGGAGGAGTTAGTCATATGTGAAGATGCTCCAGAATCCACATACCATTCCTTACTATTCACATTTTCAGAGGCTGCTGCAAAAACTTTACCTTCATTTGTTTTCTTTTTATAATTGCAGTTTTTGCTAAAATAACCAAACTCATTACAGTTGTAACAACGTTTTTCTCGGGGTAGTTTTACGATGCTGTTTTGTAATAAAAACTGAAGCTTGTAAGAGCTTAATTTTAATGTAATCGGCGGCATCAATTGTTTCCACGCCATTGGAAGGCTCTTGTGCTCTACATACGTTTGTACAGCAAACTTTCAGGTGTTATATAGTTCTCACGTCCTTGCATCTTTTCAATTTGCACGTTGGATATAGCCATTTTGATGCCAAAAAGGGCTGCCCTAAAAATCAGAGAACACACTCCGCGACTCACTGTTTAACTAATTATTTTTACGGATTCCAAATAGGCCCATAACCTGATGGAATAAATACTGAGTTCTCGATCTCGACGTCAGCGACGGATGACAATTGACAGCCAGCAGGTGTCAAGAGTGGGTGCGTTCGCAAACGCGGTTATGTCCTTGTTGTAATATTATTGTTAGGAGATAGACATACTCGTATATCATTGCGGAATTTTCTATAGGCTTTTTTTGATATATTATACGACTCCTTAGTACATAGTAATAAAACTGACAGGTCTTGTTCAGGAATTATCGATTATTTCTTCTGTCCCTTTTTAAAGCAAATTAAAAGGAGAGAGCGAGCACCACGCGTCCACGCACGGAGCGGCAACGTGTGTTAGCGTGGTGTTAGCTTTCAAATATTTTTTTGGTCTTTTCTTATGTATAAAGCGGTCTCTCTCATCAAGTCTGTATGTGTACAGGGTAGGGGCGGAGCTCAAAACTCTGTGCCACGCATGTGTGCACTCACACATGCGTAGCACTGGCGAAATTTAATTTAATTTCAGATTTAAAAATAAAGTACTTATTGAAGTCCAAAAATTTTGAAACTCATTTCGCGGATACCTAATTTTTTTGTTTATTTTTCCATATCAAATTCATTTAAAAATTTATCGTATTTAAAAAGATTATGGGAACAGTAACTTGTATGGAAAATGAGAAGAAAGGACTCGCCTTAAAGAACACAAGTCTATTGCGAGATTCTATTGCAAGCAACTATAAAATAATCATCAGGAGCATTTTCCCTCGTATCCACTTATTAATTTTGCAGGAAGTTACATGCAAAAACAACAAAATAGATACTGAACACAGCATGTTTGAATTAGATGAAGTTTTGCAGCTATTTTTATCAAAGGGTGCGTTATCTAATCGTTCATAATAGTTGTTGCAGGAACTGAAATGTAACTGAAGGGTTTGCAAATTTAAGGTAATACGTTACGTTTTAAGCATGGCCCCGGGACGCTGCACATCGGACAAGTCCAGAGATCCGCCTTCCTGGATCTTAGTCGCGGCCAGCGTGCTCACGATCCTGTACCAAATAACATTAAATTAAATTATTCATTCAATTTTTTAATTTACAGACTAAAGAGAGGACCGGGTATTGCAGTCAGACTCGCGCACCAACGGCCAACGGTTTCAAACCACATTTTTTGCAGTTTTTGAGACTTCAAATTACTAATTTTTTTACTTTATTATAAAATACAATTCAACCCCAATCTAATTTTGTGTCAAGTACCCAACTGATATGAAATGTTGTTGTGTATTGTATAGAACGTACTTAGCTAGGTCCCTTGCGTTGTCGCAGCAGGCGCGCTCGGCGCTGCGCCTCAGGCAGGGGCAGGTTGCTCGCACGAGGCGGCGGCACGGCCCGCTGCTGGGACACACGCCACCGTTGGAGAAGTGACACGCCGCCGCGCATGGGTGACCGCAGCTGGAACGCTTCTCCGTGCACGGCTGTGAACATCTGACAAAAATACACACATGTGTTAACGACTTTCATTATTCGGCTTCGTAGGTTTCGTTATAAGCCGGGAAACGTCCACTGCTGGACATAGGCCTCCGGCATGGTATGCCGCAATGACCGCACTTGTATCTAGCGTCGCCCCGACACTTTTACTTGATTGTCGGTCCATCTAGTAGGGGGACAGCGCGGTACCCGGTTCCCGATACGTAAGCGTAGCGTACAATCTGAGGGTTCCGGGTTCGAATCCAGCCGTGTACCTAAGAGTTGTTTTTCAATTCAAGTACATTATCAGATTGCTTAACGGCGAAGGAAAACATCGTGGGGAAATCTTCATGTTGAACAGGCATGTGAAGTCCGCCGATCCGCACTGGGCCCGCGTGGTGGACTATAGCCTCTTCTCTTATAGGACATTCTCTGTAGGAGAGTAGGTCTGAGCCCCTGCAGTGGGGACGTATGTAGGCCAAATGTAGGCTGTTGATGAAGCGTAGCTTTGCCCGCGAAGAGTGGTGCTTCTTTAGTGGTTATATCTTTAGATTGAATTTCAATAGCTTTATATAGCTTATTTTATAGGGATGAAACTTTATTAAAGGGATATATATCCTTATTTCAAGTGTCTAGGTCAAGCGGTTTGGACTAGGCGATTGCATTTCAATCAGTCTGTCAGAGATATCTTTTATATATACAGATAGAAAAAATAAGTTGCTCGTATATTTATCGTCTAAAATACGACGTCAAAGTATACTTTTATGGCCAACGCTGTAAATGTAATCTTCATAATCAGCCAGGAAACGTCCACTGCTGGACATAGGCCATCTCCATGGTATGCCTCATTGACGGCCCGGCACGTGTTCGCCACTCGAGAACATCTACTCCCCATCGGTTATCCGTTTTTTTGAGCGTTGTGACCTGCCCTTTGCCACTTCTGCTCAATGACTCGTCGAGATATGTCGGTGAACCCAGTTCCACACATGTCAAGTGAACAGTATGTCCCCGTGTATGTAATCACTAACTTCTCCGTGTCGCAGGGCCCCTTGTGGCACGTCTTGATGCACGTGTGTTTCCCGCACGGCAGCGGCTTCCCGCACGGCAACCCGCACGAGAACTCCTCTTGAGAGCACGGTATTGTTTTACGCTCCTGCAACATAACGAGACTAAAGATAGAAGCTGAACTGCCCTTAGAAGCGATTCTTCTGTACTACTTTATTCATCAAATTAAAAAAAATTCTGACAAGGGAGGTGGTCCTTGATAGATCTATTGTTACTCATATGTGGTTAAACCACTTCCCCGAGGCCCACTCCGATCATATATCGGAGACATCTTCAGGGGTAGAGAACTGAACATCGTCTGGTTTGACGATATGGCCTCCGAGGTACTTTTGTCTACAGAGGAAGAGAATTTCTGAAGACCACGCGTACGAAGTCGCGGGCAAAACGCTAGTAAGGCATAAATAAATAAACTAGGGTTAAGTGTAACCAAAAGTAAAACTTTAAATTTAAACCACATGTAAATCAGCATGTATTATCAGTTTGTTAGTGCGTACCTCGTGGTTCCCGTGGCACATCTTAGTTGTGAGCACAACGCACGGCGGACACTCGCCGGAGTGGCACGAGTGGTGGGGCGGGTGTCCGCAGGGACGTGCGCGCCCGCAGTCGGCGCGGCACGCCGGCGGCTTTGTGCCGCAACGCACCGGCGGCAGCAAAACCTCCCGACCACACTCGCACGTCAGCTCCTCGAAACCTGCACGTCACACAACATCGACACAGTTGATTCTTCTGTCAACTTACACACTATACATGTGCAAAACAGTGCTTTTTTAAAGTAATGTTATATGTCATTACCGCGTGATACATTTCGAACCATTACGCATCACTCGAAACATCAACTGAAATGCCCTCCGCGCACTGCCATGCGACAGCGCAAACATTGCTTTTGCTATAGTAATACATGTAATGAATGACATGATCTCTATACATCACTTGCTAGGAATTAAAACACGTAGAAAGTAAGCCTTCTCTTCTTAGTAATGCGGTTGCATTTCAGTAACATATGCGCGTTCTATCCGTCTTTGTCGGAGGCTCCGAGCCCGCGCAGCGCGCACTTTCACTCGCGCAGCGCTAGGTGCGAGTGAGCGGCGCAGAATGTATACCTGCCATGAGTGATGCGGAGGTAATTGGTAATGTTTGAGACGGTCAAGTGATGTGTGCTGCAACAGTACGCGGTCGGGTAATATCACACGTAATGCATTACTCGCATCACAACACACCGTAGATAGTGAGGATGTACGTACTGAGCGTGGGGCAGGGCGCGCAGTGTCCCGTGTGACAGAACTCCGCGCAGCGATGTATCTGGCAGGAGAGGGAGCGCCCGCACACAGTTCCGCAGCGGTGCGACGACTCCGAACAGCACACTTCGCGGCAGCGGTGACGGCCGCACGACATTTTCTACAGTACAACACATTTTTCATATAGAAGCATGCAAATATTTTCCATTGTTTAAAATTTTAATAATACGGTTTCATTAAATACTATTATTTCCAGAACTGTGTATATTATTCAATCAAATTCAACCATACTCAGTCGGGAAATGTCCAGTGATGCACATACGCCTCCCCTCCCCATGGTTCACTCGAGGGCAAAAATATAAACAATGTAGCTACTTTTCCACTATTTTATAATAATCTTTATTGTAATTTCCCTCCCATGGTACATAAGTGGATACATATTTTTGTACTCGAGTGTACGACACAATGACTGGCCCTGAGTATTTACAAATGACATAGGTTTTTACTGAGTAGTCCTTTTGAGCATGGAGCTCTCTCGCTGGTGTGTAGTGGCTAAGTGGGAGGAAATAAATCAATCAAATGTGCGTGTCTGCAAAATGCTTAAAATAAATAATCATAATTCTTTAATTAGGAAATAAATGGCATATAATTTTAAAAACCTACCCTGTTGCACTTCTTCTGGCAGGTTATGCGTGTTTCTGGAGGGGGCATCTCGCCGCAGGTCAGTTCACGGTTCGTGAGGCCGCAGCGGCAATGCATCATTATAGTCTCTCTGCAGGGAGCGCAGGGGCCTGACACAAACAACACAATCAACAATAAAATAATTGTCACTCTACCAAACATAAACAGATGAGCAGATTTGGATGATATTTGGCATGGAACCGTGCAGTCATGGTTCGCTAAAAGCTTGCGTGCGAATATACCTAATTCCCCATGGTCAACTTTGTAGTATTTTGATGGAATTGTCAATTAAAGGTGAATTTGACTGGGTCCAAAACTGGATACATCTTTTTGTGCTCGAGTGTACAGGGCAAGTAGGCAAGCAGAGTTGGGGCTCTGTATGTCTTTCCTCGATCCCGAGAGGGCAGCGGAAACGGCATGGCCCCTTTCCGTTGCTAAGTCATGAGATTTTAAGGGCTGGCACATCCACCCAGGAAATGCGAAATGCATAGCGCTAGAGCACTGGGTGCGTTCCTTTGGAGAACCCACAGATCTCCGACATGCGCAGCGGACGGCCACCGGCGGGGTTTAGTCCTACATAAACCGTCTCTTCATCTAAAGAGTCGGACATATTTCAAAGATTCCCCTCCGTAAAAAAGGGGTCGTTTTACAATTTCAAATATTCAATAGTTGTGAAGTCTTTATGGAGTAGAAACCTGACAAAATCAACCAGCGCTAGCAATTTGTAAGCGTAAAGTGCCGACTTTAATGTGATATAGGTAAATAATTTGTCACAAGTGATTCGTATTACGGATCATGAGTTACAGCGCGTTGACAGACGGACGGACAGACGCCGGAGACTTAGTAATAGGGTCCCGTTGGTATTTATGTGAATCTAATCGGATTACTGGGCTATAATAAAGTTTGTGTCCCAGTCGAACCCAATGTTGTTGTTCTGGCCCCGCCCACTTTCCTACCCCTATTCTGTGTTTTCGTACCATCGTGGCAGGTGTTCTGACAGATGTGCTGTTGGTACGAACGGCACGACAGCGGCTTCGCGCAGAGGTTGTCGCACACTGGGATCGGGTCCGTGCAAAGCTTGCGCTTACCAGCCTCCAGTCTGTCAACATAATAAGCAAACAAATATTAGATGAATGAAAGAAGCCCTGTTTTGCACATGTCTAGTTAATTCACTCAATTAACGGAAATTCTCTCAGAATACTTCCATACAACATTTCTTTTGCTATAACCTTTTAAAATTGAATAGCTGGCGTTGATTCGTAATAACCTCATAATTAACGTGTTAAAAGTAACAGCATGACCCTTAAGACGTGTTTTATTGATTTTTTCAAGCGTTAATTCAATTCCGATAAAACGTTCGTATCTCACCTGTGGAGTATGCATATCTAGCAAACAAAAAAAGAATCAACAAAATCGATTTAAATAAAACCTTACAATTTAATTGATAAACTTCTCCTTTTTTGAAATCGGTTGAATATAGGTCATCGGATTGTGATGTCGGGAAATGAATATCATTAATTTTCAATGTCACATTAATATCACAAATATCAAAAATTTATTGTCAGCTACAATAGCCGTCACGCTGATAATGATCACTAAATGACGTTATAAGCAATAATCAAAAATAAAAATTGTGAGTCACTCATACTCAAATTCATTTCAAATTCAAATTATTGCTAAGAGCGATCTTCTAGGCAACCTTATCAAGAAGAAGATCAAGAAGAGGCAGAAGAATCCTATAAATAACAAGGGGTAAGTGGTGCTACATAAATAAATAAATATTATTCATACAAGGAAAAAGAAAATACACATTTCACGGCATTACCATCCGATGTCCTATTTTTAGATAATTACTGCACAAAGCCAGCTATTCTATTTTTAAAAATTATGCCAAAAGAAATTTGGAATGAAATTTTTATCGGCGAAGTCACCGCATGGTGTGGTTTAGCCATTATACTCTGTGTTCATACTTAGTCTTTCCACAAGGGCAGGTGTTCACGACGTTCGGCAGGAGACTGCACGGCTTACACGGCGGCTTGTGGCACGTCTGCGTGCACGAGTGCGCGCCGCATTGTAACACACGGGAGCACGTGTCCCCGCACGACCACGAGCTCTCACCAGCCGTGTCAACTGCACACGGCACCGTGCGCTTCTTACCCGACGGACAGTAGCACACTGATAACGTACAAATATTGTTACATTTTATATAGAGAGAAAAACGGCCAAGTGCGAGTCGGACTCGCGCACCGAGGGTTCCATACAGAATATGAATAATGTTGTACTGTACTGTACTGTAAATCATACTTTAAAAGCTCGTTTTGTACACACTTATTACTAATTAACGCGTTTAAAAATAACTAAGAAACCGACTTCAACTGCCGGAACATTTTCACCCTTAGCGGTAGAGTAAGTATATATTTAGTTTTTGTTGATTTTCTCAAAAAGTGCTACATTAAGTTCGACACAATTTATATGGGACAACCTCTAAAGAATGATCTACTAAACAAAAAAGAGTCATCAAAATCGATTCAGAATTGGCGGAGTTATTGCGTAACATATTAAAAAAAACATACAGCCGAATTGAGAACCTCATCCTTTTTGAAGTCGGTTGTATGATTCTTTTTGTGTTTGCATACTTCAGAGGTGGTTAAAAAATATATGCCTTACTTAGATTCCTTTATTATTTATATTACTAAGATTCCTTACTTAAACCTTTCAGCGTCCTATAGCATTACACCTAACAGTTTATTACAGAATGTCGCGTGGCAATGTCGTATATAACAGGTACCTTGATTGACGGTCTGTGTGCACGGGGTGCACGGTCCCTCGTGACATATGTTGGGACACGGGTGCACCCGACAGTTGAGCAGGCGCCAGCATATGCCGCCGCACCCCTGTATTGTCTTGTCGCTGCAGATGACGGAGCGGGTCACAGAGCCGCAGCCGCACGATCTGACAAAAACAGCACGAAATTTTGCAACGTACGATGGGTTTGCCCTGGACCTTCGTCTCAAGCAATTTAGGCTCTGGCACTGCTACCTTTCATACCGGAGCACAACAGTGCTACTAACACTGCTGTTTGGCGGCAGAATTAGATATAGCCTACCTCCAACCAAACCGAGTACCGATAGGAGTCAACTGGGATTCGAACCTCCGGATTGTAAGTCCAAACGTGTATTATTTGAAATAAAACCACTGAGGGTTCCGAACCATAAAAAACCTCGAACAGATATTATTACCTTGAAATAAGGTTCATTTTCCTGACCGCGTAACTATAGTTTATGATAACTCCTCAAAAGACATAAAAGATACAGACTTCGATTAGGTTTTCCTGTAATATTCACGCATAGTTATGTCTACACGATTGTTACAGATTTTTCACTTCCGATTCACACTTTCATAAGTCAAAAAATATGCAATTTTTGCAATGTCCAAACAAATCCCTTTCATTGTAATTTTTTTTTAATTGTAAAAAAAATTTGGCATAGTGCCTCCAGTAATGTAGATCCTTCTATTCTGTTCCCTGTATAATCCCTTTTGTCCTATTTAATGGATGATGATGTCATGACTGTTATGAGTACCTGTTGGTGGTAGCGGTGCACGGCGGACACGGTCCCGGGTGGCACGTGAGCGGACACGGGTGTTCGCAGGCCCGCTCGCGCTTGCAGGGCAGGCCGCAGGTGTGCGCGCAGTACGTGCCCCGGTGGTACTCCGGGGATCGCACCGCGCCGCACATGCAGCGGTACTCCGTGGGTACCACCTCCGTCTGATTCTGGCAGGCAGGGCAGCGCCATTTACCGTCTACAAATATCACATTAATCGTCATATGATACATCAGTTTTCTTCACTGAGGGCATTAATCTATATCAGCAAAACAAATGAACTTTACACGTAGGGATTTGCATGCTTTGTTGACTAAATACTAACTTTAAGATCTCTCATCTCTTTGTTTTATTTTTGTTGCTTAATGTTTTGTAATATACCTATATATAAGAAAAAGATGATGTTACTTTAATGATTAATATATTTTACTTGTAACTAATGATTATTTATAAGTTTTAACAGTAGTATAGTAAGTATGGGGTGTGTGTGAGAGTGAAGAGAGAGAAGTACTGGTTTTTGTTGTTGTGTGTTTTATATAGGTTTTTTTATTTATTTTTTCCCAGAATGGCACAAAAATGGTAAAGAATCTAGGAGGGAGTAATTTTTGTGTAATGGAGAAGGTGATAAAGGATGTTTTATTCAGGTTTAGTGTTAGAAGGTTTATTCTCAACCATTTCATTGTTTTCAGGGCAGCTTCAGCTCTGCTTTTTACTTCGGACCACTTTTCGCCTTTAAGTAAGATTGCAGTATCTTTGCATTTCCCCTGCATAATGGTAAGGTTACATAGATCTGAAAGAGAGTGGGGTCCAGTATGCTTCCTTGAGGGACTCGTATTTTTCTATCTGTGAGATAGAGTGTGGAGTGTGTGTGAGTTCATAAGCTGGTTTAGGGTATACAATAAGATTTCAATTCAGTCTATTGTATAGGAGAGCCGATAATATGATATACTAGTTTTGGGTTGAATAATATCTCCAAAACTAACAATAATCATGAACCAGATAAGTCTGAGTTTAGAGGAAGTTAACAGCAGCAGATTTAAAATTTTTATTTCAATCTTAAATTAATAAAAGATTATTTCAACTCACCCACAACACTGCTAATGGCCCATTTCTTGATACACTTCAGGTGGAACACATGGTAACAGTTGCCACAAGACCATACTGGTTCAAACTGCTTTACTCGGTCACAGCACACAAGACATTCTAGCGTTCCTTTGTCTAATTGGTCCGTGAGGCGCTCTCGCTGAGTCATCTTGTTGCCTATAATTATTATTTTACACTTAAAACAATATGAATAAATATTATACATAAAAAGAGAAACTGAAAGAAATTGTAGTACGACTTGATTGTACCTGCCTTACATATCTGCAAAGCTATTTACTTAATAAACTTTGCATAAGATTTAAATCTTGAATGTAATTTACAAGTCACTTCTAGTTTATCAAATGTCAAATGTGTATGAATTCAAAAGAAATTGACTTGATACTTAAGGATACTAATATTTGTCTCTCTGGAATTTGACAAGTGTTACGAGGAATCTATAAGGTCTTGCTTCCTTTCCCTCAATGGTGTCTTGAGGTAAACATAGTCTACGAGTGATTGGGCTGACATAAAAGTTGATGGTTATAACAGTTTGTACAATTTTCCTCATTATACATTTCGAATACAATCAATAGAATTAAGTTTATATCTGTTTTGTTTGCACAGAATGCATAATAGTCATCTACAAATTTTAACACAATATTGTATGTATTGCATATACAAGAATATTCAGTTCTATTTCAAAATGGATGATGTAGCCTTGAAGCCTGTTAGTATAATCAATTTAGTTCCATTGACATTCTTCCCTAATAATATTATGTAGATTTTAAAAGCAACTAACAAAGACTCATTTCACAAATCATAGAATTAGATGTAACATAACAATTTTAGGGACACTTCACACTACCCAAATTATCTTAAATATAGTGTAACTTCAAAATTTTGATTTTAAATGCCAAATATTGTCCTTTTACAAGATAAAATAGAATGATAGTCCTTATGATCGGTTGCCAATTGGTTCAATGTTCAAAACTACACAAAAAAACGCAAAAACAAACAAAAATCAGTTTACTTCAAACCTTGATCACCAGCAGATTTGATCCTACCCTTCGCTGGACTGACATTTTCATGTTTTTCAATTTTTTCAGACTTTTCATTTCTGTATTCTAAGTAATTATTAGCATATTGTTCTTCCTCCACAGTGTTTCTCTCAGCAGCAGCTCTCAGTCTCTGGCTGCCCGCCCAGTTCCTTCTTCCAGAACCCTCTTTACCGCTTCGTCCATCCTGATTTTTACTATTGTAAAAAGTACGTTCAGACTCTTTACTCTTTGATTTAGAGCTAGACTTGGATTGGCCCCTGTTATCATTGTAACGAACGTTAGGTTCAAAATTGCGGCTACTAGACTCTTGGTTCCGGGAGTTAGAATCTTGAGTACGGTTGCCAGCCTCATTGCGATTCTTAGATTCAAAGTGACGACCATTGTAATCTCTAGTCGGAGGTTCTTGTCTATTGGATTCAGTCCTGAAAGAATCATTACGATAGCTGCTGTCTCCTTGTGAAGTTTTAGGTCTTTCTCGCCAGTTGGTGTCAGATGAACTGCCATAACTACTTTTCGATGTTTTTACACCATTAAAGGACTTTGAAGAAGATGGCTGGATATTATCTGTGCTATAGGAAGTTTTGACAGCTCCAGCTTTCGGAACAAACTCTATGGCAGTAGGAGTCAAATTAGAGTTCATCACCATTTCTGTGGTTATAGGATTAGGGTCTCGCACAGAATTCTGAGGCTGTTGTGCTGGGTAGGACTCTATGTTTGTAGCATTTGAAGCACTTGGTCCATAGTTGAAAGATTCTGTCTGATTCTGTGATGTGGAAGGTATGTTTTGATAATTGTATCCAGGAGGATAGTTCTGATACTGGATGTTGTTGTAGCTCGCCGAGGAGGGCAGAGCCCCATTGTTGCTCTGCATTTGTGACAGGAATTCGTTGAAACTCACGTACTGTTGCTGTTGGTTTGGGTTTAATTGTCCACTTGGGTAATAAGCCTGGTATTGACCGTTGACACTTTCGTTCCAAGTGTCGGCAGTTTGATATTGGTTGTTATAAGCGTATGAGTTGTTCCACTGTGACATTCTGAACAAATGTTGTGAAATTGAAACTAATGTTACAGGTGAAATGTGGCAGATTCCTACGAAGTTTTTTCGATTTGTTTTTGTCTTTACTTGGTTGCTCGACCACAGGCCGAAGCCTGAGGCCTCGTAGAAGGGGTGCGACTAAGTCTGAAAGGAGAAATAAACGCGTATTGTTAGAAACCGACAAAGTAAAATACGAAAGTCACTGACATGTGCCACTTTCAAAAATATCACGTAAAAACGTTTACTTACCTCTAGTGAGTTTTTTTTCGAACACTCAGATATGTTTATAAATTGATATACATAAACAGAAAATAAACGAAAATAATTTAAATAATTTACAAAAATGTAGAATGTGTAAGTGACGATATGACAAGAAAGAATCGAAATCAGATGAAGGGTGGGGGGAGGTGGGTGAATGAAGTGAGCAACGGTCAACGTTGACAGTAGAGTAGATACTTTACGGTACCATTTCTGTTACTAGTATTATACTAGTTAGAAAGGAAACCGTTTAGGACCAGATTTACAGGTTTTTTCTTTATCGATTTTAAACTAGTTTATTGGATAGAAACGAATAATTTGATCGCTACCTATTTATCTGTACTCGGATAAAGCATTACATTTTTGTACGGCTAGCCATTATTGGTAAATATAATGGTAAATAGTTGGGCCTATAAAGTACCTTACTGTGCTGTCTTGGTGTTGCCATACATAATTCAAAAAAATTGCCTGCCTTTACTAAAATAGATTGATGTAAAACTACTAAAATAATTTCTTTCTTCATGCGGTTCAATTATCTAATACCTAATTCTGTCACAATTAAAAAAACAACTGGATTCAATAAATAATTACCTACAAATAGGACATAGGATTAAAGTGTCGGTAAATACTTTCACTAAATGGGGACCATTAATACATGGCGTATTGAACAATAAAAAAGCGGTCAAGTGCGAGTCGGACTCGCGCTCCGAGAGTCCGAACAGAATATGAATAATTAACATACTGAAAACAAGAAAATCATAAATAATAGTTACGGTAACGTGCATCCAGCAATGCTCTACCGAAAATGTAATTCTGATTGAAAAACCAACTTATGTCCCGATGTATGGCTTTCAACTACATACCTAAATTTGTTAACATAAAATGGTTTTTTACTGTGTTATAATTTAGATATTCTGGTTTTCAGATTTATTTCTATAAATGTGCTGTAAGACGTTGCTTCTTGCAAAAATTCAGGAGTCTAGGTCAACGGTAAGTACTCTTATATGTTTTGGTTCCCTTACATTTTGTATGGAAATGGTCTAAAATACAGTTATGTCAAAAAGGTGACCTAGAAGTTTGATTTTTTTTACAGATCCAAGGGACAGCAGATTTGAGTATTCGGTATTAGTATGAACTTAACAGACAGATAGACAGACGGACAACAAAGTGATTCTATAAGGGTTTCTTTTCACCCTTTGAGGTCCGGTACCCTAAAAATGTGTGTGAAAATGAAAATTGTGATTAAGTTATAATTAAGTTATAATTTAATTTAATATTTCTAGATAATTACTATGCAAAGCTTATTACTTATTAAACAGATAATAGTACAGGAAAAATAAAAAATGTTTACCGTCCGAATCGTCATAACGTAATCCGTAGTAACTTGTATCTAATCTGTGACGTAATCGGAGGCGGTAAGAATTAAAATAGCGAAATTTTGTATATAAAATCATTTTTGGTGTAAACCAATATTGACATAGGCATATGTATTTGGGGTCATTTCACTTCTTGATTCACACGCGCGCCCCGTGACTAATGAATATGTGTGATACATGTACATGTATGTGAATACTATGTATATTATACGGCAGGTAGGGCTGTATGTACGTTGCAGAAAGCTTTGTCGATGAGGTGTCGTGATAGTTACTAATTATTGTGAACTGACAACGGCGATGTACGAAACTGTTGCTCTTTCAATAGATATGATGAAAGTTGCTACTATTGAAATTTGTATACATTTCCCGTATAAGATTTCTCGAAGCGACAACCATGTACCTGGAAAGGTGTACTAGATAGTTCCCCTATTAGATAGACCGACGATCTAGACGGGGAGTCGTTAGATGCCAGTGGCTCGGTTGTACAATACAAAATACCGTATTTTAATATATGTATATAAATATGGGTCTAGTTATCTAACAATAAACGAATAGTAAATAAAAGAAGAGAATGAGACTGGCACTAAAACAGCATAGAAACGGAAAAGTTCCTGGAGATGACGGCATTACATCCGAGCTTCTGAAGTCAGGGGGTCCGCCTGTGTTGAGTGAGCTACAGAAGCTATTTATGCCATCATAGAATCAGGGGAAACTCCAAAGGCGTGGAGCAGGAGTATTACAGTTTTGTTCTTCAAAAAAGGAGAAAAAACCCTACTGAAGTACTACAGGCCCATTTCACTCCTGAGCCTACCTATAAGCTGTTCAATGATCTCGTCATTCCGAGACCAGTAATCATCGATGGAACAACTCTCGAAATTGTTCAAGAATATGTTTATTTCGGGTAAATGATGCAGTTAGGTAGAAATATTTTCGAGAGAGAAGCCGGTAAGAGGATACAGTTGGGGTGGGCAGCATTTGGAAAACTAAGTCTTAAAATCGTCAACACCACAATGCCTCAAGACAAAAGTCTTCAACAGTCCTACCCGTGATGACTTACGGAGCCGAAACGTGGACACTCACGGCACGACTGATCCACAAGTTTAATGTCGTTCAGCGGGCTATGGAAAGGGCTATGCTCGGAGTCTCCCTGATGGACCACATTCGAAACTAAGTGATCCGTCAGAGAACCAAAGTGACCGACATAGCTCACCGTATTAGCAAGCCGAAGTTGCAGTGGGCTGGTCATATCTGCGAAAGAACCAACAATCGCTAGAGCAGACGAGTTCTCGAGTGGAGACCATGCCTAGGCAAACGTAGAGTAGGACGTCACCGGGCGAGGTGGAAATACGATTTACGTCGGGTAGCCGGACGCGAATGGATGCGGAGAGCAGAGGACCGAATCGAGTGGCGCACTCTGGGCGAGGCCTAAGTCCAGCAATGACCCGTCTATAAACGAAAAGTGCCACATCCATGTCACCTTCCTCCTATGAACCCTGCGGCGATCGGTTTAAAAAACAAATTCACCAATGCGGTGCCGGCCCGCGCTTTGCCCCATTGTCTCACATAAACGTTTCCCTTGAACTGTAAAGATAGTATTTACTATTAGTAACCTTGGCATATTTATTTAAAGCCTGTTTGGACGGCTATTGTGTGCGAGGGTAGATAAGTGGAGAAGTGTCTCTCCAACTCCAGAGTGGTGATGGTTGTGGTATGGGGTGCATGGCTAGCTCGCAGATCAAGGATTCCGGGTCCACTGTGAGTTCTTCTCATTAGTTATACTTAGGAAGTACAAATGTAGCACGTCTTCTTCATACAGGTCTCAGTACTTTAGTCATCTATTTGTATGTAGGTCGGTGGTTAAGATTTTGGAGCGATTTTGAGGCAACTGTCTATTCCAGCTGGCATGGTCAGAAGCGGCGGGGAAGGACGAGACCGTGGTGGCGGCGCTGACCAGGCTCGACGACGAGATCGCGAGTAGCGAGAGGCTGCATCCCACTAGCAGACTGGCCGTCGTTACCGCAGAGCTGGACACCATTCAGCAGGTACCTATCGGCCCTGACCAGGCTGGACGAGGAGATCGCCAGCAGCGAGAGGCTGAATGCATTTGGTTGTCGGTAGTGCATTTTCTGTGTCAGCCTGGCTAGCTACCACCACGTTACGCACGGTAAAAAGACAGCGTGTCATATTTTTTTTCTTTTCTATCTAATGGCCTTATCGCCAATTACCATCGGTGATATGAAATGGAAGCCAAGTGCAAGCTAGCCCATTATATTTTCATGAGTCTGTTTGCGGTTATCGTAACGCTAGGCAGGCGGATTGGTGACCTAAAATCTACCTCAGCACCTGTCATTATCATCGGCCGGAAATCGTCCACTGCTGAACCCAGGCTATCTCCATGAAACGCCGTCTTGACTTGTTCCGATCCGCTTGCATCCAGTGCTTCCCAGCGACCTCGACTAGCTCGTCGGTCCATCTGGTAAATACGTGGTCACCACTCGAGAAGTCTTACTCCTCACCAGTTATCAGTTCTTTGAGCGATGTAGCATGTGTTTATTGACAAGTACAGCTATGTTGGTGACTTTAGTTCATATCCTCCAGAGAGATTTAATTATAGTAATAGGTTATAGAGCGGTCATTGGGAAAAGTTTCATATAAACATTTTGATCTCAAAAGTCAACGGTATGTCAAATGTCTTGTACGGCCGCGTGACGTGATGTGACACTAGATTGAGTAACTTATTACCAATTGGTAATAAGTTTAGTATCAAAATGTTTGTTTGCTTTGTCCGGTCTATTAATATTTTTTCATTCGGGATTTTATCGCTCGATCACTCACTGCAGTAAATGACCTTTTTTTTCCGTATGTCATCACTACACGTTTGTCTTTAGGCGATAAGGTATTTTGAAGGAGGCGTGTTGAAATTCTATCTACAATGCTATAAATAATTATATCTAGATAGGTTAATTTCTTAGGAGCTGACAAGACATATCGTGATATTACGATATAAATAATTTACAGGAAATCAAAACCTTCGAAGAAACGACGAGCGTCACCAACAAAGAGAATTACGCCAAGACGCTTCATCAGGTCTGTAAAAGAAGAGTAAATTATCTTTGCATTTCTCAAGTAATTTATTTATTAAGTCTTAAATAATTACTAAAACTAACAACAATTTTGCGGCCTTGCATAACAAATAACTATTGAATTAACACATCAGACTTGTAATTTAGGACCTAGGTAAAGCGTTACCGTTGCAACTGCGAAATCCTTTGTCTGTCCTGCGTTGATTTCGCGTCACGGCAAAAACTATTTAGACAATTAGGCGTACCATGAAGGAGGCCTATGTCCAGCAGTGGACGTTTCCTGTCTGCTGCTGCTGAATTATAGCTTTTTGTTTTATTTACAGCTGTTCGTAAGTTTGGATCTCTACAGACGACCCATGCTTGCTTCAGAGAATGAAGACTTCATTGCAAATGTTAATAGAAAGGTATTATATTAATACAAGGAATAAAGCTATGGCTTCAATCAATCAAGACTACGTTAGATTTTGTAATGTATGCGCCATATCATACTCACACTGTCTCGTGTGTCTACGGGTCATTTGTGGGTATTGCCGAGACAGTGAAGTGATGGACAACGCCGTAGGAACCAACACCTACAGGTCGAAATCAAGTCTAAATAAACATTGTAGGAACTGACCACTATTGTAGGTGTTCTACACTCATATCATCATTATCAGCCGGGAAACGTCCACCGCTGGACATAGGCCTCCTTTAACTTAACATTGTGGCATGGTATGCCACATTCCCGGCTGATGATGATAATGAAATATAGACGAAGATAAGGTAACAGCACGGCTGTGGCGTTACACGGTCACCCGCGTTCGCAGGAGATGCGGAGCCTGGAGCTGGGCTGGCTGCGCGCGCGCCGCGGCGAGCTGCAGCGCGAGCGTCGCGTGCTGCACGCGCACATCCTGCGCACGCGCTCGTTATACGCGCAGCTCCATCAGCTACTGGGTGAGCGCGCAGTATAATTAGCAATACATACTGTACTGTTTTTTACGAGAGTGTATTTTGTTTTAACCTGTCCCTGTCCGTTTATTTTATGTAAATCTGTCTGTCCGCATACATTTATCAACGTCATCTAGATCAGTCCACGGCTCTTCAGAGATACAATTCGAATATTACGCAAGGAAAGCCCATGTTCAGAAGTGGACATTTCTCTGCTGATGATGATGTTACACGATATTTTGACTATATTGTTTTATTGAAAAGGCTGTGGCTCAAATAACAAGAGAAAGGGATTCAATAACTGCACATAATCTACAGATGAATATTCTCACACTTCTCGAGCAAATGTATAGAAAACACTTTATTGGTGTTGTTGCAGAAAGTATATGGGGCAACAGCTCCAGACCAGGCACGTCTCTAGAAGGGGCGCTGCACCGCGCGGGGGCGCTACGCGACGCTCTAGCTGCAGTGAGCGCGCGTCTGCGAGCGGCGGCGGAGTACGCGCACGGGGCGGCGAGGATGTTGGATGACGCGTTGCCGGCGTGGAAGTTTACATCTGTTGGGAAGTGAGATATATCTGAACTTTCCCTGTACATTTCTAGATTACAATACAGTTCCAAAAAAGTATGTAGATTTTGTAAGGGTTGTTTGAGCTTATTTATTTCCTTTTTATTTTGATATTTAACACTTGTATTTTCCTTTGTGTAAATTGAAAGCGATACGAGGTACAACAGGTACCTAAATGAAACTTGTATTTTATCATCGCCATCAGCTACACTAGTTCACTGCTCATTCATACATTGCTACGCTAGGAATTGCTGTAATCACCATGGTTGGCAGGCGGAGTGGTGACCGCAGTAAGATGTTATTGATACGTGGGCACGAGACGCGTAGTCTCAGCTATAAAATAAGATCTTCCAATTTCATCCCGTGAGTGTTATAATAGAAGACTCAGGAAAATCTAAATATGGGATGGGCAGCAGCATCTACTTATGTAACTTATCGTTACATATCAGGAGTGGTTGGGAGCGTACTTCCGCATGTGCAGACGCGTGTCGTCTGCTAGTGCAGGCGCGGTGCCACGAGCGCGGCGCCAGGCGCGTGCTGTGCGCCCCCGCGGCGCCCCGTGCCGCGCGGACCCTCCGGCTGGCCCTGGACTACGCCTTCACTGACGCTATGCATGACCACAAGTAATTATGTATTTTTTAAACTGGAATTGGAAGCTGTAAAAAAATTGGATGGAATTACAGCCTATTTTAGTTTATTTTAATGTATTTGTTTGCATTTGGCCTTCATCTCACCTGGTGGGAAGTGACGATAAGCGTGCGCATCCAGAAGTTTCAACCTAATGAGGCACTGTCTCTGTCAATTTTCATACTGGAACACAACAGTGCTATTAACACTGCTGTTTGGCGGCAGACTTAGGTGGCATGGTGGTACCTAGCCAGACGAACATTCACAATCGGGTGCATAAATCCACTGCTGGACATGAGCCTCCATCATAGATCGCCACATAGGACTTTCCATGTAGGGTGGGTGTTGGGTGGTCAGATAGTGAATTTTACGACTACATTACTTTTTGCACTTCAGGTATCAACGCGCTACTGAAATATTCATGCAATTCAAAGAGGCACTTATCCAACTAATCAGCTCGATTCACCAGGTAAGCCGGACTCTTTATTGACGCAAACTGAGGTGAAAATTAAAACGTTTTAATGACATACGTTTGTCTATTTTACGTTGACAACCATTTGACAAGTGTAGCTCTGACTTGATGTGTCTTGGCATTTGAATGAAATCATGAAATGCCTGAAACATTATTTTAAAATTAAGTACACGTAAAAGGTGAAATACTGCAAGATGTTGAAAACGAACAGAAAATTGGTATCTTTCATAAACATTTTTAGAAATCAATTTCGTGCCATGGCAGCACAAAGTGAAGAAATTCCGATATTTATCAACGGGAAACCTCTCCAAGTTCCCAACTATTTCACTGTGATGCAAGCACTCCGCCGTGAGCGCGTCACTGTACCTTCCTTCTGCTACCACGACCGACTCTCTATCGCCGGCAACTGCAGAATGTGCCTCATCGAGATCGAAGGTATGTTGAAACCGCAAATAGCTTGTTCCATGCATGTCATGAAAAACATGAAGATTCGAACGAACAGTCCAACTGCTCTGAAAGCCCAAGAAAGTGTCTTAGAGTTTCTGCTGATAAATCATCCACTGGACTGTCCGATCTGTGACCAGGGCGGCGAATGTGATCTTCAAGATTTGTCTATGAGATTCGGGAATGACCGTTCTAGGTTCACTGACACGTTCTTCTCTGGCAAGAGAGCAGTCGAAGATAAGAACCTCGGGCCTCTGGTGCGAGCGGAAATGAATCGATGTATCCACTGCACGCGCTGCATACGTTTTGCGTCGCAGGTGTGCGGCCTCGACGTGATCGGCACGACCGGCCGCGGCGTGGACATGCTCGTGGGCACGTATGTTGACAAGGTGTTTCTCTCCGAACTTTCCGGCAACGTCATTGACCTGTGCCCCGTTGGATCACTAACAGCTATCCCGTACTTGTTCAAAGCTAGACCCTGGGAGCTGAAGAGGACGAATTCAATCGACGTTACCGATGCGACTGGAACTAACATTGTGTTGAACAGCAGGTTTGACAGGGTGCTTAGAGTTCTCCCCAGAGAAAACGACGAGATAAATCAGGAATGGGTATCAGACAAAGGTCGGTGGGCGATAGATTCCTTAGAGATGCAGAGGCTAGTGACTCCTATGCTGAACGAAGGGTCTAAATTACGTCCAGTAGGGTGGGAATGCGCGTTACAAACGGCAGCTGGTATCATTAACGAAGTTGATAAAAACCAAATAGTAGTAGTTGCAGGACCGCATTCAAACGCAGAGACTTTAGTGGTTGCCAAAGACTTCCTCAATAATCTCGGTTCGGACAACTTGTATACAGAAAGAAATCTGAATGTTTCGACTGACCTCAGAGCTGGGTTCTCATTAAACGTGAGCATGAAGAATGTGGCGAAAGCTGACAAAATATTACTCATTGGAACTAATCCCCGGTTTGAAGCTCCCATTCTTAATACGTGGATTCGCCTTGCATACTTTCAGAACGAAGCCGATATCTATTTTGTCGGTCCCGACTGCGATTTTAATTACTACGTCAATGACTTAGGAGATGACGTAAATGCAATATCATCTGCAGCTCGTCATTTAAGTGAAGGCAAATATCCCCTCATATTTGTGGGTGTTTCACAGTTGGCTACTGAAGAAGGCTTGGGAATTTTGCAAGTTTGCCAAAATTTGGCCTCATCTTGTAAAGTTAAAAAGGGATGGAACGTCGTGAATGTAGTGACGAGGGAAGCGAGTTTTGGTGCGGCATTGGAAGCTGGTTACAAAACTTCCTTGAACAAAGCCCTAGAAAACCCCCCGAAAGTTATAATATCCTTGGGGGCTGATGAGTTCTTATCGTCGTGGAAACAACCCGATTCCTGTAAGCTTATCTACATAGGGTTCCAAGGAGACCGAGGCGCACAGAGCGCGTCCGTCATTCTGCCGGGCAGTGCGTACACGGAAGTCAGTGGCGTGTACCTGAATATGGAGGGTCGATCACAGTACACGCTCCCGGCTGTCACCTCGCCTGGACATGCGCGCCCCGACTGGAAGATCATTCGCGCTCTTGCTGAATACTGCAGAGTTAACCTAGCATACGATAATATAGATTCTTTGTACGCTAGAATGGGAGAAGTCAGTCCTAACTTTGTAACCTTTGGTGATTTTCAAGATAAGGTGTTCCCAGGATTAGTTCTAGAGGGTATCCCCCAGTGCAGTGGCGGTGAAGACAGTGCGAAGATTGATATAGAGTTAAAGACCCTGAAAGACTATTACTGTTCAGACACATTCTCGTATAACTCGCCAACGATGCTCAGAGCCAAGGCAGCTGCCTGCAATTATGAGAATACCGCGTATGCCAGAAACTAATCTTTTATATAACGTCTTGTAGAATATTTTTAATCTAAATATGTGTTTATATAATGTTTATATAATAAAATAAAAGCATTCTCGGATTGCCTGTATTTTTTTTGTAAATTTACAGTCATTTCACGCATAGAAGCAACGCAACGTTGATTGAATAGGCCAGTGGTTTCTCGAAGTGAACGGCTGCTCTTGCACGCCGCGCCTACCAGCGTAGCACAGCTACGGCGCGATGCGTCGCGCTACGCCGCCGCGCCGCGAGGCGTCTTCCTTGCTAGGTCATAGTTTTTATTAAGAGGCTATGCTGTTGTCAAAGCGCCCATACAAACGTAGTCCAGTCATATTTTGAGTATTAAGCTATGAAAATCTATGAAATTTTCAAGACACAATCTAGAAACAAATATCTGTGTCGGTGGTGAGTCAGATTTTCGTTTAAATATATACTTCCAGAGTTACAGGGCGTCAAAGTATTGTATTTTTCGGTAATAAAAAGCCCCAACTTTGAACCTGATTTACAAGAGTATGAATCAATTTAGAACAATTTGGAAAAACCACCGACATCTGAAATTTCATTAGTATACTGTATTAAAAAAATGGTTACATAATATACTGTATCCTTCAAATGATCCCTGGACTACGAAACATCCAAATAACGGGTGGATAACATCGCATAATGTATGCTGTCTCACCGTACGCGCTCGGGTAGGATAGGGCTCGGAGAGGGACAGCTACAAAACAATTTGACCTTGAAACCGACCACGTGGTCTTACCAACATAGCCTCTTAATCTAACGAATTTTTGTTTAAGAGGATTGTCTGTTTAGAGCACGTGGCCGCGTTCAAGGTTGCATTGTTTTATAGCTGTCCCTATCCGAGCCCTATCCTACCCGAGCGCGTACGATGAGACAGCATACACTACGCTTAGTTATCCACCCGTTATTTGGATGTTTCGTAGTCCAGTGATCATTTCAAGGATACAGTATATTATGTAGCCATTTTTTCAATACAGTATATTAATAAAATTTCAGATGTCGGTGGTTTTTCCAAATTGTTCTAAATTGATTCATACTCTTGTAAATCAGGTTCAAAGTTGGGGCTTTTTATTACCGTAAAATATAATTCTTTGACGCCCTGTAACTCTGGAAGTATATATTTAAACGAAAATCTGACTCACCACCGACACATATACTATTTGTTTCTAGACTGTGTCTTGAAAATTTCATAGATTTTCATAGCTTAATACTCAAAATATGACTGGACTACGTTTGTATTGTACGCTTTGACATCAGCATACCCTCTTAATCTAACGAATTTTTGTTTTTTTTTCCACCAGGAACCATTCGCCATAACTCTACTACTGCTATGTATTAATTAACAATAATCCGGAAGGTTCTGAGAAACGGATCATATGAATCCTCAGGTGCTCCTGAACAACCTTGAGAACCTCTCAGTGGCCGAAAAGGACGTGCTGAAGTATCGTCGCGAGCTGCGAGCTGCCAGGGTAAACGCCGTCGTGGAGAAGGGCCTGGCAGAACTCAAGTATGAGCCCAGAGCTCTCACCAGTCTCAGGAATCATTTCACGTAGTGCTATCTAAACGGATCGGTGAGAACAGGGACTTGATAATGCAATTGAGTCGTACTCTAGATCGTTTTGCGTAATAGTCTAGTATGCTTCGAATACGAGACCAGTGCAGTGATCAGCTTGAAGCGTCATTCCAAATAGTATGAGATATGTAAGAGATCATTTCCCAGAAAGATTGAACGCCTACATTGGACTTCAAGAGGTCTCAGATTTGATTTCCAGTGGTACTAGCTTTAGTTGGTGGCCTTTCTATGCCAGGTTACCTAAGTCTGCTACAAACAGAAGTGTGAATAGCACTGTTGTGTTCAGTGACTCCTGAGCTTAAGGGTTTTGTGTGAGCACGAATTCCATTATACGACCTTATCACCACTTAACATTAGGTGAGAAGAAAATCAAGTGCAAACGCATTATATATAAAATAATATTAACGCTGATTGCCGTCGTCGGCGTTTCCTGGCATTGTTGGTCTGTGTTAACGCAATGGTCTTATATAATATATAATACTAGCTTCCGCCCGCAACTTTGTCCGCGTGTACTTCAGGATTTATTCTACTTGTTCGATAGGCATAGAAGGCATATATCTCCATTTCCAGCATAAGGTACAAAATAGTGTTTATTCTGTTACGTAGGCTAATAGTTTAAAGAAACAAAAGAAATTTCAATGTCTGACGTAGTACATTCAAATAGTCTTCACACTAATATTATAAATGAGAAAGTTTGTATATACGAATTACATATTCTATGGTCGGTTGCTAGGCAACGCGTTTTTGTTATGCCCAAATTGCCCATGTAATCCCACTAATATTATAAGTGTGATTTTGTACAATTTACACAATATGTCTTTATAAATTATAGCCTATATGTTATTCTGATGTATAAGCTATATTATTATAAAGTTTCATTCAAATCCATTCGGTAGTTTTTTCGTGAAAGCGTCACAAACATCGAAATATCGAAACATCCAAACTTTCACACTTATAATATTAGTAGGATAGGATTAGTGATAGTGTGTAAAATCTGTAAATAAAAGTCGCGTTTATAAAAACACAATCAAATTTTATTAAATATCAAATATTGTATTGTCTAACACGATCCCTTATCTATAATGTTTCACATCGATATCTGGTATGGCATAATGTTACGATTGATTACAAATACTTAACTAGAAGGTTCAAAGGATGACAGCATGTAGCACAGTTCACAGTAAAGGTCATAGAAGGGTCAGTAGGAACGCTTATTACATTAAACAACACACGATTTTGACATACCTACTAAAAGGAATCAATTAAACAAAAGAACAAAAAGTAAATTTTTAAAAACCCGACTGCGTAATTTTTTTCATTTTGATATACCCAATATCACTCTCACAGTAAATATGAATCTAACGACACCTCTCAAGCCAAAATCCATCAAACCGTTGAGGCCGCAAAGCGTGCCAAACAATTATACATACCTGCATACTCTCAAAAAACATAACCCTGGCACAGTCGGGTAAATACCAACGTAAAGGTAAAAACTTCTAACACAGTTTCGGCTTCCCAAAAAAGGTAGTAGTCTCCGCAAAGTCACACATTAAATCGTGTAGTGTTTAATATAATTTTAGTGCAAGGAAATAAAATTATAGACTTATACACTTTTTTCTTGTGACAGTAATAAAAACATATTATGCTTAGTCATTATTTTAGTCATATTGTCGCGTGATAAATGAATGAACAAGTTAATTCAAGCTTTACACGTATTACAGTAAGGTGCTACTTTACCAAAACAATTAGGCACATGACATGTATACAGTTCTGTCGCTCGCACCCCGCTCAACCCCCGCACTGACCATTCTAGGATAAGCGAGGTTAGTTGAGATGACATACGTGCATTTCTGTCATATCGTGCCTAATTGTTTTTTGTAGAGTGTACAGTAATTAAATTTTTATTTACTGAACAAAATAATACATTCGGCTTATATCTTGTGGAAAGTTTTTTTGAGGTATGATCTGGTATTCAATTTATTTCAGTACGCACAAATATCTATTTCTTCCAAGGAATAAAAAATCACGCTCAAAGCCTAAGCATTAAATGAAATCGAAAACAAAGGCGCACGGTAGTGGAACAGCCAAGTTTTGCTCCCAGTTGATGCTCCGTGCGCCTATTTATTTGAAGAGTTACTGGGGAAGTGGAATTCGAAAGAAGTCAATGAGACGTAGAACACACGCACGTTAATTACATTAATTAATTAAATATAAATCGTTACAATATACTGGCTTAAATGCAAAATCTACAAAAGAGGGTTTATACGCGATTATTATCTCAGAATGTACGGCTCCGTATGTAATATTAAGTCTTATAATCTATATAAATAGGGTTTGTTTTTGTGCGCCAAAGCTCTATAGAGATGATATTTAAGCAATCAGGGCATTCCGGCAAGAGATTGTTCTACAATAAAATTATTGTTAGCTTATGAATTTATGATAATAATAACAAATCGGATCATTCTTAATCAATCAAAATCGTGTCAAGCTCAGTAAGTTTTAGTCTCATTAATCTTTCACTGCCGTTAATTAATGGTAGGAAATAAAAGTATACAAGAGAATTTTTATTTTCAATTACTGGTGTAGAAAAATCCGATGCCGAAAACAGCACAGCCGATTTAAAGACGAGTTTTCTAAAAACACTGATATGTGGTATGATGTGTCACGTCTTACTTGGTCGCTTAGCTCTACAAGTCTCAAATGGGCAGTTCTTTCATTTACAACTCGCTACATCGAAAGTGCACGCCATTTGTATAATTTTTTAATAAACTAAAATACAAAAATACAATAAATTGTTTGTGCAAAATTAAGCTTGGTAAGCTTTTTTCTGTAGTCAATTGAAGTACTTGTACATATTCAATTACATGTATCCAGAAAACAAATGTAAAAATTGTTTGTGCAAAATTAAGCTTGGTAAGCTTTTTTCAACTGTAGTCAATTGAAGTACATATTCAATTACATGCATCCAGAAAACAAATGTAATGACATTATTTGCTTACACGTATTGAGCTATACAAGACAATAAACTGTCAGTAGTAAGCACTTTCTGTAGACCAATTTTAAATATTCATTATTGAACCTCATCTAAAAAGTTGATCTGAAGAAAATATAACACATGTAGAAGTCAAGTTCTGTCTACCCGCCGGTTATTTCTGTTTCTTGTCTATATAGCTAGCTTCTCAAAAGCATCGGAGTTATCAGTAAAGTAACATATTGATAGTTTGGGTTTATGCTGTCTTATTACACTTCATTATGACTCATCATCGACATTGTTTAACTTTTTAGAATACATGTGCCTTTCGAGATTTTATATCTCAGCAAATACGAGCATAACCTCTCAATCGGATGGTCCTGTGCTAGTTCACATTATCCATCGTACAGAAAGACGCTCGGAGTAGACAATTTACTCTTTAGATTGAACTATTACACTAACACTAAGCTAGCTCAGTTCAAAAATGGAACTAGATCTCGGCTGCAATGCTCCTTTAGCCTCAGTATAAGTCCCTGAGAATTGTTTGTCTCTATTCCACTTGTTGAGATGCCTAAAGGGAATTACACCACCCTAAACGTCGATACACCTGCCAATCTAAACTAACGATAAAGCTACACCAGTAGCTACGCTAGACACGAATATTGTCAATTCGAAAGCCTGACCAACCTGACGTTGATCTATAAAATACAAGTAAAATTATTCGTCTTAAGAACCACCGTCCAGTATATTATTAGGAGGTGTTTTTTGTACGAAAGCTAGCTTTTCGTTTCAAATAATATTCAATTAACTATTCAAGCTGAAATTGTATTTTTCTTGGTAATAACATTTTCTTTCGAAATGTTTGATAAACTTGCTTAAGAGTTGTTGGTACTCTTAAAGTCAGTTCAGTAATTAAATGTTAAATCCTGAAAGCTTTATTCATGTCATTTATAATAGGGGTCTTAGTTGAAAAAAATCACCTCTTAGTAATGTAGCACGTTAATTCCCAGATTGAATTATTTATGGAAACATTATAAAACTGTCTAAATTAGCATAATATATAAACTTGGAAGCAATCCTGCGGACAGACCGTTTGCTGTTTATGTATATGTACTTGTAGACTTATATGTATATGTTAATGTGTATTTATGATACTGATAAGTATTTATCGAATTCGCCGTGTGTTGCCAGATGGTATCAAATCGAATCTACCAAATTCTAGTTCTACTGGCTTGCTTGATAGAAATTAGTCCAAGCATATCGATCCAGTTCAAAAACTATAGCGTCTTTTTCTCACTTTCTTGCCAATTTAAAGAAAAACTGTTCGATCGAACAATTTTACTTAACAAACTGACCTCGTTCTTATAGAGTATTACTAAAATTAACATAGTTACTGGTATGTTATCAGTAAATTCTAACGAAACACAAGATGTTAGACATCAAATAAATATCTTTGGTAACAGCGTTAAATAAACTAGAAACTGTACAAAATTGTAATGTTTCCATTTTGTTTACATCAAGAAAAACATTTATTTTTAAAGTTAAGTACACTGAACAACGAAATCGAGCATGAGAGTGTTTTCATTTGATATAAGAATTCTAAAAAATATTTGGGGGTACACCTTTAAGTCAAGGCTATGCTGTTATTATTATTATTTCGTAAGTCAGAGTGGGTCTTAAAAAAACTCCAAAGCATAAAAATGATTACATTATAGTCTGAACTTGGCGGCATCACTGCCTTAACACCAAAATCAAGTAGAAATATTCAATTTTCCACCATCACCACCACCTTATACCAAATGAAACAACACCATAAACTGAACACGCTCATAAAGAATACCTCGTCCATCAATATATTAGAAGTCCCTTAACGGATGCTACTGATCAGGGACGAAGAAAGTGTCACAGCGTTCGATAGACTCAGCTTACACTTTGGTGACCGTCTTCATTTGTTTGCTTCTAAGACATCTGGAAAGAGAATAAATGCGGTTTTTATACAATTTGTTAACTTAAATGTTACATAATACAACGGTAACATTGAACAATTGATCCCTTGCATAATGGGTTACTGACACATTATCAACTGTATCAGATCCACAGCTGGACATGGGCCGGCTTCATAGGATGGCATGACATTACATGGCATTCTATAAGGTGCATATAATTTGAACAAACTAATAGTATATAGTAATATAATGTAATCTACGTATCATCATAGCATATATTAAAACAAATTCCTTCGTACCTGTCTGTCTGTACGTGATAAACTCAAAACTACTGAACGGATTTTTATTAGGTTTTCATTTATCAACAGACTGATTCTTGAGGAAGGTTTTAAGTGCATAAAAATTATGATTTTGTGAATATTGGTTCAAACATGATGATGTCGGGAAAAAAATCAAGCCGTCTGGGAGCTTTATCGAAAACGCTGCCTAATCCGTTGTAGATATAATAAAACAATGTATGGTGGGATTGTTTCTCTTTTATAGGTCTAGGTGCAAAAAAGTTCGCGATGGCATATGTCTACCTTTTAAGGATAGCTTACTTTACCGTTAGAATGGGTTCTTAAAAATGATCACATATACCTATTCTATGCTATTTATACGAGTACAGTATTAATCCGTATAAATTTATGCTAGTTATCTAAAGAATTTTAGGTATGTCGGGGAAGGTGTTGGGTTGATGATGACGTATATCCTCATACCTGATGCAGCCCCGGTACAGCATGAAGGCTCCGTAGAAGCACAGTATGATCGTCGCGGTCCACACTACAGCCAGCACGGAACTGCTGCCCTCTGCAATTCAATAATTACCATTTTGTATGTCCTTATTTTATGTAAATTTAATAGTCGTTATTGGCCTTAAGTTTGGCTAAATGCACATTAATAGGAGTTAAATTTAAAGCGTGTACTTTTTGTTCTGTATACAACGAATTATGAAATAACATTGATTACGTTAACAATAATAAAATGAAAGTGGTGTCAGCAGTTTTGTTAGTTTTTAAAGCATGATTGGTTGTACTTGGCCTTCATCTCACCTGATGGTAAGTGATGATAAAGCCGCTGGATGGTAAGTGTTCGCACCCAAAAGTCTCAAGCTAATGAGCAGTGTAACTCAAATTATTTCAAGACAAATTGTATGAAACATGGCAAAGCATCAAAGGCGCTACTGGCACATTGTTGGCGTCACTGTCCCTATATTATGTATGGTAGAGAAGAGGATGGATTGATTTTACCCGTTTGAGATTTGGTAGGTTTATTATCGCTGTAAGGAGTCCCGTCTCTTATTACATAGTATACATATATTACATACTCTTTGCTAATGAGGCACAAGCTCAGCTACCTTTCATACCGGAATACAACAGTGCTAGTAACACTGCTGTATGGTAGCCAGGTGGACATAGAAAATGCTCTACTACTAGATACACTCCACTGCGAATAGAACCCGGGACCCCCAGGTTATTGGTTCAACATTTAGCCATTAGGCCACAGCTGCGGGTACATACATACTGTATGTATTATTATTTTGATGATAATATAATATATCTATTTCTTAAGTCATTTTTGGGCCAAAACATATTTCCTTTTGCTCTATAGGTTTACGGTTCAGTCCAGTTAAACTTTCATCTGTGTGCTTGGCGGTTCGAACAATGGGCCTCTAAAAATAGTTGCAGATGTTATTTGGTTTTGGGTAGAAAATGACGAATGAATGTACCCATATTTTTTTATTTACTAAAATAAAATAATTTCATAAAAATATACACAAAAGGAACATTTAAAAAACTACAATAAACTAAATTATTTACAAAATAACGGACTTTAAAAAGGATAAGGAAAAAAAATCACAATGATTGTAAAACAAAAGGCTAATCGAACAAACCTCCCCTGGTCGCTCCCGGCGCAAAGGTGCCCATAACGCTCGCCGTATTTCCGCGTTGAATGGCTATGGACAGCCTTTGCACCAAGATGGATCCAATCTCGAATTAGATCAATTTCAAATTTCGCAATGTGGTTCATTACTTTTGATGCGTTTGACCATTTTGTTAATTTCTTGTAGTATTACCAAGGTATCCGTCGTGGTATGTCTCGCGTTCGACCCAGGTGCGGCGCGTGCGCAGGTCACGCGCGTCCGCCGCCATCAGGTCGGTGACCTCGTCCGCAGAGCCGGTACAGTTCGCCCACTCGATCGTTATATACCTGACATTATTCAAAGCTATTTTATTAATAGGTATGGAATGTCGCTCCCAGAGGCCTTCAACAACTCGAACAAGCTGTTGTGCTTTCACGCAAAATAGGCGCACCGATAACCACGCGATATCTTTTTTCTAAAGATTTTCTGAAGAAAAGATTTTTCTAGTTGTTTGTGGGGACTATACCTAGTCGGATGCTTGCAGGTTCGTTTGGGCGACAGCAGTATTTGTCTGGTACGGGAACGCGTGCCGCTGCGGCAGGGCCCCCACTCCGCCCACGGGCCTGGCTGACCCTTCTCCGTCTCCTTGCAGTCGCACTCCAGCTCGCATATCTCTTCCTCCTGTAGCACACATATTACATTACAGAATGAATTCATCAATAAGATTATAACGTCCAGTTTGTAAATTGTCTTGTGTCATTTCGCAAAAATTACATGTCCTAAGAAGTTCTTTCGTCAAATGTAAATTAGTCAAAATGGGTAAAAACTGTAAAATTACTAGAAAATATGCTAGTTTCAATCAAGAAAACTGTGCAGGTTTCAGATTTAAAAAATATGTTGAGTTAGACCATAATGTTATGGTTCTTACAGCCATTTCAGTTCGCAGCCCCAAACAACAGGCCAAAAACCAAATATACGCGTACATGTGTGAGTAATTCCGCGCGCGCAATACGTAACGGTCATTATCATAGTCCGTTTCTTGCGGGGGAGGTATCACAGATGTGGGAGGAGTCGATATACGTCTGTTCTGTACATAGTACTATATGATTCTGTTCCTGAACATAACGTATTTGTTAAGAAAGACACAACAGTTAATTAAAATAAATGAACTCAACATTCATCAGTAATTCATTCGTTAGTAAGGTTTTCCACTAGATTTAAAATATTTATTTTGACTTAAACAATGAGCTCTAAAGACTGTAATACCTGATAGTCTGCTGGTGGAGAGACGATGCGTCCCGGCAGCGCGGGTGCACACCGCCACGGCTCCAGATGCGCGTCAGCTGCTGGCTCGTCGCCCACGCTCGTCAGCTCGCACCGAACACGGGAAATCTTCACACCGAACCCGCACGCGCCTTCTGCTTCGTTGCCGAACGTTGTCTGTGAACGTCAGACATTTACGTGAAATACTCGAAATCAGTTTCACGACAGACCACGAAAGAGATGACGATGGCGGGATGAATTTCACTCGTCCCTGAACGACTGGCCGGAGGATGTTACTGAGAGAGAAAATTAGAGGGATATGAGAAAGGTATTTACTCAGTAAATCAGTACAGGGTGATGATGATAATAACTCCTCTTCCAACAGGTTTTAGCAGTTTTCTACACTGTTCAGAACATTGAATGTTTTTTAAATGTACCAATGATTGCACTTGTTGGGAAGTAAAGATAAGTTTGGAAATGATGGAAAGCGTACTGAACCAAGCTATTGAGGATCAGCAACCTCTCAGTTAAACTACAGTAACGCAATACTAATTTAAATACGCAAGGCCATAGGTAAATAGATCGCCGGGGGACGAGCGGTACGGTAACATATTTTAGCTTCTTATAGCATACAGTTATAGATGGATGGGAGTAAATTGAAAAGGTTGTAGTAGTTTTTAGTTATGTCTTTTGTAAAGAACTTTCCCAAAGCAAAAGATCTGTATACCTGTACATGACATCCAAGAATAGGGCGGGCCACGAGTCGTAGGCATGGTTCCCGCGGACAAGGAGCTCGCTGCTCCGTGGTGGGGCACGCGCGTCCCGGCCATACCGCCGCTGTCAGGTGTTGCCTGCAATACACACACACATAACATATGAATGTATCCGGGGCAGCTATACAGTAAAACCTATCCCTTATAAACGCACTGAATGTCAATGGTAAAGGAAACTAGTAAGACAAAGAAGGATACTGGTTGCAATGCTCCTATCATAGGGGTGATTCCGTGCGAAGACTCTGAATCTCTACTAAAATTGGTGTCCTTTAGTTGCCTCCTAAGACACATGCAGGTCATGTGGTGTTTTTACTCGTCTTCTAAAGCAGAAACCACACGATAATAGGTCTTACGATATAATAGCTCACATTATTAGCTGGAAATATTTCTTTAGGCCTCTATAATGCTATATTTATGTGTGTCAGTGTGTTTTGCTCCCACGTAAACCATACATACAGCTAAGAAGTGGGTTACTCGTACGAGTGCTATGATATGGTCCTACGACTTGGGAGTCTTCGAATCGAAGAGTAAACATGTCCTTAAGAGATCTTCAAAGTTGTCGCTTACTTGTGTTTGATTTTATAGAGGACATATCCAAATGAGTGTCAAATCAAATCAGTTTGACATTAAACTTGGCGAACTGGCCCCTTTAGGATAGAGATAGAAGATAGATAGGCGGACATAATATCTTTCAGAGCCCAACTGAAACCAACCAACCAATTACTGTTACAGCTCCATGGTTTTTTGTTTCGTTTTGTGTATATTTTCTATACCTGGTTCGTCGCATGTGTCTAGCGGAGGATGCGTCCCCGCATGTGCACGCGCTGTCGTCCCACGCGCCCCACTCCCCCAGAGAGCAGTCCACGCCGCACGGCACGTAGCACCACGACTCGTGCGCTTCAGATGACGTAGTGTTCTACAAACAAGTTGTACTAATTAATAATTTCGCCACCAGTAGGCTTCACTGGTAAGAGATCCCAGAAATATGTATCTTTTCCCTTTTGTTATAAGATACTATTTGTCTCGTCCCAATAATGTAGTAGCAGCACTGGTAGGAAGTAGTAACTGTGTTTTAACAGCGCGCATTATTACAAAAGAAAAGAGTACCTTATAACAAAAGGAAAAAGAGACATTTCTCGGATGGAAGACGGAGAGTGGCGAATATTTTCGTGAAACATTGAAGGAATATAGGGAGAATTTTTGTGGACCAGCGTCTTCTTCACTTAATTTTTGATATTACTCTTGACTCGCCAATAAAAAGTATTAGCTACGGACTGACATATTTTAAAGCACGATGGATTGGTTGTACTGATCTTCATGGCACCTAATACTACAAAATGTTTAGGATTTGCGTGGTTGACCCAGATATAATTATCAGCTTTACTTTGTTTGCCTGCCTTTGTCGTGCGGACTATCACAATTGACAAAATTGTTTCCCAGGGTGGAAAAGACGGGTGTTGATCTCACGTCTTGACCTTAGTAAACCTAAGTTCAACTTACTGGGCAGAAGGAATCGTTGACAAACACTCCATCACTCCGCAGACATCTTACAGCTCTTCGTTTGATACCTTCTCCGCATGGAGATCCCCCTGAAAATACGAATAAATCAATTAGGTACATTTTATGCTTTCTTTTCTGGAATACTAGTGTATTCTATTGTAATAGTTAACGATAATGAATTTTTAATTTATGCAGGTAGCTTTTGCAATAATCAAGGTAGCTTAAAGTTTAATTTTCGAACGTATTAGTATAAACTGTAGTACAAAATTGATTTCAAAATACACAAAATGAAACAAAATTATTTGGATAATTAGTTTTGGATCAGTACTGTGTGACTCGTGAAGTTTCATCACAATGAAATGGCAATTTAATTCGTTATTCGGATTCATTATACCCAGGGGTTGACAGTCGTCCCACGGCGAGACATGCCATGCGAAGGCGTGTGGCGAGCAGGGCTCCGCTGCTACCAAGTGAGGACAATCAGCTCCTCCTTCCTCGGCGGGGCGGAGGACCACGCGGGTGCGGTCGCGACGACCGCCCCATTTCGTCTGCAAAACAATATAGGAAAAATTGGACCAATTTTTGTAGTACTTGAGGCATATTTTAGGTTTAAAAAAATGTAAGATGGGTTTGCACTTGGCTTTCATTTCACCTGACGATAAGTGACGATAAGGCCGATGGGTAAGCGTGCGCATCCGGAAGCCTCAATCTAATGAGGAGCTGGTTATGCTATCTTTTATATCGGAACACAACAGTGCTATTAACATTGCTGTTTGGCGGCACACTTAAGGTAACATGGAAGTAGCTAGCCAGGCGTACATAAAAAATGCCCTATACACAAACCAAACCGAGTACCGATAGACCACTAGGAATCGAACCCGGGACTTCCGGAGGCAGTTAGATTAGAGGTTTGTGGAAAACAAGTACATTAACTTTGGCCAACTTTGAAATACAAGAATGTTTTTTTTAATATCATGATTGGGTGGGAAGCAACAGATTAAAAATAAGGATTTTAACCGGCGACACAAGTATAAAATGTCTACGAAGCTATTGATGATCTATTTTGCAGGAATCTAACCTGCTCACATGGACTCCAATCGCTCCAAGCACTGACCACGCAGTCAGACGGGCACGGCGCGCGGCACGTGGCCTCGCGCGTGGGCGCCGGCCCCGCACCCGCAGCCTCGCACGACCCGTCTTCCAGACGGTTGCCCTCGCTGTCCATGCAGCTGGTGGATTAGGTTATCTTAGTTTATTGAAGGGCAGGAAGGAAGGAAGGAATTATCTTAGTTTATTCAACTTTATCTTATACAGCGTGTTTATATGGGCGTATTATTTATCCAGATATAGTTTACGACAGGACAAATTATATGTGAAAGCAATTTTGTTAAATAGCTTAATTAATATTTAGTAATTTTTTAAAGTACGACCGAGCAGCAATGTATTGCGTCAACTTGTCTTGACAAAGGATAAACGGTTTATTGAACTGTCATGACATGACGTGTAAAAAGAACTGTCACTCAGTCGATAACTTTAGATGTAATGAATACATTGCGTGTTCAATTATTTTATTATTTTGAATGAAAAAAAAACCCCACACAATTAACGAAATTTATGTAAATGTGTTGTTTAGGACCAACACTTATTGCAATCAAAATATACGCCCGAATGAAATATACGCGATGTGTTATAAAAATAGCCCTTAGATATCTTTTATGTTATAGACTCTAAACATGATGCATTTATGTCACACAGTTCCGGAAGTCTTAAAATGCGTAATTACAGTCTGATTTATCAGGGCTTCGTTTAGAATCTCCATGCAAAATTTCTTTTACCACATTCTTTATAATGTAGGGACATGGAATTGAACTCGTAATGTCGGGACATTGATATTATTACGCAACTAATGGTCCCTAGATGGCGCTTTGAACAATCACCAAAAAAGTTTGTAAAAATGACAATTGTGATTCACTGTGAAGGTGTACGTTAACAAAAAAATTCCCAAAATTATGTGTTATATTAATTATTATATAAATATATTATATAAATATGTGATATTTTTAGATAGTTGCTGCACAAAGCATTAGCTATCTATTTTTAAAGATTATGGTAAAATAAATTACTATGAATTTTTTTTTGTGAGAATAACAATTATATGGCGATATGATTGTTACTTTTTGTGAATGGCTACGATCTGTAAAATTCTGAGTAGGTACAATATCCTTGTAGACTATGTAGAACAAAATAGTAGATTGTTCAAGGCACATACGTAACAGTCCGGTTGATGATCGCTCGTCCGCAGAGTGTCCGCCTGGGCGTGCAAGGGGCCCACTCGCCGACATGCCACCGAGGGCTGGGCACCTCGCAGGTCGCGCGCTGCAGAGTCGCCCCGCACTCGCGACCTCCCGCTGATCCTTCTTCTATCACCTCTCTGTACAAAACAGTAGGTTATAGACGATTCCGACATTATAGAGTGATTATTATAATAGTAAGAGTTTATTTCAGCTAAACCATACAGACAAACAGTCCATATACATTAAACTTGTCCGAAAATACAGACATTTAAAAAAAGGGGCTAATACAGTCTTTGTCAAAGTGAACGATAACGTCCCCTGGTGGGCTCTGTCTGTCTGTCTGACTGACTTGACTGAAGACTGTCAGGGGGCAGAAGAAAGCTTCGAGGAAATTAGGGGGTGTTAAGATGCATCAGCATGGTGAGGAATCACTCTCACTAATGAAACGATACGATAGTTTTGAAGGAAATACAATTTTATTAGTCTTAGATTTTAATCTTTAATTACTCTTTCTCTATGATATTCATCATTCCGTCATCCTTCACTTTAGACAAGCTTCAAAGACCAACCATTTTTACGTCAATAAAAATACTTTTACGAAAAGGGCAGTATTCTATTATATTTAATGCCCGATTAAAGAATGAGGCCAAGCTATGAAAATCTGAAAACCAGAGACACAGATATTTAGATACAAAGTTTAGGAGATTTATTGACTTGGATGGATGTGAGTTTATGGGAAAACGGAAAGACGATTGGGCTTCGGATTGATTGGTGTTACGCACCTAGTTCTGAACCTGAACGCAGCCTTGGACCCTGGCTCAGCCGCGCACGGGCCCCACTCTCCCCACGCACCGACCGCGCAGTCTCGTGCGCACCGCACGCTGCACGCGCCGCGCAGGAGCGACGCGAACTCATCGTCGTACGTGTATCCGTCCGTTGAGGCTTCACGTACGCGACTTGGACCTACAGCACATTGTGGTAAAAATCAGCCTGACGGAATAAAAATATTGATTTAAATAGTAATAAAAAGGTTTTAATGATAGAGATGAAAAGCAGTTCTTGAAGCATGGAAGCGGTAGATATACATTATATATCTAATTAATTTCTGTTTTGTCATTGGTTGTCAAGTAGGTATATATAAAGTGTCTTCTTATATCACAATATCGAACTTACATTTTTGTTATAGCATTGTTCGGTGACTTTACCTGTTATTTATGATTTTTAGTATGTAAATTATTCATATTCTGTACGAAACCCTCGGTGCGTGAGTCCGACTCGCACTTTTTTTTAATTGAAGATAGACCAACACTTGACCTCAATCTCACCTGATGGTAAGTGACGATGAGGTCGACGATGTTACGTGTTGGTCTAGAACAAGGGTGGCGAAACTTTACGTATCAACGTGCCATTTTTCAAAAGAACTGTTTAATGAGGTCATAGACGTGCCATCAAATAATTTTGACCTTATGATTATTGGGGAAATAATAAATACTATAAACTCAAAACTCTTAATTTACTTTAAAAAATCGGAACATTTTGCAATGTTTCATATATAAGCGTATAAATTATTACGCGATTGCTAGTCATATAATCAAAGTTTTTCGTAGTGCATTATGAATTTCGCGGACAGTGACGTGCCCAAAATATTGTGTCGCGTGCCGTTAGTGGCACGCGTGCCAATGGTTCGCCATCCCTGGTCTAGAAGGTGCCTATTTACTCTTGAAGATTCCCAAGTTGTAGTTTTCGGGGAACACTTGAACGGGACTATTTCATAGAATGTCAGGAATATGGGAGTGTTTATTGATTTTATAATACCTATAAAGGTTAGGAGTAGCACACACTGAGGCTCACCAGTAAGAGGATGATATTTCTTGCAGACATCCATCGGCACATCTCGTCCTCCAACCATGCAGCGAGCGGCCCGCAGCGCTCTGCCTTCTCCACACTCCAAACTGAAATGATACGAGTATATTATACAAAATAATGTGTTATTTTGTTAAACGTTCAGTCCCAGATAGTCCTTAACTTACCCTATAGGTAGGATGCAATCTGAATCTGCCGGCAGAAGTTCCAACGTCACGCTCTTGCAAATACAGTTTGGTATATCAGGTTCAGCAGCATCCAAAAATCTAGAAATCAGAATTAGACATTAGTAAATATTGGATAACCGTAGACGAACTAAGGTCACCGACATAGATCGACGAGTCAGTGAGCTGAAGCGGCAATGGGAAACGTCTACCGGGCCGTCCCCCTACTAGATGGACCGACGACCTGGTTATGGTTGCAGGGAGTCGCTGGATGCAGGTGGCTCGGGACTGGTCGATGCGGCGTACCATGAAGAAGGCCTATGTCCAGCAGTTGACGTTTCCCGGCTGATGATGATGAAATATTGCACTGAAGCGCAATGGTCCTCCAAAAATTTAAGGCCACGGGGCACTCAATCCTTAAACGTTTAAAACCCTTCACCATCCCATGAAAACAATTATCATCATCATACTTTTTCGCGGAACTCGTGATGATTTTCTACGGACCTCATATATAACTATCTACACATCCCACCGATCTAGTATACCTCACCTCTCCCCGTAAGAAAGTTCTGCTCAGGGGAGAGAGACAGAGAGAGACACTCACACTGGCGCGTGTATACAAACGTAATCCGTTCGATGTATGGGAATAGGAACCAATATCACGACATTTATTTGAAGTGTCCGGCCTGTGACTTGGAACACATTTTAGGGATTTCTGCTGAAGTCGTAGTAGTGTCAGATTTATTAATACTCACCTCAAAGGGTCTGCGCAAATGGTGTCGCAAGTGAAGCTTATTGGTGCCGTAAAGTTGCAAGGTACTTCACAGCTGGCGACCGAGCGAGGGACCAGCTGGCCAGCGCACGCGCCGGCTTCCACCCGGTGCGAGTCTGAGCCGCACCAAATACCTGTAGGAGGAGGGTGAATTTTCTGTAGCCAAAATCTTTAAAAATATAATACCTGGATTTGTGTAGTAGCTATCTAAAAATAGGACATCAGATTGTGATGTCGCGAAATGAGTATCATTAACATACAACTTCACAGTGAATCACAATTTTCTATTCAAACACTTTTTTTCGATTACTGTTCAAAGCGTCATCTATGAAACATTAGCTGTGTAACGGCTGTTGTAGCTAACTATAAAGTTGTAAATTAATGACATTTATTTCGCGACACTATAATTTCATCTGCTATTTTTAGGTAATTACTTTTCAAAGCCAGCTATTTTAAAAGATTATGGCAACATAAATTTAGTATGGAAACATTACGAGAGGAATAACGTTAAGATATTTGTAGCAGCTGTAAGCCTCAGGGGCTCAAGCCTTCTCTCCAACAGAGAGTGTATGAGATATGAGTCCACCACGCGGGACCAGTGCGGATTGGTTCTAACAAATCTTTGAATTTCTTCTCAGGAGTGGGCAAGTTGCCTCGCGATGTTTTCCTTCGCCGGAATAACATGGCTCCCATTAAATGGACTGAAAACTTTCATGTAATTCAAACAGGTCTGAGTTTAACATTGGAAGTTTTCTGGCCGATGACGGTCTTTGTGAAGTAGAAGACCATCGTTGTCAGTTGCATTATCAGATAATCCACTTACTTCTTACTCGAAATCCTTGCCCGCACGAAGCGCGCGGCTGCAGCCGGCAGGTGCTCCACTCTCCTGCGACCCAGGCGGCGTCACGTGCGCTGCAGGATCTCGACACGGGGCAGTCGCGAGTTTCTTGCAGCGGTCCGCAGTTTGGACCCCCGCTAACCTTGCGTACACGCACTTGCTTTCCAGGATCTGAGGAGCGGATTGGTACTAACATGTGATTTTTACTCGTCTTTATTGCCTGATATAGTCTAGATATTTATAAAAAAACTTACTGCAAGTGTTCGGACAGGGTGACCACGGCATCCAAGCTTCAACTCTGCAACCTCGACGACATCTTATCGTGCAAGGGCGTCGGGATGACGGCTTACGAAGAGGGGTGCACCTGTTAATAAATTTGTTTTGAATCAAATTTCAAAGATAACATCAAATTTCGGATAATTAAAACAGGTGCACTTACAATACATCTCTAACCACATCCGCGTTGTTCTGAACGCACATCACGTTTCTAGTCATCTCTCCTTCTTCGATGCATGGCTCTTCGTCATCGCTCTCGTTGAAAGTTTCTCCTTCCTGAAATCGATTGTTTCATAAGAGACAAAATTTTCACGAATGGTAGGTAATCGTTGGGACACTAATATTCTTCAACCTTACCAAAAGATCGGTGTAGTTGTCGGCAGGGATGTAATCTTGTCGTCGTCGTTCACAGGGACCCCAGGGGGTTGCCAGCCAAGAGTAGGAAGCGCACGCGTGAGTGTTGCACGTTTCGTTCTGGATAAGCTGCTCTTCAGGTGGACATGGCCAACCATCTATGAAAAATACATATTAATGAATATAGTACATGCTCGACATTAGAGTCCTCCATTATGTGTCAAACACAGAAGCTGACTTGAAACAAAAGCCAGTGATGTTTTTGAAAGTGAAGAATTACGAAAAATACGAGTATGAAACTCACTAGGAAAGGGTAAATGATGATAGGTCTACAAAACGAACACGACATGGCCAAAAACAGGACAGAGATCCTTTGGCAGATCACCAGGAAGATGGTACGATGACAGAGCTAAGACAACAATCAAAACCTGACTGACATTGTTAAATAACTGTAATAAGCGGCGATGAAGATGCGGAGTGGGCGGAAGAGGTTTAATGATGATTACGAACAAATACAATAATTTGGTACTGACTGGGAGACGAGTGTGCTAATATGTGCCTCCGCCGAGTGGTTGTCGGTCTGGGGTGGGGTGCGGCACAAGCAGCAGAGCACGGCGCCCACGGTCCCCAAGCTGACACCACGCAGTCCCCTGGACAAGCAATACGGCATCGCTCGCTCCGAGCCGGCGCACTTGTCCCACTGCACCATGCACGCTGTGCTTCTTTCTGTAGGGAAACATTCAAGAAGTCTTGTAGCTTAAGGTTCCTAAAAACTTTATTGTCAATATGTAGTGGTGTGACTGGGCAAATAAAGACCTGCGACAACAATGTAATTAAAATAGTTAGCCTTACCCCATCATGTCCAACGCATCGTAGTTCTCTGTTCCGTCTCCCCGGTCCGCAAGTAGTGTGGGGCTGGTTCAATACACAAGGTCCCCATGGCAATGCCTTCCATGCAGCACAACGAGGGGTGGAGCAGGTCCGTTTTTCTTCAAGAGGTGGGCAGGGTGCTCCTCCACCAGATGCCGCTGATAGAACCCGACGCTTTCGTACACTGTATCCTGAGTTAGGCAACAATATTCATTTGTTATGCAAGGCTGCGAAATTGTTGTTTGGCGTGGGTTCTAAGCGTAGCAAGGGTAACAAAGCACGACACGCAAAACAATTTTTTATCTCACTACAGCGAGGAAAATGGCAGATTAAAGGAAAACAGTTGATCATAACAAATTCGTTTTTATTTATTCATATTTATTGTTCATTGAGGTACTTCGAAGAAGTGTGTATCCTACATTAAATTATCATAGTCATGTTCGAATTTCAAAACCTCTTGCCACGTTAGCGTGGAGAAGAGCTATTCCTCGCGAATTTCAAATAAATCCATCCATTTCATTTAGTCGTCCATACAGTGTTATTGAGAGTACTATCAAGCAAGGTAATTCTGTCTTACCAGTAGTGGTCAGCTGCTGCACTGGAAATAGCGGGCACCCATCAGTAGGCTGGCAAACTCCCCATTCGCTCCAATCACCTACTTCACAGTCACGTGGACATGGAACCTGGGCATACAGAATTTGTTAACAATAAAGAAAGAGACACACATATTTGACAAAATGAGACACGATAACAATGCCTAGCTTTTAAAGAGACCTTCTAAATGGATAATGTGCTTACCTCACAAGGTTGCACAAGCGTAGGCATCGGCGCATGAGCACATTGTACCGGATGTAGCTTTCGCCCGTCAGCGCGGACGCAGGTTGCTTCGCGCCGCTGTATGCCGCCACCGCAGCTTGCTTCACTGGGCTCCTTGTCATCGACATCATCAGCCAGGTCATCATCGTCGTCGTATATAGCGTCATTAGCTTCTACGTCATCATCATCATTAGCTGGAATCAATTATAAAATAAGTTTACAACTAGTGCGTATTTTCTAAAATATTCTATACTAGCTTTCACCCGCGACTTTGTCCGCGTGTACTTCAGGATTTATTCTACTTGTCCGATAGGCATAGAAGGCATCTATCTCCATTTCCAGCATATGGTACAAAATAGTGTTTATTCTGTTACGTAGTCTAATAGTTTAAAGAAACAAAATAAATGTAAATATCTGACGTAGTAGACATTCAAATAGTCTTTACACCAATATTATAAACGCGAAAGTTTGTATATACGAATTTACATATTCTATGGTCGGTTGCTAGGCAACGCGTTTTTGTTATGCCAAAATTGCCCATGTAATCCCGCTAATATTATAAGTGTGATTTTGGACAATTTACACAATATATCTTTATAAATTATAGCCTATATGTTATTCTGAAGTATAAGCTATATTGTTCTAAAGTTTCATTCAAATCCATTCAGTAGTTTTTCCGTGAAAGCGTCACAAACATCCAAACATCTAAACATCCAAACTTTCACACTTATAATATTAGTAGGATCATTCTGTTAATCTAAATCAGTGGTTCCCAAAGTTGATTGAACCGCGACCCACTTAACAAAAACTTCCAAGTTCCAACTTCAAACTCACCTCTTGACTGTCATGAAGAAAGAACTGGCATATCTATATGATTGTTCAAATAAGAAATAAAAGTTCAGCTGCATTGGAAAATTTTAATAGTTAAATACGAGCCCGCCCCGTTGTGTCAATTCCCGTCCCATGATGTCCAGCTATCAATATATCGTCCTATTTTTAGGGCCCACCCAAAAATTTGCTCATCACTTGCAAAAGCTGAGCTAGTAACTTACATGGCAACGGAGTAGCTGGTAGTTCAATGGAGACTTTACACTGACCCCAAGGCCCAGGGGACCAGTGTGCGCTCGCTTCTAAGGCAGCTGGACGCACTTCCTCCACGACGTCACATTCTTTGCCACCTCCTGACACGAACATAACAAGCATTGGTATTATCACTTGGCTGTCATCTCCTCAAGCTGATGAGGGGCTGGATCTGCTACCTTTCATACCGGAACACAACAGCGCTATTAACACTGCTGCTTGGCGGCAGACTTAGATAACATGGTGGTAGTCAGGCATACAAAGAAAATGTCCTGCCACCAACCAAACCGAGTCTGGCAGGGCCACTGTGAATCGAACCCGGGATAGCCGGATTGTATTTTTTAACAATTTCATCTTGTTTGATTGAGGCTACTCTTACCTTGTGGCAGCTTTCTGAGTCGTCGTGTGCGCACGAGAGCTCCGTCAGTGCGAGGCCGCCACGGCAGCCACTCAGCGAGCGAGCACTCTTCCTTGACGATACACACGCGAGTTGTGCCTATCAATTCCATTATTCTATGGCCGCAGAATCTAGAAACAATCGTAAACAGGTTCGTGATTACAGTCTAGATAGCCCCCTAATAGCTTCGTCGATTGTCCTTGATTCATATTCGAACTCGATAGCGAAACCGGTGATATAAAATACGTAGTTACCTTCGCATAGCTTTATCATAAGTCTTTGGAAGCACCTTGACGATGTAATAAAGTAAGTTCGACTTATTGGGCTCGTAATATTCAAATTAGGCAATATTCCGCGCCGGTGGTCTCTTAGAACTCTTCACAAAAATATTCCGCTACTAACACTAAAACTTTTCCGCTTTAAACTTGTATTCGAAGTGCCATGAGATCGATGCTGGACAGCGAGTTGACCTAGTTTCAAGAGAAATCGAAGGATGCACGGGTCGGGAATAGTGATGATGTGCAGATTGAAAAATTTCCGAGATGGATAGTAAAATGTGGGGATACCTTGGTCTTATCACAATACACTAAGAAATAAAGCACACCCGAATGCTAAATAACATAAGGTGCGCTTGCAAGGGAACTCGTTTAAATATGCGGAAGAAACGGCCATGCCTCTTAATTGTGTTGATTGTGAAGTTTTATCTCTCACAGATCACATACTTGAGACCGACAGATTGAAGAGTTCAGTATACAATATTAATAACTAACTGATAAATCCCATTTCGTTATGAGAAAAAGGCTTTGGCAGACAGACGGTGAGCAAAGAGAAAGGTTAGTAATTTTTAATATAACTTTTATCGGCGGTATCGCCATACTCACATAGAGGCGACCATGGGCCCGTTCATCTTCCTACAGTGCACGTCCCGGTGCTGCAGCCCGAGTCGAGGAGTGTGCACCAAGGACTCAAAGCCGAGCCTTGAGAACCTGTAATAAAAACAGCAGAGATAGATAAAACAGAAACTGACAAAAACACGTGAAGTAGTAGTGAAACACAATGAAAGTAGTAGTGAAACGTTTAATTATTGCGTGCATTAATAAGCATTTTATTTGTGGATTTTTTAAAAGTATGATGGTTTTCCACTTGGGCTTCATCTCACGTGATGGTAGTTGTCGACAGGCGTGCGCACCTAGAACTCTGAAGCTAATGAGGCACTGGCTCTGCTATCTTTCATACCGGAACACAACAGTGCTATTAACACTGCTGTTTGACGATACACATCGATAGAAAATACCAACCACCCTACCACCAATCATAAAGAGTATCCCCGCTGGGATTCGAACCTGGGGACACCTCCGGATTATTCCAACATTTAGCCATTAGGCCACAGAGGCGGAATTTTTTTGGTGATTAAAAAAACTGCTGTAGTTTGAAACATATATAGTTTTTTCCCCATATAGTCGTTACTTAATCTTGTACCATCAATAAATATATAAATATCTACGATTTTTTAGCTAATCTCTAAAGTTTTGGGGAACGGTGTTAATTTCAAGCATTTTTATTATTAGAAGTCGGTATGAAACGAAATTGAAACGAGGGAATTCGGCCTGTCCTAATTCATCGTGCACAACTAAACCATCAGGGTGTTATGTTCCAAAATTAAAGAATCTAACCTAACCATTTCGCGCAGGACATGATATGAAAATGAATCAGGAAAGCCTTTTAGTACATTAAAATGAAGCCCTAAATATACCTTTATCTTACGTGTATATGGTCTACTTTTGTATGTATTCGTGGAGGTAAGGTAAGATAAAGTCATACCCTCCGCCCGCCCTGGAGGAATGCTCGTTCTGGTTTATAGGGGTGCATTCGCTCCAGCGGCCCGCGAATATAATGTAGTCTCCGAAGCTCTCGATCGCCGCCATTTCTGAAACAACATCAGACACAACAATCAACTTCTGGTTCCTATAATACCCATCTTATCAAATATTGTTTTTATGCCTATTCTTCTAAGGTTTTGTATTCTCTTTTTGTCCTACATCACGACACTGAGATCAATTCTTTTCTATATATGGCAATACAAGCGAGATTGAAGGGAGCAAAATTACAGTCAATGCCTTCTGAGACACCCCTAACAAAGCCTCAGCACTGTTGACATCCCTGAGATTGTAACGACTCAAGACGTATTAGAAATTGCAGAAGCCATTGCATCGCCTTATAATGGCGACTAAAGCCTAATTTAATTGATTTTTTCTCATTGTTTTAACACAATAATATGCACAATTAATCAATCTGATGGTACGTTGAATATATCACTGGTATGAATATACCACGAAATTATGTATAAAAGATGTATAGTCCAAAAAATTGATCCAAGATGCCCATCGCAATCGTCACGGCCGTTTTAAACAAAGCATACAAGCATACTTAGTAATTAATTTACCAGAATTCTCGTTTGATCATATACCCAGTACATTTTGAAATATTCTTTCAATTGCGAACTATTTTCATTTATTTCATTTATTTGCCACTTAAACGTCGGTATATTTTTTTATCTCGTCAAATACCTCTTGAAGGCTTACTTAACTTATACAGCAGGTCTCATTAAAGTAAAGTCTGAGTCTTCAAAGTTAATTTGTGAGTCGAGGGAATCGACCCCACTTCCTTTGAGGGCTCGAAGCAGAGAGGAGGTACAATTACCGCGGCTCCGATTACCAGGGAGTGCCTATTTTGTATGGTTTCCTATACGAAGTCCGGTAACTGTTGTTTGAATAGCCCAAGTAAAATTGGAGGCTAATTAATATTTAATAGCTTCTTTTTTATGCTTTGCCACGTTCCGCTGACAGACTGGTCTCCTTCCAAATTTAAGTTCTTGATTTTCTCTTAATTCTCCTTTTACGACACTCATCATAGGTCGGTAGGTCTATTCTACAAATGACTTCAGAATATGTGGTACACTAGCCCAAGTCAATTTACAAAAATCTAAATGCTTTATCTCAGGTACCATTAATAATTTTTTACATATGTCAAAAATGACGATGTTTTATGTCAATGTTTTTCTAAGATGTAATAACACAAACATAATTTTTGTTCGAAATTACTTTCATAAATGCTCCTAGATTACTTTTTAAATTTTGGGGTCCCTGTAAGGCATGAATGGTCCCTGGTCGAACAAGTTTGGGAACCACTGTGTTATACTACATCTGTATATTTTATATTGGTATTCAATCGTTTTAAGAATCGTTGCAAAGTTCGAGAAGTGACGTAAATTCAAGACAAGAGAACTACTATTTGGGAAGCATTGCTCGTTCTTCGAAGCCTTTTGTTACAATAAAATCAGGTCTGTAAGGGTCTTCCGACCCTTCGCCAGCTAACCTCGCTAACAACTGAATATTTGATACGTAACGTGGGATTCACAGGTCCTTGAAACTTGAAAACTATTTGTGGTTTTGCGTACAACGTACATTCCTTTTAGAAAAGCACAATCGACGAACTAGACGTATAACAGTGCTTCTATGTCTAGAGTTCTGGAAATAAGCGAAAAAAAGTAACGTTTCTGTTAATGTCAACATCTGCCAAATGGGATTAGAAAATAAAAAAATCTGTAATCTTAATGTATGATGCATTTATAATGGTTTTGAACTTGGCCTTCATCTCACCTGATGATATGGTGTGCGAGCTGAGAAGACGATAATCATATTCAAGGACGGAGTAAAACTGAGTTTTGGGTAGTTTTGCCACAGAGCAGTGCTAACAAAACAGCTGTTGGGTGGTAGACTTAGATAACATGGTGGTAGCTATAGCTAGTCAGACCCTATCACCTTCTGCTACCACCAACCAAACCGAGTACCGATACCACTGGGAATCAAATCCGGGACCTCCGGATAGTTATTCCAACATTTAGCCATTAGGCCACGGAGGCGGAGTAAATTTGAAAATAGAGAAATTATTCACTTCATTCATTTAATTTTCACTATTTCCAAATATCCGAAAACAATGTTGAGGCTGAATCTTAGCTAATATACATCGTGGTTAACCATGTGTTACCAAAAGCAATATATACGAAGCGATAAAAACAATAAATTCACACAATATACACTAATGTCGTATGTCGTCACAATTAGCTGGTACATTTTATGGAGCTCACATTTGTAAAGGCACAGGTTCCCCTGGCAATTTACGAACGTTGGAGGTTTCGTGCGGCGCGACCGTTAAATATACCTTTTTATATTTGTTCGGGTTACCCAATCTAGGCTTTTAGGGCTACCTGGTGTACTAATTTGTCCTAACCCGTGGTTAGCTATCGGTGGCAAATTCAGGGTGGGGTCGGTGTTATTAGGAAATGTATTTCGTGTAGTTTTTAGGGTTTCGTATCCAAAGCGTAAAAACTTGACCCTATTACTAAGTCTCCGCTCTTCACGAAGCTGTATCTCATGAACCGTCATAGTTAGACACTTGAAATTTTCACAGATGATGTATTTCTGTTGCCACTATAACAACAAATACTAAAACGCAGAATAAAATAAATATTTAAGAGGGCATAATACAACAAACGTGATTTTTTTGCCGTTCTTATAGAGGATGGCACAGAACCCATTTTTTGAAAAGTTTTTAGGGTTTCCAACATTTGATGAAAAGACGAAACATTTTAAAAAAATGACCCTGGTGTCTCTCTGTGTGTCTGTCTGTCACAGCTGGTCATCTCAGCACTACTAATGCTACCACATACCACTTGAAATTTGTGATTGTTATGGGAAATTATGACGCATCGGTGACACAAGAGAAACAGTAAATCAAATATTGAAAATTATTTGAAATTTCAAAGTTGATTAACTAGGTTTATAAAATCTTATTCGAGCCTTATATGTATTTATATATACCAGCGATCTCGGAGATGGCTCTAACGATTTCGCTGAAATTTGGTATGTATGGGTTTTCGGGGGCGAAAAATCGACCTAGATTAGTCTTATGTCCACGAAAACGCGATTTTTCGAGTCTTCATGCGGTTTTCTTTTGTAATCAAAATATGTTCGCTAATTTCACACACTCAGTAAACATTGCAGTCAAGCCAGGGCGCAAGATTAACGATCACATGGGTTGAAAGTTTTTACTTTTGTGTTTTTGTGTGTGTATTTCTTTTGACATTTCAAATATTGTACGCCTTCATGTAAGAATTGGAGAACCTCTTTAATATTTAGTTATACAACTAAGATCACTGTACCACTCAGTTCTGCAATAAATAATTCTGATTCTGAAAATGACTTAGTTCGCTCACGACAATTTGTTATCAGAATATCGTAATAGATATATATTCCAGTTTTTTTAGGCCAAATTAAAAAGAAATTGTAGTTTGGGCCAAAAACTCCGCCCAGGTACTGTCTATAAAAATGACTGACCCCATGGAGTACGAGTACATATCTAGATTCTTCTCTCCCCAAATTCCATAAAATCATCAAAAAACTTGGCAAACAAGCATAGTTATGCGACCGGAAAGTGATGGAAGAAAAATCTGTGAGTTTTTCCCAATTGTTTGGAACCCTGGGTGTGCGAGTCTGACTTGGCCGTTTTTTTAGTTTGACGTACTTTGTCCAGAAGTCGTAAACGTTGAACATTTACAGTCTTACCACAAAAAAGATAAACAAGCTTTAGACACACGTTTTGAAAAAATGTTACCACAAATGCATGTTTAGCCGATGTCAGCTTAGACACTGCTTAAAAGAGGGTATGCTGTTGTCAAAGCGCCCATACAAACGTAGTCCAGTCATATTTTGAGTATTAAGCTATGAAAATCTATGAAATTTTCAAGGCACAATCTAGAAACAAATATCTGTGTCGGTGGTGAGTCAGATTTTCGTTTAAATATATACTTCCAGAGTTACAGGGCGTCAAAGTATTGTATTTTTCGGTAATAAAAAGCCCCAACTTTGAACCTGTTTTACAAGAGTATGAATTAATTTAGAACAATTTGGAAAAAACACCTACATCTGAAATTTTATTAATATACTGTATTGAAAAAATGGCTACATAATATACTGTATCCTTCAAATGATCACTGGACTACGAAACATCCAAATAACGGGTTGATAACTTCGCGTAGTGTATGCTGTCTCACCGTACGAGCTCGGGTAGGATAGGGCTCGGAGAGGGACAGCTACAAAACAATGCAACCTTGAACGCGGCCACGTGGTCTTACCAACATAGCCTCTTAACATAAAACTTTAATTTGAATTGTAGCCTGTCATAACATTCTCTGCCGGAATTCGCAATAGATTTCGTAGACTTTGTTGATTTTAATGATTTTGAAGACGTGGAATTAATGGACAACTATCGTGACCGTTTTAACAGTGCGAATAAATACATTTGAACATTACAACGAGCGCAACTTTCGAAAACGCTACAGATTTAGTAAAACTTTCGGGGAAATTATTATTATTATTCATTTATTTCAGGTAACAATGACCCATAAGGATATATACAATACAATAAAATACATTAAGTTAAACTACTACACACTACAAAAATATTCTGCACACTTATTTACTATGGCACGTTGGTGCCGCTCTGGTGGTGTTGGTCGCTATCTTTCCTCTGAAGCGACGGGTCAGCTTGCAGGTCGGGACTCGAACCACGAACGACTTGAATGATGTACCGTGGCGTGACTCCAGCTGCGCCATCCTCACGGTCTAGTTGGACCTCTGCTATATATATTCTGTGACGTCCTGCATGGTGGTGATGAAATGTAGGCGTGACAGATACGTGGCCGTGGTTGGAACTTCAGCGCGCAGCAGGTAGTTGGGCCCTGTGGGTGCGGTTCCGCAGCGGTTCCGAGTCACTCGTTTACGGTACGCCTTTTTCGTCTTGACTTTCTGAAATACATCCTCGTCCGTGTCATCAAATCGGACGCGCGTCCGCTGCTGGCTCGTGGTCGTCTGCGCCTTCGGTAACACCGGCTGCTGGGCTTGAACAGTTCGTTTGTTAGCGACGAAAACCACTGAAGCAAAATCACGTCGCGGTGATTCAGCTTCTTTGTGTCCAGCAGCAAGCTGTTTCACTGGAGGCTGAGGAGGCTGGTGACGTCGACATGGTCACGGTGACGGGAGGCAGCTTGTGCAACTCCTTCGCTACAAACGTAGGCACGTCGTCAGGATCGGTCTCTTTAAGCACAGTGATGATATCCTGCAGGCTCTTCGGTGTCCCTTCACGTCTGTGTGACATCATCTGGTCGCTCTTATTGAGAGCCGCGTACTGCAGCTTCCTCGCCGCAGCTATGTCAGCCTCGCTGAAGCTTGACTTACATATCTGCAACGCTCTGACTTCGTCCATCACATCCAGCTTCTGTTGCAGGAACACGAGGAGTTCGCCAAGAGTTTTTCCTCGCCCATGACGCTGACGTCGCAGCGGCTAGCGCCGCGCTTCGCAATTTATAATAAAATAAACGTAGTCACGTCCACACGAAACCACGCATGACTCGAGACGAATAATCGTTGATATAATTAAGGACGATATTCCTCACGATAGCATAAACTATAGCTCAATTTTAATATTCGATTCACAGATTCGATTGAGAGAATAAAATTAACCTGACACCTGACACTGACCTCATGTCAGTGAAAATCACGTTCCATTGGATGTATAAAATTGTTTATTTAAAAAAGTTTAGCATTGTCAATCCACCAAATGTACGGCAACAAAAGCAAGCGTGCGTTTATATATTACATAAAGTATATATTTCGTATATTTTTATAATGTAGAAATTACTGAATCAAATCAATTTGATAAATAAAAATTATGTTAAATTTAAAAAAATGCTTTCAATGAAACGTTTTCTAGAGGTGTCAACATAAAATAAAGATACGTCAAGATAAATCGTGCCTAAGTAAACAAACGTTGGATATGGTTTTGTGGTAAACAAAATTAAACAATTGTCTAAGAAACAGAAAACAGAAACAGAAACTAATCTCAGCATCTGCTATGGCAGTAGCCATAGCGCTGGTTTTCAGAAAAGCCCTATATAGTATGTAAGGCATTAAATATATGTGTAAAAGAAGTGTATGTGTGACTATGCAGTGATTATCTTTTTAATACTGTCTAACTAAACTGGTATTTAACTGATGAGTTAAAATATTTTTTGTGGTAAGACTGTTATAGTTACGCTTCACTAATTTTTTCGGTTTTACTATATTTTATAAACAATTGTAGTTACTGAAAAATATATTTCAAGAAAGCATGTATGTTTGCATTTACATATTGTTACTACGCTCACCAGTCTGCCTGGCAGCATGATGATTATGGCAAATCTTCTTATGGAATTTCAACGAGGGAAGCGACGTTCATGCATGATGTGATATCAGTGAGACGTGGGATTGTAAGGACGTTTATCCTTATTGAATTGCATCCCTGTAATAAGCTAGATGACATCAGATCAGATTGTAGTTAAATTGTATTTAAAAATATAAAGGGCATAAAACTAATATACAATTGAAAATATCTGATATTTTTACCGGATTTTTACAGCATACATAGCCCGCAAAAATTCGAAAAATCTACTTAATTGAATTAAATTTTTTATAATAGAATTTGTTTTTTCATTACATTTTAAAGTTTTTTTAGTAAGGGCGTGGTTACATAAACATTATTATACAAGATAACTATTGTTAAAAGTTTCATACATTTTCAAATACAATGCTTAGCAGTTACGTCACCGATACTGTGTACTGATTTGTATGGAGCGTTTTTGCACCACGTGACAAATGTATCGAAAATCGTTGTCAAGACCATTTCTCTTTTCACAAGGTTCCTCGAAAGCATAATATTCTTTGTCATCTACCCAATTCCAGTAAAACCAAAAGTTTTTTTTTAAAACTTGACCAAAACCAAATTTTATATGAACTACCTACTCTATTAAACTGAAGACTTCACAGGGACAGGACAATATATAATAGACACTGTTTTGTTTTGTTGTGGTCTTCACAGCGAGTCGTAACTCCATTACCTAGGCGCCTGGGCGTCTGAGAAGCGAGCTCCCGGACTATAATTAATTAAGTGTTCCGCCGCGCTGTCGCTCGGTCAACGATGTTGTTTGATGCACAGCGGTAATAGCTTTAGATAGCTACTTGTTAATAATATATCTGTACAATCTTGTGACAGCCCTTGCGTGGTCTTCAGAAATTATAATGATGTACTTTTGTTGTGTGTCTGTGTCTGACCTAATTCCTTCATACGTGTTTAGTGGAACACGGCGTCTGGATGTTCTAATATCTGTGGTTCCATGGAATATTCCATTATAAAAATGGCTGCCGTACACAGCTATGTATCGAGAACAAATAGATTTCCCCGATAATCCTCTTACGTAGGACGTGGGTTTATTTATGTATACTCTCGAGATAGGATCAGAGTATCGCATCGGCAGATCAGGGTGCCCCTAATGGATTCCAGGAACCTGTTCTGTGCTATTCGTGGAGCTTGTTACTCATATAACTCGACTCGATCTCTTATCGCAGTGACAGAGGCGTGAAAGGCAAATAATGAGGTGTCTTTTATTCGAGACAAGGGCGCGTAGAAAAATAATAAGGATACAAATTGTGACAAAGGTAGGGCTTAAAGATTTGTCATCTAAAGAACTAAATTCTAACTTAAACCTGAAGTATGTTTTCATCTCCATCGTTAGCGAAACTGCGACAGGATTCTTCGATATTTACTTAGAATATTACATTAGTTTGTCATTGTATTATAGTCTACTTTTTATTGGACAAATAGTTTCCATGGGATAATTTTGGAAGTAGGTACTAACACAAAATATAGTCATTTATGATCCACCAAGTAAACCAGTATACACCTAATATTGGACACCTATAGGAACGTCTAAGTCTAGTATGAGACCGTCTATCCTCATACATAATAGTGGCACTATCTTGCAGAGTCCCGCAGGAGGTCTACTTATCTCGAAACGGTATTTGCATACAGATTTACACCGTAGACGGCGCCAGACTAGGATATTTCCATATATGAAGATCTGAGTAACCAGAGACGGATTTAGTGATGCGTTTAACAGAAGGGGTCATGCTGGCTTTAAATATTTTTGGCCAGTAATATTTCATCAATCTTTAAAAATGTTTATTCGGGTTTACTATTGGCCTTCCTCTCACCTGGTGGTGACGACAGGACCTTGAATGGAAAGCGTTCTTATTCAGAAATCTCAATCACCTAATAAACTAGGTGGTTTTGAGAGTAGTCGATGGCTAGGTTCTGGTTTTTATTTTAAAAAAACACTGTTAACTAATATTTTTGTTTCACATACAGCCACAGTACTATATTGTATGCCAAATTACTAATTAGAACTCTGTAAGTGCTGACTTGAAAAATTGTACGGGTAAATTAGATTCATTTTAGGAAATCAGGATAAACTTATTAAATAAAATTTGACATTGTACTCGATATCAAACAGCAGTAAAATAAAACTTATACCATTCAGACGTCAAAGTGTTTCAGAGACCATTGACGATAACCTGACTGAGCGGTGGACCCCCCTGCCCCCACCTGGATCCGTACACCCAGGTTCACATTAATATTAATTTAAAACGTGATATATTTGTTTGAACAGTAACTTGTGTGATAAAGCTTAGTGGTTCGCTGCGTCGAGGCCCGAGCTGGTTTATTTTTAGCTCTCAGCCAACGCTACTTTCTACTCGCCCCTACAATCTATTGGACTGATACAAAATGAACGAAACTACGATGAGAATTGAATTCTAAAGTGGTTTCTTGTGAAACTGTATTTTAAAATTCTAGAGAGCTCGTTCTATAAACTTGTTATAGTTGTCTCTTTCTTTGATTCATATTTTCTTTAGTTAAAGCTCTTTTTCAATAATATTGTGTTTTGAAGCGTGTTCTTTGTTTCATTTTTCATATTGACCGACTGAAATAATATTTTCTTATATAAAAAATATAAAATTTAGAATCTAGCCATTCTTTTGATTCTTCAGTGTCTCCCATGGTCTATTACTTCAATATTTGACAGAGCACATAACGTAAATTTTGTTTGAATGGCGATATTTCTATAGTTCTAGCTTGCTTAGCTACCACTAAGATATTTTAATCTTCCGACTGATAGTATTGGAGCCACTGTTGTGTTGTTACACAGTATATCCTCATGTTTTTCCGAATTTAGAATGGATACGGTATGGATCAAACGGCCTACCATTACTTAATTCTCAGATAGTATTAGCACTGTTACGGTAATGTTAAAACAGCGCACCGTAACTTCATTTTCATTGAATTAACGATACCGATCGATAACCATCCCGGCAAATCGCGTTATCGAACACCCGACGATAATTCAATGAAGCCCAAACCCGGCAATCGAACACCTACATTAATCCGAGATCTCCTTAGCCTCGCTTTTATTCGATCCACTCTTATTTAATTTAGGCTGTTTACCTAAACGCCTTTGCCTCGACTTCTCTTTAATTAAAAAAGTTGATTCAATTTTTCTAACACAATGAAACCTTCCGAGAGGAACTTTTGTCGTTGATTATCTCCGAGGAACTTTAATTGAGAGAGCGGAGAGTAATAAACATTTATCAAAGTTTATTAAAAGTTTTTCTTCTTTTTACTATGCTTAGCTTACATTCACCATTACATTGCACTTAGCTTTCATCGTCCTTCGTAGGATAAAAGAGTGCTCACTTAAATACAGCATTGCTGTGATATGGTGAAATGGTGGTAGTTAGCTAAGCGGACATAGAAAAAGCTTACCAAGAGCGCTCAAATCTCACAATAACCGTCAATTCAGTCTACAGTATTTGAAAAAGACGACAAAGTTATTTTATGGTTGTTAATTTTGAGACAAAAATATTAATTAAATTTTGCCGAGGCCGAAGTAATTCATGACAAGAAAAACTAAATCTTATTATCTTATAATTATCAATAAGGTATTCCACTCAGCCCTTAATTGTTCTCCGGAGGTGCGTCAACCAACTAACGCTGTAGTTATCGTAAATAAGACTTGCTCATGTATTCGCATGGCTCTTTAGTTGCGTAGTTCCGCTTAACTTGGGAACTTTTAGCCATACGGATTATAGAAGTAAATACAGAGCTTGGTGTCTCGTTCTCTGTAAACAAATTAGCCTTGTTAGCTTTAGGATGATCATATTGAACACTTGCCCGTACCCTGAGGGTACCACGGGTAAAATTATTTGCCCATGGTAGCAATTTTGTTAAATAAAGTGTTAATAATTTTTTAAAAGTACGACCGGGCAGCAATTTATTGCGTCCAAATTAACTTAACAAGGATAAATGGTTTATTGAACTGTCATGATATGACGTGTAATAAGAACCGTCAATGTGTTATTTAGGACCAAAACTAGTTGCCATCGAAACATACGTATGAAATATACACGCTGTATATTACTGAAAGAAGATGTGTTTCGATGACGGTTTCCGAAATATAATTTTAACAGATATTTTCTCATTCGTTCGAAGTTTCAAATGTACGAGTATCATTCTTTTCGTACACCCCGCTGAAGTAGGGTGATGATAAATCCCTGTAACATGACTGTAAAATCTACATATAAATTTACGCTTTACTTAATACAGATTATGAATATCTCCAAATAATTGATGCAAGTGTTTTTCCCTATCACTATGACCTAGTTAACCGACCGTACCTAGCATAAGTTAACTACACTTATGTGCTACTACTAAATAGCGTCTGTGATGTCATTGTAGATAGACCAAACAAATGGATTTCTAGTCTATAAAGTAAAGCGCCTACTGTTCCTGAGCTACTGCACCAGCGTGTACACCGTGGAGCTATGGTGTACTCACACGGCGGCGGCATTGAGTGACAAAGACGCGTGGCGCGCCATGCTCCGACTGCCGCGCTGCTGCAGCGCCAGCGCCATGTTCGCGGCTGGGCGGACGCCGGGATGGCAGACAGCGGTGCGCCACCATGAGAACAAAGGTCTTCTGCTCCAAGAACGAACTCGTGCAAGCGGCGCAAGCATGGTGGGCGAGCCCCCTTCACCGCAAGTGGCAGAATTACCATCGACCTATCACTTGATACTAATTAATTAATTATTCCATTATTTAAATATTTGACATGCTATTTTACCTTAGAAATTTAGAAACTTAGAAAAAATGATGCCAAAACATCATTCATAATTGTAATTGTAATTAAAAAAAATATGGACTGATAGTAGATAGATAGGATTAAATGATTTTCATTTCATTAATCTAAAGTTATTGGCGAAAATATCAGAACCACAAAATTGAAATTATTATATGTTTCAGCGTTATTACATCGCGGCAACTTAATGTCATTTCCATCGCGAAATAACACTTTATCATTTGAATCCATAACATTAAATTTCCCCTTTGCAACTTTGTAATTTACACGGCAGGGTCCGGAAGGGTCATTATTACGTGACCTTTGTTCCGCACAACTTGCCTCTTGTGCGACTGACAGCGTGGCTGCCACACTGAGTGTAAAGTTGAATTTTGTTATCGTACGAGTATGTTAAAGCCATGGTAGCTCAGGTACCTTGAGTAGGGCGTCAGTCCTTGAACAATCGAGCTCTAGGTTCGATCCTGGCTCGTACCAATGAGTTCCAATTTGTTATTTGGAATTTATGTCCGAATGATAACAATCATTACCATTGGCTTTTCAGTGAAGGAAAACATCGTGAGGAAACCTGCACACTCCTGAGAAGAAATTCATGTGTGTGAAATCTACCCATCCGCACTGAGCCCGCGTGGTGGACTATGTCCCATACATTCTCTGTAGGAGAGTAGGCCTGATCCCCTGCAGTGGGGACATCGAACCCAGACCTCGATTGTTCAAGGACTGACGCTCTACCCAACTGAGCTACCACGGCTTTGATGACTGGTTGATTATATGTGATGTGTATTGACAATGCAGAGCGGATGAAGATACTTTTATACGGTATCTAATCCGTGACCGGTCCGCCATCCCAACGACGCATCAGCGCCAAGAAGGCTAGTACCCGATCGAATGCTTAAAATTGGATAACCTCAATTATTCTTTCTTTTCTTAAGTCTTTGAGTGGATCCGTAAGCCCCAATCCACATCCAAGCGGGTGGAAGGAAATATCGAGTGCTCCGAGCCGAGTTCAGTGAACCGTGACCACTCAATGTGAGAAAGAAAGAAAAATAAATTTATTGCTTAGTATCAAAACAGAAATAGAAAAGAAACTGATATGCTGCAATATATAATTATGTATGTAGATCCACCGATTCTCTCAGTAACCATTATTTGTCTTGGGTTACTACATTTTTAATATAAAAAACTAGCTTTTTCTAGCGACTTCGCCTGCGTGGTCTTCGGAAAGTATCCCACGGGATTAACAGGTTACATAGATAGGGATTGAATGTAGCCGATACCCTTTCCCGACCCTTCAACTATCAGTATATAGAAAATCAAGTAATTCTGACCCCTGTTTACGACGGGATAATTGATGATGATGATGATGAAATACATTTAGTTTTATAAGCATGGATTGAGTTTCATGTAGGTAAGTTGTTTTGTTTTACCTCGTCATTTCAAAGTATCCATATTTGTGTGTCACTGAAATTTCGTTGCGGCTAACAACGCATCTGAGGCTACCAAACTCGATATTTTGGTAAATAGTTCCTCGTGTCAGTCTATATTGGAAGCTTATTCCTAAAGCCATTGTTCCCAAAACGGCAACTTCACGTAAGGGTCAATATTGTTAACGCAATAGAATATACGCCATTTTGTAATATTACAATACAGATTTTTTTTCTTCAAATTTGTATTGAATAATGTGTTTTGGCTTTCAAAAATCTATTTCAGAGATCAAAATATGTGGCAAAGTTTGGTTAGTGGGGCTTCATCTCATCTGATGATAAGTCCTTTAGATGGAAGGCTGCCAGCCCCTTAGTAAACCTGAAGCTAGGGCGTATTTGTTGATGGATGACGATATGGTCCCAGAATGAGAGCGTGCTTACGTGGGGGCCTGAATTTAATAACTAAAGTAATTAAAACAGTCGCAACCTAAATGCAAATCTGAGCCGAGTTGGCTGTGACACGAATATCGAGCGCCACTAGACTTGGGCTCAACGACCCGGCCGTGCGAGGGTGGTATGTAGGATTCATATCAACTTGGATGTTGCTGACTGAAGTAGCTGAAAACTATATGTTGCCAATGTCACCCACATTTATTCTTTTTTTAAAATTCTGCGCAAATAGACAAAAGCTCCTAGGATACACCACCTCTCCCCGCAAGAAAGTGCTCAGCATAAGGATTGGTTGTATGGCGCGCGCGTATAACATACAAATTTGATACAGGAAATCAAAGTACTAAATAATATAAAATTGAAAAACTTTATGAAACGATTCCTCTGTCAGAATAAGTCCAAGGACGCAAGGCTCAAAGTAGCTAAATGTGCAAATCTCTAGGCGCACATAAAATAAAACTTTTTGAAAAAAACTTTTTAATTTTTTAAAACTAACTCACACATGCGCGTTTATACAAACATCACCCGTTTCACGACATAATCACGACATATGTTTGAAGTATCCGGCCTGTGCTTTGATGTCACGACGTTGTCGTAGTATGTGGCTAACAGCTACCGCTTTCGTAGTCACTCGTAGCATATTCGTAGCCGCGTAGCATACAGCTACGGCGTAGCATAACATGGTCGATTTTATTTTCTAGGTACCAAAGATATCAATATGAAACTCTTTTGTAGAATTAATGCCAGTCAGCCTTCTCCTCACACGATTTAGAAGCTAGACTTGAATTTAGCTTATTTTTAATTGTTTTCAAGACACGAATACCACGCCCCCTAAAATCCGTCATCCAGCTAGTTGGTGGTTCCAGCAGGCACAATGTAATTATAGCCGTCGCACACAGATATTGCTGGGTCGCATTACATCCGAGCTGCTGCAGTAATGCCTCGAGCTGGCCAGGGACGGCGGCAGGGGGGAGATTTTGATATGAAATGGTATTTTTTTTGTAAGCGACAGGTTGGTTGCAAATTAGATATTAATAATCAAATTTGTACACTGTTACTGTTTGTCTATAATCGTCTATATAATATATTAATTTATACTCAAATAAAATTAAAATAAGTTAATGTTTTTCTAATAACATACTGTTTCGAGAAAAAAGTAGTGTCCACTAAGTTTTGGGAAAATTTTGCCTACTGATGTAAAATGAAGGCGAATGTCGTTATTTTTGGTGTAGGGATAGTTGAGCGGTTGGGAAAAGAAAAAGGCTTGTTTTATCTTGATTAAACAAGTAGTTCCTGTAGAAAAAGCGGGGGCAAAAGCTAGTACCCTTTACTCCCAATTTCAAGTCCTTACAGGGAGGCAGATTTAATAAAACACCAAAATATTCTTACCTTCGATAAAAATCTGCATATCACAAAAAAGAGAAACTACGAAGTTTCACGAACAAATCGCTGTGGATCTTCCCAGATTTTTTAACGACGTCTATGAGAGATTATATGTTTTTCTAAAGCCGCCACACGGTTACATATCTTGTTTGATCCTTGATACGTCCCTGTTGCTATGCTCTCAGTGCACTGGTAATGCAATCAGAGACGAGCTTCAAACATGTTACCGCACAACGCGGCGGTTACTGCCGGTTCACTGTGTGCGGCGCTCTATAACACAGTTTATATAGTTTACTTCATTAACCGAGAAACTGGCGCGTCTCAGAGGAAAAACGTTGAGAGGAGGAAGTTGGTGCTTCGCGAGACTTAAGAGGGGTTTAATAGATTTGCTACTCGGAGATAGAAGGACAGGAAAAATTGCTGACTGGAATACTTGTAAGATGTTCTGGCTTTATGTAATGAGTTTCTAGGTAGGTTAAGTAGTCATATCTGTTGATGTTGTGAATTAGAGCCATGATGACTTTCTATAGTTTATATAGGTGTATACGCACTTGGACTTGGAAATTAATTTTGGCTATTGGAGAAAATCAACTAATTTTAAAATTAAAATTCTCCCTCTAAGGGTGAACCTTTTAAGGGATTAATTATGTAGACTGTAAGGGCAGTTGAAGTAAGTTTCTAGTTCTTTTTGAACGCATAAATTATTCATTATTGTCTACGCAAGAAGGACGACACCGATGAGATCAAAACTCGTTGAAACGCAGACAATCTGTGATACGTAATAAAAACAAAATTTTAATTAATGACATGGTTAAAAGAAAATAATTTTTATAAAATATCTGCCTTTTGACATTGTAAATAAATACGTTCTGATAAAATAGTATTATTTATATTTAAAACAATACGCAATATTTGCATGCCCTACTCGGGTTAAATGTGAGAACTATTAATAAGCACCTTCCACCTTGTAAGCACCATATTTACTGCAAATAAATTTTTCATTTCATTTCAACAAATCTCACTTGAAAAACTAAAATCTCCAAATAGAAAAGCAAAAAATTATATGGAAGACCAAAACACCACTTCCTTTCCTTCGCTAGTAATTTAATGTTACAAGTTACCTTCGATAAGTAAATACGATTGAAGGATGTCAAAGCAACAATGAAAGTTCAGAGAGCCCTACACTACTCTTACAGCTTTTGATTCACTTTCATACCCACACACATGTATGATGTATATACACACAGTAGCACACTGTCGTGTCACTCAAAACCTTTGCAGCCATCAGGCTGTATTGTCGGAAACTTTTCCAATTCATTCGGTCGTGAAAAAAGGAATTCTAAGCAAAGTTCATCGACCTCGCAATTCGTTGAAAAGCCCGATTCTGAGAGCTCAAGCTTCCCAATATTGAACCTTAGAAGATAATAAACAATAGGTTGAAACCGTTTAGACTTGAGGCCGTTGAACTCTTGACAAATCGGGAGGAATGTCTGCCGTAGTCAGGTGCAAAGTACTCCGTTCCGAGGTGTGTTACGTGAAATGGATCAGCAATGATTACGTTACGCTTGAGTGTGATTTAGACTGGTGGGAGTTTTTTTATCATCTCAAATCGTAGCAATTTGTAACGGGTCCGAGGCGAGCTTAGGTCGATTCGATTAGGTATGCCTGAGATTTTTGGGATAATGTCTCCTGATTTAGGAAACAAACTTATGTGGTTGCAATGAGAAACACATGAATCTCAACTCTTGTGTTTCTAGTTGTGCATGGATGACACTATGATTTCATTCTAAGAATCCTATTTAATCAGGGGGACAGAGAAAAGGTGCGACCTATAAGGACCCTTTTTAACAGAGTAAAGGACGTTATACCCTTATAGGGCAGACGAGTTATGTCGGACATCCGAGGGGATTGTTATCGGAGAGTAGCTTTCAGGGTTGACCTGCTAGTCTGACAATGTAGAGCGGTTTTGTTTATTTTCTCTGCACATAAAAGTTAAACGAAAAATCATGACAAAAATGTTCAATGATAAACAAGACTTGTTAAACCTTTTGAAAGAAAAAAAAGAGTTTATTTGGCACAGAAATTACAATAAAAAGAATACACGTAACACACTAAAAAGAAAAAAACTTAAGTACATTTTTCTAAACTATGAATAAATAAAAAAACATTAACAGGTAAGTATGTACATATCTGTGACAAAAAGTCCTCCGACTCAGCATGTTGCTGTCACTACAGCATGCAGCGACAGCGCTGGTTTTCAGCGAAGCACTAGGCACTTTGTAAATAAGGCGTACAAAAAAATAATTATTGCTTGTTAAACATGTATTTTATATGAAACTAGCTTTTGCCCGTGTCTTCATCTGCGTATAAAAATCAAGTAATTCTGAGCCACATATACTGACAAATAAACAAATCGCATCGCATTTATAATATTTTTGATATATTCACTTTTGACAGATTCGGTTGATACAACTATCCTTCTTGGACGTTGTTTTACTGAGGCACCTACAGCACCCTAAAAGAAGTTAGACAGCATCCATTCATCCGATACCCATAAATAACAAGAATTGTGACTTATTTATGGCGATCGACGCGGGACACAAGCGTTTTTCTCCGCGACCGGATATATTCCCATTGTTATCCCACATTCGGGAGTGGCGTGACCCTTACCCGACCGCACATTCCGAATTTATTCCCGCCTATGAATTCCGCCATTTTGTTTAACGGTGCTGCCGACGTTTACGGGAGGCCATTAAAAGTTAATTAAAATATGCCAGCAATCCGACTAGCATTTTATGACCTAGCTTCAACTTTTATGCGGTTTATACATTGCTGCTATGGAAAACATAAGTCAGTAAGTTAATTTTATGTTCTGGGGTGCAGATCACCAAGGTGCCAGGCACCAGTACAAACATCTTACAAACTCACGGCTCACGATGTCTTTGCTGACGATATCTGTAGTCTCCTAGGTAATAATGATCAATATCGAATGACGTAAGTAAGACGTGAGGTTGTAATAATGTTTTCCCTTAGTAAATTGCACCTCTTAAAGTAAATGATTTGTCTTTATATACAATGTGTGTGAGTTTGGCTCTGGCAACATGGAAAGGCATTGGGGCATTTCTGTTTGGAGCTTGGCATAGTTCTACTGTCCGTTATTTTGAAGGAAGAAAAAAAAAGAGAAAAAGAAATGGTTCTCTGGGTCTCGGGGATTCAACGTGGTGTTTCATCTGCTTGGCCTTGAGAAGTCATTCCACTGTTATCCAACTTAATGGGATATAACGTAACCATGGCATAGGCCACCTACATGCTGGGTATCATCACGATTGTCTGTGACGTTGAGACTCTAAATGGGAAAAAACACACCTTCGCATTCCTAGTAATAAATGTTTGTTTGTATGTCTAAGAATAAGTTGAAGTCATAACGGAACGAATGAGACTAAACAAGAAGCGATAGTTCGGTACCGGACAAAACAATCGAACCATGGGAGTACCTCTGCAATCTTTGGGATGGCTGTGCATGCAACAACTGGTAGCTTTAGACTCGGTGGAGTGTCGAGTTATGAGTCTGATAGGAAAGCCTCGAGGCGTCAGGTTGCCTGCCTTTCGATGTTTTACAGGATACATTTCGGAGAGCACAATAGAGAGTAGACGAACGAAGGTAACCGACATAGCTCGACGAGTCAGTGAGCTGAAGTGGCAATGGGCAGGCCACATCGCTCGAAGAACCGATAACCGGTGGGGAGTAAAGGTTCTCGAGTGGCGACCACGTACCGGGAAACGTCTATCAGGCCGTCCCCCTACTAGATGGACCGACGACCTGGTTAGAGTCGCAGGGAGTCGCTGGATGCAGGTGGCTCGGGACCGGTCGATGTGGCGTACCATGAAGGAGGCCTATGTCCAGCAGTGGACGTTTCCCGGCTGATGATGATGATGATGATTTCGGAGAGTGTGCGCAGGAGCTATTTTTGTTGATTCCGTCTTGGCCATTCAAGTACTGGTCAAACAGGAGAACGGCGGACCTACACCCGTATACTGTTGATATTCTTCTACTTCTCGCACAAAGTTCTTCCACATTTAATTATGCGCATAGCTAAAATATGGAATGCACTACCGGTTTCAGTGTTCCTAGAAAACTACAACTTGGGAATCTTTAAATGAATCTTGAAATGAAATTTAGTTGTCGTCAGATCAACGCGTGACATCGTCGACCTCATCGTCACTTAACATCAGGTGAGATTGAGGTCAAGCGTGGATCTATCTTCTATAAATATAATATTAAGATGACGCGGAGGCTGTGAGGGTGTGTTGGGCGTCCCCTACCACGCCTTACCTCATCAACATGTCTTCCTAATTATCTTGAACATCTCCGAAATATCACAAGATTCAAATATATATTAAGGGTACCAATAACACCTCCGGCTTGGAAAATAACGAGGTTGTACGTCAATCAAGTTCTAAGCCTTTACTATAAGAAGCTTTTCTTATCGATATCAAAATGAATTTCGGGACGACACCGTTTTCACCTTTTACATTAGGTGCTAAGGTGTAAAATCGCTCGCACAGTTTGTCAACAGTCGTAAATAATAATATTTGAAGTGTTGGAGACATTTCCTCGGTTTGTATTTTGTTGTACTTTCCTCTCTATGACATGTCTATTTAGAAATATAGGTACTCGTATTTTCCTCTTTATTTCCATGTGGTTATGGCTCTAGTATTTATCCACGTTTTTCCGTGGGTGTCAAGTGTGTGTCATGAAAGGTAGTTCCAGGAGATGGGAGGAAGCGTCCACCTGTGGATCAACATCTTACTGCGATCACCATACAGTTTGCTGATTATGGCAAAACCTTCACCATCATTCTGATGCTCTCTCTGATTGTTAAGTGAAACTCCCCTTCTAAAGTATTGAATGGTAAATGTCGGTTCATCTACAGACATATTAAGTGGTTTATTATTACGAAATTATCCCACGGGAACTATCGATCGGGATAAAAAGTAGCTCATGTCTTTTTCCGGCCCTTCAACTACTCCTAAACGAAACAAAAACAAGCCATTCGACTCCATGTTACAGCGTAAAATAATAATAAGTTATTATGCGGAAAAGCAAGACGCCTCTTCCAATGAGAACTCATTTGATAAAATAGACTACTAGTGGTTTCGGAGGAACAGGAACAGCTGAAAATTATGTACGCAGACCAAATCAGCTAAAGTCATAACTATCATCTTTACTTCGCTGCTAAAGTACAAATTAGTATGACTATGAAGCTATTAAATACATAAAACGAACACGTCAGTAATTAAAACGGTTATCTATCTTATATAATTATACACGGCCATAAAACAAGAGCGAAATAATGTTGCTATTTAACTATGTATCGCGTATGTGTGCCACTTGTACATGTATAAGACGAAATGGCGGCTTTATGGATATTTTATGAGGATAAATGGCATACAGAACCCACCGCCGCCATTGAGATTATGTATCATAAATCACAGTTGTACGTGGCGGCACGTGACAATTTTCCACAATAAATAACTTATTTATCTCTATCTGAAATTGTGTAACAGTTAAAATTTAACTGTTACTAGTACTTAGTAGCAATAAAACGTGTACTATAAAACACCTTTCGTAAATTCTGTACTGGCCGTAAAGGTTGAAAAATTTGTTTGGACGCCATAAAGTTTTGAAAAAGAATTTTTTCTTTTTAATTTTTTTATGACTTTCACCGCAATTTTTCATAAAAATAGGCCAGAATTTTAATGATACTTTTCAGAGGGTAGGTAAAATCACGGAAACGTTATTGATTCGTCCACTTCAAGTGCCCGAGGGTGGATAAACGGACGCATTCCACAGATTTACCCCGCTGTGGATCTCATTAATCTTACTACAAAATTCCCGCTTTGCTCTGAGGGCGCTCCCTCCTGTTCCATGCTTTTAAGAGAGTTTTATTGAAAAATGAAATGCCAAGTCAAATAATGCTCGTAAACAATGTTGTTCCCAGAACTCTTGTTTGCTGTTTTATTAAATTTCTTGGTATCAACTTTAATACTGTAATATGTTTTTATTAGCGTCGTTTAGGTTTGTTGCGTAGACTTGTTTTGCGTATAATTGGCAAATGAATTCTTTCAGTTTTATGCGAATAAGAAGTAATACATTCATCGATACCACATATATGCGAAAGTGAGTTTGTTTATTTGTTTGTTTGTCCTTCCTTCACGCTATACCCAGGCGTTAGAATGATGTTATTTTCTGTGTAAAGATAGTTGAAGTGACGGAAAAGGGCACAGTTTTTAGACTAGTAGTAGGTTAATTTCTAAAGTCTACGCAGACGAAGTCGCGGACAAAATCTAGTTTCAAGAATGATTATCCTTCCTGTCGCACCAGCTTCTCCACTCTTTTACCGCACGAAACGTTAGGTTGTGGAACTCTCTTCCCGAGGTTATCAGACAAGCCAAATCTTTGTCCACATTCAAATTTCACCTTAAGTCGCATCTTCTCAGTAACTAGTCCTGTATAGTAGTAGTATTGTATTTATAAAATAACGTATACACATTTAATTTATCTGTATTTATTTTTAAGTATACTTTTATGTTTTTTTGAATTATAATTTATTTATAACTATTTTCTGTTACTTAATTAACTTAAAATATTATGTCTTAATTCCTCTACCGAAAGGTTGTCTCTTAGAGATCGCTGTTAGCGATAAGACCGCCTGCTGTATATTTATTTTAAACTTAATAGTGCATTTTTATTATGTATTTGGTGTACAATAGAAATATTTCGAATTGAATAAGATTAGCAAAAGAACAGTTAGCGATATACAGTGCACTTTCGAGAATCGACAAAAAGCGATAGTAGCTATAAATGTAGAAATAAGTCTAGAATGGCAAACTTCTATTTTATCATCATCAGGATTTAATTACTCGCTTCTCCAATAATCCGCGCATAATTAATAGCCGTGATCAATCAACACGTTCCAATTTCACTTACATCAATTTCCATCAGACGAAATTTGTGGAACTTGCCCCCGATCGCGCTGGAAACCGCCGACGTCGGCGATTACTTTCTAAGATGGACGTCTAAAGACATCAAGTTTGAGTTTAATACGGAGTAGCTCAGCGGGACCTCCCCCGGCTCGCTTCATTCACGATAAGGTGGAGTGTTGAAGGAGGACGAAAATAGCTTCATAAAAGTCTCGTCATTTTTTTTCTTCAGAGTTTTATGTCAGCCAATAAAAAGCAAAGGGTGTTTTAAAAATAAAATTGACGAGAAATAGCTCATTTTCTTACTTGAATATATTTGAACTCCTAAATGAAAACATCTACGAAATTGTTTTAATTTTTTAAGGGAATAAGGTATTTTGTCCATCATCGAGCTTTTATCAGGTGAAATACGTCAAGAATTCAATAATATGTCGTCTTGAGACTTGAGATTTTGTTTAATAGATAGATAATGTCTCATAAAGCTCTCTTATACGTCGCTATAATACCCTGAATAAATCTATTATTGTTCTTAAATTATTAAGATCATATTGTCATTGATCGACTGATTCACTCACTCATCAAGATGCTAGGCCACTTCTAAAATGACTTTGAAATAGTGGTTTATTTACACCTAGCTTTTAGCCGCGACTTCAGCGTGGACTTCAGAGATAATAAAAAGTAGTCTGTCGTTTTCCAGACCTTCAACTACACCTGTAAACATATCTAGTCATTCTGAATCTCCGTTACGAAATGAAAGACCAACAAACAAATAAATTCACATATGCATTTATAATATTAATATGGATTAAGATTTGCCAAGCTCGGCCAAGCCTATACAATTCACGTTTATATATATAAAATAATATATTAAATTTTTTGGACATCAATTTAACTTGAACATTCCTACAGCTATGATTATGGAAGTGCAATCTTGGCAAATCTTGGCAGCCATTAATCCCAACTTGTTTGTACCGAATTTACTTTTCTGACATTTGTGCATTTGTTAAGAGTTTTATTACAGGTAAAAGTATTTAGTTATTATAAAAATATGAAAATACAAATAGTAAAGTATCATTAGTGTTTAATGTTCTCCTTTAGGGGGTGCCTAAGGTTTATTATGTCAAAATTATAATTTTCCAGGAGCGACGGGTCAGACCCTTAGGCGGGGTACAATTTTATATCCGCCCGGATAACGGCAGTCGTAACACTTGATAGTGAGACCCGACCCGGGTAAGACATGAAGGGATTGGCGGAGGAATATTAGCACGCACTCGCACCCGAGGGATTCCCCGCGCATACACCATGGTTCTTTATTCATAAAGAGAGATACGTTGGGAATACAAGATGGCGGAAAATATTTTTGCCTAACCGCGAGTTAGGATAATGAATATGCTGTTTGTGGAGTTCATTTTTCTGTAAATGTAAAACCTTGCTTGGATTTCAACTTTTATTTGTAACTAGCTTTTTCCCGCGATTTCACCCGCGTGGACTTCAGAAAGTATCCCCTGGGAACTACATGCTTGATCAGCATTGCAATAACATATTATTATGCAGACGAACATATTATATGCTGATTTTTGTTAAAGATTAAAAATATTGTATTGTATTACTCAACCACGTAACTATTTGAATATAACAAAATTAACCACTAATGTCTAAACATTATGTTCACTTCATTGTGATTATATGCTATCGATGGAACTTACTTGGAACCACATAACTTTGTCTAAACTTAATTAATCTCTAAATTGTCTTGTCTCTTAAAATCAAATTGAACAACGCCACCCTATTACAAAGTTTCGAGATAAAATCAGACCTAACCACGAGCAAACAAAACGCCAAAACAAGCTTTCCATCATTCAAAGTCAATTATTAACTTCTCGATTATCTTAGGAACTTAACACGTTCGCAAACTCGAATGAAAGGCAAGTGAAAACTGGTGGGAGCCCGCCCCTAGTGGGCTGGTAGTCGATCGATTTTACATGGAGAGTGGGGGAATACCCTGAGGTCGAGGGAGGGGATATCTGGTGCTTTACAGGCGTAAGCGTCCACAGGCAGCGATAAAACCTGGTTCCAATGTTAGCTACAACCCGGCAAATGGGCAACACCTTTTCGCAATTGAATTTTGTATAGCGTGAAATGGAACGCGCCGATGGGTATTTTTATAGGTCAAATTTTTAATATTCATCTCGTTTAGTGCGTGGTGTTTGGATGTTTGGATGCTGCCTGAATGTTTTATATGGGCGGTTGTAAAGTTGGCTATCCGCAGTTTATTGCGTGAACGCGAGATTATGTAGAGAGAGGTTACAGCACAACGAAATTGCTTTTTGTCTGTGGAATAATAAATAAACTTCAAGGAGTCAAATTTAAGAAAACCAGTAGACGAAATGTAAACTGTTACATGAAAATTCGTACTGCAATTTGTACCAGTGTTATGAATTCGTATTCGTTATCTGGCATGTTTTTTTTGCAATTTGACGTCAGGTGCGCTTATTTTGCGACCAGTGTTATGAAATATTATTATGTATTCAATGGCGACAGTACAGCGGCCATTGTTGCTTGCTTAGCGCTATGAGCCACGTGGATGTAGTGTAGGGTTGCTATTATCTACGTCCACGAAGGTCCAGCGCTGGTATTAGGGATCGGTTCCCAGTTGGGGTACCTATCGCCACTCGTTTTGGGCGGTGGTAGGGTTTTTATATCCTCCTGGCTGGCTAAAACCATGCTACCTAAGTTTGCGGCCAAAGAGCAGTGTTAATAGCACTGTTGTGTCCTAGTATTAAAGGTAGATTCAACAGACGGGATCTGCGATCACCAATCCGCCCAACCAGCGATAGAGGTCAAGGATGTACAAAATCGGCACATATACATACACTGCCTGAGACAATTGACGAAATATATGTTTTTGAAAGTAAAATATCAAGGAAGTATAATTACAAAGTATAATGCAACAAGACTCATTAAAAAGTCATAATATTCACTTTGTATATGTGCATAAAATACACATTTCACGTTAAACCATAAAACACGTCATTTTACGATGAAACAGTATTGTCGTACATCGTATCCATCGCAACTTCGACATCGCATCGAGATGTGTTTCTGTGGTTTCATTACAGACAGTGCAAGAATGACGAAATAGATAGATGTTGAGCAAATAATAAAGTTCCATAAGGATATTTTAGTACGTGGATAAATAACATTGACAGCGGGGCGCTTGTGTTCAAAAGACAAGTATTAAATTGAAAATTTAAAAAAAAACACTCTAAGCAAAAATAATTGTTCTATTTTTACCAAATATAGCTAAGAAACACCGCAAGGAAACACCGCAAACGTTAAAAAAATCATCAAAATCGATGCCACAGACAGACAGACACTCAGGTATTGGCGTCAAACTCATACCACCCCTCTTTTGGCGCCGGGGGTTAAAACCAACACACCATTCGCAGAAATACCAATTTATCAAGATGGCGGCGCTCTGGTTTAGATTTAGGTCACGTTTCATAAATTTTTCTGATGATAATAATAATAATAATAATAATTTATTTAAACCAGATTTGTTTCCATCCATAATGACGGGACACTGGTGCATGTAATGACAACCAGTGTCGCAGCATCGGGCCGTCGTGCGCTGCGACGACAGCGAGAAGAATGCTGTAGATAATCTGACACGGATACTCGTTTCAATAAATAGGAAATTTCACTTATGTGTTCCAGTAATAAAAGACAACATAACCTAGACAAAATAACATTGGCTTCACACTTGACTGTAATCTCCCCTGATGGTAAGTGATGACAAGGCCGTTTGGATGGAGTATGTGCTCATACAAAATCCTCAAGCTCCTCAAGTTAGCACTGCTACTCGTATTTGTCGGCAGACATTGTGCTTGCATTGTACGTAGAAAGGAAATCCATTATGTTATATGTACCACAACTTCACACGGACGGTGGCGCCCCTCTTCGATCCACAGTAAAGCCAGTAGAAATTCTCGCGAGCGTTCGCTAGGATAAACGAAATAATGTCGCCATGTAACTCAATATTGAGTGGAGGATAGTTGCGGATCCTGTATTTGTTCGATATTTTATATATAAGAAATAAATGACGTAGAAAACAGGATAGGATACTACCGCGTGCTACAATACATCCATTTTTATATTTCTAAAGAAATCAAGGATTACTATCATCAACACCGGGAAACGTCCACTGCTGGACATGTGCCTTCTCCGTGGTATGTCTCGAGCCACTTGCATTCAGCGACTCCCAGCGACCTTTACTATGTCGCCGATCTATCGATTAGGGGGACATCCCGGTACACGTTTCTCCCTATCCTCCCTTTAAGGACTACAATATGTTTGAATATTAAAATTTGCTCGACATATTATCGCTGTACCGGATGGTAAATGAAAATAGATAATTATTTGATCAAATTACAATTTTTTGACATAAAACTAGCGTTTTGTAACGCAGTAGGAAAATGATCTAATTATTTTCAATTAATTTGTGTATTAAATAAAAAGGCCTTAGGGAGGAATCGTGCTTACCCACGCGCAAAGCTAATGAGGCTCCGTCCATGTTATTATTTCCGATATAATTGCGATAAATTAAAAATTTATGTAAATCAAGTACCCAACGCTACCCCTCTGCATATCGGATTAGCGATCTCAGATTATTGGTTGAAGTTTATTATCGCTGTTATAATTGCTACAATTTAGAGTACCCCATCCTACCTGCAGCGATTGCATAACATCGGCGCTCCACATATATAAGCAGAGCACATTCCGTGAAACCGCATACGGTCTCATTTGTCTACATTCTCTTTTGTTAGGGCAAAAGTTAGCGTGGGACGTGAAATAACTGAGCTTTCTGCCGTAAACGTGGTTCAAACAAAGGAATTCCTAGTATAACGACTGCTAGGTATGTTTGGACTGTATTTAGAAATCATTTGTTCTCTGTTTTGTGTAAATATACTTTGTTTAAGCCTTTATTTCCTCCCTAATTGGAGTTGTACTTTGGGAATGAAAATGAAGCTACCAGTAACGAGACACGTTTCTGAGTTGACGATAAGAATACTCGTATACTAAAGTACAAAGTAACTTTTTACTTTTAACTTTGCTGACTGTTATTATAGCAACTAAAAGTCACTGTACTCATTCGTGCATTTCTTTAATACAGTAGCACTCCCATGAATAAGTTACGTTTGATTCAAAACTACTAATCATGTGATAAAGTTGTTTGTTTCAAAGTACCTGGGCGACTAAACTTTGCTCGAAGTTTTTGGACAAAAGTAAAATTTTGTTTTTAATTTGGCTTAAAAAGAAAAAAACTTGAATAAATAAATGAAAACAAATATAAAGCTTTGTATCGGATGCCTGTGATTGTGAAATTGAACGTGTGAAATTTTTTGTTGAAAATTCATGCGAAAGAAAACCGCATGAAAACTTGACAACACGCGTTTTCCTGGACATAAGACTAATCTAGATCGATTTTTCGACCCCGTCTCCGAGATCGCCGGCTGGTAGACGGTGATACACGGCCGGATTCGAACCCGGAACCCTCAGATTGAGAGTCCGCGCCTTATCCACTGCACCACCGACGCTTCTTACTTACACTTAATCTTAAATTATTCGATACTAGTTTATGTCCTGGACTCCTCGGAACTCGGAAAGTATCCCCGGGAACTACATGCTCGATCGGGAAAAATGTAGCCTATGTCTTTTACGACCCTTCTATCCCTATACAAAAACCAGGACAAACATACTAACTTTCACATTCTCACTCTCTCACTCTCTCTCACTCAAACTCACAACATTAATAACTCAATTTATAGAGATTTTGACCTATCAGAGAGATATCTTTAAGACGGACAATGATCGTTCTGTTTTCACCTCATATATTCTTGTTTAGTACAAACATACAATTATATCTGCTGTTTGTTAATTCCACGCGTGTGTAGCCGCAAGAAAGAGCAAGTAAATGAATTAGTTGTATTTACCCAGATTAATCCCGGCTTTTATCAATATGTATCTCTCGCACCGCGTGGCTAGCCGTGCGGATCGCGTGCCGTGCTACTGACAGCGTTATAATATACAGAATTAATGTAATACAGATGTATATATTTACTGTAAGGTACTTTTGCAAGAAAATGAATCGAGAGAAAACGTCTATAATTGAAGTTGTAGACGAATGCACTGGGACAGATCGCCCAACAAGGTACGTCCAACTTCGACAAAGAGGTCAACCGAAGAATCCTCGTCTAGGCATTGTCCATGAAGTTACGGCATATCTTCTCAAAATACCTCAGTGTCTGAAGACAAAAGACTTTAATAAGTGCGTGTTGCTAGTGATGACATACGGAACCGAAACGACCTTTACTTTTGGCCGAATAATCAAGCTCAAAGTCACTCAGCGAGCTATGGAACGAGCTATGCTCGGAACTTTTCTTCGTGATAAAATCCGGAATGAGGATATCCGTAGATGATCTACGGTCACCTATATAGCTCGACGAGTCAGTGAGCTGACGGCAATGGGCAGGCCACATCACTCGAAGAACGGGTCACCGACGGGGAATAAGTAAGAGCTCTCGTGTGGCGACCACGTGCTGGGAAACATCTACGGGCCGTCCCCCTACTAGATGGACCGACGACCTAGTTGAGGCCGCGGGGTGTCGATATGCAAATGGCTCGGGACCGGTCAATGTGGCGTACAATGGAGGAGGTCTATGTCCAGCAGTGGACCTGGCTGATGATGATGATGATAACAAAAAGCACCACCATTATTTGATCGGAAAAATAAAATTGCAACCTAAAGACAACCATCACTCAACTTCAACTAATAAAATTGATTTATTTACTTCTTGCAAATATAATTCTTGAAACATAAATAGTCCGTCAGGATTTAATTACCAAACAAATGCCTCATTTCGTTACCTGACACAAGCAAGGCTATTTCTTGCATTAATTATTTCCATTGTGCCATAAATTGCTGACGCAAAATCTTCACGTCGTTTCCAAGATATTAACACGAGAATTTCTCATTTCTCTAATTCGCTTTCTGAGAAACACATAATTGTGTTCCCGCAGTAAATCTTTTTAATTACGCCTCGGCCTTTTTAATTTCCAACAAGGAATGCTTAATGATGATTTAAATTCACTCGCCGTTACATTTAATTCCATTTGATGAATTAGACAGGAGACTGGGAACAATGTCAGGAGACAGGGTGACTAGCCAGTGCTTATGCTACAGGACTTATAGTCCTATTTTAAGCGCTGGCTGATCAATATTTCTGTATGACTGTTGTTTAGTCGTCACACGACTGTTAATATCTTATGTATTAATATAGTAATCGGTACCAGTCATTCGCCTATAGATGACGCTAGTATTCGTCTAAATGGCGATATAGACGTTGTCGTCCAGGAATGACCTTCATCTTATACTACTTATTAAATCAGACTTGCCACAAAACTTGCACAGAACCAACAGTTGTTTCTTTGCAACGCGGCTCATCACTTGGGGGTTTCAGGAGATTTTACACTGTTGTTATTCAATAAATCATTTTTCCTTTTTCCTTTAATCAACTTGACTTCGTAAGGAGTTTCTAGCGTTGTTTTTCCAATAGGCAGGTGCATACAGGTATATTCTTTCAAATCCTTTTATTGCGATATTTGCTTGAATTTAAAAGCTTTAATTAATTTATCGTCTACGTTTTTATCATTTCGCTAATGTTTTTGATTTGTTATTATTAATAACAACTATATATTTTACTACTACCTTAGGGAGAGGCTTATGTCCAGCAGTGGACTGCCTCAGGCTGTACATGATGACATATTCCAAATAAAATCATTACAAATTATGTATTTGTAAATTTTTACTAATATTATAAACTAGCGGCCCGCCCCGGCTTCGCACGGGTGGACATTTATCTTTTTAACATTTTGGGAAAAACGTAAATGTATCTTTTTGCAAGACATAAGTAGTTTTTTCTGATTAAATTACTAGTTATATTTTTAGAGTTTCAATTTTTTTACTTAATCTAAAGTTTTTCATTTCTATATTTACATTTTTGTACATTTTTAGGGATTCGTAACTCAAAAGGAAAAAAGGGACCCTTATTTATTGGTTTACTTTGTTGTCCGTCTGTGAGTCTTTCAAGACCCTTTTTCTCAGGAAGGCGATCTGTAATATCTTCGAAAATATTCATTTAAATTACTCTCTGTAAAGGTCCATATTGATCTATATTAAACGCACAATGTGTCTAAGGTACTTAAATGGATAAGGATTAATGCTGTATATTGCCTAAGATCGCTGCAAAATAAGCCGTTTTTTCTCGGAAAAAGTAAAGGATAGAAATGGTTACTGTGGGTTATCCTTAAGAGATAGACATATACCATCGCAGACTTTTTTGTTGATCTTTCTAAGGTGTACAATACAGTAGTACATTATTTTGATTTATCTGGTAGGGTTTAGCCAGCGTTTGCAATGTAAGCGCAAAAAGATGTGTTTATTTACTACATCACATTAGAAATCCCTAAAATTATCCTTCCTCTTGAATGGTTCTATCTATTAAATAAAACGCATCAAAATCCGTTGTGTAGTTTTAAAGATTTAAGCATACATACATATAGACAGCGGGAAAAGACTTTGTTTTATACTATTTCATTATCAGCCGGGAAACGTCTACTGCTGGACATAGGCCTCCCTCATGGTAAGCCACATCGACCGGTCCCGAGCTACCTGCATCCACCGACTCCCTGCGACTCTGACCGGGTCGAGAACCTTTACTCCCCACCGGTGATCGGTTCTTCGAGCGATGTGGCCTGCCCAGTGCCATTTAAGCTCACTGACTCGTCGAGCTATGTCGGTGACCTTCGTTCGTCGGCGAATTTCCTAATTCCGGACCTTATCACGTATAGAAGTTAGAAGAGCATAGCTCGTTCCATTGCTCGCTGAGTGACTTTGAGCTTGTTTATTCGTGCCACAGTAAAAAATCACGTTTTGGTTCCGTATGTCATCACTGGCAACACGCACTGATCAAAGACTTTTGTCTTTAGACGCTGAGGTATTATACTATTTAGTGATAGTGATTTTCAGTTTGTTTATTAATCATATTCTTCACGGAGCCCTCGGTGCGCGAGACCGTCTCGCACTTGACCACTTTGTTTTATGTATTTTATTTTTAGAGTTTAATTTTTTCTCATGTAATTTTTTTCATTTCATACACAGCTAAATAGCATCGCTAAGCCTCTCTTTCGCACTTCGGTCAATACTACATTATTTGAATGCTTCAGTTTGGTCATGTTTGGTGTAGTGTCAGTGTAGTGGTCAGGGCCCGGCGTTTATTTTTCTGTGTGTATTTGATTTTTTAAATTCGTTATATCTTTTGAATGGAATGTCCTATTTCAATAATTTAAGAAGCTATATACAGCTATTGAAGCAGTCTTGAATATGAAATGATTTATTTTGATAAGGGTTAATATAAAGGTATGGATAACATGGTCTGATTTTGGTCGGCATTTCTATCAACTTAAAAAATTGATAAAAGTAGTTATAGTGACATAAATACAATAGTTAGACCTATACCATCGCAGACTTTTTTGTTGATCTTTCTAAGGTGTACAATACAGTAGTACATTATTTTGATTTATCTGGTAGGGTTTAGCCAGCGTTTGCAATGTAAGCGCTAAAAGATGTGTTTATTTACGACATCACATTAGAAACCCCTAAAATTATCGGTGTTGCTCTACTATATTATGCATGTATTATATATATAAACCTTCCTCTTGAATCACTCTATCTGATGATGTGAAAGTGACTTTTTTGTTTATCCTTGTTTTACGTCGTAACTTCCAAATTATATGATTTTGGTATAAGGAGAGTTGATTAATAAAAAAATTATGTATGTAGGTATAAAGTAGTAGTAGTAGTTTAAAAATAATATGCACAGTTCTATATATAGTTAAATTAAACCATGTCGTTAAAATAGAATGTTGTTAAAAAAGCTTTAACATGCCTCAAAAGGTGAGAAGATACTAAAATTTTCCAGCTGTCATCAATTTTTATCCCGATCGAGCTAGAAATCTACGCCGATGTAGTTGCGGACAAAACCTATTTAGGAATTTATGGCATAAAAGTGTAGAATAGCTAAACAGAAAGAATACAAATGAGTTTCACGACTTTGACGGTCACGTTTAGCCCTAAAATTTGTCATGTCAGACTGGACTTGAAAATTCCGCGAAATCAGGATAAAATTGTGACATGTATTTTGATTTATGTAAATATTGTGTATCTTATATTAAGATATATTAAATGTACACGCCTGACTGCCCTCTTCTATTCGCTATTTCTCTCTTGACCCAGGACTGCTGTAAGAAATTTCTTATAGAAATAAGCTGTTCCTTTTGTGTATATTTTCTCTGTTTTTTTTGTGTGTTTTGTATTTTTCTGTGTACAATAAATTGTTAAATAAATAAATATATGCATGACAAAAAGTGGGAAGGTACTTTATCTTTTAAATTACACAGTATTAAAAGTTATGTAAATTACCTAAAGAATGGATGCACGCAGCGAATACATATTAATGCGAGGGCACAACCAGAGGGCTTTATTAACGGCCATACCGACGCCCTTAATTCTCTGCAGGCCGATCCACAACATGAGTAATGTCCCCCAACAATGGACGTGACCTTGAGCCCTTTGTACCGATTGTCCCAGTTCACCGCCCTTCGGAACAAAAGGGTTGATAGCATTATCAGTGGAGCCTAGCTTAGTCGACGTTTTGAATGGAATTCATTGAAAGCCTGAAGTATATGTTCGGAATGTTTGGACGAAAGGTCACGAGAGAACTATCTGTCTGAATAGATCCATCTAAAGCTTAGGGCCTAGACGTTGAATTTTGTTAAAGAATCAGCAGGTTATCTGTCAAATACATATTTGCATTTTAAGCGAAGCAATTTTTTTCAAAACGTCCTATATCGTAAACCGCAATTTACCTTTCATTGAATCAACTCAAATATATAAAAAATACACTATTATTAAAACATCGATCAAAGTAAGAACGAACTACAAGAACTTTTATGTTATTTGCTGCTACGGAACCCTTCATGGGCGAGTCCACTTGGCCATTTTTAATTTCAACCTTGTCGCTGTCTGTCAGAGGTTTCATAGCATTTACAGATATTTTTAAAATGTATATAAAAATACTAAGACTTCATTGCCTATGTCTCTTAGTAAAAATCTGAGTTAAATATTTCGACGCACTTTTTCAAGTCAGCCTTGCTACATATGTTAGTTGAGTAGAACTTTTAACATAAATAGTATCGCCATCCTTTTCTTTTTACCCTTTTCAGCTTTCCAAGTTGTGCCAGTCTGGCTGGCCTGTGACAGAAAGTAACGTTTCGACACGACGTCCCACGAGAAATAAGAACGCAAAAATATCGCTTTCCCAACAAGTATCTAGATATATTATTTCCTTTCCGTTCCATTATCGTCTCCCTATCCCCAGTGATATTGTGGTGAATGATCAGTCATTCTGTACCAAAATAAGATAACTTTAACGAACTTTTAGTAATTTCGAACCGGATGTTTTGGTGGTTTTGGCAACACGAATGGAACATGATAGATAGCATCACTGCTAGATACTTTTTGGCGCGATTTTGTCATTTGCATTTGTTTATTTAAATACTCGTAATATAGTAGGTGCGTAGATAGATCGATGTGTTCAATAGACTGCACCAAAATTGTTAGCACCTTTGCGAACTTATTCAATCCCAAAGTATGTGTGTAAGTGTAAGTAAACGAAACTGTTATAAGATCTAATTCCGCAGCGAAAAGGTTTTTGGGCTGAGTTAGAATAATTTGGCTCTTGTTACAGACGTCCATTTCATGAAGCTTTGCTATCATTTGAAGCTGAAGTATATCGTTGAGTTTAAAATACTTTGTGTTTTTGTTGAAATTTCACTACTAAACTGATGCATCTTGGTTATTGGGGATAGGAACGAATTGCATAAAGAGAGACATGGTATACTCGTACATACATCCCCATAAATTATTCTCATGGATGGCTTCAGGGAACCCAATGATCTAAAGACAAAACTCTGAGCGTGTTGCACAGTGCGGAACCGAAACGTGGATCTTTACTATTGACCGAATAAACAAGCTCAAAGTCACTCAGCGAGCTATGGAACGAGCTGTGCTCGGAATTTCTTTAGGTAATAAAATCCGGAATAAGGAAATCCGTAAATGAACTAAATTTACCTACATAGCTCAGTGAGCTGAAGTGGCAATGGGCAGACCACATCGTTTCAAGAACGGATAACCAATGGGGAGTAGAAGTTCTCAAATGGTGACCACGTGCCGGAAAGCATGCACCGGGCTGTCCTCCTACTAGTACTTTAAGTTATAGAAGAATTTCTAAAATACCGTTTGGTCAACCGCGAAGCTCTAGTAGAATTTTGGCGTCGGACACTTCGACATGAAAGCCCAATGAAAGCGGCAACTGTTCTATTATCGGGCTGAGTGCGCCGCACCGGAAATAAGGATTTGGTTCAATGATTCAATGTTATACTACTTATATCAAGGCTCAGACGATTCTCAAAAGCATTTTAAAGTATTCCGGAACTATTTAGTTTTTTGCTGATATTCTGCAAATTCTACTGATATTATATATATGGTATTTTGGATGATAGTGACTCATTCACGCATGACATGTTTGGACGATATGGCACACAGATAGAATATGTTTGAACTCAACATGAATATGCGCTTTCAATTCCGGTTATGTATTCTTATGAGACTGGCGAATTTATCTATCTTTTATTTTAGTAGAAGCTGCCATACCTCAGAGAGACTTTTAACGATTAGTGGTACAATACTTTTTTGCATCATTAAAACAGTTTGTAGTTGTTTGAGTAAACTGGCGTGGCTCTAAATCTCCGACACTAGAGCTTGCCACTCGTCCCTACAACTTGCCACTTCGCGTCAGTCCTTGACTAGCAGACGTTTCGCAATAAACACGAAATTACCAACACAGATATTTCTATTACACATATACAGGGTGTAATGAAATGGTTACATACAGCTGAATTGTGGTGAAAGTACTCATCAACGCCAACAATTTTTACTATAGGACCAACTTTGAAAGCACCCAAAAATATATTTTTTTACCTAAAAAAATGAAAGAAATGATATTTTTTAACGATTTGGAACGTAAATGTTTTCGTTTTAACGCGTAATTTCACCTCCTTTTAGCTGTATTTATCATTTCCGTTACGCCTTGTATGTATTTAGTTAAGTTGATTAATGCCTCGCAGTTGAGCGCCCTATTAATTAACCCTCGCCTGCCAGCGGTTCCGTACACTGACAATTTGGTAAATGCGCTAAACACTCTCCTATACGTACACTTTATACGCATACCACAGTATGCTTGATGTTACTGAGTCACATTATATTCAAACATTCACCAAATACCTCATAACCGAAATAAATAAAAAAAGAAAGCTCGTTATAATGCCATGAAACGTATTAATATCTAATCTATGGTTTGAATTCAATATATCACACGCTACTCCTCACACACAACTCTCACCCCACACATGAATGTTCAGTGAAAGCTGTCACTTGGTCACACACACACACACACACACATGTTTTAAAAATCTATTACGTTACAATATTGTAAAAAACAAAATGTCATCCGTAGAGCAAGAGAGCCTACACCTGTCGCACAGGGCTCCCCTATGACAGACTGTATGGCTACATCATATTATTTCAATGATTTTAGTCAATAAATATTTTTGTATTGTGTATTTGTAAAAAATTCTCCGTTTCATCATACGTAGTAGATTAGATCTAAAGCTAAACATGGCCTTTGGAAACTCTTTTAAAGTTAGTATTTCATGGACAGTGTGAGCTGTCACCTCCGCGTATCGCAGGCGGTGCTCCTTAATGTACGTTAATGGAGCCAATTTACCGTGTTTTGCCGGCATTGGGTGCTCACCCTAACGTCCTAAACGCTCCGACGTTCATTCGGGCAACAACCGCGTAATTTGTTTTTATAGCGTGTCGGGGCGTCGAGATGTATCAGCGCGATCACAAAATGGTGTTCTGAATGATGTATGGAGCCAAGATAGCATGTAGTTCCAACAACAAAATGTTTACAAAACTTAAGTAGATACAGCTAGTAGTTGTTGTATGTCTGTATTTCTTTTTTTAGGTACGCTGCTACCAGTACAAAACAGAATGTAGCTTTTAAACTCTACAGGAGATGGGAGTTTATTTAATCGTATGTATTGTAATGAAGGGCGAAACTCACTCGGGAGAGGTATGGGGCTCGTGCCAAGAAAAGCAAATTGTTATGAGATAGCAAATCCTTTAGGGAGTTATATTGCATTACACACCGAGAGCGTTATCTCAAAAATAAATAACGAACCGATTCAATTGTCCTCGACGTCATTTAAAACCGGTTAACGGGAAGCGGAATGAGGAAATCCGTAGACGAACGAAGGTCACCGACATAGCTCGACGAGTTAGTGAGCTGAAGTGGCAATGGGCAGGCCACATCGCTCGAAGAACCGATAACTGGTAGGGAGTAAAGGTTCTCGAGTGGCGACCACGTACCGGGAAACGTCTACCAGGCCGTCCCCCTACTAGGTGGACCGACGACCTGGTTAGAGTCGCGGGGAATCGCTGGATGCAGGTGGCTCGGGACCGGTCAATGTGGCGTACCATGAGGGAGGCCTATGTCCAGCAGTGGACGTTTCCCGGCTGATGATGATGATGATGATGAACGGGAAGCGGATGATATTTTAATTAATAACATTCATATTTATAACTTAGAGGTGAAAACTTCAAGCAGGACCTCCCTTGAGCTGTAGAATATAATATTATCAAAGAACCAACAGAATCGGTTCACGATTGGTAAATATATTATGGGGTAACATATAAAAACAACATGACAGCTGACGAACGATTTCTCTCGCAAATACTACAAAAAAAATATTCATCAAACACCCATACGCCACGCTAGTGACATCCTGACACGAAACTGTCATAACTATAACATAACACTATCGTAGAGTGTGCTTTTTGCTGTCTTTCGGGTCTCGCATCCGGCACTCGGTCGTCGAAAGGCGCGGAAAAGAAAGCTAGCGGTCGTTCTTCCTGCGCCCGACAAGAAACGACCGACGACGTGACAGCTGGGAAATGTTATTGTACGACCCAAGAGAGAGCGTTTGGTGATTTATGATCACCTTTTTGCTCGACACGTGAAAGAAGGCGGAGATTTGAATATAATAGGCAAAGACAAGGGAATGTCTTTCACTATAAACTTGTAGCAAGCACAAGCACACTGTCAAGTGTCCAAAGTCAAAATATTTACTGCTTGTAACATTACATGTTAGCAGGTGGTATGTACAAAGTTCCGCATTATCATTTTTTTATGTTTGTGTACAACGCAGCCTGCCTACAGGCGCACATTGGTAAATATTTGAATCCACTGTATCCTACAAATTAGAAAATGTGTTCATAGTATAAGTAAACGGCTAATCAGTTAATAGATACAGTTTAACATCATTACTTGCATATCCATAATCAGTAACGCACAAATAGAGGAAAAGAATGTCAAGAAAATGATGTGGATCCCGAATTAAAGTTGTCTCCGTTTAACAAAGGGCAAATTTACATCTAATGCTAATATGTAAGAGGTATAATATTCATTCATACAAATAATTGACCTTGAAAGTCAATCGTGCATTAAATAAGTGCGACAGTTCCTTCTGGCCGGCCGCCATCTTGTTTTTCTCTTTCATGTTGGCTGCACACAATTCTGCTGATGTAATAATAATCATTTATTTCGGAAGAAATTACATAGTTCCATATTTTGTTAGCAAGTTTTCTAAACTAGGTTAGTAAACACAAAAATACCAATAATCATACAAATTGTCAAAATAAATGTCAGTAATGTGGATGTAAGAAAGATGACTATTGTATGAAAAAAATATGTAATTAATCATAGTGGCCAAAAGTGGCAAGTTTCTCAGATATTTCGAAATAAAGATGGACATAATAACTAAGACGGCCGACTGCAGTTATGCGTCGTTTGACGTTCCGTAAACACACCCTCCCGTATCGCGCCTGTACCTCAGGAACAGACTCAGAGACCTGTAACTGATAAGTTAATTATTTTCCTGTCTCTGTACGCAACCTCCCGTAACCATTCGTCCTGTATTGATCCATATATCGTGTACAACACGATCCATCATCGTTAGCCACCACGGTACGTGCCGTGTACGGACGTAAGTGAATCGTGAACGTTGATGCGTTGTTCATAAATCATTGATTTGTTGTTGGCCGCTGACGGTGACTACTGCGATCTGAATAATACATTAATGGTTATTGTTGAGGTGGTGCCGCATGATATGCCTTTCTTGTAAACAAGCGTTCTTATTTCAAAAAAATCGAGGGTCCCAGGGTAGAATTTCTCTATCTAACTCCTGATTATTGTATTGGCATCCGAATTACATATAATTGATAAGTTTCAAATCGTTACTACAATTAGAAGTACCTTTAAATTGACTTTCTGCATTTGTTTACATATATAGTTTGTTAGATAGCTAGTTCGGTAGATTAGTTATATACAAGTGTATATAAAGCGTGTAAAAAGCAGCCAAGTGCGTGGCGGGATACGCGCAGTGGACTTGTTCCACGTAGGTAACCAGTGATCTGTGCAACAAAAATTTTCTCCTGAGAGAGAAAGTATTCAATTCCCCTAGTAGTAAACTGATATTTGCGATAGTTGTCTGCAAAGACAAACAGTTCCTTCCAGGCCACTGGTACCCGTATACTGTTGATATTCCTGCAGCTCGCACCAAGCGTTTCGTTTCTACATTACATACGAAGAGTCCATCACCTTCTAGATCAACGCGTAACATCGTCAACCTCATCATCACTGAACATCAGGTGAGATTGAGGTCAAGCGTTGATCTATAAGCTTTTACAGAACTGAATAAACTGTACATTTGAGTCATATGTCCCGCTTTCATTTCGTATTTATTCCTTTTATAAATACGAGAAGATATTAATAAAATCACACACAGAGTCCACACACGTGTGTGTGTATGATAAGCGTGCGTTAATCCGGACTGTAACGGACGGGGGAAATATATTTCTCGACGATTTCAGCCATTTCGAGCTCAGAGCGGGTAAAGTGCACTCTAACATGTACTTACCGGAGAGAGGTTGATAAATTACGGGGAAAGTTGCCTGCGTAGCTGCTCTGCCTCTGGCAAGCTCGCATATGATTAAATATACTCCTATGTAAGGTTTTTTTGATCTGGTTTTTATTGGGATTTTTATCCTTCCGGCAAGACAATGACGTATGGCTTATTCTATATATTTACACAAGGGAGTCACTGATGGGTATCACTGAGCAATGTACAAAAATCTCTGCAGGCTCCGAGAGAATTGTCTGCAGTACACCTACATCCAACAAATTGATGCAATGTTTCGTCATCAGTGCCTCCCGCTTATCTATGCACTTAGGACATTCCAACAGCATATGTTGTATATCCTCTACCCTGCCCTCACATACGTCGCAGTTCGGTGAATCTACTTTTTCATTAGGAAAGCAAACTTATTTGATGGAAAATGTCCTGAGCGCCATCTAAACACTAACTTTAAGGAATTTCGACATGTATCTTTTTTTACAGAGTATAGATCAACGCTTGGCCACGATCGCACCTGATGGTAAGCGACGATGTGGCCTACAATGGTGCGCGTTGGTCTGGAAGGTGCCTGTTCACCCTCGACTTGAAGACACCCAAGTTATAGTTTTCAGGGAATACAGACGGCGGCAGCGCATTCCATTCCCTGGCTGTACGCATGCTAAAATTAGAAGCAAAGCGCTTAGTGCGAGCCATAGGGATGTCAACTACGTACTGGTGGAGTCCTGCTGTTCGTCTGTTGGATCGATACGTTCGTCGTTGGTTAAATGGCGGAATCAACATGAACAGCTCTTGCGCGCACTCTCCAAAATGTAACCTATAGAATAGTATAGAATATAGAAAGGCAGGCCACTTAATTTACTAACAAACCATGGTGTATGAAGAGGCTGACACGGTGTTTCTTTATAAGGTGAGGAAGTGTTAGGCAGGGGGTAGCTCGGAGCGGGTTCAGGAGAAACTTGTTCAATGTTTGGAACATGGTGAAACTTCCTAACTGTAATCAACACATTTATGTAAGGATCGAAATATTGCTTAATGATGGGAATGAATATTGATGTTTTATCATATAGCATACTCGTTTAGGACCACAAATTATTCCAAAGGAACAATATGTCAAAACGGAACTGGTGTGCTAAATTTAATCTAAATATATCCAGCCGTATTTGCGTGATTACAAACTTTAACATTGTTAATGTAAATATAATCATGAACAATCAAATGTATCCCGAAGGTTTCATAGAACGCGACGACAATGACACAGCAGCACCAGAATCCAACTGTGTGATACTGAGGCTAAACAGCGGTGATTATGCTAAATAGCGGCAAACTGGTTGGTCGTGGCGATATGTCAGGACGGATCATGCTCAGTCGCGGATTTTTGTGGCAATCGAACAAATTGTATATTTTTGTTTGTCAGTTGTTTACGATACTGCAATAAATTTAAAAGCCGCTCTCCGCTCACGGGCCGGTAATCTCATTCATTACATACAAGCTTATACATACATACAGGCTTACTCGGCACTTCGGCATACCCCTACCATGAGTCAACGTGGTTGACAGTCGCTAGCGATCGAATAAAAATGTAGAATTAAGTAGTTTGGATGTGTTTGCAAAAACAGGACTGATTATTGCAGATTAGCGTGCTACATTCTTGTGACATCCTAAACTGTAGGTTAAAGTAAACAATGTTGGGTTCGTGAAGGTTTTGGCTTGTCGCACCGATCTGGGGTTAAGGCACGCTGATGGAGGATGGTCTAGGGAATATATTAAAGAAGTGAGATAAAATCTGATTTAGCATAAACCAGCTTCTGTAAATCTACCCTGCTTTTGCACACATGGAAAAATAAGATAGTTATATTTTTATTATTACGTCATTACTAAGCAATATTTCAATAACCGAACAAAATAAAAGAAGACCCTGAGCGTTTTACTTGTGATATGAGTTTCAAGGAAGGAAAAAAGAAGTTCAAGTCAAATGACTTTAAGGGATCGGACACTGTCACGTCGGAAGGTTGGTCCATCTATAATCTAACAACCACCCCAGATCGTCTAGGATGTTCAACATTCACAGTTCACCAGACTCTCCTTTGTACGCTTGACTTTATGCTAGTTTCATACTGCCGTCCGTTGTTTGAATACTGTCGCTAGCGACAATTTACAACTTCTATTCGTGGTAAGAGTAGCTAGCGCCCACACACACACATACACGACTCGTGTACATAAGATTCAATACGCATTGATTCAAAACGTCCTACTTATAGACGCGTAAATGTAAACTCATTTATGTGAACGGCGCTGAGTATTCGTAATTTGATAACTTCTGCCCTCGCGGGGCGCGGGGCGGGCGAAGGCTCCACGTAGACTGTTACGGGGTGGTAATGAGATATATTTCGAAAAGGTATTATTTATTAGGAAAAAAATATAAGTAACAAGCAGTATAAGAACTCTAATGTTATAAAAGTTTTGGTGACGTGATCTGGCCAGTCTGTTTGAAATATTTCTTGTGGAAATGTATGTAAGATGTACCTATATTTTACACAATCATCTCAACAATCTGCATAGAAACAAGAAAGAGTAGAACATATTTTGTACACAAGCTCGCTACGAATACGAATTCTATGTATAAGAGAGTAATCAATTTCATAACTGTATGAATTTGTTAAGACTTTTTTTAAACTTGAACTATTTTAATTAGCTTTGGTTCGACTTGGTCCGCGTGTACTTCGGAAAGTATACCACGGACACCATATGCTCGATCTGAATGCCCTTATCGTCCCTTCAGCTACCCCTAGACTATATAAAATCTAGTCATTCAAACCCTCCCATACGACAGGAAAGAAGGCCAAACAAACAAGCCAACAAATAAACAAATTTACTTTCGCATTTAAAATATTAGTATGTATTAATTAGTTGGAACCCCCACGAAGTAATCAAGTTTGACTTAAAGGGACAGATTCATTATAGAAAACTAGTTTGGAACTAATAAAAAACATCTTCGATGAATGAAATCGGAAATGCTTCAATATAGACCGTCGCCAATATACATGATGAGGTAGCTGAGCGGGGTTCGGGGTGCTGGGCGGGTGCTGGGCGGGCGGGGAGAGAGTAAACACGTGACGTATTGACACGAGCCGGGATGAGCCCGCTGTTGGTTTAGGATGAAATCCCTTGTACCGTGCGAGAACACGCGATCGCAAGCAGATTGCCGGGACGTGGAATCGACAATTTGTGGCGAATCAACCACTTGAGAGGGGATCTAGTGTTGATTTACACGATTTTTTACGTATTTTTCGTTAGGGGTACGCGTAGTCTGGCAGCCTAGCGCAGCGTCCACTTGCGTGCATAGCAAGCAATCATACAGCTTCATCATCTCGGATTGGTAAACGCAGTGAGATTTGTTGCTCTTCACAGTCCCCTATAACCTCGTCTTAGCGATTGTATTATAAATCTAAAGCACAGAGACTGTACGACGTCATTATCTTTAATAAGGGGATTACTAGGTTCAATGTTGCTAAAACATTTTTAAATGTTTGTTACCTCAGAACTTTCGACTGGGAATCGATTTCGAAGATTTTAATTTTATTTGAAAGCTGGTGCTTCCCGTGTGGTCCCATTTCAATTTGGTCCAGTTCTGACAATGTCATTCACGAGACAACCATATACGTCTTAAACGAGGTGTTTCAAATTCGGCCTGCACTCGTACACTATTTAAAAAATCAAGTAATAATCTAAATATGTATAGAAAAATACTACAATAACATCTTTGCATTTAATTTTATTGTACAAAATCATTATTTTTGTAATAAGTGACAGTGTCAAATGTCATTTTATTGACGCCATCTTTGTTTTCAACGTTAAGTCTTACCTGTTTCATCGTTTTGTGTGTTTTTGTACAAAAAAAACTTAACCAAAATATACAAAATTTTTAACTAAATCACTTTTATTTGATAATGGTCTTTTACAATTATGTGTACAAGACCAGGCCTCGGCTCCATACATATGTGGAACGTGGCATTTGCTGCAGACTTTTAGGGCAGTTAAAGTCGGTTTCTAGTTGTTTTTGTTTAGAATTTAGGATTAGGATAGCGGCTTCACTTCTAGTCGTGGAAATAAAATGTGGTACAGAAAAACATGAATAAACTTCGCTCGATAGACAAAGACCATGAATTTGCCTCTGAAATAAAATTTTGAATAAATAGTAGCCTATATTAACTAGATAAAATTGCACGGCGATAAGCAAAACATCTTTAATTTTCGAACAATTGCTTCACTTTTTCAGTGTTCATTCATAATTACAGTTTTCGGAAATGCCATTATTTTTTTCCGAAATCGATACCGCGACGCTGCTGTATAGCTTTATTCTCACATGTTAAAAACTCAAGAAGGGAAATGAAATACAAGGTTGACTCTATTAACCTCCTTAGTAAGACTATTTAAACATTAAAAAATAATATCAAATTTATATTAGAAAAAGTTCAACGACTGTCTAAATATGAGCTTTGGTAACGTAAATATATTTAATTTCAACTATCTTTAAATTTCATCGACTATCATTCGCCTATAAAAAAAGAAAAAGTATTTAACATGTCAATTTTACTATTTAACAAACTTCCAGAAAATCTAAAACTGCTCACAACTAAACAATTTAAAACCCGACTATCTAAATAGCTTTTAGAAAAATGCTTTTAGACTACAAGTCTTAGTAAAAAATATTTTTTAATGGTAATTTCAATTAAATTTTAGTATGTTTTTTAGTAATATTTGTACACCGAGATGGCAAACTTTTAAAGGGTTTTCTATAAATTAATAACAATGACATCTTTGTTACTTAGCAAAAAGTTGATAAATAAATAAAAGTTCACTTCAATAACATTTCATATCATCACACCAAAAATAGAATTACAACTCGATTCAATCTCAAAGTTCTTTATTAGAACTAATTTTGTCACTCGTTCCCATAGCAGCGACTCAATGAATTCATATGCATACATAATATTACATATGAAACCGTAATATCTTCCGTTATCCCTATTCCTTGGGAGACGTTCACTCACACTATCCGAACAAGGAAAATCAAGTTTACACTTGAGTTTGCATCCTGCCTAACGAGATTACAGGGGACAAAGCTGTTTTCAAGTTACCCGGGCTCCAGGCCGCGACGCCTGCGACTCAACGACCGTCAGACGAACGGTCCGGGTAGGGGCGGGGCGGTGTGGAAACATGCCCGTTCCGATTTGTATTGAGTAAACTAGATAAACACAGTTTAGTGTTCGTTTCAGTCCAATAAAAAAATACAACTGTCTTAAAAAATGATGAGGTTCTCAGTTTGACTGTATTTTTTATGTTTTTGAGAAATTCACCAAAAGCCAATGTACCCAGATACTACCTCTAAGGGTGAACATTTTAGGGGATGAATGCTGTAGACTTTTCGGGTAGTTGAAGTCGGTTTCAACAGTGTTTTTAACACTGCTTTTTGGTGGCAGACTTTGGTAACACGGTGGTAGCTAGTCAGGCGGACAAAGAAAATGCCCTACTACCAATCAAATGGAGTACATATAGGTATCACTGGGAATCGAACCCGGGACCTCCAGATTGTAAGTACAAGCGTGTAGCCGTCAGGCCACGAAGGCGGTTTAATAACCGTAATCAAACACTAAACAAGATCATAGGAAGGTGTCAAAATAAGTATTTTAAGGGCTGCGGATTAAGTCAGTAATATGAGGTAATGTAATTTATGTAAGTAAGCGTCGGTGGCGCAATGGATAAGACGCGGACTCTCAATCTGAGGGTACCGGGTTCGAATCCAGCCGTGTACCTATGAGTTGTTTTTCAATTCAAGTACATTATCCGATTGCTTAACGGTGAAGGAAAACATCGTGAGGAAACCTGCATGTCTTGAAAAAGGCATGTGAAGTCCGCCGATCCGCACTGAGCCCGCGTGGTGGACTATGGCCCATACACTCTCTGTAGGAGGGTAGGCCTGAGCCCCAGCAGTGGGGACGTATATAGGCTGTTGATGATGAATTTATGTAATTGGTTGATGAGACGTCATTTTCCTTGTCCACTAGCTAGCTGACACCATGTTACCCAAGCCTGCCGGCAAACAGCAGTGTAAATATGTTAATAGCACTGTTAGTTAGTTCACTTTCCATCCAACGACCGTATCTTCACTTACTACGAGTATCAGATGTGTTGAAGGGATTTGGCAAGCCCATCATACACTTTAAAAAATTGAGATATGATGTGTCTGTTTGTTTACAGTTAATCTGGGGGCACGGCAGTGCCCCCACAAGTCGAGCAAGAAAGCGTCACGGCCGTACCATCCTTTTCTCGAAGCAATTCAGACCATTTTCGACCCCCTGTAACTTCGTTGTGGATAAAACTAGAAGACTGAAATTTTCAGTAACCATGCAGGCTTGTAAAGACACGGTATATTTCAAATTTCATTCAATTTGAACCAGTATTTTAAGAATTATAACGGGTCAAAGTTTAAAGTTTTGTCACTCACTGACTGACTGACTGACTGACTGACTGACCGATCATCAAAAGTCTAAGGCACTTCTAGCAGACCTAGAAGCTTCAAATTTGGAATATAAGTAGTGTTTGGTGTATGAATCAAGGAAAAACTAAAAAATCTAGAAAATACCGCAGAAAATTAAAATTAATTCAGTAAAAAAGACGCTAGATGTCGCTATTGACGGAACATTTTGTGCATCGCTCTTTGAATTTTAATTAAATTAAAATATAAAAACATCGTTTTGTGTGCTGATTTGTGTGTGATGTGCTGGGACTTGTACTAAACTATGTTATTCAAGCACTATTTATGAATATTTGAATCAGATTTTACGAAAATACGGAAGTTTACCCTCCACCGAATTTTAATTCATGAATGGGGCTTTTGTTGAGTAATTTATGGAAATTGTGAAGAAATCACTGAAGAGGAATTCAAAAATTAGCATACTACATGAAATGTGAGTTAATTCAGTACAATTATTTAATTGAATCATCGACGACAGCGCCATCTAACTGAAACTGCAAAACAATCAACGATCGTTGCGCGCCATCTATTAGTTCTGCTCGGAGCTACTGTGATTGGGCACTCAAATCAACGTACGATTTAGTTCCACCTACTATCATCAACAGAGGGAGCTGTACATATGATTCGCAATGAATGCGACTTGCGACTCGCGTTTTTGACCATTCTTGTTCTTGTTGGAAGTGTTAAAGCGCAGGAATCGTCAATTTGTGAATACAACAGACTAAGAAGCATTTACCGTCCAGATTTGTCAAAAATTGAAACATCAAAGCCTCCCAGAAAAACGCATAGAGACAGGGAGTGGGCTCTTAGAAAAACTGTAGCTGAAGCTCAAGAAGTAGTACCGGAAAAGAGAAAACGGAAGGCTACCTACAAAAATAAGAAAAGTTCATAAGTCAGAGAGAGGGCTTTAAGAAAATTCGTTGCTGGTAGATATACATATATACAATAAGTAGAAGGTACCGAAAAGGAAAAAATTAGAACTGTCTACAAAATACAAAAAGAAATGAGATCCTATCAAAAACAATACTTGTCAAAAAAACAAGTCTCGCAACTCAGTTGTTCTGCGGTAAAAAGTTGTGAGATCCATGTAATACCAAGTCGGTTATTAATTTATTCAGTCTCTACTTAAGCGACTTTCTGTCTTAATACGTTCAGTCTCTAAGACCACGATCGTGGTCTATAACAATTGAAAATCAATTGTGTCTGGAATCTCCGTACTCGAAGCATTAAGTTGTTACTTAATAATTAACAGCATCTTATAGTGACGCATATCAATATTAAAATTCTTTAATGTTTTATATAAATATGTTGAGACTTGGCCATCGCCTGAAAACACGTGTTAATTCAATCGCCTGAAAACACTTGTAAATTCAATTATTTAGTGCGATGGCCAAGTCTCAATATATTTATATAAAACATTAAAGAATTTTAATATTGATATGCGTCACTATAAGATGCTGTTAATTATTACGTAACAACTTAATGCTTCGAGTACGGAGATTCCAGACACAATTGATTTTCAATTGTTATAGACCACGATCGTGGTCTTAGAGACTGAACGTATTAAGACAGAAAGTCGCTTAAGTAGAGACTGAATAAATTAATAACCGACTTGGTATTACATGGATCTCACAACTTTTTACCGCAGAACAACTGAGTTGCGAGACTTGTTTTTTTGACAAGTATTGTTTTTGATAGGATTATATTGTATTGAAATGAAGCATATAAAAGCAGAGGCACAGATGATGTAAGAATCTACTTCGAACGCGTTATTAGATGTACTATTAATATAAAAGTGTACACATGTTTACTATAATATTTAAACAATTCCCACTGCTTTGTTTAAATATTTCTATTTTTCTCTACAATAATTTACTACAATTGACTTTCGTTATCAAGTTATAGATGAAAGAGATTTGTATATTGAAAACCATCGAAAATATGACCGAAGGATAATGTTCCGTAAACTTTGTAAAAAGGAAGTAATGAATCCCTTTAGAAACATACCTATACATACTTATGTATCTACTTAACACTGAGCAGCGAGCGCCTATAAGCGCCGAGGATACTTTCCATCATCCGGGTAGACTATATAAAATAATCAAATTAATGTTTAGCGAACACTTCTCAATGGGAGATTATGTAGGGTCGGAACGCAGGGAGGTGTAACTTTACACCCGTTTCCACCCGGGTGCCTCGGATCAAGGGTGAACGCATACTGCTTTAAAACAACTTGTATTAGTAGTGAAGTATGTAAAAGCACTGAAACAAAATTGCACCTTGTAAGTATATACATATATTCTAAAGTATTTACTTACTGTTTTGCGCCAATTCCATGGGGGATTTAGAAAGTAATTTTGAGCCTTCATCTCGAACAGAAAACTTAGGTAGCAGATAATAGAAGTAAATGATTTAAAAAACGAATTCGTTTATTATTTTTATCATCATTATCTTAATATATCTTTTTTTTGTAAAATGCCATAAATTAGAACCTACAATTTCATTTCTTCACTAGCTCTAATAAGCAGGGAGTGTACACTCGAGTAAAAAATATGAACCCACTTGTGTACCATGTCACATACACCTTGACACACTGCATAGGAACAAGAAAGAGTAAATGTGACATGATACAAATGTGGGTAAATATTTTTGTACCCAAGTGTACATACGACGAAAGCTAAATTAACTCTTCACAGAGTATCATTTAAAATAGCTCAATAGTTAGATGATATGATGATAGTATGTTTAAGTGAAACGCACTTGTAATGTGACCAACTTTAGACTTATAATCGTCTGAACCATTACATAAACTTTGATAAGAACAATAACTTTATACTTGAATAAAAATTATCGTGATTACTTCTTGGCCCTCTAGTCCCTCGCTCTCCTACCTTCCATTTCAGAACACAGTGCTATTAACAATGCTATTTGGTGACAGACTTAGCTGACACGGTGGTAGTTAGCAGGCGGACATAGAAATTGTCATATCAACTACCAAACCGAGTACCCCATACTTATCTCTTTACAAGGATGATGTCTAGCTGTGGACATCGTTATCACGTCATGGTAAGTATCGTTAAGGATTCATTACTGGAGCTATAATCACGCAGAAACCATAAGGTTAATGAGTCATTGGTCATAATTTGTATACATATGTACCGACTGGATATTTACCCGCTACTACAAATTCACTATCGCTGACAATGAGAACATAATAACACTCAATAATACATGTATCCACCTATATAATAGCTATGTATATAACATAATATTGGGATCCCTTGCCGTTATCAGGCGACTTAATAACCAGGGCAATGGTTACATGGATTAATTTGCTACGACGTAGTAAAGCTACGAAATGCTACGCCGCTACGCAGCCTAGTTCCATTTGATAGGATTGAGGTTAACTCGAACAATTAACATAATTGCATCGAAACTTTTATGAATATTGATTTAAAAATTTATTACTTTTCCTCAATAGATAAAGCAAGACTGAAACCTCTGCAATGAGGTTGTGCTCTTCCTTTTTCAGACATTAACAAATTAAGCACACACCAATACCAAACAAACCTTACTTCAAGACCTAAATACCTTAGTAAACGACACGTTCCGTAAATGCATGGAGCCAAGGACTGGTCTTGTACACTTATAATTTTAAAAGGACATTATCAAATAAAAGTGTCTTAGTTAACATTTTGTACATTTCGGTTAGTTTATTTGTACAAAAACACACAAAGCATGAAACATGTAAGACTTAACGTTAAAAACATATATGCCGTCAATAAAATAACGTTTGACGATGTCACTTAGTACAAAAATAATTTTGTACAGTAAAATAAATTTAAAAATTGTAGTATTTTTCTTTACATATTTAGATTATTACTTGGGGTTTTAATAGTGTACAAGTGCAGGACGAATTCGAAACATATATTTTAAAAATATTAACACATTATTAAATTTTTTATGGAACCATGTGGGGTTAGGAAACATGAAATTTGTCTTGCTACCTTGTTTAAATATCTCTAAAATTGTGACTACGTACTTTTAGTCACGAAATATTCAACAATTTCTTATTAAACATTCCTATAATGGTGTACAGTCTGTGGTTATATTTGCTGTCATATCGAGATGAGTCCAATCACCGATTTATTTTATTATGCAGTCCGTACGTTTACCCAGTTCTATTGTATCACTCACCAATGCCGGGATCATTCATGCTGTCAGGGTCGGGCCCGATGCCTGCCGCAGCTGTAGCCACCAGCAGCGCCGCGAGGGTCACCCGCAGACACGCGCCCAACATTGCTCCTGAGGACAAGAAGCACAGATCTGGTGAGAACACGTCATCTAACATGACGTCATCAGCTCTTATCGTTAGCTCCAAATTGAAAGCTGCCCACTTCAGAACTTTTGGTTTTCATCTCACCAACCATTGGAGCGTAAGCTTGCGCAACCAGAAACCTGAAGTTAATGAGAAATCGGCTCTACTACGTTTCATACCGGAACACAACAATGTTTGATTGTAGCTGCCAGGCGCACATAGAAAATGGCCTACGATTGATTGTTATTGATTGTTAGTCCAGTGTGTAGCCATTAGGCCATGGATATATAAGTGTGTCTCATCAATGAAGCCATAGGAAGCCACAGACCATAGATCAATGTGATTGAAAATTTCCTTCAGCATAATATTTTGGAATGGGTTTTGTGCAGTAAATGTCTAAAATATAACATCAAATTTTCATTCCTGGAAATGAATATCATTAAGATACAATTTCATAGTGAATCACAATTAAAAAAATTTTCTTTCATTGTTCAAGACGCCATCATCTCGGGGCCATTATCTGCGTAGCGCCGGCGCCATTGTAATCCAATGTTCTAATTTTAGGCAATTACTTATCAAAGCCAAGAAATTTTGTTAGATTTCCCGTTAATCTGCGGAAATTACTTTTCCCACAATTACCACCTATTGACTTTTCTGGTAATGGTAATACTGGGACCGACCTTAATGTGTAGTCCTTTTTTATCACGATAAAGTATTTTGAGGTCCACGCAGACGAAGTTGTGAACAAAAGCTAACCGACAATGAAAAGGAGTGATAACTTACGTGTAAGGTGGAGAGGAAGTAGGGAGGTCAGGTAAAGTTGATAAGTATACCGAATTCGACGCTGCACGATTTGTGACGTCACGAGCCGGTGAGCACGATGGCTATCCCCAAGTAATATCGACAAAGTTCCCGCCTGATCAGTTTCAAAACCAAGTTGCTTGCATGAGGCGATGGCTAGACCCGCCTTTTCTTTTGTTCAGTAGGGAGAGACGAAAACTTTTTGTTTATGAGCTTTTATAACTTTTTAGGGTCCATTGTAGTAGTTAGTTATAGTTAAGAGTCATTTTATCATGCACCATTGTGTCGTCCGACTTGCAGGACCTTCACAAATACAACATCGCTTTCTTGTTTTTTATAGTTTTATCGGGCGCAACCCGAGCCACGATTGTATGCAAAACGGGTCCTAATGGTGGTCAGGCGGATTGTCGATAGTACGTCCGCATCATGTCTGTCGTGCACTAGAGATGTTCTAGGTGAAGGGTCAATGCGGGACTCTAGATAAGCAAGTAGAATCTAATACAGTCTACGAACATTCAATTGCCTGCAACTACCCTGAACTAGTGTCCCATCTTGGCTTCGAACGGGAGCATCGTACGAAATTTCTTTGGCATAAATGTCCCAAGTTTCCGAGTCTCTTTCCTTTTGAGGTACGAAACTATAAAACAGTGTCTCAGAAAAGAATTAAATTACTTACCTATCCTAGTCTACTTGCTCGTTAGCAGGTGACATAACTTATCATCTTGGACGAAAGCTCTTGAAATAAGATGGTGAAAACTTGTAAATAACAATGTTTATCTGCTTTTAAAGTCAAAATGTAATTACCTTAGATAATGTTGAAAACTATTCCGGTCAACGAAACTTCCTAAGTCTCGGAAAAACAAGCAATATTCTTCGTGCTCGTACGAAAAATCCACAAGTAGGACCTTTTTCATTACCGTCACAATATATTGAGAACTTTTCCGTGTTAAATGGAAACAATTGACAATTGACAAACGCTCATTTACTGCTTAATGACTTTCATACACCTAAAACGTACCAAAGCTCCCCCAGAAACCGTTTGAAGAGACGCACTACCCTAGTTTCAAACAAGGGCTGGGGCTGGCTATTGTGTTCAGACATGACGTTTTATGCTGGCTTGTCAAAGAGAGGTCACCTTTTGTCGTGAATGTTATCTCGAACATTTACTGAGAGAGGATCACAATCTTAAGACCGTTGAAACTTGGTAAAGATTAATGCTAGATAGTAAGGAATGGGGGCTTCTTTTCTTGAGTCTTGAAAGTTTATCTGACTAACTTATGTTTAAAAACACAGTACAGTACAATAAAAATTTCTGAGATTGGCAACCGCCTCCGTGGCCTAATGCCTACATGTTCAACTAATATCCCGGAGGTACCAAGTTCGATTCCCAGTGCACTCGGTTTGGTTGGTGGTAAGACATTTTCTATGTCCGCCTGACTAGCTACTTCTATGTTACCTTAGTATGTCGCGAAACAGCAGTGTTAATAGCACTGTTGTGTTCCATATGAAAGGTAGCAGAGCCAGCGCCTCATTAGGTTGAGGCTTCTGGATCCGCACGCTTACCAACGGCCTTATCGCCACTTACCATAAGGTGAGATGAAGGCCAAATGTAAACCCATCACACATTAAAAAAAGTACACTCAAGACATCTTTTACACCTCCACCCAAAATATTGAGTCTTATTTCTTCTACCCAAAAGTTGTCTGGTAGAGATCGCTGTAAGCGATAAGACCGCCTTTTGTACAATTTTTTAAAGTTTTTTATTCTATTGTAAGTTTTTTATTGGTGTACAATAAAGCTATATTGAATTGAATTGACGTTGATTAAGTATTGGTTGAATACGACCCTGATGTTTGGTGGTAGAAAAGTATCCTACCGTCAACCAAACTAAATAGTAAATACCGACAGATAAAATGAATTCAATCTGCGACATATATATCATTGGTCTTACCTTGATATTACTGGACTGGGAACGCGATCACATATGGCCCAATTTCTCAAATGGCACTTTCAAACGAGCAACATTCAATTCTACGAAATATTCACGTAATTTCCCAACGGCTGCGTATTATCAAACCCCATTAAATGGACCAGTATGGTGTTTGTACACTGGAGTCCAACGATCGACCCAGCCAATTAACAACTCTTTGACGAGGGTGCGGTGTCAACTCGCGCCGGCAATAGCTGTCTATTTGTAATACATTACAACTTGGGAATTATATCGCGAACGTGTTACATGCTTAATGTCGTTATTCCCAAATATAGGGACCATAACTATAATATGTCATAGATTGATTATATGAAGCAGGATCCGAATAACTATATTTTAGCCTATCTAACATCATTGAATAGATATAAGAGCGAACGAGATAAATATACATTCTCTGTTGCAAATGTGTCGAAATTAAGCGAATGGTGTCTTTTGGGTGCATACCTTTCGGGAAAAGGTATTCTTTGGTAGTGCATTAACCTACAGAACAACTAACAAACATTTTAGTTGTAAACCGTGGCTATGTGTTACGAGACGTGGCGGCTGTGACTATTGTTGTCTCTTTTTAATACGAAATGCTGTTATAAAAATGAGGAGTATACTGTATCGATACAATTTGAAACAATATAGTATGTTAAGGCACTTGTACAATATATTAAATAATTTTGCTATTAAAAACTATGATAGTCTAGTGGTATGGTATCTGAAAATAATTACAGCTTGGAATTTTTCCTTGGTTGCCTTCTACGACACCTATGTGTTGGCAATGAATTTGTTCTAAATTAGTGCGGATAAGTAACTTTACTAAGAATCAAACCTGAGACCTCCGGAATATGAATACAAGCATGTATCCACTACGCCACGGAGACTAAAAATTGATTTCATAATCTGCATGGTTTGCTGACCAATCACAATATCGCCAATGTTCTTGTAAGTTTGCCTATCATTTTTTTACCATGTCACATTCACCTTTAACTGACAATATCTTCCACACACTGCAAAGGAACAAGGAAGAGTTTGCAATAGAACATGTAAGGGCTATTGTGACATGGTAAAAGCGATTTTTTGGCACTAGAATATCTCAACAAATTACTTGTCTACCGAACAGATAAACAGACACGCACATTTACGCATTATCGCGATTCCCACGCATCGAGTGCGGTTCCATTGTCGATAGTTCGGCAAATTTATCGATACTTACCGCGTCCCTGCCCGGAACCCTTTCAGCCGAGTATTGTGGCCCTCACAATGGCGCCTGCAACTCAATTCCATACATATAACTTGGCAATTTATGCTAGTAAAGTCGTACGTTGGCGCTTATTGGACGTGTTTAGAGTCGACGACAAACTTTGGAGGAAGTTGTGGAAACATGCTTCTAGCTCCCATTATACGCGCATGAGAGTGTTTCGGTGGGAAATGTGAGGATGATAAGGAGTAGGAAGAGCGGTATAAGCGGAATAAGAGCGGTAGGAATGCAGTCATTTAAAAGTTGCCCGTGAGTTTATTTAACTTGCAGGTTTACTTTACTTTTATGTTTATAATGAGAGTTTTAAACCAAATTTCCTATATACAGTAACGTTATCTGTACCTATCAAATAGATTTAAATATAGTAATATTTTGTAAGCGTCGGTGGCGTAGTGGATTATATAATAAGGCGTGGACTCTTAATCTGAGGGTTCCGAGTTCGAATCTATCCGTGTACCTATGAGTTGTTTTTCAATTCAGTACATCATGCGATTGCTTAACGGTGAGGGAAAACATCGTGAGGAAACCTGCATGTCTTAAACAGGTATGTGAAGTCCGCCAACCTGCACTGGGCCCGTGTGGTGGCCCATACACCCTTTGTAGGAGACTAGGCCTGAGCCCCTGCAGTGGAGACGTATATAGGCTGTTGATGATGATATTATGTAAGTCGATAGTAGTGATAAATGACTTTGGTAGGTACCGGGTAGGTATGTGTTGAAAGGCTGATTGATATATCAGCCAGACCCTTTGACCTTTGACTTTATATAAATAAATTAAAGAACTTCCCTATACCAAGAGGGTGAAAAATGGTTTAAAAAAGTAAACCTGAAATATACATCAGCGTCCCTGTCTACCAATATTTATTATTCAATAAAATGGTACCAACAAATTAACGTCAGTACTGCCAGGGAATGGAACGCATTACCGACGTCGATATCCCCACGAACCTTCTAGCCCAACGCGTACTATCGTAGACCGCATCTTTAGGTGAAATCATGGCCATTTTCAGTGAAAATACACAATTGTACGTAGCTTCGATAAACTTGAAACTATGTACTATTACGCACGATTTGCTTTTGCATTTGCCAGACTAATTTTATTGCGTCACCCGATTCAAATGGCTCTCTACAGTTACGAGAACACGAAAAGTTGGATCATAATTACAATTTAGCTCGTATCCTTGAAAATACAGCACGAGTTGGAGAACGAGCTAAGTCACGTGCCCCAATTTGGCGCGGGACCAACCCTGTCGAGCGCAACCTACTTTAATTTAACTCCTCCGAGATTGGTACAGTCGCTAATGTTTTGATGACTATTGTTCCATTCCTACGCTCCGTATAGATAAGATAAAATTTAGCATTATCAACGTCTGTCTATCTTGCTTCCGCACACGTAATCCGCCGAATGATAAAACAAGACAACAAGATTTTTATCAGTACCTCGATTTCTACCTCATTACTACACTGTCAGAAACCAAATAAATTAAAAAGAAGTTCGGGAAAAATATCGTTTCAAGTACATACAATTTCGTATCTGCAGGTTTTATATATTGATGAAATATCAATGGTTCTATAGCTCATTTAGATTAAAAAACAATGACCATTCAACTTGTATTTTTTAAATATAGTTAATTTTATTTTCAGTTCATAGGTCTACACCTGCTGTGGAAAATGGATGGTAATAAAAAATATACCTGTCGATTAGTTAATTGACGGTATCTCAACGAATGCACGTCATCATCATCAACAGCCTATATATGTCCCCACTGGAGGGGCTCAGGCCTACTCTCCTACAGAGAGTGTATGGGCCATAGTCCACCACGCGGGCCCAGTGCGGATCGGGATCCAGCCGTGTACCTATGAGTTGTTTTTCAATTCAAGTACATTGTCCGATTGCTTAACGGTGAAGGAAAACATCGTGAGGAAACCTGCATGTCTTGAACAGGCATGTGAAGTCCGTCGAATGCACGTATTGCTATGTATCTTTTTTATTTACCAGTCATTCTTGGTTTCACCTTGCTACGTGACTGCAGAAATACTAGTTGCTTACCTTATGGCGGGTGTTGCCATACTTTCCATGAAAGCCGTGATGGAGTTAATAGCGCTGTTATGTTCCGGTACAAAAGGTAGCAAAGCCAGCGCCTCATTAGTCCAAGTCCAAACTCATGACAAATTTCAAAAATCCGGGATATATCTTTTATACCAACGCATACTACTATCATAAGCCGGTAAATTTCCATAAACATAGGCCACCAACTTAACATAACGTAAAATAAATAAATATGTCGTTAAAAAGTCGCAACAAGGCGGGTATAATCTTGCCACAAAATGGCGGGTATCCCGTTAAAATGTAAAAACAATTTAGCTCTGACACAGCGGACAACATGGCGCTGTCGCTGACTTCACCGGGTTTAACAAGAATGTTGAATATTTGTACACACTAAGCACTCTTTGTCCTTACAATGTTTGCTTTTAATTAAATTCCCTTGTAGGAGGTACAGTACAGGGGCGGACTCGGGGAATTGTGCCAACTGTGCCACTGGGACAGTGAAGGCAGTCAGTAACAAAAATTTAAAAATATATCCTGACTAGAGATATATCACTACTACTACTAACTAATAACAGTAGTAACATACATACGAGTACATTTGTAATTTTTTACAGTGGCTCTCCCTTGTGACACTTTACAGATTACTGATCAGGCTTCAGTTACAATGGACACGATAATAATTAACTGCTATACACATTTTATTAATGTTTTCATTTCTTATTAAATAAATGATTTAATTTACGAGTTTTTTTAAATGTATGATGGGTTTGCACTTGGTCTTCACCTCACCTGATGGTACGTGACGGTAAGGATAACTCAAAGAAATGAGGGGCTGGCTCTGCTACCTTTCCAAAGGAACTCAACAGTGCTACGAGTATTGACACTGCTGTTTGGCGGCAGATGTAGATTACATGGTAGCGAGTCAGGCGGACTTAGAATATATATGTCTTAGAGTATATATATATATAACCAACCGAGTACCGATAGATACTGGCAATCAAACCCGGGACCTCAGATTGTAAGTCCAACATTTAGCTCTTAGGCCATGGATGCAGTTAAAGACGGTCTCCCTTTCTTATAGGATTTAATTTATAAGTTTCCTTATCTGGCCTTCATTCGGCACTTTGCCCACTGGTGGGTGTGTCTATCCCCTGCGTTCCGTCCCTGTAGAGCCTAGAGTGGGACGACGAACATGGTAATGGAGTGTTTGGAGGATGACAACTTATTGTTATTTCGTTATATTGGGCGGTGAAAGTGTTCTGTAATTGTACAACTCTAATGCAGATGTTTGTTGCGGAGAGAATGGAACAATTTGCGTTCCTGATGGCACAATGAAAGTTGTTCCTAAAGAGCCAATCCGAAACAATCGGAAAAGATTATATCATTAATTCTTACTACTGTGTCAAATGCTTACTTTTGCACTCTTTCTATTTAAAGATGACGAAGAAATCGCTTATTAGAGATAATGCTGCCTTTTTGTTTATAGCTTTTGCCCGCAGCTTTGCCCGCGTAGACTTTAAAATGTAAACCATGGGAACTGCTCGTTCGATCGGGGTAAAAATGTAGCCTATATCGTTAGTTGGCCTTTCAACTATCCCTTTAAAAAATTAAGTCATTTAAAACTACCGATTACATATTTTTGATTTTTTAAATTTATCTGACACAAATGGCAAAATAGCTATTTAGACATGGGATAAATTAAATAAAATAATAAAATTAATGCGTTAAAAAATAACTAAAAACTGACTTCAGTTGCCTTAAAAATTTGGTTTTTGTTCATTTTATCTAAAAGGGGTCAATCGATTTCGATAAAATTTATATGGGATCACCTCTGAAGTTGCTCTACCAAACAAAAAAGAATTATCAAAATAGGTTCATCAAAATAAGATAATTAAATTTCTGATACATTTGCATGGAACGGCTTTTCTGATATCTTGAGAACGGATGGAGTATTTAAATTGAATTTAACATAACACAAGTTAATAAAATATTTATTTATTTTGAAATGATGAAACACATGGAATAAGGCAAGTGTTGAGGATGAATGCTGGTGTATATAGGAGTAGAAGAAGATCTAAGAAGGTATGTATGGATTGTGTAAAGAATTATATTTGTGTGAAAGGTGTGAGTACAGAGATGACGCTGGATAGAGACGAGTGGAAGAAAACATGTTGTGCCGATCACGCTCCGAGTGCGATAAGGTCAGAAAGATGATGACTGACTTTCACAAGGTCTCTACGTATACAAGGTGTATCCATGGCCTCTGTGTTTTACACTCGACAAATAAGGTAGCTAAGCGAGCGTGATCCTCGTGAGTAAAAGCTGGCGTCAATAAAATGAAAATTTCAATATCGCAAACCAATATAGTCAGGTTCGAGGGTCGTATTCTCAAACGCGAGCGACAAGTGCGCTCGAGAAGCCGGCGGAAGGCGAAACTCGGCTATAATGAAGTCTGCACATTTCAATGGCACTCGATTTCACTTCCATGCGCTGTTGGCGAAACAAAGGCGCTCGAAAATAGAGCTACTTACCGAAACTAGGACGGTCACAGTACATCGGACACAAATGCTACCATAATTCACGCAGTTTAGGTCTGATAGGTCCACAATTTTATTTTGATAACCCAAAATTAAATGAAACATGGGTATTCTAAAACTAAACTAACTTAAATCTTAACTTCAAATTAATTTATATTAAACTTTTATTGTAACTTATATTTTGTCTTTTTTAACATTCAATTTCATTTATTCAAGCGGAAAATTTTAAACATAATGTAGTAGTTGATCCTAACGACATTGTCTACCAATAGCTCGGCAACGTGACACTGTCAGTCACCGACACTTTAACACTCACGTTTAGCAAACCAATCCACAGACACACGAGACAGTGTAAGTATGTTATAGCGCATACACTATACATAATTTAATAAACATTATGCAAACGAAGCAAGGCAAAGAGTAACTCATATAAAAACCGTAACAGCACCAAACAACCACCAACAAACAGCTTTTAAAAATTACCGCTAACGTTAAAACCAGCTGCGTCACAGAAAGCGCAACTCTTGTAGCACAAAGTCGTCGTCCGTGAGCGAACCATTGCACGTTACACCTTCGTGTTGGAAACTCTTTATCTATTTAACGAGGGACGTTTAAAAGAATAGCTAACCAAGGTAAAAGCCGCGCGACGCCCGCCGCGACGCTCGCCCAGACGAAAAACGACCGCCCGCCTAGGTCACTCTAGTTGACCACTACTACTGTTATCTTAGTAAAATCCATGCTAATATTTTTCTAGACCAACGCGTAACATCGTTGACGTCATCCTCAGTAACTTCAGGTGAGAATATATGTGAAAATGTGTTTTTTTCCTTTCTTTACCTCGTAGCAGAGAGACCCCCGCAGAATTCTATATGTTCCTGTGGGATAACATCAGAAATCTGTATAGCATTTACATATAAACACGAGCAAATATTAGTGTCTATGTAAAACAATTTGAAATAAATTAACCGAAATGAAATTTCTTTCGCAATTTCCCCCCATAATATGTATCTCAATTATCTTACACAGAAAGTGTTAAACGCTGAATATTGCATTCCATAGAAATAATATCGGATTTGAAAATTGAATGTGGTTGACCAAGGTATAGCCTATTTACATTTTCTATATTTTTCAACCTACCTTTATCTTTATATATAAATATAAGTTATATTTATAGGTATAATTGAATAATTAATACTTCTGAGTTACCGAAAAACGTATAATTTTTTATCAGATTGTTAGTTTTGTGATTTTAAAACATTCATTCTTTCATAAATTAATTTCTTTATTGATTTGAAACAACAACATGCAGCTCCTTTTTTGTTTACATTTGCCTTTTCAGATATTTCTAACAAACTCACTGGAATCTCACTCTCTACGATAAGAGTTCATGGTAGGGGCTCAGGCGTGTGGCATCAACACTGACAGGACAAAGAAAGGCAAACAGATTAAACGGGCGCAGCACGCGAGTGTACAGGGACTGGCTGACCCTTTTTTAAACAAAAAGTCTAATATTTTAGGATTGTTTTTTAGATATTAATCGGGAGGTGAGGATTTCTTTTGTCACAGTTCAACGTATGTTGAAGAAAAAAAAGCTCTTACAGTTTTATATCAAGTGATTATGACAAAACGCGATGAGACAATTTCATATGGTGATCTATTTCTTACAACGAACTTATGCAGCGATGACTTTTAAAAAACATGATATTTGTAAATTCACTTAATAAATCAACACGTCATCGTAATTTAGAGAAATTAAGAAAATTCTATTAAAATGTGATATAACCGCCTCCGTAGTCTGGCTACAAGTTTGGACTTACAATCCTGAGTCACGGGTTCCATTCCCTGTGGGTACTAATCGGTACTCGGTTTGGTTAACCAAGGCTGTCAAGTCTGACGCCAAACAGAAGTGTTATTTATTAGCACTTTTAAACGGCTATTTAGTTTGTACAGAGCGCTATTTCAGCAATATCCTATAAAATTCTCGATGTGCGGACATTTAGCCAATCCTCATCCGCCACACGCCCGAGTACAAACTAGTGCACTCGTAATGACAGGACAGTCGGCGCAACAATAATTGCCCTGTCCTCAATAGTGCGACGATTGGCTGTTCGCTTCACGGTCCGACACTAACCGAATAAACATCGACATAGCTGGGCCTGGGCTATATTCCAGATTTGTTGTAAAACACCACACGCATAATATCTGCATAATAATCATTTAGGCATAAGAATAACTAATAATACAAGCAACAGTACGAGTATTATAGTTCTCTGTTATACAATTTAATAGATTTTATACAATTTAATAATAAGAAGCGTCGGTGGCGCAGTGGATAAGGCGCGGACTCTCATTCTGAGGGTACCGGGTTCGAATCCAGCCGTGTACCTATGAGTTGTTTTTCAATTCAAGTACATTATCCGATTGCTTAGCGGTGAAGGAAAACATCGTGAGGAAACCTGCATGTCTTGAACAGGCATGTGAAGTCCGCCAATCCGCACTGGGCCCGCGTGGTGGACTATGGCCCATACACTCTCTGTAGGAAAGTAGGTCTGAGCCCCTCCTGTGGGGACATATATAGGCTGTTGATGATGATGATACAATTTAATATAGAAATGAAACTCCCGCTCCGGACGCGTCGAAGGTCACGATAATAGCTCTCCCGTACAAGTTGCGTCCATTCGTTATCGTTAACTTCCATCAGGTGATATAAAGGCCAAATGAAAAACCATTATACATTTTTAAAATCTACAGAGTATCGACACGTTCGTTACCAATTTAATAGGTAAGTTGACATTACATTGCTGGCTGCGTGTCTTTGTTCGAGGCGAGCTCAAAGCGATAGGCATGTATCTGTAGCACTGAAATAATAATAGCGTAGTGGCCACTAGCGTACCCAACGTCAGCCCTGACCTGACACTATTGCAACACGTACAAGCTTTTGTCCCCCTTGTGGTACATACGCAGAGACTATTGATTTTTCTCTCTTCATTAACATTAATTACCCTTTTCATACCAACTCTCTTACCGAGTTGGCGACTTGGCGTGCCAATTGACCATTTTATGTGTATGTAATTTAAAACCTTTTAGGCCATCACAATCTTTTCATATACTGGTTGCAATCTTTAAATTATTGTTATGCAAGGGGCATTCTGTCGTTCGCTTCTAAAAATTTCGCCTAAAATTTGCAATTTCAATTTACAAATTAAACTGTTCCTTTTTAATGATTTTGCATCTGTTGTTTAAACATTTGTTAAATAAACATATATCCCATACAATAATGTTCCACGCGGCGTCGAACCGACGACTGGTTCAGCGGCCCTTTCAGGCCAGCACGACGACGGCAAATTCATGCTCGGGCCCATGTCAAAATTAAACCCAACACTTAATATTTCCTCGACGTTACCCTAAGGCTACGTGAGAACATAAAGAAAGAAAGAAAGAAAGAAAAGTGTTTATTTGGCACAGAAATACTTAACACACTAAAATACGGAAAAACTTATATTATACATATATAATCTTATAAAAAAGGAATACACTTAACATACTAAAAAACTTAAATACATATTTCTAAACTATGAATAAATAAATAAAAAACATTAACATGTATATATCTGTGCCAAAAAGTCCTCCGACTCAGCATGTTGCTGTCCCTGCAGCATGCAGCGACAGCGCTGGTTTTCAGCGGAGCACTAGGTGGGTGCGGTTGCGCGTGCAAAGATACCAGTTGAATGTATAAATAGAATAGATAAATAGATGTGTTACAAAAGTAATGAAGTGTTCAGTAATTTTTTTCTCAGCGGTATATATATTTTAATATCAATAAATAAATAATATGTGGATAAATAAATACGAGTAGGACGTTGCTATTTAAGGAAGAAATATATAATAAACATATTTAACAATAATAATAAGGTACTACGAGTGAGTCTACTTGAGGTAGGTTGGAACAACATCATTCAAGATCTGAAGATCTGTATCCGTTAATTTATAAACCAAATTGTATTAAGATATCCAATCTTCATTTTTCTCCCGCAAAGCGATGCGCCTCACATAACAAACGTGCGCCGTTCGAACAAAATGAAAGTGCCCGTGAAACAAATGGCGACCATCAATCACGGTAAAAGACAGCCCGAGCTCAGAGAAAGGTCGCTATTGTCTCTCTCGCACGCCTTGCGAAGAAGACGTTTAAATACTGATTTGCTTAAGCCCAGACCCATACCTACCGATTCTATTCTGTTCTAGCAAGAATAGAAACCGGAAGGAATGCAATACAAAACGTACCGATCGTCACACACCTACCGTTCCGAACAAGCAAGAATCGGTGCGGACCGTTCTAGGTAGATCACAACAGAACAGATTAACGTGAATTTTTGTTATTCTTCAAAATAGCGATATTGACTCTACCTCCCTGATTTTTGAATGATAATGTACAATGAAGTAAAAGGCTAAAATATAGATAAGTTTGTGAATGTTTAGAATCTATGTATTGCAGCTAATTAAATAGATTTAACTTGATATTTAACGCTCTGTAAATTTAACTTGATAAGTTATGAACGTTTGACTCTAGCATTTGCACGCGACCATGCGAACTTCAGAAGTTATTCAATGGGTGCGCCTTGATTGATAAAAAGTAGTCCACGTCTTTTTTCGATTCTTCAACTATTCCTATATAAAAGTCAAGTAATTCTGACACTCCGTTACGATGCGAAAGATGTATAAATAAACAGACTCATTTGTAATTTATAGTAGAGTATAATTTAAAATTAATTTAATTCGTTACTGTAAAATGCTGGGTCTACGGAACGATGTCGAATATACGAGTATGTTACATATACCCGAAACTCCTTACAAAAGCTTGTATACAAAATAACACCGCTACGCTAAGGTAGTTACGTGGGAGGGCGTCTCATAATTGAGTTATGTGCCAGGACTGCCTCTTAATAGTATATTTCTGTTTGGCTCGTCTCCTTCGTTAATTGAGAATACTTTTAAAAGGCCAATGGAAAAAGCCGATGTGGACATAATTAAATTTGCAATTTAAAACTGATTTTTTTGCGGCATTTGCGAAGCTTCCTACTTTTCAAATTATTTGAGTGAAAATAATTTGAGAGTATATTTTTGGACCAGAATTGGTAAACAGATCACTAGCTAGCTAAGATGACAGACGGAAAATGGAAAGGAAATAAATTGTATGAGCAGGAAAGGAATTTTTCAAAGCAGGCTCAGAGTCTTATGCCACTTTGGGAGTATATTCCGTAAAATTCTGTACTGAATTCAGGGAGAGTTTTTCAAACATATGTCCGATGAACTGGCGTTTTGTACGATATTCACCGTGGATTCAGTGCTGAAATTCTACTGAATTGCACCACTGAAAAGTGCTTCGGAAAGCTTGTGAAACTGAAAACTCATTTGGAAATAAAGCTAACGTTCATGTGCAAAGGGTAATAACAAGGTAAGATCTGATAGCTGTAAGAACAAAGGTATTATTTAACGGGCACTTCGCAAGGGGCACTTCGCAGATTGTTGACATTTTGTTAGTTTCCCAGCACGGGGTAGAAGTAAATTTTAGCTAGAGCACTTTCTGTAGATTTTTGTGCATAAAGAAAACTTCCTACTTTCACGCGATGCGGCATAAGTTCGTCGAATCTCATAAAATATGCTATCAATATTTCAGACAAAGAGGAATGGAGTTGCAAAAACTTCTCGGCAGCCCTCCAACGAACGGGTAAAGTGTTGCCAGAAGATTCCCCTCTATATTTTTTCTCGTCTCTCGTGGAAAATAGACTTAACTTTACATATTTTCTTGCTTCGCGACAACAAGGGTAAATGAGATTCTAGCTCAAGGCTGTTAGCTAAACAAGATGTTGTTTAATAAGATAAAAGATAGACATAGCTGGGAGACGGCGTCGAGGGGTTCTACTTCAATTTGAAATGTCAAAGCTTCACCAGAGGTAAACTGTTTTAATTAATTATTTTTATGGTGTTCCTGAGACATCTTGCCTGCTCTACGAATACCTCAAAAAATAGTGAGAATAAAAAATCTTTAAAAATACCTTTGGTCACCCCTGCGATTTAAATAAGTTGGGCTGGACTTTCCATTTGCGCAGTGATCATACAGTAAGGAATGAATTCTGAAACTTATCTGGGCCTACGAAAGACCAGCGCTGGAGTTCGCACTGTAGATCAGAGTATTCAGAGTGATTTACATTTTATATTGACCTTGCTATTCGATTTTGCCCTATCTCCCATTTACCATTTGGGGGGGGGGGGGGGGGGGGGGGGGGGGTGGGGTGTTTGTGTTTTAAACTCTCCTATTTCTTTCTCCACTCCACCCTATTTCTTTATTCTAAACGAGTCTGTGGTCCCAAGATAGCTTTAGAGTCCGTAGGAAATTCAAAATTCAAAATCCAAAATGTTTATTTAGTGTTGGGTTCTTTTATATTATTTACATTTCTTGCAATCTTGTGGTATTGACATGCTGTGTAAGCTTTAGTGTCTCTGTGAGATGTAGACCTCGCGAGTATGTCTTTGTATGACAAAATCAACAACAACATGGATGAAATATATTTTTTTCCGTTTTTAACCCCCCACTTCATCATTTTGAAATTTTTCAGAAAACTCAACCTGCTCACAAAATTTCACGAAAATCAGTTGAGAAATGCAACCTGTAGAGGACAACAGGCGGACATCCACCGTGCGGACATACGAAATCATTTCAGCCCAAGTTGAAACGGGAGCTTCGCTCGCGCTTCGTGTTCGCTCGGCAACAAAGCAAATCTCACCGCCATACCAAAACAAATCCAAATTGTTTAACGGAGAAAGGTCGAGCGTTGAACCAACATGCCCTGCGTACCCCTGACATACTCGTATGTAAGTGGCTGGAACGGGCTACCGGGCGCTCTACACAAGTGCACTCGGCTCGATCGCACTTGCTTGATGACGCCACGAGTCATGACATGAGTGACAAACATGTTTCAAGTCTAATACTAACTGAGTCACTGTTGAAATTTTTATGATTCTGTAATAGGATTTACTTACACGGGTTCGTAGACTGGGTGACTTGGGAAAAGTACGCACAGCTACACATCAACCTATACATTTCCAGTGTAAGCTGAATTACTCGATGCATCGTTCGGGAGTCAATTCAACGCTAGCATATCCTGGAAATGTATAGCTTGATGGATAGCTGTGTCTATGTCACCGTTGTACACCGTTATTTTAAATTCACCCCGTGAAATTGTAATCAAGGAAAAGGGAGTATCTCCGTGTATTACCGACATTTTACTGTGATCACCGAACATCTGCCAATTTGTGGCGATTATACCCCCAGAGAAGCGTCGGTGGCGCAGTGGATAAGGCGCGGTCTCTCAATCTGAGGGTTCTGGGTTCGAATCCAGCTGTGTAGTTGTTTTTTCAATTCAAGTACATTCGTGAGGAAACCTGCATGTCTTGAACAGGCATGTGATGTCCGCCGATCCGCATTGGGCCGCGTGGTGGACTTATGGCCCATACACTCTCTGTAGGAGAATAGGCCTGAGCACCTACAGTGGGGACGTATATAGGCTATTGATGATACCTCCAGAGAATGTGCTTTCATTTTTTATAATACTTATTTTAATATACCCCGACATTTTGTATTAAACTCTTCGATACCAAATTCACGCAAGTATTGGTAAAGTTTTACTTGTCAAATGTAATATGAAAATAAATTTATTTTAGTATTTGTTCTACAGTTGACTGTTTCGGGTAGGTTTCGGGTAACAAATAAAAAATGAAATAAGAACGAATACATGATTAATACTCCCGTAACATCACGAAAACTGCCGGTACTCGTTTCAAAGTGTAATAGGACTCAGAAAGTTGTAGCGGTACTTTTTAATTGGTAGAAGTTTACCAGGAACTTGAGAAACTTCGACTGCCGATTTGTGAATAGTGGGACTTTTCTGAAGCTGAAGTGGGAGGTTCCATAAAATATATTTAAAGTAAATAAATATAATATTAATAGTATGTTTATCGTATGGTGTCTGATCTAGGTAGATCAGGGGTCGGTAGATGTGGGACGACTACATCTTTCTAAAAGTAGATTCGAAAGAAATGTAAAAAATATGAATCAAGAATTTATTATTTAGGGATTAATGATGATATTTTATTTTACCAAAAATACTGTCATACGGTATCTATGAGATATTAATTAATGTTTTGAGACAAGACAGTAGTTCTTTGCTTTTAGCTCACCCTTTCTTCTCTGCTGAACTCCGTTATCCATCGTCATGAAAACATTAATTGAACTTATTTTTGAATAAATATTTAGAATTTTTTTAAACCGCTTTCAGCAGCCAGACATTGTTTAGTGTAAATCTCCATATCTCGAATGAAAGCTAAACACCCTCCAGACAGATGTCGCCACTGGATACTGGTCCCCCTAATCTGAATTATTATTCAAGCCCAAGCCTTCTACTCCGTCCTTTCATTACAGTTCGCGGAGAAAGTTTTATTTCGTTACTTTTCCATTTTCTGTATAAAACGAAGGAGGCAGAAAGCTTCTCATTGTAAGGAGAATAATACGTTTATTTACGTTTTGTAAATACATAAAAACAACTTAAACTTTGTAAATGGTTGCTCACTTGTGTAAAACACAATGTAAACGAGCTGTATTAAATTCGTCTGTTCTTTATGGCCCTCAAAAGAAGCCTTTTCTACTTTTATACCCGACTGTGGCAAAGCCCAAAAGGGTTATGTGTTTATCCTGTACATATGTCCGACTCTATATTCCCTCGTAACTACTAAGCCGATTTAAATAAATAATACGTGATTAGATTCGCCTTAACCACTAGAGTTTCATAGTCTATATTACAATTATTTATTGTAATGCCGGAGTTTCGGCGCCAAATTGCGCGGCATGAAAAATCTTTTCTGTTTACCTATTGAGTAAGGTATCAAAATAAAGTGTTTTATAAATGGCTTACAAAAATCTATGCAAGTTTATGCAGTCCGAATTTTAAAATTTACTTTTCATTTCATGCTGTTCAAGTTATTTTTCTCGATTCTGAATTGATACATAGAAAATATAATTTAAAATTGCTCTTCAATAACACTGAAAATAACCGTTAATATTTTAAATCAAAATCAATTACCAAATCAAACAAGCGGGAACCAAATCGATATCCAACCATTTTACATTTCCGCCCCCCTACTATCGCGTGGGAGGACTCTATCCCCACCCCCGTCCCCCTTCCCTGAAAGTGTCTCGAGGAGTCATCTACCGCTAATTCTGTTACAGTAATGGCGTTCGGTTAGTATGCTCACAAGTTAATAATAATTATCTAAGGCGTCGTGTAAGTCAGTGCAGACGAAAACGTATAAAATGTTTTTTGTGCTAATTATTGGTCTGAGCATAAAATACATACACGAGCCATTAGCACAGGTATTTGTTGGCAGATTGAGGTAACATTGCGGTACAAGCGGAAATAGAAAATGCCATATCACCAACCAACTCGAGTACCGATTGGTATCACTGGGAATCAAACTTAAACCTCTGAAATGTACGTCCAAGCGTGTAGCCACTACTCTAGAGTAGGTCTCGAAGGCGGTAAAATAAATAAAAATCGTATTTTCAATCAACTTCAAAAAATTCAATTCGACTGTATGTTTTTTGTATTTATTTTTTATTCCGCCAAATATGAATCGATTTTGATGATTCTTTTTTGTTTGTTTGTGAATTTAGAAGTGGTCCCATATAAATTTTATCGAAATTGAATTAGCTATTTTTAATGTGTTATAATTTAAAAATCCTGGTTTTCAGATGTAGGCCTATGGTTGTGCTGTAAGACCTTTTTAAGAGATTTTTGTAAGAGATTTTTGGTCAACGGGAAATACCCTATAGGTTTTGGTTCACTTGAATTTTGTATGGAAATGGTATCAAATACAGCTATTTTTTTATTACGTTGACCTATAAGTTTGATTTTTTCTCAGAATCAAGGGACAGCAGATTTGAGTATTCGGTATTAATTTCATCTTGATACCTCCGCGCGTTCCTGACAAAGGGTTTTGACGGAGAGACAGACGGACAAAAAACTAATCCTAGACCCAAAAAATTCTACCTCTAAGGGGAAGGGGACCACTTAAGGGGATGAATGCTGTAGACTTTTAGGGCAGTTGAGGTCGGTTCGGTTATTTTTGATCGCATTAATAATTACACATGTAGATAATGACGTAAGCACACCAATAGAGTGATCAACGTAACAGCGCGGGCCATTTGCGCGCGCATTATTGATGCAGTGATCAGCTGTGGTACACGGAAGCTTCAATTAGGGATTGATCAGCGAATTAGCTATAAATAGTTGATAGGCATAGTTATAGCACGCGCTATGGGATGTTTGAAAACGTCCTTGTTTGAAAAATGGGTCTGAGTAGTCGAAGTGCCTTATCGGTGTATGATATCTAAATTTCGGTCGTTACAGTGTGAAACTTGGCACATGTATGCAGTTTAGAAGATCAACAGTCTTTATATGTCCCCACTGCAGGGGCTCAGGCCTACTCTCCTTACAGAGAGTGTATGGGTCATAGTCCACCACGCGGACTCAGTGCGGATTGGTAGACTTCACACACATCTTTGAATTTCTTCTCAGGAGTGTGCAGTTTTCCTCGCGATGTTTTCCTTCACCGAAAAGGCAATTATAATGTTTTTTTTAATCATTCGTACATAACTTCAAAATAACAAATTGGAACTCATTGGTACGAGCCAGGATCAAACCCAGACCTCGATTGTTCAAGGATTGACGGTCCAAAGAACTGAGCTACCACGTTACGGCTTCAGACGGAACGGAAGCTACAAATTTTCATACAAAAAGGCATAACATTTTGCAATCCCTAAACCCCCACCATTTGTGACGATTTTTGGACACATGTAAGATATTACAGAAAAGGATGTCTGCACGTTTTGCTTTTTTCGATATTTTGTCTAAAATTAGAATTATAAGCTCCTAATTTAGATGATAACATAATTCTACCAGCGTGTACCGGGCCGTCCCCTACTAGATGGACGGACTAGTAAAGGTCGCGGGGAGTCGCTGGATCCAAGTGGCTCAGAACCCGGACCCGACCGTACTTGCCGAAAACTTTATACAGGCGTGTTATGTCTATTGAAGTTACACAGTACTCTTATAACCTACAATATATGAATGGAGCCATTATTCATTGTGAACTTTGTTTAAATTTCAATATAAAATCGTCATCAAGTAACAAACCAATTTTGGTACTTATTTTTGCCTAAGGAAATATTTATTTTAATTATTAAGAGTTAATTTTCGTCAACGCAATATTTTTATGTTTTTTATTATTTATATTATAGATAATAAATAAACATTTATTATTATTATTATTAAAGTCCACGCGGGGGAAGCCGCGAGCAGGAGCTATTTAACATACAGAGGTAAAAGAAAGTGATCAAAGCGGTGTCATAATTAGTAAGTATTGCAGTGAGTTTCATTGCTATATATTTTATAATTGGACAATATCATTGGTCAGAATGACGAAAGACGCAGGCAGTTCCGAGGTTGGATCACTAATGATAAATATAAAGTTGATAAAGGAAGTAGGGGCATAAAAAGATATTAAGCGATTTACGTGCCCCGAGGAGGCATCTTGGGATCCCCCTGATTATTCCGACGGGATTTTTTTACGTGGGTCAACCCTTCAGCAGCATTAAAAATGGACGCCGCGTAAATCCCCCTTCCCAAAAAAAGAGTCGACATTTACAGGGTTGAAACACGGAGATGAATTAAAAGCTTAGCATGGTTCATGAATGTTGTTTCGTGAAATTTTCATGAACCAGGACCTATTTCTGTCATTTGTCTAATTTTTAAATGAAACGATTAACATATATTATCTCAAAAGGGGCGCAAGTAAATTGTTACAAAAGAGCAAAGTGCGGACGTATGGTTTTGGATTTAGAATATTGTGTTATTATAGGTACAAGGACAAAAATCCTTAAAACCTTAACCTTAGTAACAATATATCTAGTTTCGTAGGTGACAAGGATCAGTGTCGAATGACATCAACAAAGACATTTATTAGGTAGTCAGAGGAGAGATAATCGGTCTTCGTTAATATTCCCACCGCTATGCACGAAGCGTTTCGCTTCTTCGTTTAACGTACGTACTGCTAAGGAGTGGATCCCCTCAGGGATTCTGTATTTCCTGACCGCTACAATCTAAATGTTTTAAGGCCAGCTATATCTGGCCTTGGTAGCTCAGTTGGGTAAAGCGTCAGTCCTTGGACAATCAAGGTCTGGGTTCAATTCTAGCTTGTACCAATGAGTTCCAATTGTTATTTGGAATTTATGTACGAATGATAAAAATCATTACCATTGGCTGTTCGGTGAAGGAAAACATCCCGAGGGAACCTGAACACTCCTGAGAAGAAATTCAAAGGTGTGTGTGAAGTCTACCAATCCGAACTGGACCTGCGTGGTAGACTATGTCCCATTAACTCTGTAGAAGAGTAAGCCTGAGCACCTGCGGTGGGGACATATATAGTCTGATGATGATGATATCTAGGCAAGCGTGTACCATCCTAGACCACATTATTACTTAAACTGTGGTCAAACGCGAGCTTAAGCCCTATTTCCCCCCTTCAGTAATGAATTTAAAGCGTCTCAAACCATTTTCGACTCAATGCTAGAAACTTTTTTTCAGAAACCGTTAAAACCAAAATAATTGGCTTCTGAACTGTAAATCCCCTTGCTAGCTGGATCCCCGCAACCGTTTCAGCTAGTTATCGTCAAAGCATTGGTGGTTAATCGCCGGGGAACTCCCGATAATTGAATCCGTAGTTAATGAGTCGTTCTGCGCCGCTCCGCACCACCCAGTGCCCAGTGGACGAGGCAATCGTAAAAATTATCAGATTGCAATCAACAATATCCGCCAGGAGGCACAAGAAATGTTGGAATTGATTTTGAAATATTAATTTTTGAAATAGACCCACGCTTTGCCATGATCTGGTGGTAATGGGTGGTAAGTAGTGATGCTGATGAAGATATGTGCTGATTTGATTTGATTGTTCACCCTCGATTAAGCTCCCCTTTCCTTTGGAAAAATACAAAAGCATGAGATATAGAAATTATGATGTGAAAATGGATAGATATACATTTTATTTCGTTGTGATATTGGTTAAAGATTTAAGACAGAGCATGACATTAGTTACATGTACATAGGTTATTTGTACAAACATTTTTAAAAGCAATGAAAGATTTACCCACCCTTGAGCACAATACCACATGAAGAAAAGTGATGATGAGGCTGACTATGTTACGCGTTGGTTTACTCTTAAAGTTATAGTTTTCGACAATACAATGTACCGCTACTGTGTCGATGCATCGCAGACATTTTTTCATCAGTTTAGTAATTATTTAGTTAGGCGCACTGTTTGCTCGTTGTTTACCACATTTGTTGATTTTTTTCAACCGACTGCAAATAGGGAGGACTTCAATACGTGTTTTTTTTAAATTGTATGTGTGGTACGCGATAACTCCGCCAATAGTGAACCGATTTTGATAATTCTTTTTTTGTTTGGTATAAAATACTTCAGAGGTGATCCCGTATAAATTTCATTGAAATCGATTGATCGCTCTTTGAGAAAATCAACAAAAACCAAATTTTTAAGGCAATTGAAGTCTGTTTTTAGTTCTTTTTGAACGCGTTAATTATTGATTCAAACAAAATTCAAGTTATAGTAATACTATATAACAACCTAATCACATAAAGTGCATGACTAAGCCACCGCCGAAAGTTCTCTTTGACCTTTCGATTTGAGAGAAAAACAATTAAAAGAAGCATTATGAAGTTTGGACAGAAGTTGTGATTTATGACTGAGCGACCCGTTAAGAAATGATCTTTCGAAAATTAATTGCTAAGGAAAAATATCGAGTGCATTCAGCTTCCGAATATTATTTTTATTTTGTAATTGTAAACAAGTGACTTTATGTATATTATTGAATTGTGTGTAATAATACGTATCAATTATTTACTAAAGTACTTTTGATTAAAAATAAATTTATGTCATTTTAGAGATTCCATACTCCGAATTGGGTTTGAAAAATCCATCTGACGGACAATAGTGTCTCTTTGGGTACCACTAGCACCATATACGGCAGTCACTAACCATCATGATACTCGTAATCGTGATGTTTATGTTAAATCTTCTAATGGAAAGTATTTTTCTCGGTCTATGCAAGCTTATATGATTGACTGGGGTTTAAATGACAAAAATTGCTGGACATAGACCTCCCTCATGGTACGCCTCATTGACCGGTTCCGAGCCACCTGCATCCAGCGAATCCCTGCAACTCTAATCAGGTTGTCGGTCCATCTAGTAGGGGGACGGCCGGGTAGACGTTTCCCGGTACGTGGTCGCCACTCGAGAACATTTACTCCCCACCAGTTATCGGTTCTTCGAGCGATGTGGCCTGCCCGTTGCCACTTCAGCTCACTGACTCTTTGAGCTATGTCGGTCGATTGTTCATCTACGGATTTCCTCATTCCGGACCTTATCACGTAGAGAAATTCTGAGCATAGCTAGCAGTTAGTAACAACTAAAAGTACCAAATGTAAATATTGGCTGACACAAATAACTCGGTATATCGATCTATTGTATAGCCTGTATTAAACAGGAACCAAAATATTTGTAGGTTTAGCAGTATTGCAGTACAACGATGTTTTACCACTGTCCTTTCATAAAATACTCCATTGATATAAGAAAATGTTTCTCCTTTGAATAATTCAACCATTTGGATTCATTCAGTAAAAGGGTACAAGCTGACTTATGTCAGAATGGAAAACAAGAGCACTTCGCTAATATTAAACAATCCAAATACAATCCACCTGTACAGCTATCACAAAGGAAACAATCCGTAATGTCAACGTTTACTTAAAACAATATTAAAATAACTTACCTTGTTTCTTTACAGGCTGTAACCGAGACCGTTTCACATTCCTTGCTTAAATAATACGTTTAAAGTTTAGCAACAGTTCGTTGATCAATATTGTATGTAATTGAGTCTACATACCAGGTATGTGCGAATACAGTAATTAGATATATAAATGTGTTCACAGTCGCAGCAAGGTTGCTGTGAGAGCAGACCCGAGCGCTAGGTACCGCGGCTCGCGGGGCACTGACCAAGGCTTGCTGGTGCCGCGACGCCGACGCCGCCCCGACTGAAACGTGCCAAACCTGAAAGACTGAATACCAATCAGACGGTGAAGTAGGTAGAAATTCACAAGTTAAAAATAGACGCAGCTACGCGCATGGCGTAGCAGGTATTTTCTTTGAATTTTCCTAATCATTTTTTGCATAAATGATAGATCGATAGCTTTCGAACTAACTGTCGTATTTTTGAGATAGACTCGAATAAATGTTTTGTAATCTTGACCATGACTTTAATTGACTTCTGTGCCAAACGATATTGGCAACTGAAACAAGATTGAAGTTAGGGGTGTTCTAGAAATTGACTAATGGCTCGTGATAATGACTATATCAATCTTGCTATAAAAAAACTCAAATGGAATTGAATGTACCTTTCATCACTGATAGCAAGTAAAGATACAGTCTCAGGTTGAAAGAGAGTGTGGGACTGCAACGATGTAAGTTAATTAAAACCCGGTAAAAATTTGACGCTCTCAAATCAAGGGAACTCGACGTCTACGCACGTAATCCCGTTTAAAAATGTATTTTGCAGACCGATATCGTGCAGAGGAAATATATAGACTTGCGAACAGTTTCATGGTTCAAATTTGAATGACAAGTGCTTAAATAGGTAGCAATGTTCCCTCCCAACAATCGTCAGTCAGCTCTACACAGCATTCTTACTCTGAGTCTGTATGTCGGCGGGCGGGCGGGGTATTCGATACGAGGCGCGCACCCGGAGCCGCTCGCCCTTTGCAGACCCTTTGTTTTGCTTACATCGCCCTGTCATAGACCCTTCACTGAACCACGAGTTGCCTGCGTATTTACCATTTCCATTTTTCATGTTGGGCATCGGAAGGATACTGGTGTAGCAAAAACTATGAAAATGCTTTATGATATCGATGGGACACGGACAAAGGATGTACGAGGATTTCGTGTGTTTGATACTTGAATGGATCTTTAGTTCATTTATTCTGTAAAATTATCATACGTTCCCGACTGACTGATTGCCTTATCAACGTCTAGCCTAAATCGCTTGAGCTGATAACTTGAAATTTAGAAGAAGAAAAATTATCATTTATTATTCGAGCGACGTTGGCCTAACCATTGCCACTTCAGCTTACTGACTGGTCGAGCTGTGTCGGTGTTAGTTTTTTTTTAGAAATTCTGTGCATATGCACTGTGTACTCCTTTGCCAAACATGATTGTCAATGGAAGCGAGTCTACTATAATAAACTTCAATGGCAAAATATGGCCCACATGGGAGAAAATCAAATTTAAAATAGGAACACTGAACGGTACTTTAAGAACTGTATTAATCCAATTTAAACGCAATTTAATATGAGTAAAATGTGTGCGAAAGAGAACACTCGTTGAATCTTATGATTTATGAGAACTTCCTCCCTTCATCGGAATGATTGATTTTACATTAGAAAAGTATTGTTATATCAGCATCTCACGTGAAACAACAAGTGGGAACGAGACAGCGCTAATTAAAATGGAAGTTTAGGGTCGATTTGTTGCCGGTTGCCGTAATCAAAGGCGTGGGGGGAACTTGGACAATAACTGTCAAACCGCAATAATGTGGGGGGAGGGGGATGAACGATGATTAGGTAATTATGTTGTATGTGAGGATTATACAGGGTGTGCATTATGCTATGTAATTTAGTTTGATTCGTGTAATATGTTCCTGATTTTCTTGTAAATTGGAATCTTACGGTGGAAAAGTTTACGAGCCAAACTCGGACCTTTTATATCGATTAACTAGCGTCCCGCCCCGGCTTCGCACGGGTGGTCATTTATTTTGGTATAAATGTAGAGTAAATGTAATCTTTCTATAGCATTACAGAAATTTTCAGAACTTTCCAGAAATTATCACGTGAACTCATGTGACGTTATCATGAGTTAGACAAGGACAGATATAACACAACCATCCACTACCACCACCACTTTTTATAATATAGGATTACTGATTTCATTCAATAATATGCTAGTGGCTCTGTGAGCTGTAGACCTCGCGAGCACATACTTTGACCCACAGAGCTAATCAGTTCTTCTTAAATATCGACGAAATGGAGGCATATATAACACCCAGTACATATTTATGGCTAAGATGAAGTTGCGTCATCTATTCATCAACATATTATCGGTTTTAGTTTTTTTAGTTAGTTTTGTAATAAGAAGATGGTTCCAGTTGCTCTATATCTCTACATTTATGAATTCGCCCAGATGGCAATGACAATATATTGGTTTTGTATTGGATTGGTACTCCCAGCTTATGCTTATTGACATTTGTGACATTTTAGATTTTTCCGATTTTTCACTTTGTCTACTCCATACTTCAACTTTCAAATAATAAGAAACCGCAATGAAATCGGATATCATATGGCGGAGATATCCAGTACTCCCTTTGTACCACTTTTTTGTGGGAAGTACCCCTGCAATCAACAATCCCCTACAACTAAAAAATTCTAAAAATTCGTTCAACCTATATACCAAGCTTCGTCCAGATCGGTTGAAAAATGCGACCTGTAGAGGAAAACATACAAACACACAGAAAGTAGCTTTTTGCAGTAATAAATAGATGACATGAGTAAAATAAACTTGATGCGTTTATTTTACTCATGTCACGATACCTTCTCATGATACCTTAAACATCAAGCAGATGTAATGTTTAGATGTATTTATATGCGGTACGGAGCGAACTATATACTATTGTCAAAAGGTACGGTTCTATTTGGTTTTTATTCCTTTACTCCAGTGAAGTCAACGAACAGCGATCCGTAGAATAGTTTCTGTTCAAGCGTAGCGGACACTAGAAGCATATAAGTTAAATTGGATGTATGCAGTTGTTAGGAAACTTGAGCTCCCGAACATTGAGTCACAGAAGTAGTTTTGCTGGTCAGACGGTCTCTTGCCAGAGAACTTTGTTCATTCGCAATTCAATTATTTAATAATAGATAGTATCCGCAGATACGAGTATTATACCGCGATAACATACTTTATGTACTGTAAATAAATTATATCTTATTATTATTAAATTTAAGAGGGTATGCTGGTGTCAAAGCGCCCATACAAACGTAGTCCAGTCATATTTTTAGTATTATGCTATGAAAATCTATGAAATTTTCAAGACACAATCTAGAAACAAATATCTGTGTCGGTGGTGAGTCAGATTTTCGTTTAAATATATACTTCCAGAGTTACAGGGCGTCAAAGAATTGTATTTTACGGTAGTAAAAAGCCCCAACTTTGAACCTGATTTACAAGAGTATGAATCAATTTAGAACAATTTGGAAAAACCACCGACATCTGAAATTTCATTAGTATACTGTATTAAAAAATTGTTACATAATATACTGTATCCTTCAAATGATCCCTGGACTACGAAACATCCAAATAACGGGTGGATAACTTCGCGTAGTGTATGCTGTCTCACCGTACGCGCTCGAGTAGGATAGGGCTCGGATAGGGACAGCTACAAAACAATCCAAATTTGAACGCGGCCACGTGGTCTAACCAAGATAGCCTCTTAAGAGGTTCGCTCTTCTTCTCTGTGTAACAAAAATGAAAGCATTATGAAATAACTCAGACATTTGCTATGTGTAACTGCAGTGAATTATATTATGCAGTGTAGTTTCTCAATAAACTATCTGTACTTAATTTGCAACAATTAAAAGTTGTATTTGAGTATGTATGAAGTGAATAATGTATTATTCCTTTAAGAGATGGTGGCGGAGTTACCTACAGGAAGTCCCCTTTTCCCCACTTATTCTATTGCAAGTTCAGTTCAGTAGATTACAAATAAATTCATAGTTTGAGAAGGAATATTAGCAAATATTTCCAAAATTAAAGTGTAGGAATACTATACAAAAAGTTTACCAACAATTTTACATTATTTCTTGTCGTATTGTCTCACTACATCTTCGAATAAGACTCTACAAGTTTCCCACGACAGTTACCCGACGTATGAGTAAAAAAGGTATGCATTATAGTGTTGTAGTGTAGTGTGCGGTGCTACGAGGGTACTCGATTTTTAACGAGGCGCTGGTTGACGAGGGCCCTCGCTGCTCGCGTCTTTGCTCCTGCTGCCAGCCAGTCGGGAATGAAGTGCCTCAGGACTGTGTCTAGTGCACGGGAGGGCTTTTAAGGTAAAGCGTAACCGTTGGATAAGTGAGAGGGAATACGATGTGAACTTTGTGTAATTCAAAAACGAATTGTACATACATTTTTTGAAGGAATTTTTTATATCGACACGAGGCGGAATCGACGTCTTTCCCGTCAATCTGTGATGGGAATATGTGTGTTGTATGTTCTACTTTTCAGAGTGGTCTTACACTTAGTCATCGTTATTTACTATTATCCCGTGTGGACTTTAGGATTTATCTCATAATACTCGTAGTAGCGTATGTTCTTTTCCATCCTTTCAGTTATACCTCTACAAAATATCAAGGCAGTCATACTGTTTGGTCGTGAATTTATGAGAAAATGAATATTTTTTCCAAAAATTTTCTAACGTTTTTAATAGATCGTTCGGGGCGGAGACAACTTTTAAAATATTTCATTCCCAAGTCCATGTGAATGTCCATGTCCATAGGAATGAAATATTAATGAAACTTTGTACGAATTAACGATTTAATCGAAAGACTGCAAACGTACAACCTGAGATGAACCTGTATTCCACGATGTCGCTGGCGCCGCGCCGCATCGAGATAAATCAACTCTCTCCAACTCCGAGCCAGCAGCACCCGGTGAAATTGGATGGACTGAACCCGGATTGAAGCTACCTGCCTAGGCTATTACCACGGAGAACTCGAAACTACCACTACATTTAAAAAGAGACTACACTACTACATTTAAATTGAGGGAGTCGCCATCGCCGGACACGGCAAGGAGGACTATATATACGTTGTTTGAACTCTGACGTGGCTCGCGAACCCGAAGTTGGATTTAAAATCGCGACCACACGGAGCGCAGTGTAGCTGTCCAGCCGACTTATATGTATACGTGTAGGAGAGCTTAGGCCGGGTTTTATACGACCTGAGGAAACTTGCCTCTCTTTAGAACAAATCCAATGGTATGCGTACTGAAGTCTACAGCTCCGTACAGGGCCAGCGTGGTAATAACTGAGTCTGTTCCTGAGTTAACGGAGGATGTGTTTAAAGAACGTCCAAGGACGCACAGCTTCACCCATACCTCAGAAACACTTTGTATTCCTTAGCCTAGGGATGTCGTTGTTCACGTATTCCGCATGGGTGGCGATGAGCGAGCAACCTTTGGCTGAAGTAATGTCGCTTTCGTGATCACTAAATGAACATGGTCAATGAATTCACACCTAAAGTAGCTACAAACGTGAAGATCTAGTATGAGCGAGTGAGTTTTAGTAGTACCTACTGTTAGAAGCACAGGATGTGATCTCGCTCGCTTTAAAAAAACGTATTTTCCCGAACAGCTCCTTTGACGCGGAGCTAAAAGGAACATTTCGCATGCACTGAGGGAATAAGTACCACGACCAAGCTATATAAGCTTTCCTTTCATAAGGACTAGGCAAGTTTAGTGCTGTTCTTGTAAATTAAATCGCTCTAAAATCTAAATAGAAGACAGAACTGTAATGGAAACGGTGTGAAAAGTATTGCTTTATAAAAATTTCTACACTGTGTTGTGTACCAACGATACAACAGTTCACTGTTGGACGTTGGTAAGCTTTAAGTACGGTGACTACTTAGCCAATGCAAGCTTTAAATGCGGTGATTACTTAGCCAATGCAATAATTAAATACGGTGACTACTAAGCCATTGCCAGCTATAATAACGGCAAACACACGGCCAATTCCCTTTCAATACGACATCGCCCTCGCTCGTCTCTTGAACTTCATTAATATTGATCTCTTTCCCTAAACATATGCAGAAGTACGTCCACGGTCTCATCTCCCATCAATCAATCGCAATCTCCAAGAAGCCACGTGACTGTATTTATAATCTCCACGCCCGCGGGGTACGCGGGCAGGGGCAGGGGGTGGGTTCACTTCACGCGCGACGGACACCAAACGAGAATTGATTAGCTGTCGAATGGTGCCGGCGCTGCGGGGGTCTTCAGATTCTTCAGAGACACGAGATGAGCGGAAAATTTGCTTAAACTATTGCTTTGTTCGTGTGGAAAATCCAATCCTAGCTCAGTAACACAAACAAACACACCCCTACAACACTAACACACAGTCTTAAAATTGTAATGTACTCAGCTTAGAAGAAGAAACTTTTAATTCGTCAAGGCTTCAACTATATAGTCTTATTATTATGTTTAGGTGTTTGTTTGCTGTTATATTTATATTAGACTTACTTTATAATCATAAGCTAGTGTCTAAGGGTCACTAATGGAGATATCCTTAGAAACGTGAACGTGAAAAAGAAAGCTGCTTATCTAGGACCACGGATTTTTCAAGAATATACGGATTCCACCTCTACTAATAATGCGTGAGGTCAACAAAAATATACATACACGTGTGACACTAAAGTGCGCTTCATATTGATGACCTTTGTTGTACTTTGGTTGTCTGTACCTTGTGTACAACAAACAAAAGTGTCTGACCTAGTTTCCTCATACGTGTTCAGTGGAACAAGGCCTCTGGGTGCTCTGATGCCTGCTTTTGCACGAGGGCGAACTTAAGATGTTTTTTTACATCTTTCCCAAACGGGCTTTTTAAATAAGGGAAACATTATTTCTTTTCCGAGGAAGTCATCCCGCTGCCTCCGTGGCTTAAACCAACACTTTTGATGTTACAATGACACTCTAAGTAACGAGCTGCGACACAGAAAGCCATTGTTGCAAATGTATCGCAGAAAATGCCCTGAGAATTGACTTAAACTGGGCTTCATTTCGTTTAAAGGGATGCTCAAAGCTATCACGAGGCTAAGGGAGAAAGAATATCATCAATGATTGTAGGAAATTCATTTTGCATTGCTTTAAATATGGCGTGTATGTATTCGATAGTTTTCAGTTTTACCGAAGTGGCTGCAAATATAATACGAAAATAAAAATTGATTTTCTTATTCTTCTGGTATTTGCTATAAATCTTGTCTAACTTGCAAAGCCGTTTTATAAAGAAAATAAAGTTGCAAATGCCCAAATTTCCGGCTTAGAATGAAACCACCACCCCTTGTTCCCGTGGATGTCGTAAGAGGCGACTAAGGGAAAACCATACCGTGGGGAGAGACATCCTCCACCTGAAGAACTATACAATAATACTACTGCGATCACCAACCCGTCTGGCAAGCGTGGTAATTATGCCAGATACCCTTCGTGAAAGTGTCCTTGTGGCGTGCCAAAGGGGAGACCTACGTGTGAGTGGACGTTTTCCGCCGGAGTTGAGCTAAGTTGAGATTGCTTTATTACACTTCAAATTGCTTTGTTTGATGACTATCAATTAATTTGGTTTATTTTTTTAATATTTCCTTTAAGTTTATGTTGATTTTCTTCTAGATTAGCTGAAACTAATCGAACACCTTTTGATTTTGCTGAGGGAGAAAGAGAATTAGTTTCTGGATTTAATGTAGAATATAGAAGAGGAGGATTTGCTTTAATTTTTTTAGCTGAGTATTCATGTATTTTATTTATGAGTTTATTTATTTATTTTGAATTATTTTAGGGGTTATAGTTTAAGTATTTTTATATGTTAAATTGAGTTTAATTTCTCTTTTGTTTACTTGAGTTCGGGGGACTTTACCTCGTTATCGTTATGATAAATTAATATATTTAGCTTGAAATGAGTATTTACCTATTTCTTTAGATTCGTACTTCCAATCGTAATTTCAGACACAGATCCTAAATAAGCAGACTTAGGATAATCGCCGCAGCTAAATAAAAGCTAGCAACAATAATAAGCCACAGTCCAAAGCTAGCTCGTTCACAGCACAATGCTTTGTTCAATCAAGCGCGCTGAAACTCCTTTGTTCGCGGAGTCACTGTTGCTCGCATTACGGAATTATTTCCCGGTACACGGGTGGAAGGTGGAGCTCGATACGATTTGGCATTGTCTAACTAAATAACTGACTTGATTAATAACGAGTATTGTAGTTCAGTTGCTTATGCTAAGGTATACTAGACCACAAGCAAGCCGCCATTGTTGTAGCATTGGTGACGTAGTCAGATACTATCGCGGCAAATCGTTGTATTATTATAGTAATAAAAGTTATCAATACGAACATACATGACTTATGTAGTGACGAAAAAAACAGTTTCAAATCCAGCCAGCATTTTGTACACTATTAGCAAAATCAAGAAAAAAATAAAAATAAAACTTTAACAAACGAATAATTAAAATTTACGCTTACCGTACAATTAAAATTACCAAAGTCGTTCAATTAGTCAAATTATACTTCGTTGAAACCAGATTTTGTTGGTCTGTTGTTGAATTATTCATATTTATTTTAGTTAGTTTAAATTTTAGTACTACGAGTATATATCTTTGTTCTATAACTTTATTTCTTTAATATATGTCTTCTTTAAAAATGTATAAAATAATAATTACATTTATCAGACGCGCTTGTGATCGATAAAATAAAACCCTATGTACTGTTGACATCATACCTTCCTTACAATTCTTCAAATCTAACCTAAAAACATATTTCCTTGAGCAGATCATTTCTAAGCAGCCTTTTCTTCTTCTTTCCTTCCTCTCCCCTTCTTCTCCTTTGATTTTGATGGATTTTTTATTCATTATATTTTCATTTATTTATTAATATATTTAGCACCACTTACCCCTTCTTAATCACAGGATCCTTCTGCCCAAAGGAAGAGATCACTTTTAGCGATAAGGCCGCCTTCATTTTACCTTTTATGTTATTTTCTGTTTTTTTGTGTGTGTGTGTACAATAAAGACTATTTGAATTTAATTGAATAATAAATTAAAATTGGGAAGAGTTTTAGAAATTAGACATACCCATTATTTACCGGTACAGGGGTGGAAGGAGGAGTTCGATCCAAATTGTTTGAGTCGGCCACCGAACCACCGAGTCACTGTGACTCAGCAGATTACGTGTCCTGCTGAAAGCGGCCTCGGTGAAGGTTGCACGGAATACGTCTGACTAATACACCGTTTTATGGCGTAATAGCTAAGTGTAGTCTCTAAGGTACGGTAGTCGGTAAGGCTGTATAGATACCCGGCCGACAGGGGAATCAAATAGTTTTAGTTGTTGGTCAGAAAGTTTTGACCCGTTAAGCTTAACTCAGCCCTTGCGTACAGGGACGTGGGGGTGATGACAAAGGGATTCCTGTTTTCACCTAGAGTATGGTCTACGTGATGGATGATCTAATAGGGTTCTGGGACGCGGTCATCGTGACAAAAGACATCCTATTTTGACCTAAAGTATGGCCTGCATGATGCTGATGACCTTGTAGGGATCTGGGAGTTCTGGGACGCTGTGATTATTGAAAAGAAAACCTTCTTATTAAAAGCTTATAAAAATATTTTTGATCAACAATTACGTAAATTATTTGTTCGGGGAAGGAACTGTCTAGATAGTACGTAGTTATGCTCTTACGACCAATATAGGGTTTCGTCTTTGATTAAACTATTGGAATTTTTTAACGCTGAGTGCAAAGCAAATTATCTTGCTAAGTAGAGGAGGCTTGAACGAGTATCGCGGTATATAAAAACTTCAAGCCATCGTAATTGGGGCGGGTTATCTTAAAACGTTAACCCGAGTCTATGAAAACATGTCAAGACGTGATTTAATTTCGTTGCCGCTCGATTTTTGTCGGTATTTCCGTTGGCCGGTGTCGCGCCCCGCGACGGAATTTAATTTCGGTCCCCTGTGATCTCTCGGATGTTTTGAATAAATCCCCCATTGGGAATCTTTTGGCCGCGTACGAATAATTACGTGGCAGATGGAAGAGGTGGGGACGTTATTAAATCAATCCCTACTGAGGCGAATTTTCTTGAAACCGTCTAACAGTATGGAGACTAGTCCACTGTTGGGCTTGTGAAAACCTATTAGACTTTCTGTGAGGAGATTTGCCAAAAATTTGATTGGGGATTGTAGTTAGATGTTTCTGTTAAATATGTTTTCTTAGTCGTCTTTTACGACACTCGCGGGAATGGACGTGTGGTCTTAGCTTTAGATTAGAACCTCCTCTTGACGTATTGCTACGTGTTCCAATAATTACATTACGATTACACGAATTCATATTATTTTATTATTCTTGTGTGCTGGCTTTAGAACAGGATAGTCCCATGTCGCAAAGAGGACAAACTTAAACTTCTAGCAGTAGACATACAACTTCTTCGCCAAACGCGTCTCATGAGAATTTTTTACATGGCGATCTATGAGAGAAGATCAAGTTCATCAGTGATGGCTTTTCCAACAAATATCAATAATAAAAATCACATTTACTTTTTCGACAAAGCTTTTTAGGTATCGTGGCTTTATGTAAACTGACTCATGAACTACACAGGAACAAACAAAGAAAGAAATCGAAACTTGCAGCGTGGATTATTTAAAAATAATCTCCCAAAGTATTGCTCCAATGGGATGAATCGAGTCACACTGATACTACAACGAATTTAAAGCAATATTTATTAGACATCAACCATTTACACTTCACACAAACATTCCGAAGAAACTTATCAAAGCCATTTTACTCATAACAGAGAACATTATTCAGTAGTATTTTTAAGACCTTGCAATACATTTTCAGCTCGAGCTTTAGCGTCCACATTACTTCTGGTTTTAGGCAATACAGCAGCCATTATTCTAGATGTAACGTAAGCAGGTCGAACTAAGCTGAACTATTTTACATAAAGCATTTTAAAACAAAGGCTCCACTTTGTTTTGTGAAATGCCTGAAGCCTTTTATCTCCTTTTGTGCTCCTCTGTGGTCGCGTCCCTCTGTACCAAGAATCTCCAGGCCGCTGACTATCTACCGGAGAAATTCTGATTAAAATTTATATACTTTCGTGGAACTTGCACTCTTTCCGTTAAAGGATATGTCACACTTATCATTATCAGTGCTCTGGGATAAAGCGATTGAAAACGATAGGTCGTACGGAATCGGAATACATTTATCAATTTTCGACTTTTTTGTTTACCATAATTATTATAAACGTCTTCTTTAGTACACACACGACATCTATGGTAAATATACTCATACATGGTGGTATAAAAATACGATGATTGTTAAAGGGTTGTTGTGTGTTTATCACACCAAATTGTTGTTGTGGGTGTAGTGGGTGAAAAATTACCAAACAAAGGGCAGCAGGGCCCATTCTATTTTCTACCACAGAAATATTTTGGACCTTCAGCCCTTCCTGCTAAGTGTGATGGCACTGGTGTATCACCTCATGTAAGAACGGTTCAGGTCACCGACATAGCTCGGAGAGTCAGTGAACAAAAGTGGAAATGGGCAGGCCACATCGCCCGAAGAACCAACAACCATTGGGGGGTAAAAGTTCTCGAGTGGCGACCACGTACCGTGAAGCGTGTACCGGTCCGTCCCCCTACTAGATGGACCGACGACTTAGTTAAGTCGCTCGGGATCGGTCAATGTGACATACCAAGGAGATACCATTGCATGTGTCCAGCAATGCATGTTTCCCAGCTGATGCTGATGAAGAATGAATATTCAGCAGTCCAGCTGACACATATTATAATCATAAAAATGTTAATAAGCTGCAAGCATTTTTATCACGATAAAATTATCATATGCCATATATCATCTTCATTTGTTAGATCGTTGTAGTGTAGAGTTTTCACTGGAAAGGAAGAAATATCGAAGCTATTTCTTAAGCTCCTTTCAAAAGTTAATGCTCTTAAATTATTTCGTGAAACGAGTTTACACTCGCTGAATGAACTGATAACAGAGTATAAATCGTACAAAGCATTTTTGTCCTGATTTATCGTTCGCTCTGACCAATAAATTCTCACTTGGCTTGGATAGTAGCAGATAAGTGTTGTGAGTCCCTTGTGAGTCATTTATCTTAGTAATCTTGGCGGTAATAAAACTACAGCGATGGAAAAAATTAATCTTTTTTTGCACTTGCTTTTACGCTCCATTATAACTGTGAGAAAGTGTCATTTAAGTTGGCCAGTTTTTATTTACGAGGCGCAAGGCTCTCTGAGATAGCCATGAAATAAATTGAAAAGGTTAGAGTTGAATTTGTTCTTGATTTGTATGAAACGTGTCGCTACTCTTTTTTCACACTCTTTAAAAAATGATTTATTGTCCAAAACTACCCCAGTGATTAATGCATTAAGATACAAAACAACAACAGTCATACAAAATTATTGATCAGCCAGTGCTTAAAATAGGACTGTAAGTCCTGTAGCATAAGCACTGGCTAGCACGTTGATACAACCGACAGACATTCAATTTTAAACATTTATTTAAAGAAAAAAGAATTGTTGGTGTGTGTGAGAGGTGTGTGTGTGTGTGTGTGTGTGTGTGTGTGTTTAACTCCTCCTCCTCCATTACACGGTAAATACCAACTAATATGTAAGCACTTTTTTTACACAAGGCACAATTTCAGCGCAGTTCATGGCACAAAGCAAATTACTCTAGCAGAAATGTATATAAAGCAAAACAATGGAGGGGATTTAGGATTTAGGGGAATTAGTCCCGCTTTGCGTGTCTAAAAATTAGGTATACAAGATTTGATTTCACAACTTTATCAGCGTGATTAACGTGTAAAGAAAAAATATAATTACAGGGGGCGCATTCACGCCACTCAGTTTGATAAAAAACTCAAACTGAAAATGTAAAATAATACTTACCTGTAGCCTGCTCGACATTGGCTGAAATTCACGGAAGCGTCTATTATGATGTCTCGCTGCAGCGTGCAAGATGCGCCTGGCCTCGATCGATGCGGTTGCCATAGCGACGCGCCCGTTACCACGCGATACGATACAGCCTGCGGGGGCGAGGGCGGGACGCGGGACCCGGGGGCGGTTACAGGAAACTGCCTTCCTATCACAGACTTAATAACAACACCCTGTATACCGTATAGAACCGGGACTGTAGTCTATATCTCTGTAATTACAGGAGTTGGGTTAAATCTCTAAATCAATCAATATCGTATTTTCTCATCTCTATAAATAATTTCTTTGTACACTTTATAATACTTACTCATAGTATCGTTAACTTTAATATTATATTTATATTTTTGTAATTATAATAGATATGATATATTACTTTACTAAATTTCTGTTGCCATAATTTTTTAAAATAGAATTGCTGGCTTTGATAAGTAATTACCTAAAAATAGGAAATGAAATTATAGTGTCGCGAAATAAATCTCATTAATTTACAACTTTATAGTTAGCTACAAAAGCTGTTTCGCAATGGTTCATAGATGGCACTTTGAACAATAATCGAAAGAAGTGTTCAAAATGAAAATTGTGCTCACTGTGAAGTTGTATGTTAATCATACTCATTTCGCGACATCACAATCCGATATCCGATTTTTATATAGTCACTACACAAGTCCAGCTATTTTATTTTTATTATTATTTATGGCAATAGAAATTTAGTACGAAACTTTCATAGAGGTGGATCGCCTTAATATTTTTGTTTTGTTTTATAGTGATAGTGTGAGACGAGGTTAAAGACTTTACTGAAGAGTAGTACTCTACAGCACTCTTGAAGTGCAGCTTATGCTGAGTGGAGACCTTTTCGGCGCTCACAGTGCCCCACGGATTGCGACTTACCTATATAAACATGATATTTTTTAAGATAACTTTTCTATTTGCATTTTAAAATATTTTTGTGTGTTTGGTGAACATTAATGATCACAGTATTTCATTGACTTAAAAACTTATATCATCATCTTCATCAGCCGGGAAACGTCCACTGCTGGACATATAAAAGAGGGTGAAATACAAATATTTCTAATCGGTTTTGCGGTTGGAGAGCAAATTGCAACATTTCTCTGCACAAACCTTGGCGTAAATATCCTTTGTATTCAAATTCAAGCTCTACGTCGCTGCAGAAACGTTGAAATATGCATAAAGTAGATAGAGGGTAGCTATTTTAACACCCCTCGAATTTGCTGTACAATGTTACACTGACTCCTGAATCTTGTTGAACATATTTCTGTGTTCCTGAAGCAACTTTAAATTTGTTGGTAAAAAACCGGCCAAGTGCGAGTCAGGGCTCCGTACAGGATATGAATAATTAACATACTTAAAATCATGCTCTACCGAAAATGTAAGTCCGATTGAAAAACCAACTTTACTTTGCAGCTAAATTATATACCCGATGTATGGCTTTCAACTACAAAGTTAAGTTTGTAAGCATAAAAAAGTTATTTTTACTGTGTTATAATTCGAGAATTCTGATTTTCAGATTTATTCCAACAGTTGTGCTGTAAAACCTTGATTATTGCCGAATTTCAGGATTCTAGGTCAACGGGAAGTACCCCATAGGTTTTGGTTCTCTTATGTCAGCCTAGCTAGTAGCTACCACCATGCTATCAACCTGCCTAGTACTTTGATCTTCCAGTATGAAAAATGGAAATCCAGGGTCTAATTAGCTTGTTTACTTCATGATGAGCATGAATTCCATCCAACGAGCTTATCGTCACTTACCTTCATGTAACATGAAGACAAATTGCAAACCCGTTAAATGTATACAAAATTTACACATCATTTAATAATCTAATTTGGACCAAAATGTCCGTAAGTACAGTATGCCACTGTTTGCAGCTCCTATCCCGAAAGAAATAGCAGAAGTGGTGTTATGTTTGAATTATAATATTTTTTTGTCACTTGGTCTAATAAGGTAATTTGTTGGTAAGCGTGCGCTCCCAGCTTAAGCTAATGAGACGCTGACTTGCTACCTTTCACATCGGAACACAACAGTGCTATAACACTGCTGTTTGTCGGCAGACTCAGGTAACATGGTGGTAGCTAGCCAGGCGAACATAACAAATGCCCTACCACCAGAGAGATTTAAATATAGTAATAGGTTATAGAGCGGTCATTGGGAAACGTTTCATATAAACTTTATGATCTCAAAAGTCAACGGTATGTCAAATGTCTTGTACGGCCGCGTGACGTGATGTGACACTAGATTGAGTAACTTATTACCAATTGGTAATAAGTTTAGGATCAAAATGTTTGTTTGCTTTGTCCGGTCTATTAATATTAAATGTCTTTGCCTACCACCAACCAAAATAAATTTATTTAACGTTAGTAGATTTAGGAATAATCTCCCGAACTTAAATACATAAAGGTCTTGTATTTGAGTGTTTAGATACATGTGCATCTAGCTTTCGAAGATGTAGTACCTGGCGCCAGCGCCTGGAAGCATGCCATCAGGTACTTGAGGGTCGGATGTAACATTTACATACCATTGAGGGCGGAAGCTCTCGGCGCGATCTATTTTCAGGAGCCCGAGACAACGTTAATCGACAAGTGGCGTGTAAACATGAAACAGTGGCATATACATTTACTGTGTGGCTTCGCCTTTAAAATAGGACTGCCCCATGTCATCCCGGGGTGCCTACAAGGCGACTAAGGGGAAAATATTAGCATCTACCTAACAACATCTTACTGCGAACACTGCCAGATGTCCTTAGTAATATAGGAAAGAACTGATAAATAATTAATCAATATGGGGAAGTGTTCTTCTCGGGGGAACTAGATTTATGGCAAGTGGTTCTGGGAAATGAACTTATTGGGCTGTGGTAATTTTAGGAGATCCATCGGGAAAGTGGACATGTACAAAATAACAAGGAGAGTTGACGAGACATCGCTTTGTCGCGTACAATAAATTATTATTCCCGTGGGATAATTCTGGAAGTAACGCAGACGAAATAAGAAATAAAAGCTGCCATCGTTATCAGACATCAACCATATTTTTAGCCGAACCGCTCGCGATATTTTTTAATAAACTAAATTTTATATTAAATAAGTTTCATCAATGAAACAGTTGTGTGAAGGTCACATACTGTGTCGCTGGAAGGCATGGGCTAGGAGCATTTAATCACTAAGGGCATGGGCAGACTGACTTGATTGTAAGCCTGAATTAAAACAGTAAGGGCGTAGGATTGAAGCGCGCACAAAAAAGCTAGTTTGCTTCTATGAGAGCGTAAAGAAACAAAGCATTGTACTTCCATCTCGACTTAATTGTTAAGTACGATACGCATGAAAGCTTTTCTCATATATTTTTGTTAATAAGAAAAAGAAAGAAATTGAATAGGGTGATAAATTCATTACTCACCTTCCTTGTTTTCACCGAAGCCAACCTGTAGCTAAAAGAGTTTTCGTTGTATTTTCCATAGAAATCTTATAGGTGACAATCGATATTGCTTGCTGATATGTGACTCTGGAAGAAATAGTTGCCTTCTCTACGGCGGCTGTTGTCATACTACTAAAAATTGAATTGAGTATTTTATTTATATGCTTATTCGTTCATCTTATTGTGTAAGTTGTAAACCATAGGTCAAACAGAAACATGGTACACAGCAGAATTTCCTACTGATCGTTCAAAACGTTTCGCTTCCACATTCAGTGGCGTAGCTTAGCAACCGAGGGCCCCTGGGCAAAATTAAAATGGGGCCTTATTAAACGAATAAATACGTTAAAGGTAAATACGCAAAATTACTTCATCACACGGCATAATAAATATTTACGTAACGCCTTTTTTAGGAATACACGTCAACCCTTAAAGTATGTTTGAAATAATTGACTTTAACCATTTAACGATGGAAAAAGTTTTATTGGATACATCAACGGAACCGTCCAAGGCATCTAAGGTAAAGTTTTTGGGTTCAATTACGATATTATAAAACTTTTTCAAACGTCATTCATTGAAGCCGAGGGGCCCCTTGAACATAGGGGAACCTACGTAGCTACGCCACTGTCTACATTGTTGACAGGTACGTACAGAATGCCTTACCAATTTCCATGTTCCTAACGAATATTACTTGGGAATAAAGATAAAATAAACACCTAGCTAGACCAACGCATAATATCGTAACCAAGCGTTTGACTATCCAGAGAGAAATCCGATTAAAGTATCAAAGGATCCTCTACATGTTGGACCGGTGTTCCCATGCAAGCCTTCTAAAAGACACACAGGTGTAATAAAATCTGTATCCGGTTCATATTAATAATATCGCAGTCTGCACGATCAATAAATATCACGATCCTGGATAACTATCACGCTTCTGGGTTCTGCCACACCCACAGTTGTACATACATGGTACATGGTACATACAGCTTCTGTCCATCTCCGGAATAGTTTTACCTTAATCGCCTTTTCCGACAATCGCGGAATGCTAATCGAGTATATGCCGACAAACTTGAAGTTAAATTTTTTTCGTGTCACGTTGCTGGTGGCTACACCGCAGGCAGGCTGGCTATCCCTTCTCGATTCCCAGTGCGTTGCGGGGTACACCTCTGACACTGACTAACTATCACTATGCTGTCAAACAAACAACAGTGATTGGTTGTGGAATGATATGTTCTAGTACTGAAAGATAACGCCGGTAACGCCTTAACAGCTCATGCCTGGGTGAGCATGTTTTCAATTTAATAGCCTTATCGTCACATGCCATCAGTTGACATAAAGACATTGTAATAATAAACTGTCTTCAATTTTGTTGTGACCATGTAACCATTTCCATTATTGTTTTGTTTAGATTTCTTTGATCCTGGACTAAGGCCGCCGAACCCTTTATTTCGGCGCGGATTAGCGTCCTTCATAAATAATATCCCAAAACAAATTCCGCTCTACATAAACTTTATGCGAAATATATTCAAATGACTTTGAATATTAATTTTCAACGCTGCCGTTTCAACGTTTCCGGTTGCTCAGATTGTGATTCCCCTATTGAAATATTGTTTACTTGATCCCACTACCATCTACACCTGCAAAAATATAAAATGTTAAATGAGACTCCTTTATGAATCGCCACGTCGTACTCTCCTTAGCTTACAGCTGTAATGATGGTGGGTAATCGCAGTAAAATGTTGTTGTTGACACATTGTTGATCGAAGTTTATGACGATAATTTAAACGAGAGTCGTGTTTGTGTTGTATAGAAATAAATACTTTATATATTTTAGAGTTTTGTTAGTCTATTTGTAGTTTTAATTGGATTTTTCGATGATCTTAAGCAATTAAATGGAGTAGAAATGACGTTGAAGCTAACCACTAAAGGTAATAATTCCTCGCGCTATTTTTGGGTGTCACGGTTTTCCTCTATATGTGCTCTAGTATGCATTACTGTTTAGCAAGAGATGTAAAACAATTACAAGAAACCGACTAAATTCAGTGACACAGTGTTGGTCGCTTATCATAATTACAAGTTTTTAAATTTGTAGGATAAATTCTCCGCAAACATTGACCAATTGTTCACCAAAGTAAGTAATAATAATGAGGACACTTGACAGGATGCTAGAAGATGTCTACGAGCGTAGCGAGAGAAATTCCTTTGTCTATGGGATTTTCACATGAATGTGTATATACGTAACAAACTTAAAAACCCTCCAAGTACGAGTCGGGCTCGACTCGCACACAAATACAAAATGTGTTTCCTTCATTCAATATTATTAATTATTGACCATGGTCATAATGGCAGGAGTTAGTGATCTTATCGATCGCAATAAGATGTTATTGCTACATATACATTTATATGTAGATGTTGCCCGTTTCTTGCAGGATGAAGAGTGATGGTCACGTTATATGCCTTTCTTATATTAATTTGTCGTAATTCATAGTATTTGATGGTATATTTTTTGTCCAAACACTTGAAAGTTGTTTTATGTACTTACTAAAACGTAGTAATTACTTGCTCAATGGTACTTTCATAACAGTAAACACGTTATTTTGAATGCACCTTAATGTTCGATTTAACGCGTTATTATGAACGCAACTAACTGCTCGTTTCATTATTGTTAAAAATATAAATCATTTTTCATGAAGTAATGGGAAAATATTATGCACAAATGAAAATATAAACAAAAATATAAATTTTCTAACTCTTGAAATTAATGTTATTATATTTTATTTTATTTTATTAATTGGAACCTAAGAAAACGAGCGTGCCTTTTGAAAATGTTACCGGCAGCAAAAAAATTCCCCACTGTATTTTATTTGCTCAAACAGCAACTATTTCGACTTAGTTACTATATTAGTTATTTACTGATAACATACTTTGGTTATTTCCAACCAACTAATCTTACGATAGACAACCTTAAATTCAATATCAGTAATTTATTTGTAATTACAGTAACCTTTCTCAAGTAACTGCGACTATTCATTTATTTGTTACTTCCCCTACCCACTTGCTTCCCAAAAATCAAACGATATAATATGTATCGTGTGTATTACATTATACATAGTAGGAAAATATAAAAAAATATTCTAGTTTCTATTCCCTACAACAAGAGATTCAATTCGAATTCAAAATTCAAAAAATATAGTTTGATATCTACGACATTAAGCCAAATTTCATTTCAATTAACAATATCAATGGTCACAAATAATGAAAAATAATTTGAATTGATTAATGTGATGACTATCACCACAATATTTACAAAATCGGTAGGGACTTCACACACAAAAACTGGCAACACATTTTGTTAGTCACGTCACGTCAGCGCGTTCGTTAGTGTGGGTGCGTTTTTGGTGCGTGCGTTTGATTTTGTGAGTGCTTTTTCGTGTTTGTGTGTATTTCTGACGCCGTTTGTGACTTGGCCGTCATCCCTCTAATTTTGGATTTTATCAATAAAAACTGCTCAAACTGTCGCCGTTAGGTATGTAACATTGCTATTTATTTAAGCCTTAACACTTCCCTTTACTCTGAGTTTGAATTTGGCGTGTGAATAACCTTTGCCGCCAGGCGTTGTCCCAAACTTCGATATTAAATTCATTTAGTGTTCAATATTTTGTTAGATATGTCCTATCTGTAGTGTTATCTTGCGGCTGTTATCTAGTGATTTCAAGAAAAACTCGTCTTGTTATCTTTGCGGGGCTTGCGAGGCGGGCGTTTAGGCACTTTAGGCTGAGGCTAGAGCCATTGACTTGTCAAGTCAGTCGGCATACCGGTGCCGGGACGTGTGCTAGTGTTTCCTTGTCGTAGTATGAAAACATAATGGTAGGAGTCTAGGATCTTGTGCCTTGTATCTGTGGTGGTGATGTGCAGTGGTTAAACAGTATTTTCTATTGCAGGCCGGCAGGATGCTAAAGTTCATAAGGGGGAAGGGTCAGCAGCCCTCTGCTGAGAGGCAGAAACTGCAAAATGAGCTGTTTGCCTTCCGCAAGGTATGTGATAGTTGTAGTTTAGTTTCAGAAGTGTTCATTTAATAAAATATGTGTAATTGAATAGTTTGGTGATATAAGTTTGGAAATGAACACTGATCTACTATGCAACTTTTGTGCAGTCTATCATCTGGTTAATAACAGTCTGGATTCCTACATAACATGGTTGTTGTGAATGTTGAATCAAAAATATAGATTTAAAATCTGAAAGAAATTTACTAATTTACATTCAATTTGTAAAAATCAGATCCAGTTTTTGTAAAATTTAATAATAATTCCTTTGCGCAGTATCATCGGAATGGATGAGACTACAACCATAGTAAAATGTCAGCAGTAGATCGATTCGCATTACATTATGGCTATATATTTGTACTTCTGTATAATTTAGAATTACAATTTACAACATTGAATGTGGCTTTATTATACTTTAAACAGTTTCTAAATCACATTGGTCCTCAGCACCAACCACTGTGAACCATAGGAAACATGAATACAAAGTTTAGTTTCACACAACAACTGCAATTGAGAGTAAGGCATGTAATAATAAAATCTAAAGGCAAACACATTAATCATTCTCAAGTATAGCTATGAATGTCTGTTTGATCTCAATATTTTGCTTACAATGAATTATGGTGCTTGTTGAAATCTTATCTATAGGAAACACATTTTTAGTAATTTTGTTAAAAATGCTGCTACTTTTACAAGTTCGTACCTTACAATTAAATTGTATAGTCACCTATCTGTTCACAATAAAAATTTCTCTGACTGATTGATTGATATGAAAACACCTAGTCCGAATCACTTCAGTGAGGCATATGATGTTTTGCACATTGATCCCTTTGATAACGTAGATTACTATTGAGAAAGTTTGTACCCCTAAGTAGATTAAAGAGTGAAGTTTTAGGGGTAATCCGCTTACGTATTGAATTGACAAATGAGAAAAACACCTAAAGATAGAACCCCTAAAAAGGCAAGCCGGTAACCTAATGGTTAAGTACAATTTACCTGTTATATTACGTGACCCTGCTCTTCCATTTCATAAAATTCATTAAATATATTTTTTTTATACGGTTTGTACCATTCTTAAAATAATAGGCCTAAGTATTTGTTTGCCATGTTAAAAATTGGCAAATTTGTTTCGCTGGTAATTTTAATGTCAGGTTTGGATGTGTCAGGAATGGATTAAAGGTATGACATTATTGTATCTTTGAAAAATATGTGTTGGTTTCCAGTTGCTTAGTTTAGTTTGTTGCTGCTGAATTTGAAGTCATGGAAATGTTGAAAATTAGTGTTTAAAATAATGAAATCAATTGTTTGAGCTATAGTTTTATTTCTGCTTTTGCTGGCAACAAAATATTCTTTTTGTAGCTCTGTGGGCAGCTTGTAATGATAAATCAGGTACGAAGTAATTAGAGTGAGTTCTGGATAAATAGATGTGGTACTGGTTTCTTTATATATCTTTGGCCACTAAAATTTACTACTGATATCTAAATGTTTTTGGGATGGTTAAACAGTTGAAATTTATATTTAAAAAATTCAACTGACTCATATTGAGTACATATTTGTGTAATTACTTAGAATAATAGATGGAGTAAATATCTTATATTGTATTATGATTCATGGTTAGGCTTGCTGTATACACAATCTAAGTTAATACTGACAATGAGGCTGTGCACACCCTAAAAATCAGGTTATTATGTAAATTAAGTGTATTGTTCAAATATATTTTAGTTTAAATTTTTATTCTATGTATCAGTGGAGTCATAATTGGTTTATGTGTTATGTTTTTAATTCCACTGTTGATCATTACGCTACGTTGGTCATCACCATGTCAAACTTTTAGTATCAAGTTAATCATAATGACCATGCTGGGCAGAGGTGGTTTGGTGACTGAAGTAAAATCTCTAACATCTCTTCCATGTCCTAGATATATGTATACATACATAATGCATACACATATGCAAGTAAGTAATATCACAAAGAACGATTTCAAGCTGAATTACAAACGTTTGTTTTGTACTATCTAATCAGCCTAGCCCTGCGTTATTTGTTTTCAGATTAGATGTGTCATTTAATTTTTACACCGTTACACTTTTCTGTGAGGCTAAGCAGGCCATGGCCATAGAGTTATATTATCCCTGTTATGAAACGCTATTTTTTATCATGATAAATGATAAGTATGTAGCTTTGATATATTGGATGTCAACATATTAATTCTAGGAAAGTATAAAAGTTACATGATAAGTAGAGCTGTTCCAAGTTAAAATTTATGTTTATTCGGTAATTCTCTTTGAGTAAACATTAAGAAACTATTTAAAATAGCTTTAATTTATGCTACCATAGGAACTCTGTAGTCTGTAGCACAGAGGCCATAGATGGCCAAGATGGTGGCCACATTTTGACCCTTATCCAAATTTGCCATAAAAAGTCATATGTCTACGTATGATTCGGAACTTTGTTAAAGTGTTTGAATTTTTTATACCCTAAAAGATTTTTCTATTTATTTTTGCGCCGCCTTTAGTACACCCCTGTGCGAAATGTATTTTAAAGAATTCGACGGTGGGTTTGGTTTGTTTGATTATTTGCAAAATGCCTTCATTTTTAGCATAGGCATAGTTGAAGAGTTGAAAAAAGACATAGGCAACGATTTATCCTTATCGTTCAAATAGTTCCCGAGGGATAATTACCGAGAACCACACATACAAAATCGCGGTTAGAAGCCTGTAACCTAATCTAAAGTTATTCTTAAAGCGAATAATTGGTATCGCAAGCTATTATATATATTTAATTGTATGTAGAGTAAACTATTTAAACCCTAAATTAACCAAACATTTTTGAGAAAGAGCGTTCTTTAACACCTTACTTTAACAATGGCCGCCATCAGTACAGCAGTTACACGTACATTCAATACAAGTACCAATTCACTATCAAAATAGTAATTTCGATAGCCGCGCCCGCGCCCATACAACCCGCGTCATGATGCCACCACGCGGAATAGATTGCTATCAAGGCCTCATATTGTTTCAATTCGAAATTATTAGTAGTATGGGTTGTCATAGATAAATGTATTGCGTTCAGAAACTAGTTTTATTGCAGGTTGATGAACCTTAATAGGTACAATTTTTTATTGCTCTATTAAATGATGGGCGCATGATGTGTGATGCGATGAGATTGAGTCTTGTTTGTTAACAAGTCATAAAAAACTAGGCGTGTTTTGTAATTGCGATATATTCAATGAGAAATAAACTCATGAAAGGTGTAGTTTTCTCGCATAATGCGAAAATAACAAGGTTTGCCAATGCAAGATTTGTAGTAGTCTTGTTTTAAGGGTGCCTAATAGGACTCTATTACTTAGCCTCCGTTGTCCGTACGTCCGTTTGTCACAGGGCTGTACCTTTTTAGCCGTAATAGTAATATCCTCACCGCCTCCGTGCCCTAATGGCTAAATGTTGGACTTACAATCTGGAGGTCCCGGGTTCAATTCTCAGCGGTACTCCTACCTATCGATTCTGTTTGGTTGGTTGTTGGGCATTTTCTATGTCCGCCTGGCTAGCTACCACTATGCTATCTACGTCTGCCGCCAAACAGCAGTGTTAATAGCACTGTTGTGTTCTGGTTGAAAGGTAGCATAGAAGGCGACTTAACGTCACTTAACTTTCATACCAATACCAAAACACAACAGTGCTATTAACACTGCTGTTTGGCGGCAGACTTGGGTAACATGGTGATAGCTAGCATGGCCGTCTTTCTGATAGACAAAGTTACTGATGAAATACATTAAAAATTTACATGTTGATCAAAGAGAAAAAAGAATTGGTCCACTAAAAAACTCTATTTGTATATATCTAAATGTAACTAACTGCAGCGGTTTACCCCCCTGACTCTTCAAATATAATTCTTATCACGCGCCTGAAAACAAACAATGATTCAGGACCATTTCAACCGAATAGCAACAGGACATTAATACTTAGATACTTATATCATACATGAGTCGCTAACGAATTAGTTTCGAGTTGTAAGTATATAACACAACAGTGTTAGGACCGGTACGCTAGCGGTTATCGCAGCTTATCGGATGTCGATAACGATAGCATTCAATCGATATCTCGCTGTCAATATACCGAGCCAGTTGGCCGGGGCCTGCACTTGTCCATTATCGATATACAATCGATCGGTTTGCATTGGGATCTATGCTATCTGTAATACATTTACAAGCCCGTTTATAGTTCTGGTAATGGACCTGAGTAATACCATGAAATCGCGAAACAGTATATATCATCATCACACGGTCTCTCGAATGTGGGCATAATATTTTTCAACTATCCTGTTCTGAATGTAGGCATTTCATTATACAAGCATCGGGAAGAAAGTGATATTTTTAACATTTGCGATTAGGCTTAGAATTTAAACTCATTAGTTGCGCTTCGCAACGAAAGAGATTTTAATGCGAGCAAATTAATTGAGAATTTATCAATGTAAAAAGGTAAACTTTTAATACAGTCGATATTATTACATATTAAATAGTTATTATTAAATATTATGTTTGAAAATAAATTACTTTAAATGAAGACATGTCTGTATGAGGTTTGATGTTTTTACCATTCCCTAAAGAGGTTACTCAAATTTTACCATAGACAATGAAATTTCCTTAAATTCTTTTTAAACATACATTCTGTTATGACACAAATTGTATGTTACTCTCCTCACAGTCAAACTAGACAACTGTGTTTGAGTGTTTAACTCGGGTAAAGCATCAATTCCACCGTCTAACTATCGCCGTAAATATATTGGGATGCAATCGATCACTTTCATCCCTTTATCACCCCCAACAATTATTTAGTCATCTAACCAATTGACAGCTCGTAATAATAACTTTCCAATAGATTCTTGGCGCGAACTTGTAAAATGGTGGTTCATTACAATTTTAGTAATTCGTTAATAATACTGTTATGTGTGTTTTTTGTGTTATAATGGTGTGATATAGTGCAAAAAGTGTCACGGACAGTGTTATAGTATCAATTACGCAAAATTGCGAGGGTTTCGACGCGATCCGAAGAGTTTATCATGTCGAGTACATTCGGCATATGGATTCTTTCGGATAATGTTGAAACCAAGGCTGGCCTTTGAAGTTCTCGTCAAGAATCCAAATTAAGCGATAAAATGTACACATTATACATTTTATTGAGAAAGCTGAAGAAATGGCTTCGGCATAGTTTATAACCTCAAAATTTGTTCACCTAATTTTACTCGTCATTGGCTAGATAACCACTGGTTAAAGCCATTATTTAAAATAAAATAAAAAACTTTCCAATATAAAGACTGGTTACTCAGACCACATATTTTATCAGATCCAAAGAAAATGCAATACCCGACTAATACCCGGTGTATTGTCCATTATCGATGGCCGTGCGCGCGCGTTATAGTGGTGCGCTAAAACGTCGATATCTTCTACGAAAGCAATAACCGTCGCCCCCGCCCAGCCTCGCCCGCCTCGTTAATTTTTATCGACACCTAACTTCACTAATATACAGTCTCTAGCGTCTTCAATGGTGGTTAATTTCACGCACCGGGTGGTGGGATACAATGCAACAGGTTGTAGTAAATCTTGTTACACGATTACTAAGTTCTTATCGATTACCGAATCTTAGTTGAAAGTCTAGCAAACAGGTTTTTAACACCTGATATTCTTTGCCGCGTCGTTTCCGCTTTATAATGGGACTGGCTTTTGCCTGTGAATTCTTCTCCGTGATCCTTCAGCGTGGAATTCAAAAATAATTCCACGGGATCACTGTACCAGGATCAAATGTAGCTTACGTCTCTCCAGACCATCAACTATATCTATGTATAAATCACGTATCCGTTCCGTGAAAGAAGGACGAACCAACATACACTAGGTTTAAAAACATTTATTTTTCATTAAGATGAATGACTTACATGAAAAACATAAATCGTCACATGCTGACATCTTCAACCGCCACGATGCGTGGTGATCATGATAAATCTTATCGATACCTCTTCGTTGAAGGGATGACGTTCAGTAATAGTCCCTTACTTGTCCCTTACTATTAGATATAGAAGAACCCTATTCTAAAACCATGCTACTATCTAAAAGGTCCCTAAGTCAAGACTGACAATCTAATTCAGTTATGCAATCGGCGATTGTCCTTCAAATCCCATAGTATATAGAACGAAGACACATATTTGTTACCATCTAATCTAAGAATGATGACTTACGAGCTTATAATGATAGAGATACGGTACATAATGTTTATAATAATTTGTTGCCATACATGAAGGTCTATATCGCAATATGTAAATTTTGATATTCTCACCTTAGTCAAGTCTAGGTTATGTAAATCTCTGAAGGCATTTGATTTCGAAAAGGACTATGTAATGGTTTTTAAATAGAGGGCCACCGGGGATTTTGTTAACCCAAGCTACAGCATAAATCGTAACATACGCTTAGGTGAGATTGCAGATGTTTTTTTTTTAATATTTGGGACACAGTTGGTATTAATTCTCAAAATTTACTCAGAATTCTTTAATATGATGGATGGCCATAACATTTTAAAAAAGTATACATATATAACTTTGTTAGCATTACCTTTTGTTACCTCATAGCTTGATAAAAGCACGATTGCTTTTCAAAAACGCCTTATTAATCCAAACCTAACTAAATAGCACACGTATCCACAGCTCTCAATATAAAAAACAGCAAGTTCGTAATGCCCGAGGGGAACTCGTGTCTTCCCATAATATAGCGCAAAACATTCTCTCGACAATATATTTTTTCTAATTCTAAAATGATGTAACAAACTCGTTGAACGGGTCTTTGTAACTGGTTGCAATCAACCGCCACTGGTCTGGACGGCGTAGATTATATTGTTTTTAAAAGTAAAAAGTATTGTTACTTTAAAACAAAACGAGTCATTTTCCATGCTTTTGCTTTGCATGCACGTCTTAGTGGTTTATAACGAGATAGCGAGATAATTGTCGTTCTACTTTAATTCCAGCCAGTTTGAAAACTAACGGTTCATCCCATCATCAAATCCACTCCCGCTATCATTTAGCTGTACATTTAGGGCTACATAATTAGGCGAAATAATGTTGTCGTTGCCTTGACTGACTACGGAACGAATTGTAGGAAGAAAAATATAATTTATTTATGTCTGTGATCTTATTTATTATCTCGCTTCTAGAAATGATTGCTAAAAACGAGCTAGTGAACCTGAAGATGGACCTCCGGTAGGTCTGAAACCGAAAATAGTTTTTATATAATGTGTCACGAAAGTTTCAATAATTTAAACTACGAGTAGACATCATTCCAAAAAATGCTTTTCTTGTGTCATATATTGTAATCATGAGAAAAGTTCCGGGGATCGTAAATAAGTAGTAACTAGCGTTAACAGTTTACCCACCTTTAGCTTCGCCGTAGTAGGTAAAAATACCCCTGAAAGACCGGGTCATGGTGTGTCGTGTCGGCTAGCCCATCCCCAATTAGACCGCGCCCCGACGAACGTGGGAACGTGGCAGAAAAGAACCCACCTCTATGCTAATTCACTTTGCGCACGTTATTATTTAGTTATATAATATATGCTTTTGAAATGTTTGGAATGGCTATTTTAGTAACCGCGCAATGTATTTTAAAACTTTATTGAATAAAGTTAAACGGCTCAGAATCGAACTGGCGTTGCTCGGTGAGTAATCGTGCTCACAGAACCCTCGAGCTTAGGTAACATGGTGATAGCTTTCCAGGCGGATATGTACCCCCCACTGGTAATCGAACCCTAGACCTCCGTATTGCTATTCCAAACGTGTAGACATAGGGCCACTGGGGCGGTTGAATTACTTGCGGAATAATCCCAAAGTGATGGCATAATTTCAAAAATTACTCCAGTTTCGACGAATCGTTCTGACCTTTAGCAGCTCTTCCACGACCTTCGATTCTTTCTCAGTCACTACTTTTCAACTACTGAACTACTTTTCAATGATCAATCTCTAAGAGAGTACTAAGAATCAATCACTGTGTTCTCAAGTGCTGGTATACAAAGCACGAGGCATTCTAATAGTTGTATCAATTACGTTGTGTCGGTCCGCGACCACATTCCACACGCCGCCGACCCGCGCCCAGTGCCGACAGGCCGACAACGTTCGACGATAGTCTGGACGTGCTCTTTTTATATTGTCTTTGGCACTACCAAGACTAAAAACAATCCGAAGGTTTTACCTACTGGACCAACACCTACAGTAAAACCAGAAACTAATAATTGGCGCGTGACTCCCTTCCGCTATCTAGCAATCTACTCCGCAACTGGCAGGCGTTCGATTTTGAAATTCGAAGAAATTACAGCCAGTATTCCCAGAAAGTCATGTAAAAGTGAATATCACATGTTACAAAGTGTATATATTTACGACCGTGACTGTACTTTTGATCGTGAATAGCTTTCTCTTTCAATACCTACTCTTTCATGTTTTATGGTAGAACTAGGTGATAGGCCTTCCTTGGACTTCATAAACCTGGATGAAGCATCCATGAAATGACTTCAGATTTCGTTCTGTGGAATCACTTGTCTCTGACATGTTGTCTTATAAAATATGCTAAATTGCTCAATATTACATATGCGTTCTTCTCTTTTTAGTGTATAGTCTTCATTAACAATTTCACGACATCAAATAAGCGAGCCCTCTTTATTAAAAACGCTTACAAATTTGATGCAAAATCTGTGTCAGATTGGGCTTGTTTATGGAAGTGTTGCGTCTGTAGAATATGTTAGTCTGTGGTACGAGAGCCTGCCTCTTACGAAATACTGTGCCAAGAGATGCCCTGCTCTACTTTATTTCGTACTGCTTTGTTTGCCTTTAGCTTGATACGCAGCCTCGGAATGTACGTGACTTGGAGCTGTTTCTAGTGCCCTTTTTGTTTTGTAAGTCTGTCGAAGGAGACCCTAATGGTCTGCCAATGGGATACTCGATTACGTTATGCTTACAAAGTGGTCGAAAGCGAACCAATCTGAGAAGATGCGTTTTAATATATGATAAGTTTGCACTTGGCCTTCATCTACCTATTGGTAAGTGACGATAAGGCAGTTGGACAGAAGCCTGATGAGGCACTACCTCTGCTACCTTTCAAACCGGAACTCAATCGTGTTATTAAATCATTAGCTACGGAAGTTCATTGTTGTATATGAATCTACCTCATAGACAGACTCTCTTCTACTCAACCTTTTTAGATTAGGTGATTTGCTGTAATCACTACGCTTAGCAAGGGAATTGGTGAGCAGTACGGTGTTTATAAATAGGCAGATGTTGCTGTCCATCTTATGAATAATTCCCTTAGTCTCCTTTCGCGACACCCACGGGATGACATGGGGCTGTGTAAGTCTAAAGGGTTCAATCAAATCAGTGGTATTAATGATTTTAGTACTACAAATAAATGTAACATTAATAGTGATAGTTCGGATAAAGCAAACAAAATTTTGATCCCATACTTTTTACCAATTGGTAATAAGTTACTTAGTTCTAGTGTCATATCACGTCACGAAGTTTTTTTCTTCTTCTAATACCATATTACTTTTTCTCTTTGGTTAGTGTACCTAATCATTGTTGATATCGTTTTTATGGCTCCGCACCCTAAGGATCTCCATCTGCTGTCCGTCTATTGGTCTATCCCAGGGCTGTATCTTTTGCACCGTATTTAATAGACTCTAAGTTTTCACAGAGGGTTTATGGACAGTTTTACAACATCGAATAATAATCAAAGGGTGTCGATACATGCCCTTACAAGAATCTTTTTTTGCGAGTCCGACTCGCACTTGGCCGGTTTTTACTCATCAATACATTTCGACAAGTCCTTAAAATGTTGGCATCATAACAGTTGTCAGTTCGTGCTCGAACCCTTCTAAACACTCGAGCTCTATTTATACTGAATCCTGTCCATATCCGTCGAGTGACAAGCTTCGTCATTGCGATCAATAGACCCTGCTGATCAAAACATTTCCATGATAGATAAGCATCGACTCGATAATCGTCACTTCACCTCTGAACCACAGAAGTCTAAAACGGCAATAGAAGCTTCATCCCTGACCGCTGATTAGGTCGTCACAGTGGTCACCCTAAGTACTCATTATTCGGTAAGTTTTGATGAATCCAAAAGAAAAGCTTGCAAATGATCTTTTGCGGCATGTGTACGGTTGCAATACTTTTTTAGAATTTAGTATTATACCGTATGTATAAGTCAAAGAATATCCTTGATATATCCATAAGTTTGACTTTAATCCATTTATGTTATTGGAGAATATTCGTGCAATTGGAAAACAATTTCGAATTAATTTTTCAAACTGACTTTATTAAGCACAAGTCGATGATAAGAAAAGTATGAATAATAACGAAAAGGTTGACATTTAAATTACGTGTGAAGTTTAAAACAAGATACATTTTTCTAGAGTTGTAGACTCTGACAACATTCTAAATTGAAATCTTCAATCATCTTCAAAATCAATGAAACTAAGAACTTTCATTTGTTTGGTTCCGAATCGGAAAGAGCTTGTGGGTCTGTATATCAGAGTCTTCTATCTCCTAAACATATAAAGATACACTTGAGATGTTACGTTTCATGGCATTTCCATTGGCGTACGCATAAGTGCGTTTAGTCTTCTGTGATAATCGTTTCACTCCGTCCGAATGCCACAGAAGTATTCCGATTGCTATTGTATTTATTTTAGTTCGATGCCTACTCGCAGACAGCTTTGAAACTGACCAGACATCAGCCGTAGGTTGATTATAGCTGAAGGTATTTTAATTTGACGTTGAGTAAGAAATATGAAGGTTCGTATTGAACACGTGGCTCCGGTGGTTTAGGCCGACGACACTTCCGCGTGTGCGTGCCCTACGATCAGACGTACCTGCCTGCCTGGTACCGCGTATCACGAGGCATTTGCATACCTTACCTTGAAAACCAACATCCGAAATTCGTAAATGCAAAGTCAATGACTTTGCGTACGAGGAAAACGGCGTTAGGGCAAACGTTTCATTCTTCTTATAAAACATACTCGTGTTTAAATCTATGCCATTCTATTGTAAACGTTGAAAACCTGATAACGTTGGTGGAAAACAGTTGATGAGTATATAGGTAGATAAAGTCAGCTTTCGTTCCGGTTACACTTCTCTTAATTATCCGTCTGTGCTCCTTGCAATTTTTTTTGTTTCCGAGCAGATTGAGACCATACAAATAACACATTTGACGTGTTTTTTGTACATTTGGTTGGGGGTATATAATCATGTAGCAATATCAATCGCATAAATTCATGCAAATCATATTGGGGATAATGGTTTTGCTTATTCGATGACCTGTGCTTCGAGTCGGTGATTTTCCTGAATGAAAGTTGATGGCTATTGCATTGTAGTCTAAGGATATTAATACAGCAAATTTACGGCTAAAAGATTGCTAAGTCGACTAAAATGATCCATCGTTACGAGTATCATTAACTCAATGCTTGACCGTCTGTTGATACATGCTCCAAACGCTACGTGGCCTGATTAACTACACCTAATTGTTCTGCTAGCTTTCCCTTCCCTATTATTACTAGTTTCCTACAAACCACTCATCAGTCACATGATGTCAGAGGCAACTCATCCAATTTGCGTGACGTTCCGGCGTCAAACAAGGCGCGCTGCTTGTTACGCGGGGCCACATATCTTAACCTCCATTTGAGGCAAGTCATCGCGCCACTCGTCCCACGGCTTCCTTGCTACAGATCTAGTCTTGGTTGCAGGCTGTAAATTGATTAACTGGTCTGTTTCGACGAGTTAGATAAGACTTATTTTTAGATTTGGGTCTGAAACCTATTGCAAAGTGCCATTAGCAAACATGTCACTCTCTTAGCATACTCAGCACCTCGCGACCTCACGATTTAATAGCTCCTTCTCCTACGACTCTTGCTATCCTTATTATTTATTTTTGACTTGGTAGTAGTAACTTTGTGATTGTTACATCCTATTTCCATCCTATACTTCTCTCTCTGTTATGTGCTAGTAGTTTAGAATACTGCACACAATTATTATCTCTAGGGGAAACCCCCTAGAGAGATTAATAGTTTTCTGCGACGCCCATGATTATTCTGTGAAAAAAGTTATACCAGCATATTTCTATGTATGTGTGAATTTATTTCTTTCTACCACAGACATTGTTGACATAAGACACAAGAAAGTCCATAAGCTTAAGCTTTGATATCTTCTCGAGCTAGTAAAGACACGAAGGCAAGTATTTCCAATGACGAACCTTGCTCTTGATATCCAGTCACAGAAGTTTATATCTCAAAAGTCCGTTTGCAACAAGCCGTATCTAAACAATCTTGTATAGACAAATAGTTCCTGCTAAACTGGACGAATATTCCATGATATACGACCATCCTACAGCTTCCTATTCCAGACAGGGCGTTCGCCAATGTTATTGCGGTCATTTATGTTACCGTCTGCTTTTCCCCACTCTAGAGGGTGGTGGGTGCTTCCTATTTTAGGTTTGCTACATTGTTTCTCACATAGCTTGTGCACCACCTTACTACGATTTCAGTTATTTATGTGCTACCATCTACGTTGTGTATAGAGTTGCTTGTTTAGTTAATTGAAATGCAGGTGTATCGTTTGGCTGATGTTTGATTTCGTGTTTTCACTGACTTAATGGTATAATGATTTTGAATTCAAGGAATCCTTTTGGGATGTCGTCAAACAAATAATATATAATCCAATTGTCCCTGCACACATCAGCATGAGCTTGTTCTCTTTTTTTGTAATTTAGAGAATCGTCTGCAATATTTTCTGCAGCCGACTTCACACGAAATAACATTGTTTAATATAAAATGGATTCAACATTTTATAGCGGAAATAGTTCCTAAAATAACTAGTTTATTCATTCACTTTCACGCTAATAGCTTATCTGTATTACTCAAGCATTTATTTCGTATCCGGTCAAAGTTGTCAGTGAACATAATCAGTTCCAATGATTCATTAAAGCCAAAATCCTGTGTAACCGTTTCTGATGTCTACCTATCACAAGATAGCAACGGGTATGTAAATATGAAATAAATTTACATCGGAATCCATTTCCGCGAGTTGGCCACTCCGCACGATAACGTGAGTTAAAGGTTCGTTCACACCAAACCGTCTCTGAACGTTTTCTTTGCGATCCACCCTTATCTCGCAGCCAATATTTGTCTGTGGTTTACGATGATCCAACATGAGTTCTAGTTTTACGTTGTGGAAACGAATTGTGTCAATATTTTGATGCTGTCTTTTAATGGTGTCTGAAGAAATCGCTGCATATGCTTGATTTCAAAAGTTTAAACTTAGTGGGGTTGGTTTTATTTAGTTTAATTGCTTTGTTTTTGTCTAACAAAGCTCTGATTCTTCATCATTGAAGCTACCTGTATTATTCACTTTCGGTAAACTCATACTGGTCACGGTGGCGTACCATGGTGGCTTATGTTCAGAATTGAACGTTTCCTGGCAGATAATGTACTGTTACCAAATAAATATCATTGTTTTAATTGTAGTTAAGTCAAATATTTCATCTTATCGCTATCTTAATATTCTTTCCATCCTAATTCTTTTTAAAATTTATAAATTTTGTTTAATATGTTTCTATTTAATTTTAAGTTGTTCTTCTTTATTTATTTTTTATTGAGTGTGTTGAGTTGTAATTTTTAAATAAATCTTTTTTCTATTCTAATTCAGGTTTGTATAGCTGCCCTCATCCGGCTGCACAACATTTTGCATATCTATCAGCTTAGCATTTAGAGAGCATGTTTCTTATTTTTACTTTATTTGCATTTTGTATCATATGCTTTAAACATTTCTGCAGCTTTGTTGTAAGTATATCGCCCTTTCGGCTTCCTTTGTTTTGGTTGCTGCATGATATTTTGACGTTCATCATCAACAGGCTAAATACGTCCCCACCGCAGGGGCTCAGGCCTAGTCTCCTACAGAGAGTTCATGGGCCATAGTCCACCACGCGGTCCCAGTGCGGATTGGTGGACTTCACATGCCTGTTCAAGACATGCAGGCTTCCTCGCGATGTTTTCCTTCACCGTTAATGTATCCACTGCGCCATCGACGCATTTTGACGTTACTCTACAAATAAATCATTAACGTCATTCCCATTTACATTATGCTACCATCCTCCTCCTATTTCGAATACGTTACAAAGTAATGTTAAAATGTAATCCCCCAAAGATATAATCCCTCATTAAGCATTCGATCGATGCTGGGTCACGTCCACGGTGTTTGGCGGTCGTGTCGCGACGACCACACATAAATTGGGGTAGCTCCGTCTGGCATAGATTAAAACATTTTATTTGAATGGGGACCTCACTGCAGCCATAGTTCTGCACTATTTGACGTGGGCTGAAGGGACAGCTCTGGGTGCTGTTCAGCTTTAAATTAGGATCGATCACGGCACGCGTAATTTAATTATTTATTATAAAGAATTCAGTCAAAGTAATATATAGTGTGTAAGTGTATAAGACCTAGCCTATAGTGTGATGTGTGTATGTATTTGCCTTGAATTATTCTCTATGTAACTACTAATGTTACTATACTATCTAAGATTAGAATAGGAGTCTGCCAGTTCTTAATCCCCATTATTATGAATAGCATTGAATATACTTTTGTGGCAATCTAAAGCAGAGGATCATAAGCTTCGAACTTTTTTAACGTTCATACAAGTTGATTTTGAGAACCTATCTGTTGTCTCCATATGAAAGTTTCCACCATTATTTTGCGTAGTTGTTTGTTTGTAATCTTATCTTCATCCTTTTCACTGGGAATCGAACCTACTATCCTTTAAGTATACGTAGGGGCAGACTTATCCGTGACAAGAATCTCCTCCAGCCTCCAGTTACTCAATGAATAGGAATTAAGTATTCAATACGTGCGTTTAACCCCATTTGAAAATAGAAACCTATTATCTAATGAACTCCTCGCACGTCGACTTACCTCTGGTGTACCGTTGCTCTCAAAGAAGCCTTTTTTATTTTCTCTCGAATGATTAATAGTAGTTGTTCGGGCAGATAGCGTAGATAGTAAGTACTGCCGTTCTTTGTAGTCGGACAGTCACCTCGACGCACGCGGCTGACGAAAGCCGCCTTCGTTAAGTATTCGGTGTTTCTAAAAGGAGGAATATATTATACGAGTATGTTCAATAGAAACAAGGCACCAATTACAATATACGACCGATTGAAAATCGCGAAAATACGCTCAAAATCCGAATTTCGGATACCTACAATACACCCCCAATACGAAAGAAATCCGAAACGAAACCAATCTGGTAGTAATGCATTTTGTACCGGAATTTCGTGCATGTACAGTCGGAATGTGTGTGTATTATTTTCGATAATAACTATCCCTAGATGACACAACACTAGGACACTTCATTCCTGCCGCTAACTTGCCTTGCTTCATTTGATACTTCGCAGCCTTTTGTAGCTAACTTCAGAGGGGCAAAGATAGTGTGCGAATACTGTTACATGTGGAAATCAGATGTAATTATTACGTATAACATAAGTAGCATGTATATGTAGTAGTATGAATAGTATGCATATGGCTGCCAAGGAAGCCATACTGCGACCGAATGCGTTATCAGAACTCAGTAGATATCGTATTCTATGGGGCTAGAGCTGAAGCCGTAGTGGCGCAGTTCGATGTACTATCGATTGTAAACCCGTAGAGTGCAGGTGCAGTGGTTGGTTGGTTAGTTAATTGCAGTATTGAGTCTTTGAGAGTCGTTATCAGCTGATGAAGTCCACGGCGGGCTTTCCATGAGTGAATTTGCCATGGAGTCACCAACCACGCTTACTGGCGGATTAGTAATGGCGCAAATAATTGAATATACATATACGACATTGACAAAAACTTTATTTATTCTAACAACAGTCATATACAGGTTAAACAAACAGACAGTCATTATAGCAACCAAGCAACTCTCTTAAGTTTGTAATTCCTTTAAAAATTGTTGACAAAATAATAAAAACTACACAGTTAAAGACAAGTGAACATTCATAAAAGTTTTGTTTTTAACATATTTTTAAAGACACCAAGAAGTCTAAAGTTTATGTAAAAAAAGGTTTTTTTACTTAGTCGAGCTACGAGTGTATTGCTATAAGTAGAGTTTTCATTGACATACCTGGGAAAAGGAAATACAAATAGAGACACGCAGACGACGGATATTATATTGTCTTGAGGTACATACATATCTAATAAGACATGCATAACTATAATAAAATGAATATATGTACAACAGAAACATCAAATCATCGTCAACCGGGAAACGTCTACTGAGACATAAATTACAAAAGAGATAGTACTCGTAGTGTTTACCCTTCACTGTATTGTAAATAATACTAGCTTCTGCTATCCTTCCTTGGCCTTTCAAATATCCCTCTACAAAAAATAAAGTTATTATGACTTTCTGTTGGATCGTGAATGTTTGAGAAAATGATGAATTTATTGGGACTGAGATAAATTTAAACAATCAAAGATCATAAAATACGGTCAAACCGTTCTGGAGTTATAAATGGTCTAACTTAACCGACTTTGTATTATATTATTTATATAGATTAACCACGTACATGCAATCCATTTTATATCACACCTAAACATTTATCTAGCTAGTGTGACATAATGTAGTCAACGTAGGTCATAATATACTTGATTACGATACAGTTTTATAATAGACACGTGCTCACGTAGTGTAGGACCTTGCTGACTAACCACAACACGATCTGAGTGTATTCGACGTGTTCGCATATATGTTATGCTTTAAGTGTCTAGTGTGTAAAAGTTTAAAATTAGTATTTCAATGTAACTAAAATATTGTCACTTTAAGTGGCCTATCTTCAGCAGTGGAGAGACACGGGTTGATAAGTAAGTAAGAGGCGGTTCAACTGGTACGAGTAATTTTGGTTTATGTTTTCCCATCTTTTATGGAAGCTACACGTATGAAATTTGGACATTGAAAACTAGAGGGTTTTATCGAGTAAACTGACTTAAAGCATGAATCGTGTAAATTTTTTCCATAACTTTAATGTTTCAATTCGCATCTTCGCTTACCGTAATGTAAAGAGATTTACGTTGACATTTTATATTAATTTGTAGGTAAACTCAGTACCTAATAAAGATTATAATGATTTTCTCCTACACGAAACTGTTTTTTTAATAAATTCACTATTTGTGTTTTGTCGCTTACGTTCTTTTACTCCGGGCAGTTACGCTCCTGTGCAATTTGATTATATGCGAGTATTCATAATTGAATTATTATTTTTTCAAAACATGTTGATGCAGAAAAGCGAGACAAAATATATTTGACACTTGCATATTTTGAACACAAATAAAACCAGCACTTTGAGCTCTAAACTACACTAGCTTAAATTAAAAGGATATACTTTCGTTTCGAAACACTAAAACGGATTCGTCCTCGTTATAAACAGCTACGTGAAGATGGGAAACTCTAAAAGTACCACTAATGCTGTGCCAGTTGAATCTAGTCTGCAGATCCATTCAACCCCGATGCGGTCGTGTCTGTGCCGAGGTACATAGATAACGTCTCAGACTTACTCCTCCTCGCGCTCGTAAGCTCATTTACGACCTTTTTACAACTCCCATTACTAGAGCCGCCGGGCGTTCGGCTTTAGCTGGGCTCTGTAAGATCTATTTAGCTTTGTTTGCAATTTGTGCCGTTACTCCGATCGAGCGATTTGTCTATTAATTGTTGTATTGTTGTCGGTTTTGCTATCGAACTTTGAGAGGATTTACCTTATCTGCGCTAGCCCTGTCAATTTCTAGATGATATTTACTGAATGTACTTACGCACAACTTCTTTTAAAAAACTGTTTGAGCTTATCTGTATGTACACCCTATGGCAAATCACTGTCCACATCGAAGCCAAACGATCCCTGAAAACCCGTCTTTTTGATGAATCTCTTTTTCCAACGCCGATAACTGTCCTTTTAAGCAAACAAAGTATATTCATCGCAAAAACCTGTTTTTTGTCCTAACTTTTAACAGTACATAGTCCTCCTATTGAATTACAGTTACGAAAAATGCAGCAGTCGTAAGACATCAATTATAAACTCGTAGATAAATTTAATTATGATCGTATCATAGGCCTAGAATACTTGACGTCTATAAGTCCGGCTTAGGCTTAGCGTCCTGTAATAGCTAACACACTCGTACATCGGTGCAGTCGTTAGGTTTTACGCAGCCGAGCCGGGGTAATGAATCTCTGTGCTTGATGTTTTACTGTGCCGTTTATTTTGGGTCCCGTGACGGTTCGCGCGGCCTTTTGAACTGCTACAAACATTCAGTTTGGTGGTCACGCTTGTTTGACGGTTACCTTGATTACGATACGATTGTGTACAAACAAACTTGACGAGCAAGAAGTCTCGGAACTGATTTGACTGACATTTTAGACAGTTTTATTTAATGCTACTTTTAATTGAAATTTCGCATCGGTGCCTAATACGGTAGATAACACCAAATCAATTGCTGTTAAATTGTATTTACAACCGTAGAAACCATTATAAACTTCCTCATCAATCTATATACGTCCCCACTGAAGGGGCTCATGCCTACTCTCCTACAGAGAGTGTAAAAAACTCCTATTAAATATAAAATATTTTAACAGCATATGTAAGCAAGTTAAAGTGGGGTTTCAAATTTTTGCGAACTTTCATATGCTGTTAAAATATTTTATATTTAATAGGAGTTTTTGAAAAAATTTGAAACCCCACTTTAACTTGAACGGATGTTATGCAATACGATTGATACTAATGATGCAAGATTGACATCCCAAGCTCGTGATAATTGTATCGCATCAACCTTTGTCATCAGCATTCTATACCTCGAGAGTGGAACGCACTGCCGGCGTCTGTTCCTCAAAGTTTCCATGGTCACTGTCTGCCAAATCGTCACATACCATCAAGTAAGATCTCTTCATCTCTTTTCTTCAAGAGATGAGAATATAAAGAAAGATCTTTTTAAAACTTGGTTTTATTTGGAATAAATACAAAAAGTAGATGAAAAAAATTGAAGAATGTTAAATTTGGCAAATTGTATCGTTGTATCAACCGCATTATTGTTGGTCCGGCGGTATCAGTCGAGATACGATATCGTGGAGGGCGTCCTACGTACGGTACCCCTTTGATTACAATTTTATTGGCTCTGACAACGATCGATCACCAACTCGCCCGACAGAGATATATGTTGTCACGAAAATTATACAAGCAAAACTGAGAATAGTTGATTTTATATATGTTTTCCAATAAGTACGATCATATCCGACCAATACAGTTAAATATAACCTAATTTAAAAATCTTCTCCAACGCTGCAAAATTTACTGTAATTTTCTTGCCAATAAAGTGTCAATTATTAAGTGTCAAGTATTTTCAAACCAATTGCACTATACATGCTCTATGTAAGAACTACTCTTAAACAAGCACACACAAATTCGTAAAAAATATTACATCTAACTTTACTCTTTGCTCTTATTTGTATACCCAGTTCTAAAAACTATTTTTGTATGCTAATAACCACGAAATGAACGAAATCCAATGCAAACAATATCTGTTTAAAGACCACGCCCGTATCAATAAGATCTTTATTTAATAAATCTCGTACATTAACGCGATACGTTTAAAGTCGCGTCTTATTTCTACAATTTTGTACAGACTGGTAAAATACGCATGGCCCTTAATTACAGTCCTCTGTGGTCCTTATAACTGAAACCACAAACATCGTCCCTAACATCTGATATAGAACCCTGACGATTTGAAAAGTAATTTTGATTATGAGAAGGTATAGGCACGTGCCGTTTCTCTGTCTGGTCGGGTTATCTTGTAGGTGCGATGATCCCGGCGAAGGTCGGCTCGGACGGGCAGGTATGCTATCGATAACTGAACGCACCACGGAAATATAATTGAATAGACTAGAAGTCGCATACCCGCGAAAGTGTCGCCGCGCTCGTGACGCATACACCACAAGCGCGCGTAGAGCTGAAATAAATTAGTGTTTAGCAGGAGCATTATCAAATTGCGGCCAGTCAGTAGTGTCAAAATCCATGCCAAATGCCTTTAACATGGCCACTGGTACCAACGGATTAACGTGCCTTCCGAAGCACGGAATCGTCTTACTGTTCAGACAGTTGCCAACTGGGGAATGTTTCATAAAGAGATTTTTAACAGTGTCCTCACCGGGAAGCTGAGTCTGACGCTCAGACAACTGCGCCACGTAGCTATCCAGTGACTACAGCTAGCAGTGCAGTGGTGTAACTGCAATAGAACACGTTCTGACATAAATCACGTCGCGTCACAAACGAACCGTTCCGCGTCGTGGTATCGAGATCACCGCGCGTCGCATTGCATCATGCACACAAGTTGCACATGGGAATCGATTTACAATTTCGCGATTATTCACTGAAAACATGGCTCCATTTGAATAATGCCGTGACGGTTCGGTTCGGTTCAGTTCGACAGGTTCGTAACTCATCCATTTGATCATTAAGACATAAGAAATCCGTTTTTTCTTAACATTTCGTTTCACTTTATGAACGCTTTCATCGTCATCGTCTTCAGCTGGAAAACGTCCTCTAAGGATCCTCACATCCTCACAGCTTGAGTATGTCTTTCCTAACTTCATACGATAGTGATCCTTGTTGCCTATGAAACTAGAGATATATCTATGTTGAGGTTGAAAGAATTTCGCATTTGTGAACTAAACTCCTGATTCTATGCGTGCTCCATGGTACGCCACAATGATCAGCGAGCCCTTTGCAACTAGCGACTCCCCGAGTCCTGACGTTTCCTGGTACGTGACCGCCACTCGAGAACTTACTCCACATTGCTTCTCTCTCTTCTCTCTCTCTCTCTCTCTCTCTCTTCGAGCGATGTGACCTGCCCGTTGCCGCTTCAGCATACTGACTCGTCGATCTATGTCGGTCAATTTAGTTTATCTACGGATTTTTGTGTTGCTTTGTTGAATTACTGTATGAATTCGTTCAAAAAAATATCAACAGAGTGTAAAAAACATATAGTATACAGTCTCGCTCCATTAGCCAAATTTGAATGCTGGCAGCGCATTGTCCCGTTGGATAGCTAGGCTGATCCTTTGTCGGAGGTAGCTAGCAGGTCTCCTACTACACGTGGCCTCAATCAGGCGGTCTAGCTAGTCGCCACTTATTGCCATATCAGCTGCCAAGCTGTCACCACAATAAGAGACAAGACACGCTCAATGTCACTCGGGCGGGCCGTAGACGAAACATATGCGGTACCGCAAATTAATTGTACTGTACCGTTATGCTACGGTTCATTAGCTTATAGTACTACCGAATGTAATTCATGTATTTTATATGAGTATGGGCGTGAGGCGTGGGTTTGTCTGACGTTATTTAATAGTATGAATTAAGTGAGTTGCGGTGCCGGTTTCCCGTACCGCTCATTAAATTGTTACCGTTGGGAAGAGCGCTTAAACTTTAATATCTTCATGGCCTAACGTGTACGTCTTCATTCAAAACCAATCAATAGCAGCAGATCGAGACATGCTTATGAAAATTTCCTAAAAAGATCTATTGTTTGCTTAACTATGCGCCTGTCTTTTTTTCTTTAGTAGCGAAAAGTCATATGAGCACAAAAGAGGGCAGTACTTTGTTCTGATGTTATGTTTATAACAAGTAAAAAGATCAAAAATGTATTTATACCTCTTCACCGAGACACATAATTACTGTAGTACCCACTACGTACAGAACGGACGTTAGCCTCCTCCCACCGATCCTCGATACTTCACCTCTCCCCACAAGTTAAGTGACCCGCTCATGGATCGGTAATATGGCGCGCGCGTACTTACTCATATAGATGCGCGTGTATTGTTATAGTTAGATGTTATGTTTTAGTTGTAATTAAACGCGGTAATTAATTAATCCGGTTTTAATTAATACTTTAATTGCACTTACACTAGCGAACACCACATTACATGACAGATAGCTATGACAGCTGCCCGAGAGGTCGTTCCAATACACGACAACTCTCCACCGCATAAACTTAAATCTACAAAGATTTACTTAATTAGAATACATAATTTTCCTTAAGTACATGCTTAGCTTAACAGTATACAAAACCTATGAATATTAATATATATTAATTATTCTTCTAAATAACTACTACAACTTTGCATTTGGTCGACATGTCTCTTCCATGTGCGACCATCCACATCAATTATATAAGTGGTATTGGGTATGGATTCTTCGATAATAACACCTTTAGTCCAGTTACTACTGCCCTTACGATAATCACGAACCATTACCTTTTCACCAATATTAAACTCGACTTGTCTCTTTCCCCTCATAAGTCTTGAGTGTTTTTCCAACAACTCATACGATTTTTCAACTATGGGTGGTGGTCTGAATAGAGTAAACCTGTTTCTAAGTTCTCTGCCCAGTAAAAGTTTTGCTGGTGTCACACCAGTAGTATTATGAGGCATGTTTCTGTAGTCAAGTAGAAATAAATTTATTGCTGATTTTAATGAATTTCCACTAGTTTTAATTTTTTCGACATGCACTTTAAAAGTCTCAACGAACCTTTCTGCGGCGCCATTGGTAGCCGGATGATACGGTGGTGAAAAGGTATGCTTTACATTTATGTTTTTACAAAACATTTCAAACTCTGTGCTTGTAAAGGTAGGGCCATTGTCAGTTACAAGATGTGCCGGATATCCAAAACGGGAAAATATTTCTTTAAATACTTCAATAGTTCGTGTTGCTCCAATATTTGACATTTCATAAATCTCTGGCCATTTCGAGTAACTATCAATGACCACTAGATACATTTTGTTATAAAATGGCCCCAGAAAGTCCGCATGTAATCGATGCCACACAGTGGGTGGACTTGGCCATGATTTAAGCATACATTTTTGTGGATTTTTGTGATTCATTAAGCATTGCATACAATTTTTGGTTAATTTTTCAATGTCGACATCTATATTTGGCCACCAGAAAAATGAGCGAGCCAGTTGTTTCATTCTTACAATACCAAAATGGCTTTTATGTACTTCTGACAGCATTGAATCTCGCAGTTGATTCGGCACAATTATTCTGTAACCCCAAAATAAGCAATCTCTATCCAGGCTTAGCTCATTTTTCTTGTAATAGTACGGCAGTATATCTTTATCTACAAATTTTTTATCAGGCCACCCATCAAGAGTGTACCTGATTACTTTTGACAATATCAAATCTTTTTTTGTTTCATTTTGAATAAGTTTCCAGTCTAGTTTTTGTACATCTGAGTTCTCAATATAATGTATATTACTTACATTGGCATCTTCACATAATTGGTGCATAAGTAATTTTACATCAAAACAATTTGTGTTTGAACGTGTTAAAAAATCTGCTGGGTTCATATTTGTTTTAATATGCCTGATTTTGTAGTTGAAAGCAGATAAAAATATGGCATAATGCTGCAATCGTTTGGCTGCCATCTTAGGGATCCCTTTATTGGGTCCAAAAATCCTTACTAATGCCGCATTATCTGTTTCCAACTCAAACTCACGACCATATGTATAGTTATAAAACTTTGTGATACCAAATACAATGGCCATGGCTTCCTTATCTATTGCGGTGTATTTCTGTTCTGTAGAGTTTAACTTTTTACTTGCAAAAGCAATAGGTCTAACTATTCCATTAGTGTCTCTGTTTGATAATACTGCTCCTAAAGCTGTGTGGGAGGCATCACATGCTAAAATTAATTTTAAATTAGGGTCATAGTGCCTTAGGTTTTCAATTGATGCTAATCTCTTTTTTACCAAGGCAAAAGCATGGTCACATTCCTCTGTCCAATTGAATTTATTTTTCTGAGTACATTCATGTAAGGGTGCCAAAACCGCTGCCAAATTTTTTAGGAAACGTGCATAATAATTTACTTTTCCGAGAAATGATTTTAACATTGTTATATTTTTTGGAGCTTCACATTGTAATAATGGTTCTATATTACTTTTATTAACACTTATATCCTTCTTTGTTATTTTGAAACCAAAAACATCAATACTGGTTTTGAAAAATGTACATTTTTCCAACTTTAGCTTAAATTCACATTCTTGTAATTTTAACAGAACTTTACATAATGTTTCCAATGTATCATTCACAGTTTCCCCAGTTATATAGATATTATCTATAAATACAATAGTGTTTGGAATGTGAGAAAGCTTATTATGCATTAGACGTTGAAATGAGCCTGGCCCTGTGCTTACACCATATGGTAGATACTGATATTGAAAGGTACCATTCTCCGTAATAATTGTAGTTAATTTTTGTGATTCTTTATCTAATGGTGCTTGTAAGTAGGCTTCTTTTAAGTCTAGTTCACAGAAGTACTGTCCATTCTTTAATGTATTAAAAATTTCATCAATGTGGGGCAAAGGGAAATGATCTACTTCCAGATGTGGATTCAGGGTTACTTTATAGTCACCACAGAGCCTGACTGAGCCATCTGGTTTCAGGATAGGTACTACGGGTGTTGCCCATTGACTATGCTCTACTGGTATGATTCTACCATTTTCTAATAAGCGTGAGATTTCAGATTTTACCTTTTCCTTGAGAGCAAATGGCACACGACGCACTGAGTGACATACAGGCCGGGCATCTGATTTCAGCTTTAACTGAATAGTTTCTCCTTTGAAGTTACCCCAACCTGGACTGAATACTTCTGCAAATGTTTCCTTCACATAGTGTTCTGCTTCTGAAATAGGTTTGTCACAGTGTTTTATACCCGAATGAACAAAATTAGTACCTCGGAAGTTAGGGGGCCACATATTAAATTCATGTAACCAGTCACGGCCTAAGATTCGAGGTATGTTCTTTGGACCAATATAAATATTTAACTTCTTTGTCTGTCCTTCCAAATTCACCACAACATTTTCCAATATTCCCACTGGTTCAGACAGAGATTGGTCAAAATTCTTAAACTTGACATTACATGGTGTTATCTTCTTTTGTTTAAAATAATGCTCTTTATCATTTAAAGAAATCACTGTCACATCAGATCCCGTGTCAAGCTGAAAATCTAGGGCCTGCCCTGCCACATTCAACATAACCATATGGGGAGGTATTCTACTCACATTTACCGAATACATTTGAAATTCATCACACAATTTATGCACTTCTCGCTGTTCCAACTCTTCTTCATTGTTGTTGGGCTCCGCTTCTTCCTTTTCTAAATTGTATACCTTGTTGGCTCTCTTATTTCTTGAGCACATCTTAAATATGTGTCCTTGTTCTCCACATTCAGAGCAGTATTTCTTTTTTAATGTACACTGTGCTTTGATGTGATTTGTGGCTCCACAACAAAAACATCTCAGGTCTTTTGTTGTAAATTTTTCATTACGCTTATTGGTTTTTTGTTGTGCATTTTTCATTCTTCCCATATCATTACTCCGCCCTCGTTGGTAGAAAAACATGTCTGACACCTCATTCTTACTGCTAGAGGTTTGATGCAATGCCAATTCAACTGTTTTTGCCAAGACAACTGTTTCATCTAAACTTTTCACTGAGTTGCTCTTGAGTAACTCGAATTTTACTAACCTTGAGTGCACCCCATCAATCAGCTTTTCTTTAATTTGATCCTCCAAATCCTTGAAATCACATTTTGCACCCAATTTCCGTAACTGTAGTACATACTCCTCTATTGTCTCTGTTGGTAATTGGTTTCTATTGCGGAAGGTTACGCGTTCCAAAGCTGTTGGTTTTTTTCCAGTATACTTATTTTGTAATTTGGCGCATAATTCATCATATGACATGTTTCTGGGACTTTCCGGCGTGCACAGACATTTTAACACCTCTAACACTTTTGGAGTAATTTTTGTTAACAATAAAGGAACTTGTTTGGTTTCCTCCACCTCATTGAGCAATATTAAACACCCCAACTGCTCCACAAAACAATCCCAATTCTCTCCATCGAACGGTTGAATTTCATAGTTTGCCATTTTCGTTTTGTTCGTGGTCTTTTGTTTGCTATGTGCGGTCTTTGTTCGTTTTTCTTTTTCCTTACAAAATTCGCTTAACAATTTTCGCAACACGTCTATTGTATCATTTTGTTCATAATCGATGTTTAATTCTTCTAACGTTTCCTGTAGTTCTGGTTTATTCAATGTATAAATCCATGATCTTTTAGTAACATTAATTTCTTCTTTAGACATGTGTTCTATGTTGAATGACAAGGAAATCGCTCACGTAAAATAAAATGGCTGACACAGGAATGCGCTTGCAATCTTTTGATTTGTTTTTTTTTATTATTTTTAATGTAGTTGGTTTGGTAATTATTATTTGTCACTGCACACTACCATTTCTCGTCGCCAAACTGTTATGTTTTAGTTGTAATTAAACGCGGTAATTAATTAATCCGGTTTTAATTAATACTTTAATTGCACTTACACTAGCGAACACCACATTACATGACAGATAGCTATGACAGCTGCCCGAGAGGTCGTTCCAATACACGACATTAGATATATGGGGATATGAACCGATATCACGACTTTTGTTACAAGTGTCTGGCCTGTGACGGAGATTTCGCTAACCTATACAGTGGCTTAAAAGTAGTTTTCCTGTACTCTGTATAAGTTAATTTTAGTATAACGTGTCGAAATAAAGTTTACAAGTAAATGCGTTCAAAAAGAACTGGAAACCGACTTCAGTTGCCCTAAAAATCTTACTTTACTTACTTATTTAAGATTTATATCGTTTTCTCATGGATGCCGTTGTCAGAACTGGGCCAAATTGAAATTGGACCACACTGAAAGCACCACCTTTCAAATGAATAAATCATCCAAATCGGTTCACCCAGTCAAAAGTTCTGAAGTAACAAACATGTAAAAAATACTATATCGAATTGATAACCTCCTCCTTTTTTGAATTCGGTTAAAAATGCTCGACTTTATCTCTCGACAGACTCAGAAATATGATGTGAATTTGTTAGTTTACAAATGCAGGTCGATAAACGTAATGTTACGGTACTATGTTTCAAACGTCTCTACAAGCAAGTTGATTAGTTTCTATGGTACACAGGCAGCTCTTGTACATAGAGAGATATCGTAACAACGAGGCGGCGTGGGCTGAAGCAACGGTACCCGCCTCCTTGCAGCTGACCTCGCGACCGAGAGCTCCGGCGGCGTCTCGCCGGCCGCAAACACCCGCAGACCTGCATTGTCCCCGTGCCCTTATACAGTCACTGTTGCACACTGACTTAGTAAAACTTCAGACGTGTGCTTGCATGCTCGCTTGACTCCTGCATGGATGGACGGCACCTACTTCGACATTTAGGTTCGGGGTTCATCGTTATGACATACCATGGTGGTAACAGATTTTGCCATTTGCTAATGGTAATGAGGGTTTTATTTTCAATTAGATGTTTAATGACGCTTCTAGGTGTGCACGCTTTTCAGCCAACGGTCTTATTGTCACTTATCACCAAGTGAAATGGACAAGTGCGAACCCATTAAACATAAATAAAAAACTGACTTGTGATACAATTTTAAGCTTTTTAATTTTCTTTCCCCTAAAGTCAAATCGGTTAAGCGCTGCTCAAGTATATAAGGTAGATGAGTTTCCAGTGATAAATTAGACCGTGTAGCATGGAACTGCAATTGTTAAGATACCTAAGTTAATTTAAGCCCATTTATATGATTCCCTGTTTGCTGCAGTGCAGCTGACTAAAGTCGGGCTGTACTGTATATTAATATAGCATAAGCAGAGAGAGTTTATTATACAGAAACTTCAGCAGATCTGGCAAGCTGCGGCAGGCAGTAGGGTAGAATTGTACATTTAAATCATCGTCACGTTTGTGCCCTAGGCAGAAACTAGCCTTCAGAAGCGGGATGATTAAATTTGTCGGCGTATTTACTGGTGTCGACCAAAGGTCAATATAAAACGGCTCGTTTGCTCATGCCGAAACTCCCTAAGCGTATGCTGCGTGACGTGAACCGCGTGTAGTGTCATGTCCATAATTTTTCCAAGGCAATGTCTTCGCCTATTTCTGCTCACGATTCGGCACGGTTTAATTTGGAATACTTCGATTTATTGTTTATTTTTATTGTGTCGAATGTTAAAAAAATGTCCGCATTGATTCGCGGAATGTAAGCTATCGAGTTACGGTTCAACGAGAAATAATGGTAATGAAATTCAACAGTGATTGCTTAAAAATAATTTGAAACCAAATATCGAATACGGAAGGTGTAACCGTGTAACGAACAAGCGGGAATCTTTTTCCAAGAACCAAGGACATTGCCAAGAACTAATTAATTATGACCCGATTTTTTTAAAAATTTGGTTGCCTTTTTACTCATTCCCAAAATTTTACATGTGCAGTTGCACATTGATGGTGACTTGTACTTCATTCACAAGATTTTTTATACCAACTAACATAAATATACGATATACATAGATCTTGCGCCAAAAAACCGAGGAACTAGTTCATTTTACATAAAAAGGTTTAAAAAAATCACAATAGGTTTGCACTTAGCGTGACAATATGTCTGGAGTATAGAAGCGTGCGCATCGAGAAGTCGAAATCTACTTTAAAGTAAAATGATTTTAACACCCTTTCTTTACAGCTTTATTTATGTATATAAATCTAATACATATTTTGTGTGTTACATCATATATTCTCCAATTGTGAACCGATTTGGATGACTCTGTTTTATTTGATAGGTTTTTTTCAAGGGGGTTTATCTAAATATTTTCATCAAATGTTTGGGGTTGAATGCCGGTTTCACTTCCTCATTATAAACCTACTAAATAGTTTATTTATTTAGGACTTCTTGGGCAATTAAAGTCTGTAGTTCTGTTTCATTAAACGCATTAATTGTTATTACTTATTATTTATATTTACCAAAGGTTTTTCTGACTAAAGAAATTCTTTGTAACGTGACACTTAACTAAATCAACGTCGATCACCAAAGAAACCTACAACAAACGAATTATCTTAACAGCATCGTTTCTGTAGGGGGCGCGTGGTCCCAGAGGATACAAAAGTTTTGTTACTTTATGAGCATAATGGCATCACGGCCATCCGACAGACGAAAATAGGAACAATGGCTGTGGGGAGAACCGGGAGACATGGCTACATCGCTGTAGCAATTCATGAGGGTTGTATGAGATTTTTTGCTACGGATGACCGATGTATGGCTCGATTTGCGGATGCGTTTAATATTTACTAAAGCACGTTCGTGTGCCGCTCTGGTGGTGATGGTCGCTACCCTTCCTCGGAAGCGACGGTACACCACGCCCTTCGGCCAGAAGTCCTTCCTCACCATGGGACTCGCACCATGAACGACATGAAATATCCTAATATTTTTTGTGTCATCATCATCAGCCGGGAAACGTCCACTGCTGGACATAGGCCTCCCTCATGGTACGCCACATCGACCGGTCCCGAGCCACCTGCATCCAGCGACTCCCCGCGACTCTAACCAGGTCGTCGGTCCATCTAGTAAGGGGACGGCCTGGTAGACGTTTCCCGGTACGTGGTCGCCACTCGAGAACCTTTACTCCCCACCGGTTATCGGTTCTTCGAGCGATGTGGCCTGCCCATTGCCACTTCAGCTCACTGACTCGTCGAGCTATGTCGGTGACCCTCGTTCGTCTACGGATTTCCTCAGTCCGGACCTTATCACGTAGAGAAATTCCGAGCATAACTCGTTCCATTGTTCGCTGAGTGACTTTGAGCTTGTTTATTCGGCCCACAGTAAAAGACCACGTTTCGGTTCCGTATGTCATCACTGGCAACACGCACTGATCAAAGACTTTTGTCTTTAGACGCTGAGGTATTTTGGACGAGAAGATATGCCGTAATTTCCCGAACGCTGCCCAGCCGAGTTGGATTCTTCGGTTGACCTCTTTGTCGAAGTTGGACCTACCTAGTTGAACGATCTGTCCCAGGTATACATACTCGTCTACAACTTCGATTGTAGTGTTCCCAACCACTACCGGCATAGGTGCAACATGGACATTTGACATGATTTTCGTCTTGTCCATGTTCATTTTTAAACCTACCTGTTGGGAAACTCTGTTGAGGTCATTGAGCATTACGTTCAGATCCTCCAAGGATTCTGCCGTTATGACTATGTCATCGGCAAATCGAAGGTGAGTGATGTAGTCGCCGTTGATGTTGATGCCCAGTCCTTTCCAGTTCAGAAGCTTGAAAACATCTTCCAGTGCAGTGGTTGGTGGTGGTGCAAGAGTTTCGGGGATATAACGTCACCCTGTCTTACACCTTTCTGCACTTGGATCGGTTTCGTGCATTCATCCTGTACTTGGACGGACATTGTGGCTTTATTGTATAAACATTTCAACACTTTGATATAGCGATAGTCAATGTGGCACCTTTGGAGAGACTGAAGCACTGCCCAAGTCTCGATTGAATCAAAGGCTTTCTCGTAGTCCACAAACGCCAGGCATAATGGCCGATTATACTCCTCGGTCTTCTGTATAATCTGCCGGAGCGTATGTATGTGGTCTACGGTGCTGAAGCCTTTTCGGAAACCGGCTTGTTCGGGAGGTTGGAAGTCGTCAAACCTGCGTGCTAGTCGGTTCGTAATGACTCTCGAAAACAACTTATAAACGTGGCTGAGAAGGGATATCGGTCGGTAGTTCTTCAGTAAGGCATTATCGCCTTTCTTAAAGAAGAGCACCACCACGCTTCTGCTCCACGCTTCTGGCGTGCAGCCTTCGTGCATGACGGACTGAAAGAGCTTCTGAAGGACTACACGTATCGGTTTTCCACCCGCTTTCAGAAGCTCTGATGTGATTCCGTCTTCACCTGCCGCCTTGTTATTTTTGAGTTGTTTGAGAGCCATTCGAATCTCATACAGGCTGACGTCCGGGATATCTTCGGTATAGTGTCGGGTCAGTTTGGCTCTTCGGTCACTCACCGGGCTTGCGCCTGGTCTCTGTGACGATGTGTACAGCTGTCCATAGAACTTCTCGATCTCTCTCAAAACTTCCGGTTTTGACGAAACAATGCCGCCCGTATCGGTCTTCAGCCTCGTCAGTTGGCTCTGCCCTATAGACAGTTCTTTTGCAAACACCTTGGAGCCTTTGTTCCGCTCTATCGCGTCTTTAATACGTGATGTATTAAAGTGGCGAATATCGTGTCGCATCGATTTAGAGATCTGTCTATACTCTGACGAATCAGCTGGAGACTGCAAGCATATGTCGCGTCTATCCCGCATGAGTTTGAGAGTATGATCAGAGAGTTTCTGGGTTCTATTTGCGGGACGGGCCTTAAAGAATTTAGACCCTACCGCATGGACAGTTTCCACGAGCCGATCGTTAATATCGTCAACGGTTTCTATAGCGTCTAAGCATTGGAAGCGATTGTGTAGTTCGAGCTGAAAGCTTTCGGGGTTTGAGATGTAAGCATTTTGAGGCCGGAGCGTAGACTTCATCAGAAGAGCTCTTTCCAGTTTGGTATTAAGCTTCAGTGTGCCTCGAACCATGCGGTGATCACTACCGGTTTTCACCCTATTGATCACTGAGACATCACTGAAGGTCTGCCGCTTGGTACTCAAGATGAAGTCTATCTCGTTTCTCGTGGAACCATCGGGGCTAATCCAGGTCCACTTCCTGTGCGGCCGCTTTTCAAAGAAGGAGTTCATCGCAAAGAGTCCCTCCTTCTCCATAAAGTCAGCCAGCTTCTGCCCCCTAGGGTTCCGTTGCCCAATCCCAAATTTCCCCACTCTCAGCTCATCGCCGTTCCTTCTGCCTAGTTTCGCGTTAAAGTCCCCCATGACCACAGTGTAGTGTGTCTTTGAGGAGTGTATGGCTCTAGATATGTCCTCATACATGGCCTCTACCTCGTCATCTGGATGTGACGAGGTGGGTGCGTAAACCTGTATAACCTTCAGCGAATACCGTTTGGTTATTCTGAGTATAAGGTACGCTACCCTCGTCGAGACACTCTCCACCTTCACTACATTGTTGACCAGGGACTTCCGGACGATAAACCCGACACCGCCCTGTGACGTTTTGTCGCCTTCCCGGTAGTAGAACAAGTTGCCCGACTTGAGGATTATCGTGTCCTCTCCCTCTCTTCGGACTTCTGATAATCCAATAACGTCCCATCGCAACTTGTCTACTTCTTCCTCCAGCTCCACGATCTTCTCGTCGGTCCTCAGCGTCCGCGCGTTAGTGTCGCCAGGTCGAGTCGTCGTTGGTGGTAACCGAATCTCTTCCGGAGATTCTTCGCACCCCTGCCCCGCCGTAACCGTGACCGCTACCGTAGTCAGGAATAGCGGGGCCGCCGGGGACTGGGGGCCGTAGTAATGGGCGTACTGCCATAAGGGGTTTTTAGCGTAATCACCACGCTTGCTAGACGGGTTGGTGATCGCAGTACTCGATTTAGTTATTCAGGAGGAGGCTGCTGCCCCTCCTCCCGGTGTAGGTTTTCCCTTAGTCGCCTCTTACGACACCCACGGGAAGAGATGGGGTGGTTACATTCTAAGCCGGAACCACACGGCATATTAAGGCATTTTTTGTGTACTTAATATGAAATACTCATATAGTCTCTCCAGCGTTGAAGGCCCTATATTTTTGGCTTAAAAATCAGTTGAATCATTTTCTAGCTTGCTTATTCATTTTGAAACTCGGTCTTTGTGTTTTACACTTAAAAATCTCACTACCTGAGAACACCAAACACAACAAAAACATAATACCGAAATGGTTTGCGAAAGGTTCAAAAGCGACGTTCTACTACTCAATCCGAATGTCAATGCTGAGTGACTCACGCGCATAGCTCCGCAATCACCTGCATACTTACTAACGGGCCTTATCTTGCGAACAAGTCTCAATGTCTGACATACATTGACCGCTTTCAATGAAGATACACTAAGAGTCTTTATGTATAAAAAGAGTTGGTTCACGATTTCTGGTATTGCTCGTTGATGTCTTGTAGGCTAAGGCTTATTGCAGATTGTTGATTCATACTGTTTTGTAACACATTTGTGGGATTCACTGAATGTAATTAGCTCAGGGAAGCCGGTTTCAACTTATTTCCTAGGATTTTACCGCAAATATGGCGACTTCTACCTCTACATGCATCTACTGTGCCGTTATGCTTATGACGTCACTGTATTGCAGTTAAAAATCGGCGATAGAGCCTACGTCATAAAACGAAACGAAGTCAAAAATTTCAATATTTGATGGGTTTGGCGATATAGTTGTTTTAGATATTGTTACTCTTGTTGCTATCTAAATGTAATGTATCTACAGCGGATACTTTTTATTAGTAAAACAAAGCTATGTTTCATACTTCTTTGTTTTCGAAATGTAGGCTGCTAGTATTTGAACCTGTACTTACCTCTAGTGTGTATATATATATATATACTAGAGGTATGTATATATATATATATATATAAAATCTGTACCCGTATTCCGATACTCAACTTATATTTCTGTTTCTTTTTAGATTATTTATTACTGTAGTATTTTTATTAGATCCTATAGAAATTATCTAGATTTATACATTTGGAGACTTATTATTAGTTTATAGATACTCATAAGATACATTATTTATTTATATACTATATACTGTTAGTCTTCCCAAAAATTGTAAAATAAATTGTAAAAATAAAATATCCTTCTCATTCACCTGGAAACTATAGTTTGTTTTGAAGTACATTGAGCAATTTTCTAAAGAAATCGAAGGAAGGAATATTTATCTGATAAGCTGCATCCATTTATTAAGAATTGTTGTAGTCATATCTTTTATTTGTTTCACACGACACCACTTGAGTATAATGTGAATGGTTGCATTCATCATCCGAAATAAATTGCTGCACACCGGACTCCATTAATGGTACGATATAATGATTGGATTGTAGGGTATCCTATCCATCTTCATCATCAAGCTTTTAGGTCAGTTTATTTGCTATTTCTGACCAGATATCTTCTCAATTTCGACCACGTCGCATTGATATGTAAAGCGTTGCTCTTTTTAAAATATAAAGAAAACGCTGCTGTATTTTTCTGGCAATTAGAACAGTATCACCCCGTGTGTCTGTAAATGACAAAGGTGAAATTACAGGACATGGGCAACTGTTACGATCAACAATCGCTTTCCAGGCGGGTGATAATAACAAAGCCCTTCATTAACCTGGTTTACTAATATTAAACTCAGCAGACGCTATGTAAAATTAGCTTTTAGAATTATCGGGTCATTGTCTAACAAGTTTGCATTCTTGACGAGGCTAGCTCTCCCAACTGCTCTGTGTGAATAAATAATAGTTTTTCTTGGATTTACAAATTAAAATGTTTATTGACATACTTGCGTGTACAATTATTAAACAATATATCGTCTCAACGCACCGTCTCTCTCACATACGATTGCTCGTCGAATGGCCGCGTACGACGCGTGCGCTGTTTTTAAGAGGCTATGCTGTTGTCAAAGCGCCCATACAAACGTAGTCCAGTCATATTTTGAGTATTAAGCTATGAAAATCTATGAAATTTTCAAGACACAATCTAGAAATAAAAATCTGTGTCGGTGGTGAGTCAGATTTTCGTTTAAATATATACTTCCAGAGTTACAGGGCGTCAAAGTATTGTATTTTTCGGTAATAAAAAGCCCCAACTTTGAACCTGATTTACAAGAGTATGAATCAATTTAGAACAATTTGGAAAAACCACCGACATCTGAAATTTCATTAGTATACTGTATTAAAAAAATGGTTACATAATATACTGTATCCTTCAAATGATCCCTGGACTACAAAACATCCAAATAACGGGTGGATAACATCGCATAATGTATGCTGTCTCACCGTACGCGCTCGGGTAGGATAGGGCTCGGAGAGGGACAGCTACAAAACAATTTAACCTTGAAACAGACCACGTGGTCTTACCAACATAGCCTCTTAAGCGGTTTTTTTATAAAGAGATTAGAACTTAGGGAACATTGCTAACATATGTTTGAGGTACTCTTGACGATGTGCAACACTTGTTGACGGTGTGAGACAAGAATAGTGCAGATAGAGATGTTGGGGTTGTACAAAGTGATTTCGGAGAGCATATATATTATAACCGCCTCCGTGGCCTAATTAATCTAAAGTTCCGGGTTCGATTCCCAGTGGGGGTACCTATCGCTACTCGGTTTGGTTTGCATTTCCTATGTCGGCCTGGCTAGCTACCAACATGTTACCTAAGTCTACCGCCAAACAGCAGTGTTAATAGCACTGTTGTGTTCCGGTATGAAAAGTAGCATTCTCGTAGCCAGCTACTCATTAGGTTGAGGCTTCTGGATGCGCACGCTTGCCATCCAACGGCCTTATCGTCACTTACCATCAGGTGAGATGAAGGCCAAGTGCAAACCCATCATACATAAGTGTTTTAACCGTTAAAACAAATAGAGCTATTCCAAATCAAATACCAGACGGTATGAGTAATAGTTAACAGAGCGCTCCGCATGTAATTAACATTGATTAACACTGGACACCGATCGTAGACTTGTATGACAACTGACCAGTTACAATGATTACATTGTATGGCGTTGGTTCATATGATATGCTACATACAAATGTTACTATAACGCGCCGGTAGCGACGTCGGATACAATTGGGTACTTGACACCTAATTAGTTTGGGAAGACATTTTTATTTAGCAGTAGCTTAGTCTCAAAAATTGTGAATAAATATAGTTCCTCGAATAGCTTTATATTAGATTAAGTTTTCTCATTGCATTCTGAACATTTTCTTATAGGGGTATACATATGTGGTTAAAGATATTTATTCTCAAAAGAAATAAAATTACATTTCACTTAATGAGAAAAAAAACTTAGAACTAGAGCAACAATAAGCAAATAGCAAGCAAATAAATTAATAGTAGACATATAATACATAAAAACATTATTTTGCGAGATAACTTAAAATATCGAATAAGCTTCATACATTTAACGCTCCAATATAGTAACGTGACGTCACAAAACACGTCCGATTTATATAGAGCGTTTTAGTACCGCGTGACTAGAATCACTTTTCGGCGGGTTCTGCAAAAAAAACTATTCGTCGTTTTGAGAGAAAAATGATAGAGCCATTTATCTTTTTACTACTACCGAAAGAGACAAAAATATTTTTTTGTCAAATATCCAATTTTATTTAGCCTGTATGTCTAAGTCTAAAATGATATCCGCCATGATTGTTGTTTCGCACGTAAAAGTCCTAAATGTTAATCTGATTAATAATAATGAATTTAAGTATGAAGTTGCTGTTTTTGGGTTTTTAAAGGTTTTCTTCATGTAATGACGGTTTTACGTAAGTGATTCTTAGATATTTATTTATCAATTTATTGTACACAGAAATACAAAACCGAGAAAATATACACAAAAGAAACAGCTTATTTCTATAAGAAATTTCTTACAGCAGTCCTGGGTCAAGAGAGAAATAGTGAAGAGAGGAGGGCAGTCAGGCGTGTACATTTAATATATCTAAATACAATATACGATTACATGAATACAAGATACAAAATATTTACATAAATCAAAAGTCATATATACATACATACAATAATATATTAACTTAAGAACTACTCGTAAGAGACACCTATGTTTGATGATGCTGTTCAGACGGTTTGGAATACAATACATTGTAAATGTCTATTTAAAATAAATGCAATTTAACTACTACAATAAATTAAAGTTAAAATAAAAATAAAAAACTGTAAATATTCTAAAGAAGATTAAACTCTAATATGTCAGATCTGAGTGCAGTAAATTTTAGGTCCTAAAAGATCAGTCGGCCATGGTTACCCTGTACTCTAATCTTATCCGTCAGTTCCATTACGATGAAGCAGTATTTCGTCGCGTGTTTCCGATCCCCCAGTGACGTCATAACCGTAATGGTCACGCACGCGCAGTCGTAAGCGCCGCTCCATGAAAGGTGTTCTTAGTGGAAACCTGGACCGTATATGGCTGGCGCTTACTTGGCATTCATGTCTACATAATTGTGGCATTTATCAGCTGGTACGAGCACAGTGTCTTCGTTTTGAATTGTTTACATTTTTTTCTCGTGTAGATGCGATGCGAACATGCGATTCGTACACTTTATCCTGGCTGCAGTTTTCATCTAAAGGCTCGATTCTAAATTACCTATATATGTCATTTCATGACTTATTTACTTATTTATTCGTATGTTAGAAAATCTACGTGTTATTAAAATGTTTGGTTTGTAAGATAAATCATGCAGTTGACATCTGACAGCCATCTTTTTTACATATATTTTCATATTTCATATATTTACATTCGTCTTACAGCCTTATCCCGTTTTTCAATTGGGGTCGGCTCTCTAAAACCAAGGTATTGTCGTAGCTACTAGTTGTTACGGAAGAGACTAACATCTGACCGTCCAACCCAGTGGGCGAACTAGACCATATTTTTGGGGAAGTCCATAAGGCCACAAACACGACAACCGAGATGCACAGCTTTTAGCCCCTTCTAAAGCGCGGGATCATCTTACTTTTCAGGCAATCAGGTGATTCAGACTGTCATACAAATATTGTTTACCATGAACGCCATGAAGACTGATTGGCTAACTCATTTCGAATATGATATGAGTATGAGCCTTGCGTGTTTTCGCTGACAGGATGCAACAGTGTAAGTGTTTGTCTCACATTTGAGACACGGCACAAATAATCAAAATTTACCAAAGTGGTAGTTAAAACTTGTTTAAAACCAATGACAACTAGGTATAATTATCCCCAGTGCGTCTCGTTTTTCGCGACTTATCGCTTTAGGTTCGGTCACACACGCTGTTGTCACAGTGTCGAACAATGGCCGGTTGCGTGTGCAGCCGGAAGCCGCGCAGGAAGCCGTGACACCTTCACTCTCGTGCGATAGTCGTCCGTAACACAGCCCTCACATGTTCTCTTTTTGTTATTTTATGGTAACAAATTATGGGCATTTATGACTCGTTAACCACTCATGCTGTTATTCACTAAAGTATGCTCAAGTATGAATGCAAGCGGATCGCAAAAGAGCCGCAGGCAGTAAAAATAGGGTATTTTACTTTTACAAAAATTGGTCCAATCTGACACACCGTAAAAAATATACAAATCGTACGAGTTTTGTATTGAGTCCGTATTGAGATTTAGGTACAATGGTCGACAAAAGTTACAATAAAAATTATTTCGGGACATAAAATAAGTATGAAAGCTTTTCTAATATACAAATAAAACCCGAAACGACCTACTTTCTTGGTCTTTGAGCAACTTCAATGCAGGAGGATACGTCTTACTTGGTCTGCGTTTATTTTATTCTTGGTGAAACTGTGTCTAGACTAAAATAGATGAAATAGTAGACAGTAAACTAACACTACTTCCATGTATCCACAAGCCCGTACAGTTTCGCAGAACCCATACAACCGCGACCCGTATGCGCTGCACCCTACAGACTACTCCTGTGCAATATCCATTACTTACTTCACCCTTCCTTTTACACTTCAGCGAATTGTTCTTCTTTGTCGTTTCTTGTGAAACCCATAAAATAACACTAGTATTATTGACTACTGCTTTTCTCTATAGTGGCTACGATTCCATTTTAATTGAGCCCGAAACCTTCAAGTTTTTAACGTTTTATATTCTTAGAAATCAATTGCTATGCGTCATTCTGGCTAAATCTCGAAAATGCCTCAACCGACTTATCTATTACATAGGTATAGCATTTATATAATATAAATAAACATTAGCAACAATATTTAAATTTGTACAGAACAAAGTGTCGGATCAGCTACTAAATAAAATACACTCGCTTCCAACTTTATAAGCTGCAATCTGTCAGCATGCTTCGCTCAATTATTCAACAACTATTCTGCCTCTGATATGAGCGCTATAACAACTTTTATTATCTGATTAGGAGTTCTTTTTGGTATCCGATATCCCAATTATGAAACCGCCTATTTTCGACTTACCAAAACTGTTCAGTTTTAACAGCAACTGTTTTAAATCTTCTTTGTGAATGTCAGCGACCTCTTTATCTTGCAATTTGGCTCACACACGCCCTGCAACAATTTGCACCAGTAGTTTTTCCACGCAGCCCGACGTCACTTGGCAACAAACGCCGGCTACACAGCTGTATAATAGCCCGATGACATCACACATGTGGGCGCGGAATATTGCATTTTTCCTGATTGTCTGATTAATGCATGTAGATTTAATTGACCTTAATTTACTTTAAGGTATTTTTATTGGCCAGATCTAGGTTTTTTTATCGCTGCATGAGGTAGTTTTATAAATTCAATTTAAACTTTAGTCACGGTTTCGTAAAATTGACGTTTATAGTTCATTTAGTAGGCTCTGATATAAATACAGTATTTTTAATCTTGGCTAAAATGTCATTGGATTAAGTCGACTGCTAATGTATTCCGAACAACCTGATAAAACTAGAATTAACAAATTATTAGTTGGTGCAGACGTTTTATGATGCAATAGTTCTAAAATATCTTATTTTAAGTATATAAATAGTGTCCGTAATTTAATAATTAATATATCAACACAGCTCAGACCTTTAAGACTAGAAAATTGAAATTTAGAATATGCATCACTTTGCTGTCTACATAAGAGTACGGAAATCCGTAGACGAACTAAGGTCGCCGACATAGCTCGACGAGTCAGTGAGCTGAAGTGGCAATGAGCAGGCCACATAGCTCGAAGAACCGATAACCGGTGGGAAGTAAATGTTCTCGAGTGGCAACCTACTAGATGGACCGACGACTTGGCTAAGGTCGCGGGGAGTCGCTGGATGCGGGTGGCCCGGGACCGGTCGATGTGGCGTGCCATGAAGCAGGCCTATGCGCAGCAGTGGACGTTTCCCGGCTAATGATGATGATGATAAGAGTACCCCTAAGAATCAACTCTGGTTGACTTACGAGGGGCATACCGAAAAGATCGGTAATCGAGTACTTTCGATTTAATTAGATTAAAAACTCTTTTTGATGAATAAACACTGGTTAGTTGAAAATCGAATACAATTGACAGAATTAAAAAAAAATTTTTTTTTAAAGAACAATATCAGTTTGAAATTGATAGGTCGATAAAAAAATGGAGCTTACAAGAGAAAGTTTCCGTGCCATAATTTTTTACAACTTTCGACGAGGATTATCTCAGGGACAATGTCTCGCTGAGCTTATATCTATATTCAAGAGTGAAGCGCCTAGCCAGACGACAATATATCGCTGGTATTCTGAATTCCGGCGTGGACGTGCTTCTCTTGGCACCGTACCTTCCACAGGCCGGCCAAAAACAGCGGTTACACCAGAAAATGTCGCTGTTGTGCGCCGAATGATACAGGATGACCGACATATTACATATGAGCAGATTCGGGCTACTTTAGGGATAGGTATGACTGCGATACAAACTGTTTTACATGGTGAACTGGGAGTGAGAAAGCTAGTTTCCCGCTGGGTGCCCCATAATTTGTCCGAAGAGCAAAAGGCGGCTCGTGTCAATTGGTGCCGGTCTACTCTGCAACGCTTCAACGGAGGAAAGTCAAAAGCAGTTTATAACATTGTCTCTGGTGATGAATCATGGATCTATTCATATGAGCCAGAAAGGAAGCATCAGTCGGCTGTCTGGGTCTTCGCAGGTGAGATCAAGCCAACAAAAGTTGTCCGCTCTCGCAGCGTATCGAAGAAAATGGTCGCTTCGTTTGTCGCGAAAACAGGACATGTAGTCACAGTTCCCTTAGAGGAACGGAGAACGGTTACCGCTGATTGGTATACAACGGTTTGTTTGCCACAGATGATATCCGAACTCCGTAGAGGTAACCCGAAACGACGCATAATCCTCCATCACGATAATGCGAGCTCTCACACCGCTCAGAAAACAAGCGAGTTTTTGAAGCAGGAAAACGTTGAATTAATGGATCATCCTCCATACAGCCCTGATCTGAGTCCCAATGATTACTTTACATTCCCTAGAATCAAAGATTTATTGCGTGGTCAGCGGTTTCAAGGTCCAGAAGAAGCAGTGGAAGCATACAAATCGACGATTTTGACCATGTCAACTTCGGACTGGAATTGCTGCTATAATAATTGGTTCGAACGAATGCAAAAGTGCATTAACTGCAACGGAGAATACTTCGAAAAGCAATAAAAATAAATTTAGTTATTTCCTGTATGTATTGTTTTATATTCCCGATCATTTCGGTATGCCCCTCGTACAATATAGTTGAGCACGGTCTCCGCAGTGAATCATTGAGCCAAAACAAACGCTCAATGGATGTAATTTTGTTTTGTTACTCATTGCGTTATCATTATTTTCCTCACAAAGAACACATTTTACGGTATGAAGTCATAATCGCTTTATACTAGTTCATTATTACCGGGATTTGTCACAGTATGTTGACATTCGATATTTTTGTAAATGGCAACCCAACCGCGAAACAATACGTGTTGCTACTAACTGCGTTAGTCAAAATCTCTTAGAATCATACCCGTACGTTTACTGGCATAGTAAAACCCTGAAGAGTTTATTCAGAATTAATAAAGTAAAAAGTACTCTATAAGTCTTCCGACGCTGGTTATAGAATCCTTATATTTATTTTATTTATTTATTTTATTAAATAAAGAGCATCAACAGTCTCTCGTATTGAATCTTTGAATTTATACATTAAAAAGGTCTTAATCTGATACGAGAACCAATTACAGATGCACACAACATTAATGTAGTAAGTTAAATATTAAAAACAAGATAAAGTATATCATTTAATTTAATTCAAAATAGTAGAGAGAAGTACTACAAAAGAATAGATAATAATAAGTAAAAGTACTTCGCTTTATACAATCACTTAATTTTATTGTGGTTTCTATAGGTATATGAGAACGCTTCCCTGCGATTATGGCACTTACCATCTTGTGTGAGAGAGTTCAAATCTAGTATAATATTTTTACGAAAACCTATTCTAGGGAACACTAATGAAATGTTTTAGCGTTTTTACCACTCACCTTGCGATACAAAACTCTTATCTAATATTTTTTATTTTATTTATTAAGGCTTACCAACTAATTACATACAATAACAAAAAAACTAAACTTACAAAACAATAGTGTCATATGTGCAACTAACTTAAAGGTAAACACAGTGTTGTACCGATAATAAGAAAAATAAATTTACACAAAAATACTTCCAAATCTATATTACAAAATTCAGTTCGAAAACTACTTTTAACGATGTTTTGAAATGTAAACAAAGAATTGCAAAAACATCCAAATTCTTGGTTTTCTCCCTTACAAAGGTATTATAAGTTTTACACATAGTCAATACTGGGGAATTGGAGCCGAATGCAGTATGTCTAAAATTGACACAAAACTGGTTGTAATTGATGTCACGAGCCGCCACTCTGAGAACATACAACGTGGATATGTGAGCTGAAAATCGAAGCACATTCTCGTAGAGCTACCAACCAATTAACGATTACGGGAAACTGTCGCGTAATTGACATTTAACGTTACATTGATTGAATCTCGGCGTCGCGGGCGCCGGTGGCGCTGGTGTGAATATGAATGAGGCCGTGATTTACATGCCGTCTCATTATAGTGCAATTAGTACAAATTGACGTGCGTGAATCATGACGCTCAGGTGGTATATATGAGTATTCACGTCATTTACATATACCATCGTCATAATTTGGATTTTTTTAATTATACACATTTTGTTACACTTTGTTTTTGTTGGTTATATGACTCGTGTCAATAATGTGATGTTTATTCGTTTCGATTCGTTCTGGTGTATTTTATTTTGGACTGTTGTACATTTTGACAATGGGACTGTAAAACCATTCAACTTATTGCCGATGAATACGTAGAGGTCGCGGGAAGAAGGAAGGTTATTGAAAAGATAGATGTGTTGAATATTATTTTGAAATGGCGCGTTCTGTTGTGACCAATAACATGTCATTTTCGCCCATAGTGCCAGTTGATTGGTCGAATAGTTGGCTGACATTTGTCAGTTTATTTTGGATTGTATTTTTATGAAACAGGCCTGAGCTGATTATGAAAATGTGCTCGCTTTTTCTACTGGAATCATTAAGCTTGTTTTCAGACCTGAGTTAAGAAATAAATAGCAAAGAGATGCCGGCAGATAGGCGTGTACGTTCTATATATATTATGCGTATATCTTGTGGATTTCATGAATGATAAATTTTCTTCAATCGGAACATGCTTTTTATATCTGAATCCAAAACCATTGCCAAAACCCAAGTACAGCATAAAACATTCTCACGCAAACTGAAGCTAGCCATCTAAAACCAATTTATCAAACAACAGTTGGGAATATCTCTATTACCCGATCTATCTATCAACGTTACAAAAAGGCTGTTGTTTTTTATTTAAAGTCAATCACGTTAACAAGTGGCCAAGAATTCCTGTTGATCAGAAATGGCCCTTAGTGGTTAGAAATAGAGTCGAGTAGGAAGGATACAAGTTAGTGAGCGGCTAGTCCCTATAACGGGTGTACGCAAACCGGTCTAATAGAGCCTCAGACGAAGCTAGATACACGAGTACTGACTTCAACTTGATAAGTTCTATTAAAGGCACGAGATCCACCCGGCGTTCTTAATTCACATTCACTGCTGTTTCAAACTGAATAGTTTATGGTGTGGATATCACAAAAGAAGAATCAGAGGAAGAAAAACGACATTTTGAATTTTTTTTAGTGAAAAACAACCGGAGCAAAGACGGGATAGAACGGATTGGAAGGACCATGTGGAAAATATGTTTGGGAGGAAATGGGGAAGGCACGAAACTTTCTTAAGTACTTCTTGGAATAAATTTAAAAATGAAACTATTAAGTTTTATGTACATGATAATTGAATTGTACTCGTACATACTACACCGGAAGCTTTATTTCAAGCTGCCTTTTGCCAAAAGAGTTCGGAATCATGTTTGATACCGAGCGTGTCATGTTCGGCTGATTCTGTCTGTGACGAGGGTCGCTGTCGCGTGTTGTCCGTTATTTGCACGGGTCAGTAATAATGCTAGCGTCTCCTGAAGTTTCTGCCCCATTTATTCCAGGCGAGAGATGGAATCAGACTGCTCTTAACAGTTCATAAAACAGTTCACAAAACTACTCGCATACTAAGTTTGCCCCTATGAAGTTAGCTCTCCGCAATTTCAAACATGTACAGACGGAATGTGTGTTTATTATTTTCGATAATAACTATCCCTAGATGACAAACAAGACTAGGACATTTCTTTCCATCCGTTGCCTTGCCTCCCATTTATACGTTAATAATTAGTACTTCTCAGCCGCTTGTGGCTAACTTCAGAGGGGCAAACAAAGTGTGCGAGTACTGTAGACGCGTTCATTTATTTAAAAATGCAGATCTTAGGACGTCTCGTGAGTGGTCTTTCATTGATGGGCCCTTATGGAAAGCATGTGTCGATCTACTATTCAGGTTCATGCTCAGCTGATGACTAATCTCGCTGATAAATCAGTTTTTAATGGTTATTCTTTCTTTTATGGTTATTTGAAATTTTTGAGATGGACGTTGCGCTCAACGTCTTCGACGCTTGCTATAACACGTGCCTTACTAAAGCAGACGAGTACTCGCGCACTCGCTTCCTCAATCGAGATGGGGCCGGTTTTCGCACACTGCTTCGTAAAAAGATGTGTCAGAACTGGATACCTAGTCGTAATTCTTGTAATAGAGCAAGTAATCCGTGTTATCCATATTCTAAGGCATTTCTTTTGCCAAACGGTCAGTAAAGTTTTTATTGACTCTCTACATAGAAATATCGAAGTTGCGTTTTTAATATGCACTTGGACGGTGATTTTGGATAAAGAAGCATTTATTTATCATGCGAGTAGTATGTACTTGTTTACATGTACTTTATTACTATTAGAAGACTCTCACTTCAACACAAATGTATGCTCTTGAGGTGGTGAACATAGAATACATCTCTTATGGACGAATATATATGCCGTATCGAACTAATTACAATTATTGCTTGTGTATTTGGAAACATATATTTGCTCAGAGACATCACATAACAGTATGCGGCTTAACAAAATAATTAACGCGTTCAAAAAGAACTAAAACCTAATTGAATTGCCTTAAAAATTTGGACTTGTTGATTTTCTCAAAGAGCGATTTATATGGGACCACCTTTGAAGTATGCTCTACCAAAACATAAACATGATTATCAAAAACGGTTCACTATTGGAGTTACATACAAAAAATATTTGACTTATATTATTATTATATTTATTACAGAATTGAGAACCTCCTCCTTTTCGAAGTCGGTTGACAAAACACTTCGTCTTCGTACTTTTGAATATTTTATATATTTTGATAAAGGTTTTAGGAAACATAAGAGGTCAGTGACTGATTCTTTAACGTTTTTTTATTTTAAAAAAAGAACAATGATTTTATTGGTACACAATATGCTGTTTGTGTGTTACAATTTCTGAGAAATCAACTTTGACCCAACTCTCGTATAAACCCCAATCTAAACCACTGGTGAACTAAGTTCGCGGGTCACGGTGGCTCCGTTGAGGAATGTGCGCCATCACCAACACAACACATGGATATGTGCGTTGGACCGTGAACAGGCAGCGTGAGTGTCTTAGCAACGCCCACCATTAGGGGCATCCAACTTGAAAGTTGTTTTGACTTACTCTTAATCAACAGCTTAAGACAGATGCTTTGATGAGTTTTGGGTGGGAGACGACTGACAAACAAAATCTCCCACAAACTAAAACGTTGATGCAGTATTCGGTACGATCTCTAGCCAACTTCATTTGTTAAGTAGTACACACGGCTACACATCAAGCTATAAATTTCCTGTATAAGCTGATCTCGCATTGAATGAACTCCCGCAAGGTGCTAGTTCAGCTTATACTAGAAATGTATAGCTTGATGTGTAGCCGTGCGTACCATGTTGTAGTTGAAATCGATTGAAGTGACGTCATGTCATAAATACTTAACGCAATATTAAAATTTAAAGCTTCTGCTTTTTAAAGCACAATAAATTATGTTCATTATTTTTATTATTTAACAATCATAACTGTTTAGGTAATAGCTTAGGTACTATCAATAGCAATACAGATTAAATTAGAGGATTAATAATCATCATCAGCCGGGAAACGTCCACTGCTGGACATCGTCCTCCTCCATGGTACGCCACATTGACCGGTCCCGAGCCACCTGCATCCAGCGTCTCCCCGTGACCTTAACTAGATAGTCGGTCTATCTAGTAGTATGATGGCCAGTTACGCGTTATTAAAAATTGTTAAAAATAGCATTCGCTAATATTTGAACTAAATATAAGTCGTAAAATTTTTTATTCGAATCAAATCTTTTGTTTATATTTTGACTCGTCATCATTAGTTGTATCTAGGTGTTTGTTTGTATGGAAAGCAGATGCTTTCATTTCGAACGGAATCTTTCATAATCACACGTTTCGCTGGGTGATGTATAGCTCGCTTTACACTAAACGTAATTACACATTGTAACGTTCCGTTACTTGCTAAGTGCATGGATACACAAAACAAATGAGACTGTATTTGGTACAGTTGCCCGAGCTGTATTTCTGGGGTCCGCATCCGAATAGAGTCCAATTTAAAAAAAAACAGTAAAAATATATGTAGTGTTGGGAAATATGCCGACCATTATAGTGCATTATCAGCAAAACGTGATTTTTTGAGACGTGCAATGTAACCTACAACTAGCGCCATCTAGTGTCGCACTCGTCTACTACTGCTACTGCAAAACTAAATTGATATCGAAAATCGAGGCGCATTCTTTACATTGGTTTTCCGTATGTTAAATATCCATATTCTATACGGAACCCTTCGTGCGTGAGTCCGACACGCACTTGGCCAATTTTTAACATATGAAAATGAAAAAATGTTTATTGCATCATCTACTAAAATTAATATATAGGTATTGGGGTACTCCCTTTAAGCTAAAGATAGCTTTTATCAGGAGGCCCCGCTCTTCTATAATGTATACTCGTACAACTTATTCTAGTGCAGATAATACCTATATCTATGAATTTATGTGTTATTTATTTATTTAAATTTAAAGTTCTACAAGATTTATATTTAGCCTGTGTATAACACACATTTAGGTTTAAAGAATTTTTATTTCTTTAAAAAGAAATGTACATTTCACTTATAATTAGAGAAAATACAATTTATATTATAGTAGGTACGATTATCTTACAGCTAGTATTGCAGAGTTAAGCAAACTTATGTCTAAACTATTTCTAATTAGGTAATAGGTGTATCTGCTATGTATTGTTTTAGTGTAAATTTAAATTTATTTAGAGAGTCCAGATCTGTCACTTCTTTAGCGTATAGCGTATTTAGCGTTGCGTAGCGTTTAGATGTTTAATATTAGCATTATACAATGTTAGCAAATCTCGGAACTCTTATCATTCACCACATTAAAACAGTTGCGAACTAAATAGTTACCAGTGGTAGATGAAATGTAAACATTACAATTAGTATTTTGGTTACGGCTGAGTCGGTCGGTCGAACACGCAGGTTTACTATTCCTAGAAAGTATGTGCATACGTGAAGTGTTATTAATATGAGATCAACGTACAAAGCCATTAAACATTACCAGTGATAGGCCGGAAAAAAACAATCATTTTGATTCTAAACTTGTTACCAATTGGTAATGGTAAATAAGTCACTAAGTCTAGTATCACATCGTGTCACGCGCCCGTGCTAGACATTTGACGTACCATTGCCTTTCGAGGTCAAAGTTTTTTTTAATGAAATTACTATTAATTTATTAATTATTTTTTCACAATGCCCGCTTCTATTACCTATGACTATATTTAATCTAACAACGTAGTACATCATCCACATCAGCAGCCTATGTACGTCCCCACTGCTGGGGCTCAGGCCTACTCTCCTACAGAGAGTGTATGAGCCATAGTCCACCACGCGGGTTGCTTACAGTTTTCCGTCGTCATACATACATATGTACATGTATTCATATGGCAGCCATTGTTATGAATGTAGGTTAGAGGAAACCGTGAGAAAATTGCGGCTTATATAAGTCTAGTCTTGACTAATACTTGTGAAGATGTTTTGTAGCTGACTGCCTTGTACCTGAGTATTGATTCGAATAATTAATAAACTCAATGAGATCCATTCTTGATCTCTTCCTGGATAGAGTATCTGAAGATAAGATCGTTTAGGAAACGGGATTTAGGATTACTTCAATCAAATCATTGAGGGGTGTTACCAGCACACGTGCCGTAGTCATCGTCAAGTACGACGTCACTGATGTTCCGTGACACACATACTCATAACGTAATTATAGAGCCTTCTTCCACCCAGCGGCGCGCGGCAGTCAATACACGATCAGGGCCTCAATTCTACTATTTTATAACGTTTGTGTAACATGTTCGTTAAAGTTACACTTTTGGTATGTTTGTGTTATCTACGAAAGTAAAACTGTATTCTACTAACATAAATTTCATACCCGAAACATGCCCGAAACGCACACGCAACCAAAGCGCAGGTGTTAGGACAACGATAGTGCTGTCTACCTAGTATTTTGGAATAACCGGTATAACTATGTCAAAAATGCTAAAAAACCGGAAGCTAGAGCCGTAAAACACGAGAAAAAAAGCTTGAAAGATGTCAAAGTAACAACAATTCAAAATTCAACAATTATATTTTAGATTTTGGCAGAATTACGTGATTAAATGCTCCTAGAGAATTACCATGAAGTTGGTAGTTGCCATAAATATCAAGAATTGAATTGAATTCATCAGCATTATAATTGCGAATTTTGCATCAGGTATGTACAATTTGTTCAATAACTATCGACCTACTGATGTATGTTTCATGTACAACATCGAGTATATAATACTTGTATATAATACTTATTAAATTTTAGGAATGGCAGCAAGAAGTAAACGGCTTCATCAGGAGCTGCTGTTTTTTATGAAAACCAATCGCCTGTTAGCTTTGGAATGTGTAGGTTCCAAGGAACCTCTGGCGGTAATAGCCAGTCAACTTTGCTAACAACATTGAGCAACAACTAAAGAACCACCTACTACTATGCACTGTAAGTAATTGTTGATCTTTTTTATCATTCATATATAGTCAATAGCTGTGATAGACCACATGCCACCTGCAAGTTTTACATGAGTCTTCTTCATAGAGTACCTTCAGTGAAGGAGCATTCTATGAGGGGATATATCATACACATTACACTTGGCAGGTGGACTGTCGATGATGATGATGATGTTAGTTCATTCATAAGGCGTTTAACTGGATACTCAATATTGATAAAATAAACTTTTTGTTTTAGTTGCCTTTACAACACCCTGGGGTTAATTAAAACTCAGTACTTACTAAACTTTCCTAATCTTTTTCAAGGAATAATTCAGTTAGTGTAATATGTATTTGTAATAATAAACAAGAGTAATGTTTTATTTGTCTTTTCAGAATGTGATCGGGTCCATTGCTGATTCTCCAATCAAATAAGAAGAAAGATAGCAATGTTTTATATTGTTTCTTTTTAAAAATAACATAGAAAATACACTGTTGAATATTGTTTTATTTAAAAAAATAACATAAGATTGTGCTCTGAGAAATATGGACAAGGTCTGCCTCCGGACCCTAGTAGCTACACAGACACATAATCTTAGGTCGCAGGTTCGCGGGAGGGACGGCCCGATACACGTTTCCCGGTACGTGGTCGCCACTCGAGAGCTCTTACTCCCCATTGGTTATCCATTCTATGAGTGATGTGGCATGGTTCCCGAATGCTGCCCAGCCAATTTGTACTCTTCGGTTGACCTCTTTGTCAAAGTTGGACCTACCTAGTTGAATGATCTAAATGAATATGTAAAAACGGCTTCTATTTAGGGTTCCGTATCTGAAAAAGAAACCTTTATAGGATCATCCTATTGTCTGTCTGTCAAGACCCTTTTTCTCAGGAACTCGTGGAGATATCAAGTTGAAATTAATATCAAATACTCAAGTCTGCTACTATGCTTCTCACCATAACAGCTGAAAACATAGTGATATTTATCCTTCAAAGGAGTGAAAAGGGGCATGAAAGTTTGTGTGTAAGCTCTCAATGCACAGCCTAAACCACTGGTCCTATAGACATGAAATTTGGAGGGTGTTTTCTTTGTTAAGTGTAGGCATCCACTAAGAAAGGATTTTTCGAAATTCCACCCTTAACAGGTTAAATTTCAACTTAAACATTGATCTAATTCATTTTTTGTGTGCTCGGAATACTAATTTCCTGTCAGTTGAATTGCCCCAGAAAATTAATACGAAGAAACAACACCGTGATGTGACTAGAGCGTCCTCGTTTAATATAGGAGCTAGTTGATAGAGCGCGTATGCAGATGAACTTAGTTTTTGGCATAGTTGTTGTACATACATTACTTAAAAGGCTAAATGCGAACCATTGTGTATGAACTGAATTTTAATAAGAGCTTTAGGACTTCAGCAAGGTCCCTAACCGACGAAGTATTGGTTATACGCAAATACTTTTTACACAGAATTTCGTCCGTCGCCGGCCATCGCGAACTTCATCATTGTTGTTCTTCAGACGACAATTACCTCAATGGACCGCAACAATATCCTCTAAATATATTATTTGCATGATTTCCTAACATAAAAACCATATAATTTTGGAAACGTGTGCAGATCGTTGTAGAAAAAGCTACTATTTTCAGCTTTTATACACACGCTAATATGACAGCAGTAGCGTTTAACTTTCGTCATGAACAAATGTCAAAAATGGTCTAAAACAGTAGTAGAATACGACATTAGGGAGCGTGCGGGCCGAGTGCGTGTGAACATTGTTCGCACGTTGATCACGTGACGTTAAATAATAGTAGAATACGCAAATGGTCAACACCTGCGTTTATGTTACAGTTTTGTTGCGTTTTGTGCAAAATTACATTAGTAGAATTGGGGCTCTGTACATTGTGAATGGTATCCACTTCCTATGACTCACCGCACCTAAAGTCGACGTCAGAATTTCACAGACTAATTTGACACAACAGTACGTAGAAAAATGTGACCAAAATAATAAAATTAAAAAAACTTGAGAGGTGTCAAGGGACACCCGGATGGAACGAAGTTCCTTTCGATTAATTAGTGAAGGAATTGTAATAAAATTTTACAAATTTTCAATAAGGTTTGAACGGATTTTTAACATTATATTTTAAATATGGTTTTGTAGGTTTTTCATTAGATTTTTTATGTACGTGATACGTTTTGTTTTTAGCGACACCTGTCATTGAGTAGCGGCAACTAATCAGAGCCATCTGTCGTCACATAGCTGTACTGTTGGTATCGTCTTACTACTACGTACGACGTACTAACAGATGACGCTAACTTACTATAGCAAAAAGTGTCGGTGACAACTTTTCGTAAGAATTTTTTCCGTCTAGCCCCCTTTCACGTTCCAATAAGTTGTAAATAAATTTGTATAAATACGAGTATCAGAACCACGCTGGGTGAACTGTGCCAGCATTCGTGTCCGACGTGCTGTCAAAAAATTCCGTGAAATTGACGCCATTATTTCACTGACTTTTTTGACACACTTTAGGCTGTTTACACAACTGATGTCTTTGATAATCGACACGACGCGCTACATCACCATGTCGCGGCGCAGCTGTCATACCATTGATTCTTTTTTATTTCGATAACTCACCGGTTCCAACGGCAACTGCTAAGTCTCAAACTACACCACAGACCTCACAGTTGGGGGTTGTCATTTTGTCTTATGTATTGAGTGAGTTTGAAAGCTAATTTATTGGCCCCGACGTGTTTATGATAGAAATTCAATGTGAATCAATCACGCTTCAACGGCGGAACTGGATGGAGTGATTTCACACACAGTGATATTTTCTCTGTTAAATAAATAAAATAAAGATAAAAAAGCAATTTATTCCTTAACCAATTATCAAAGAATTTTTACAAAAATAATATTGGTATTTGAACTAATTTACAAAACTTGATAAGTAGATTAAATTATTCAATATGTCCAACTTATAATAATTAATAGTACTAAAAAATCCCGCATATTACCATGAGATAATTTCAGATTAAATTATTCAATATGTCCAACTTGTAATAATTAATTGTACTAAAAAAATCCCTCATAATAAGGATAATTTCTGAGCCACACAGTAGTCGCATAAATTAATTTGTACTAATAAATGCCACAAGAAACCCAAATTGTAGGACAGATTGGACGTAAGATAAAATGAAATAACTAACCACTGTATCGTCACAAAACATGAAGGCACGCGTATGTGTGTAAAGGCTCCCTCTATTCTCCAGCGTGTACCCGTTGTCTATGCGGTGCCGTGACTACAGACCGCTCCATTGTACACTAGAGGCGTCAAATCGTCGAACAAAAAGTTTGTTTTATCTGGTAATTAGCCTTCCATTCGCACGCATTAGCGGCGAGATGGAATGGACAGACAATCGATATAGGAAACAATACCGCACAATGTACAGATAAACACTTCGATGAATAGGTTAAACAAATAAAACATTACGCGGTATATTGTATTTAATGGATGTCACAACAGTTGTATGTAACCGCTGACATCTTATAATTCAATTCAGATAATCATTATTGACACAAAACAGAACATAAAAGGTACAATGAAGGCGGCCTTATCGCTAAGAGTGATCTCTTCCAGGCAACCTTGAAGCAGAAGAATCCTATAAACTAAGAATCCTATAAGATACTACTCATCAGAAAAATCTAAACACCTTGCAAATTTATGTTTTGTAAGGATTATTCTGATGAGAAGTATGAGTATTTGAAAAGGGCGTTTCTCAAAAACTACAAGATATAAATACCTCACTATCAACAAACTGATATTATTTTAAAAATAGAATCTTGCTTTCAACTTGTGACTCCTTGTCCGCAGACTGTCCAGCATGGCTTCCCTCACAGAGCGTCGGCCCTCGCGTGGGACCCGCTGCTCCGGCTCGCGGCGTTGGGGACCGCCTCCGGAGCCCTAAAGGTTTACGGCAGACCCGGTGTCGAGCTGTATGGCCAGCACACAAACCTAGACGCTGCCGTCACTCAGATTCATTTCATACCCGGTGAGTCAGAAACAACAACAGCGGGATATAATGTACATTTTGGGCCCGGGACGCAAAATGTAGGGTATTATAAGTTTGAAAGCTTACTACTAACAGCTACTTATAACAGAATGATTGACTGAAAGAAATACTGGACGCTATCACAGATCACTATGACGCTATGATTATTATTTTTGGACAATGCGGCACAAATGTCTACATCCCGCATTCAGTCTCAACAAGTGTTGCTAACTGAATCGCATATAGTGTCGGTAGGTTTCGATGGTTTCCGCACTTAGCCATTTTTTTTTGACGTTACAGACTCTTTGGTTACACATGAGTGGAAGTGTAGTCGGCTATTCAAGCCAGCCAATCTCTTCCCAGAAGTGTGCGAGTCGTCTATTGCGGGGAGGAGTGATTCTGTATTGTTTTTAAGATCGTTGCCCATTGTATTGCCACGCTGCTACAAGTCGTGTGCACATGGGCGGGAGTTTCCTCGTCGATCATGCATCCCCGCCACAAGGCTGTCTGTAACGTTCGTGTTGAACATGATAATCTGTAAGTAGGATGATTGACATTTGCCTGTTCCTTATTTTCAATCATATTGTCTGCCTATTCCAGGTTCGGGTCGTCTAATATCATTATGCGACGACAACAGCCTCCACCTGTGGGAGATCAACGAGAAGTCGATCGTGGAGCTGAAGTCGCACGCGTTCGAAGGCAAGAACAAGAAGGTGTCCTCCATCTGCGTGGAGAGCACCGGCAAGAATCTGTTGCTGGGCACCGAGAGCGGGAACATTTACACACTGGACCTGTCCGCGTTCGTCGTCAGCGAAGACGTCATCTATCAAGATGTCGTTATGCAAAAGTAAGTGTTGCTGTAGAACATCAAACAGATGCATAACTCTTTGGACTTAAGGAAATCCACCTCCACTAAAGTTTCATACTAAATTTCTGTTGCCATAATCTTTTAAAATATTGCTGGAGCTGGATTTGTGCAGTAACTATCTAAAAATAGTACAATAAGATTGTGATGTCGCGAAATGAGTATCATAAACATATAACTTCACAGTGAATCACAATTTTCATTTTAAACACTTTTTTCGAATATTGTTAAAAGCGCCATCTATGAACAATTAGCTGCGTAACTGCTATTGTAGCTAACTACAAAGTTGTAAATTAATGATATTTATTTCGCGACACTATAATTTCGTCTACTATTTTTAGGTAATTACTTATCAAAGCCAGATATTTTATATTAAAATATTATGGCAACAGAAATTTAGTTGGGAGAGGTATAACGTTAACAAATTATCCCACGGGATCTATTTGCTCAATCGGGATAAAAAGAAGCCTTTTCCGCGTCGTTTTCCGGCCCTTCCTCCCTATACAAAAAAATTAAGTCATTATGACTCTCCGTTCCCACGTAACGAATATACAAAAAGACATAACCGCCTCCGTCGCCTAATGGCTAAAATGTTGGACTCACAATCTGGAGGTCCCGGGTTCGATTGTCAGTGGGCGTACCTATCGTTTTGGCTGGCTAGCTACCATCATGTTACCTAAAAGTCTGCCGTCAAACAACAGTATTAACGGCAAAGTTGTGTTCCGGTATTAAAAGTAGCAGACCCAGTGCCTCAGCATAAGGCTTCTGATAATGTGATCCAACGGCATTGTGTCTCTTACCATAAGCTGAGACGGTCAAGCTCAAAACCCATGTAAGATTAAAATTTTGCTGATTCCAGTTGCCCGGAAGACTTCAAAGTGAACCCTGGTGCGGTGGAGGCTGTGTGCGAACACCCCAAGGTCCCCACGCGTGTGCTGATCGGCTACAACCGCGGGCTGGTAGTGCTGTGGGACCGTGCCACCTCGGCACCGACACACACCTTCGTCTCCAACCAGCAGCTGGAGAGCTTGTGTTGGAACGATGACGGTGAGTTATACACAATGCATTTTTGTCATCAAGGGTAATGTTTTTTTTCTAACCACCATAAAAAATTTTGTATCCATCAAAAAGTTATTTAGGCATCAAGGTCTTCTCTTGACCCGTCATGCCTTGAAGTTGTGTTCTAGAGCCATCAAGCGATATTACTGAGCCATAAATTGATGCTCTGTATACATCAAGCGACTGCTCTTTGTAAATTCAATTACGGGTAGTAGTTAAAATATACGAAAAATCCAATCATTGTCAAGTAGCTGTCCATGACAAACGACACTATTAGGTTCGCCATTACTATATCTACACTAATATTATAAAGAGGAAAGTTTTGATTGTTTGTTTGTTTGTTTGTTTGTATTGAATAGGCTCCGAAACTACTGGACCGATTTGGAAAATTCTTTTACCATTAGAAGCCGACATTATCCCTGATGGACATAGGCTATATTTATTTTTAGAAAAAATTAGAGATCCTTACTAAAACTTCAATAATGTAAACCAAGGTGTAATATTTTTTGCCGTTGTGGCGGGTTTGCGCCATGCCACGCACGCGCGCCGAGCGGTGTCAGTTGATCTGTAACTATGACTACGAAAAACAACGGCTGCTATTGTAAAATGTTTTATTACGAGTCTTAAATATATTATTGTTGAACCAGAGCCTTTAGTCCGTTCTTTTCAATATCCCCGGAAAGAAGAGTAGACAGTGGATAAGCCCGCTGCGCGACAGCCTGCAGCGGTCGTCCACCACGTGCTACAATGGTAACCTGACGTGCGCCCAACGTGCACTCGACGTGCGTCCGAGTAGAAACGTGCGTGATTCGTGGCCTGCCGTGGAGCGGACATGAGAGAACGAACATTGTATGCGAGCGCAGAATATTCTTCATCAATCACGGTTAGCAGGACTGTTTTAAACTTCAAAATGACGGAGGGGAACATGGAAATTAAACCTACAACGACGGTGGAAGCCGTGTGTGTGAAAGTGCGACCATTTTGGCCCGAGGAGCCAGTGCTTTGGTTCGCGCAGCTGGAAGGACAGTTCGTGCTCGCCAGCATCACCGAAGACAGCAAATACAATCATGTCATATCGAATCTTGAGTTCAAATACGTGTCAGAAAACAAAGATATAATTAAAAACCCTCCCGATGCGAACAACTATGACAAAGTTAAAACGGAACTGATTCCGCGGCTGTCTTCATCGCAACATCACCCCGACATCGGGGACCGCAAGCCAGGACAATTCTTACGGCACCTACAAAGTTTGGCCGGTCCGAGCGTACCCGACGATTTTGTACGTTCTATTTGGTCGAGCCGCCTACCAACGCATGTACAGGTGATTATTGCGTCGCAGCCTAAGAGAGCCTTTAGTCCATTCTTTTCAATCTCCTGGGAAAGAAGAGTAGACAGTGGATACAGACTGCAGCGGTCGTCCACCACGTGCTACACCGTAAAATGTCTTTCATCGCATGCGCTGCGGAAACTATGAATAATCAACAGAACAAGAACATCAAAAAGCTATTTTCACTGTGTTGTAAATAAATAAAAATATGGTTTTAGATTAATTTCTATGGTTGTGCTGAGACCTTGCTTTTTCCACATTTCAGGATCCTAGGTCAAACGGGAAATACCTTATAGGTTTTGATTCTCTTGCATTCTCTAAGGAAATTGTCTAAAAGTGCGGCTTAAACAGACATATCTTTTTATTGTGTTGACGTAGAAGTTTGATTTTTTCACAAATCTAAGAGACTGCAGACTTGAGTACTTGATATTAATTTCAACTTGATACCTTTACGCACACATTTACGTATATACTGAGAAAAAGGGTATTGATTGACAAACAGACGGACAACAAAGTGATCCTTTAAGGGTACCTTTTTAGGGTTCCTTAGTCCAATAAAGAACCCTTATAGCTTAACTCTATCCCTCTGTTCGTCTGGCTGTCCGCGGCTTAGCTCAGAGACCCTGACTACTAAATAGCTGTAATTTGGTATGGGTATACATGGTATCACGATAGCAAAGTGGTGGTAGAATAAAAAACTTGGGGATGAAATATTTTTTCACGTCTACCCCATTGTGTGGGGTATCGTTGAAATATTACGCTTGAAAGTGAGAATTTTTGTCCGAGTTGAGCGTCCCCCACCCCTCTATCTGCTAAACTGTTGCTTTTAAAAATCTGAAAAATTCATTAACATTAAATCCAAACCGGCACTTATTGTTCCGGGCAACTACGGAATCCTGCACTGTGCGTGGACTGACGCGCACTCGGCTGCTTTTTAGGGTTCCGTACCTCAAAAAGAAAAAAGGGACCCTTATAGGATCACTTTGTTGTCCGTCTGTCTGTCAAGGTCCTTTTTCTCTGGAACGCGTGAAGGTATCAAGTTGAAATTGATATCGAATTAATACGAATCTGCAGTCCTTTGGACCCGTGAAAAAATGAAGTTTCTAGGCCAACGCAATAAAAAGATATAGCTGTATTTCAGACCATTTCCATACAAAATGCAAAGAAACCAAAACCCGTACGTCCCGTTGAGATAGAATCTTGAAATTTGACAAGAAGCAAGGTCTTACAGCACAACCATAGGAATAAATCTGAAAACCAGGATTTTCTAAAATTAGTTTTTTTTCCTTGGATTTGGCAATAATTTAAAGTCTCAAAACTTGCGATTATGCTAATTTTTGTGGTATATAATAAGTGGATAAGGCGCGGACTCTCTATCTGAGGGTACCGGGTTCGAATCCAGCCGTGTACCTATAAGCGTTTTTAATTCAAGTACATTATTCGAATGCTTGACGGTGAAGGAAAACATCATGAGGAAACCTGCATGTCTTGAACAGGCATGTCAAATCCGCCAATCCGCACTGGGCCCGCGTGGTGGACTATGCACCATACACTATCTGTAGGAGAGTAGGTCTGAGCTCATACAGTGGGGACGTATATAGGTAGATGATGATGATGAAATAAATATATGTCTATGGAATTCATCTTAAATAAAGCGTGGTTTAAAGAAAAAACCGCTCGCTTCGCTCGCGCAGCTACCGCGTTTTAGCTACAATGCCAAACCCAACCAATCAAAAATCTCACCTGAATGGATTTCTTTTTTTCTCTAGCAAGTAGTTTCGCCAACAACAAACAAGCTGTGTGGGGTTTCAGACCAACTCCCTTATCACCAAAAATTCATAGTGTTGCATATAAATATTCGGGCTAATTGACCGAGTGAGCGAAGCTTATGTCATTATTATTACTTAAGATTCCTAGATACTAACAATATAGGGTGCTGGCAGCTTTAAAGTTACTCTTTAGAGTTTTTAGCATTTTATTATTTTTTACTTTGTCTCTACTCCGTCAACTAAACATTCAAAAATGTAACAAGAATCCAGTAACACCCCCCCCCCCCCCCCCCCCCCCAATTTTAAACAGGTTAATTTTTACTAACATAATAATAAGTCTTTTCCTTAAATAATACTGTGTAAATCCGTCTGGAAGACGCGGTGCACTTCCAACACAAGTGTCGAAAGACTACTTTCTGGAAGGCCCCTGCAAAACTCTGTAAAAGTTATTTCAGAAATAAACACTTTTTTACTTTTACTTTTACAGGCGAGCACTTCACATCATCCCACAACGACGGCTCGTATGTGACGTGGGAGGTAGCGGGCGCGGCGAGCGACCGTCCGCTCAAGGAGCCGGTGACGCCGTACGGGCCGTACCCCTGCAAGGCCATCACCAAGATCCTCAACAGGACCAGCGTCACGGGAGACGAGCTCACAATATACGCCGGTCAGTTTATTATTATTATTTATTGCATACACATGACAGAGTACAGACAGTATAGCTTAGACTAACGATCAGACTGTAATCCAGTAAAATGTGTACACTCGTGTACAAAAATATGAACTTTCGTACTATGTCACAATCACCCATTCTTGTTGAAGGAAATGTCAATTAAAGGTGAATGTGACATGGTTCAAAAGTGGATACATATTTTTGTACTCGAGTGTACAAAGAGAAACTACTTATAATATAAGTGGGCCATTCCAATATAATCATTTTACTTAGTTACGTGTACTTGAATTGCATTTGGATTGCATTTTTTTCTTGGTCCTTTTCGTTGCTTTGGTTGGTCGGACCAGGTCCTCTGTCACTGTCACTCTTGCAGTCTGTAAACTAAAGTTACGACTCCTTTTCCTGCACCAGAATGTAGAGAAAAACACGTTCCGTAAATGTTTGGGAGCACTAGCCTGTGCTTGTGTACTTCTAATTTTAAAAGGTCATAATGAACTAAAATTGATTTAATTACCATTTTAGAATATTTTGGTCTAGTTTATTTGTAGAAAAACATTAAAAACGCACGACAAAGGCAAGGCTTAATTTGAGAAACAAAGATGGTGGTACAAAAAGAATGATTTTATATAAACAAAATAAAATTTAGTTCTAGTAAATTTCTGTACATACATATTTTGATTATTCCTTGATTTTTAAATAGTGTACAAGTGTAGGCCGAATCTGAAACATCTCCTTTGGGAATAAATTACGTTCATTATTTCGATGACTATAAAATTTATCATAAAATATATTGTAAAATGTCTACTTAATAAAGTAATTGGAAGGTACGAACATGTTCAATTTTATTGTAATTTTTTTAAAGCGAAAATGTACTTAATCGTAATTATTTTTTCTTCCCAACATTGATTGAAGACATTCATATTTATAGAATAAGCGAAGGCAAAAGACATGCACATACCGATACAGGACCCAGCATCCAGCAGGGCCAAATCCGCGTAATAGGGAAAAAATCCCTCGACAGACCAGACCACGTAAGGAATGGAAGCAGCTAACTTGATTGTGGTATAATATACAAATATTATGTTTTCAGGAGGCATGCCGAGAGCGTCATACGCAGACAAATACACGGTCACAGTCCAACAAGGAGAAAAACATGTCGCCTTCGACTTCACAAGCAGAGTATGTTAACTTTCAATGTAATTTATTATTGTACCGCCTCCGTGACGGTAGACGTAAGCGATAAGACCGCCTTTTGTACAATTTTTATGTTCTATTTTAAGTTTTTATTGGTGTACAATAAAGCTATATTGATGGTGTTGTATGTGTCAGGTGATCGACTTCTTCACTACAACGAGCGTGCCCCCGGACGGCGTGCCCCTGCAGGAGGAGCGGCCGGTCACTCCCGCGCAGATCCTGGCGCAGACAGTCAACCAGGTCGCTGCCACACTGGTGAGTGATGCTTTCTTTATTCACATACCAATATTATAAATGCGAAAATGAGTCTTTTTTTTGTCCTTTAGGTCTAAAGGTCCTACCTTTAGACTTGAATTTTTGGTATGACATGCTACATTTCACCCCGATCTGCTGGAACAATTTCTGTGGTCCAAGCGGATTTAGCTGCGATCATATTTTGAACTAGAATTTTGCTCACGCCTTACTTATTATATATTTTAGATTTAACATTATATTGTAAAAAAGCCATGGTAGCTCAGTTGGGTAGAGCGTCAGTCCTTGAACAATCGATGTCTAGGTTCGATCTTGGCTCGTACCAATGAGTTTTAATTTGTTAATTGGCTTTTCTGTATGAATGATAAAAATCATTACCATTGGCTTTTCGGTGAAAGAAACCTTGTGAGGAAACCTGCACACTCCTGAGAAGAAATTCAAAGGTGTGTGTGAAGTCTACCAATCCGCACTGGCGTGTTGGGCTATGTCCCATACACTCTCTGTAAGAGAGTAGGCCTGTGCCCATGCAGTGGAGACATATAGGCTGTTAATCATCATTGTATAACATTTATGTCAGTTATCATATAAAAAAACATTGTCACTGTTCAGGTGGTGCTGGCTGAAGAAGAGCTGGTGGTGCTGGACCTGTGCGACCCGCGCTGGCGACCGCTCCGCCTGCCGTACCTGGTGTCGATACACGCGTCCGCCGTCACCACCGCACAGCTGGTCGACAACGTCGCAACAAACGTGTACGACAACATCGCCGCTGCAGGTGAGGCGGACGGTGTGATACACGGAGCAAATTAATTACTTAGTCTACGAAATTAGTGTTCGTACAGTAGGGTTATAATATTATGCGTCTAAAATTTGTTTGACTGGTCTTTTGAATAACAATTAGTAACTGCAAACTATTCATTGAACAATCGCCATATTTACTATTTTTCCAAAAACATTTTTTTTCCCAACGCCTTCTTTTACATAATAGTTAATCATACCAATTTTATCTGTCTGGCTATTAACTAATAAACACAAATTGAAAATTAATTCTCTCTCTCTCACTCACTAATCGTGCTCCTCACGGTCGTGGCAGAGGGTCGTGATTATTAATTAATTAAAAATACAAAAACATGTTATAATAAAACCATTTAATTCAGACAAAGCCCATACAAAAAGCTTCCGCCTCCCACTAAAAGATCCAGCGCCTTCTAGGGGGCGGCACCTTCCCATTAAAAGAATCTACGGGTATGTGTCAGAATTACAAAAAATTACATCGATAATTTAATCATGGTCGGATGAATTACTGTGTGCAGGTCAACAACAAACAGACAACATGTACTCTGAGGGTGCTTGGCCGATATCCGGTGGTCAGGTGGAGTCCCCCGAGCTGTCGGAGCGTCAGGTGCTGCTCACCGGGCACGAGGACGGCTCCGTGAGATTCTGGGACGTCACTGGAGTCGCCATGACGCCCCTATACAAGTACACCACCGCGCAGCTGTTCAGGTGAGGAACTCAGAGGGAGGGAGACCTCATAACAAATAGGCTTACGAAACGACTCAGCGGTATATGACCGATGGGCATACAGTCATGGTGAGCGCACGTGGGGCGACTACCTAAAAATATTTCATTCATTTCCAAAATAACTAGACCAATAATGCGTGGTTTTTAACCGACTTCAAAATGGAGAAGGTTATCAATTCGACGGGCATGTTTTTTAATGTTTGTTACCTCAGAACCTTTGACTGGGTAAACCGATATTGATGATTCTTTTTTTATTTGAAAAGCGGTGCTTCCCTTGTGGTCCCGGTTGGTCCAGTTCTGACAACGGCATCCATGAGAAAACGACATAAATCTTAAATTTGCCTCAGTAAAAGTAGACATTTAGGGCAATTGAAGTCGGTTTCCAGTTCTTTTTGAACGCATTTACTTGTGTATGTTTAAAAGACACGTTCCGTGATTGTATGGAGTCCAGATACAGGCTTTGTATACTACTAATTTTGAAACGACATAATTTAATGGTTATATTTAGGGTTCCATACCTGAGGAACCCTTATAGGATCACTGTGTTGTCCGTCTGTCTGTCAAGACCTTTTTTCTCGGGAACGCGTGAAGGTATCAAGTTGAAATTAATATTGAATACTGACGTAACAATTCTCAATAGGTAATTCACATTTTCAAAACATTGAATTACGTTAAAATATATTAAATAAATAAATTACCGGACAATAAACCAAGCTTATGTTTTCTAAATTGGCTCCCTACCCGCACTGATTGGCTTCTAAATGCATTTTAAATTTAATTATGATAACAAACTAAAGCTTCCAATGGATATTGGCTAACAACGTTCGTTTTGCTTGCTTGCTACTAACGAAGCGGGCTCAAAAGATCAACTACAAGGTAAAAAAAAACATCACTTTAGTTAGCAAGCTTCTGAATTATATTGCGGCGTTCAACCCGTGTTTTGTTTATTTTTCTGCAATTGTTCTGTGAGGCTTTTAATAGTTATTTTAATTGTTTTTCTTTTACATAGACATGCACTTTAACAACTGTTTTATTCTTATGCATGTGCAAGGTAGTAGCAATAGCACCTTTAAAAATTTATTTAAATGTACTGAAAGCATAATAAAATTTAATAAATTTGGCATGTGTTAAAAATTGATCAATCATTGTAATATATTATAGAGAATAAGATTCTATGTTTCGTATATGAAAGACCACATCATGCGAACTGAGCTTTTGACCATTTTTGTTTAGAAGCAAAGTCCCGAATGGTCAAACAGACAATCTGACCTGATGTTAAGTGACGATGTGATCCAGGATCTCTGGTCTTGAAAACACCCAAATTCATTCAAGTCATTAGTCGTATTCAAAGCAACCAATAGCCACCTCTTTTGCTTTGCGTCAAAAAAATGTCAGCGAAACCTAAACATTAAATTAATACCTAATGTAACTGTTGTATGTAGCGGTGAGGAGATAGGGGAGAACAACGACAGTCAGAACGAAGAGGACGAGTGGCCGCCGTTCCGTCGCGTGGGCACCTTCGACCCGTACAGCGACGACCCGCGCCTCGCCGTCAAGCGCGTCATCCTGTGTCCGCTGTCCGGCATGCTCACTATCGGGGGCGCCGCGGGACACATCGTAGTAGCCACGCTCAAGACATCACCAAACACCAGCGAAGTCAAGGTAAGACAGACCTTCGACCCTTACAGCGACCACCCGCGCCTCTGGTGATCCTTCTATACCTCTCTAATATGTGACAGAAAGGAACTATAAAATGTGTATATATTAAACATGCGTAAGTGATGCGAGTAATGCATTACGCGTGATATCACCCGGCCGCGTACTGTTGCAGTACACATCACTCGACCATCTCAAACATTACCAATTACCTCCGCATCACTCATGGCAGGTATACGTTCTGCGCCGCTCACTCGCACCTAGCGCTGCGCGAGCGAAAGGGTGCGCTGCGCGGGCTCGGATCCTCCGACAAAACCATACTGAAATGCAACCGTATTACTAAGAGGATAAGGCTTACATTCTACGTATTTTAATTCCGAGCAAGTTATATTTAGAGATCATGTCATTCTTTACTAATATTACTATAGCAGAAGCAATGTTTACGCTGTCGCATGACAGCGCGCCGCGCATTTCAGGTGATGTTTCAAGTGATGCGTAATGGTTCGAAGTGATATCACGTGTATAACATCACTTTAAATGTATATGTTACAGAGTGTATGTTTGTTTGTCCACAGACCGTGTCAGTGAACATCGTGTCAGACCGCGACGGGTTCGTGTGGAAGGGCCACGACCAGCTCACCCTGCGCTCCGGCACACACACCTTCCCCCAGGGATACCACGTGAGTCCACCACCACCTTACATTTATATATACAGATCTAGATGCAATGTTATGGCGCAAGTGTACCTACTTCACGTGACTATCCATGACAGTTATGTGCCGCTATTAAATAGCACTTGTGACGTCATATTTGTCTGAACAAATTGTAGCGGGCTGTGTTTTCAGACATCTCGGTAATTACAACATTTAAAGTTTAAAACCGTCACACACTCATCTCATTTTACAAAATATTTTAAAATTCTAAGTTTTTCACAATATTCAATGTAAATCTCTTTTTCCCCAGAGAATAGGTCGGAATGCCACTTATTGAATCTTATTTGAAATAAACATCACGTATTTCTCGTATATCAATACTTTATCAATTTCAATATCATAGTAATTTCAATAGCAATGTTAAAGACGTCGATTTTGTCACCCATAGAGATCTGAATCTAAAAATAATTATTTCAGGTGACGTCAGTAGTGCAGCTTCAGCCGCCCGCGGCGGTGACGTCACTAGCGGCGCAGTGGGAGTGGGGGCTGGTGTGCGCGGGCACTGCGCACGGACTGGCGCTACTAGATGCCATCTGCGCAAAGGCATTGTTGCACAAGTGCACGCTCAACCCGCACGGTGAGTAAATATGTATGACGGTGACGTCACTGGCGGCGCAGTGGTATCGCGTTTTTTCTTGATAAAGTCCGTTTGATAGATAGTATCGCTTTTGGAAAATGACGCCTCTCACAACCCGCCCTCTGGACAAAGCTGACGCGATATGAAAAAATGTGGCGTACACCCGCTGGTGAATTTGGCATATCGAGGCATTGCAGTGAAGTGTTAGTGACTTTTTTGTGGTGACTGCTGCTTGTACAGACAATTTTTTGTTTTTAATTTTATGCAATTATTTTTGCTGCCTAAATTTTGTGCATTTTTTAGAACTCGTTTTTTAACACAATAACTACATATAACTATACCTTAAGTAACTGTTTTTATTACATATTTGCAGACCACTCGGGTGCTGGTGACACGCCCATCTCCCGAAGGAAGTCGTTCAAGAAGTCCCTGCGCGAGTCGTTCCGCCGCCTGCGGAAGGGGAGGTCCCAGCGGCGACAGACCACCGCCGCCAGCCCCACTTCACCCGCGGTGAGTAACTCACTGCAGTATGCTGATTTTATATTAGGTCACCCCGTTGCAAATTATATTAAACTAGAGTCTTTTAGACATTTAAAAGAATACGTAATTTACTTACTAGTTACTTATATGTGATGTTTTGTTTTTGGTATTCCACTGGGAATCGAACCTGAGTATATTGTATGAAATGGATTTAATTTTGTATGAATTATAAATACCGTGTTGTGTGTATGTCAGCCTGCCGCCAAGAAGCCAGCGGACAAGCCGGTGGACCCCGACGCGGAGGTGAAGCCCATCGAGCGAGCGGTGGAGGCGCGATCCACCGACGACGCGTTCGGATCCATGGTGCGCTGCCTCTACTTCGCCAGGACATTCCTCATCAACTGTGAGTCACACGAACACATACACGGACAGTATACATTGTCACACCCCGGACACTGCATACAATCACCGAGTCATTACTACATATTACCAGCACGAAGTTTGAAGCCATGCGAAACCGTGTTTCATCATCGTTATTGGTTGGACATGAGCGTGTATCGCCTTAGGACTCTTCCATAATTACAACGATTGGCAGTCGCATTGTTGATTCAGTAAGATGTTGATACATAAGTGAATACTGCGGCCCATCTACTCCTGTTTTATATAGACACCTTAAACAACAACAGGATGACATAGGATGGATCTATTCTAAAGCTGAGACCATACGGACGAGTTTCGAACCCTTTGGCTTTTGGCACTACTGATCCGTCCTCAAAACACTCCACAACGACACCGTAGCTGCCGGCGCGGCGGATCCGTTCGATGTGTGCCGATATCACCACATTTGTTCCAAGTGTCCGCCGTGTGACAACTAAGCGGACGCCCTTAGGCCAGTTTTAAGTGAAATCTTACCCGTCTGATTGCCTTCCGCGCTCGAAAATTGTTCAGGTGGAGCTTTAATGGTCGCAGGACCAACAGCATCAAACCAAAACGAAAAATGGCAAGTAGAATGACTTGCTTGATTCTTTTTATCCCGATAAAGTGTTTCCGCGAGATAATTTATGCTAACACGCCAAATCTATTACTGATTGCATGTTTTGTCTACCAGCACAAAGCTCTACGCCGACGCTGTGGGCGGGCACCAACAACGGCACCGTGTACGCGTTCACGATACACGTGCCCGGCAACAACAAGAGGAAAGACGAGCCAGTGAGTAGCGTTCACTTCGTTATACACCGCTCGATGCGGTCCGCCGCTCGAGGCCTCCCTATACCAGGGCGCGGCATTGTACTCGCTACTATGTATTCACAAAACGTGTGTGAATAGCAGAGAGGGGGCTATAATGACCCTAAAGACAATAAGCACCTACTAAGAAGATAGAACTGGTAGAATCTGAACAGGAATTTACAAGGTCTGTCAAAAATCTGATTTGTTCACAAGATTTCCTATTTCAGAAATATAGAAATTAGTAGACAAGTGAAATATAGTACGAAGAACTACGTAATATATCCTTGTTCAGAAACGATTTCGTATCGTAACAAGCTAAATTCAGGATTTAAATAGGATCCTAACGCGCTTAAATAAGATCTTTAGCTTAGATAGATGCGTCGGTGGCGTAGTGGATAAGGCGCGGACTCTCAATCTGAGGGTCCCGGGTTCAAATCCAGCCGTGTACCTATGAGTTGTTTTTCAATCCAAGTACATTATCCGATTGCTTAACGGTGAAAGAAAACATCATGAGGAAACCTGCATGTCTTGAAAAGGCCTGTGAAGTCCGCCGTTCCGCTCTGGGCCCGCGTGATGGACTATGGCCCATACACTCTGTAGGAGAGTAGGCCTGAGCCCCTGCGTGTGTGGGGACGAATATACGAGTAGGTTGATGAGATGAGATTAGCTCATTGCTGTCTGTAGTCTATTGCGACATTTGTCTAAATTGCCCAATGAGAAACAGACTACACCAGGCACGTGCGCCTATCGCGCGCTAACGTGAAAGCCCGTTTGACTTCCAAATTCAATGAGGCAACCACTTTTTGGGAACATCTTGCTGCTCGACCAAACGCGGTCTTTACGACGAATTCCCTAATGCAAAGCCCATTTGACGAGCTCTGTAAAGTGGGCTCATTTCCAACTCTAATTCAGCTTGTCGTATAGATTGAACAGGTGGCTAAATCTGAATGTGCTGTTTTTTGCAGGTGACCTGCCAGTTAGCGAAAGAAATCCAGCTAAAACACAGGGCGCCCGTGATAGGCATCACGATCTTAGACGGAGCCTCGGTGCCGCTACCTGATCCGCTGGAGGTAAGTGAAGTAATGAATACACAACAATTATTGCCCGTTTATTATATAGATAGCTTTTAACCGCGACTTCGTGAACGTATGAAATTGTCTTACGGAAACACGCTGCATTCCACCCTCCATGCACCACGCCTAATGTCATCAACGTCGGCTAACCACAGTTATTTTTGCATTTATAATATAATACTAGCTTTTGCCCTCGACTTCGCCTATGTGTGAATTTATCCTACGGGATCTACTTGTTCGACTGGGATAAAGAGTGGTCCATATACTTTTCTGTCGCTACAACTATCCATATTTCCATTCTTACTCTCCGTTGCGACGTGCTGGAAGGATAAACAAACTTTCGCATTTATAATATTAGTATCATCATCAGCCAGGAAACGTCCACTGCTGGACATAGGCCTCCTTCATGGTACGCCACATCGACCGGTCCCGAACCACCGGCATCCAGCGACTCCCCGCGACCTTAACCAGGTCGTCGGTCCATCTACTAGGGGGACGGCCCGGTAGGCGTTTCCCGGTATGTGGTCGCCAATCGACAACTTACTCCCCACCGGTTATCAATTCTTCGAGCGATGTGGCCTGCCCATTGCCACTTCAGCTCACTGACTCGTCGAGCTATGTCGGTGACCTTAGTTTGTCTACGGATTCAGTATTAGTATTGACCGGTATTTGAATGGCGAGAGATAGCTCTGCGCACACTCTCCAAAACGTATCCAGTAAAATATCTCAAGTCAGTGAACCTGACGCCTGTGTTCTAGGGTGTATATAAAGCTCCAGTTGTTGTTTGTTGTCAGGTGGAGCGTGGGGTGTCGCCGCTGCCAGAGACAGGGGCGCACCGCGTCGTCATCACCTCCGAGGAACAGTTCAAGGTGTTCACGCTGCCTTCCCTCAAGCCGCACAACAAGTACAAGCTCACTGCACACGAGGGTGCTAGGGTCAGTACAACAAAACTATATTTTAGCCTTTCTAACATCATCGAATTGACATAAGACAGAATGAGATAAGTATACATTCTATGTCGCATCAAAATGAAGCAAGTAGCGCCAATTAAAGTATTATATAAAATAATTAAAGTAAAACCTGTTCACACTCAACTCTCACCTTTCATGATTGTTAAGTGAAAACTGTCACTTGGTGGCAGCCCCCTAAGCACACACACACACATACACTCACACACCACACACACACACCACAACACACACACACCCTAACACACACTCACCCTACTTAGTAAAGCATGTTTTTAAAAATGTTAAAAATATTGTGCATAACAAAGCAAAACGTCATCCTTAGAGAGAGCCTACACCTGTCGCACAGGGCTTCCCCTATGACAGACTGTATGGCCATACTATTGTTACACACTTGTTTTATTCAATAAATATTTTTGTATTTTGTATTTTTTTGTATTTGGGTTAATACTTTTCTGAAAAGAATATTTTCTTTAATTTCATTTCATTGATTCAGAATCAATTATTATTTACAGTAAATCCACACGTAATATTATTTAATACTTCATTAGTTATAAGACAAGTAACAAACTTTTCAATTGTCAAAAACCGGGGCGCTGTGGTACACTCGAGTACAAAAATATGTATCCACTTTTGAACGATGACACATTCACCATTAAATGACATTTGCCTCAACACACTACATAGGAACAAGCAAGTGTGAATGTGCCATGGTGCAAAAGTGGATACATATTTTTGTACTCGAGTGTACAAGACGTGCAAATGTGGCTATTGTCATCTCTTTCCAGTACACGAAACGATGTCTTTAAAATGACGAGTATCGAGTATTATATAAATGTATTTGAGTACACTCTGTATGAGAGTAGGCCTGAGCTCCTTCAGTGGGTACGTATATAGGCTGTTGATGATGATGATTTGAATACAACAAAAACAATACATTACAAGGCTCAAGGTTTGGGGCATGGAGCTAATAATACCATAATCCTCTCTAACAATGAGTTCGCCGTAATAAAACTATGGACTAATAAACAACTGTCAAGTGTAAACGAAGCACATGAAACTTATTCTTGCTTCTGTCTATAAACGGAACAGTTTGCAATATAGTACTCGCAAAATAAGTTTACCCCTCTGAAGGTAGCCACAAAAGACCGCGAAGTATCAAATTAACGTATAAGTGGAAGGCAAGGCAAGAAAGAAATGTCCTAATGTTTTATGTCATCTAGGGATAGTTATTATAGAAAATAATACACACACATTCCGTCTGTACGTGTTTGAAATTGCGGAGAGCTAACTTCAGAGGGGCAAACATAGCGTGCGAGTACTGTAGCGACGTGTTGTTTGTGTCAGGTTCGTCGGACGGCGTGGTCGTGGTTCGAGTGCGGCGCGGGCGTGGAGAAGCACCGCGAGTGGTGTCTGCTGTGTCTCACCAACCTGGGAGACTGTCTCGTGCTCAGTGCAGAGCTCAGGCGGCAACTAAACGCAGCCGCAGTGAGGAAAGAGGACATCAAGTAAGATCATCATCACCACGCACTCATTTTACTTTATCAATTCACTCCATTCATTCACCTCGTTCATTCTCCAATTCATTCAAGCCATTCAATGGCTTTGTCATGTGTAATGACTAAAAAATTGCACATTCCATCCGGAGTCTTGCAAATGAACGTTTTTTGTAGTGAATTTATTATTAGTCCTAAGTGCGTATGGCACGTGATGGTAAATGAAGAAGGTTGTGGAATGGACATCATGCTCACACAGAAGCCTCCAGTTATCTTAACACTGCTGTTTGCATAAATTAAAACCCAATTTTAACCGACTTTAAAAAGGAGGAGGTTATCCATTCGACGTTTTTTTTTAATTTTATGTTTGTTACCTCAGATATTTTGGCTGGGTGAATCGATTTGGATGATTCTTTTATTTGAAAGCTGGTGCTTCCCGTGTGGTCCCATTACAATTTGGTCCAGTTCTGACAATGGACCCCTTAAGAAAACTATATAAATCTTAAATTTCTCTTCATAAAAGTAGACTTTTAGGGCAATTGAAGTCGGTTTCCAGTTATTTTTAAACGCATTTACTTGTAAATAATTCACATATCTCATACAGGCAAAGCCTTTTACATTTAGCCACCTCATGACCTTTCAAATCGTCAGTCCAAACGAATGCTATATCATTTTCGATAGCAACTCTTAAATTACCTTCGTAATGTATTGTTACAGCGGTATTTCAAGTCTGTGCTTCTCTAAGCGAGGCGAAGCTCTCTATCTTCACTCCTCATCGGAACTGCAACGGATCACGCTATCCGCCACCAAGGTAAGACGAGGACTTGTTTATCCACGCCGCTATAGCACTGTTGGTACATATACATTTTAGTTACTATTGTTGTACAAAACGAGTTTAAAATTATATACACATTCTTTATTTGGCTAACGTACACTTCCTGCAGCTGGAATTCTAGAATTTAAATCATCTGTCCATAACAGCACATCGGGGCAAAGTTGCATCGTAAAATAAAAGTTGTTTGACTTCGGAACTTCAGGGGAAATAATTATGTATTTGCTGGGCTGAAGTTTTTTATATTTACTTCTCTGATTACCTTACCCTATCTCCGCGGTCGGTGTAAAAATAATCGTGTCGAATCAATATGCTGAGACAGGTCTATTTCGGCGTTACAGAGGAAAGCTTTGTGTATCATATATATATGAACTTAGATTAAGAAATATTGTAATGTTATGTTGAATAAACTATTTCTATTCCATTCTACATATATCATTGTTTAGGTGACAATCGCTCAATGCCACGTGATTCTGTCGCCGTGGGCCGCGGCGCTGAAGGGCTCCACTGAAGAGACGCCCCTCACAAACGGAGAACACAGGGTGAGTGAATATTACTGACATTGACACTGATATATACATACTCTTTTAAGCCTACTATTGAGTTAATAAATATGTATAAATTTTCATAAATTTATATAAATAATCAATGTCTAATGTGGAGGAGCGGGGCTTCTACTACAGCTATATATATTTACATATAGGTCTACATATACTTATCAGGAAGCTCCAGCGCACTTTTAAATAAATGTTAGCTTCTTTTAGGTACTTGTATCCACTAACTAAATAATTCCGGTAATATTTATACAAGATAGATAAACGCTTGATCTCAATCTCGACGATGTTACGCGTTTATCTAGAAGGTGAAAAAAATGTTTATTTTCTTATGATATATGATTACCTTAACACTACAGTTTTTGGGACACTCATTTTAAGTTTAAAAAAACTTGTATTAGGAGGCCCCGCTCTTCCGCTAGTTATTTAAGTTATACAAATACTATTTTTATTTATATCATAGGTGCTACTTACAATTAACGTACGTGTGTGTTGGTATGTTTTTGCTTTAATCCATTTGGTTAATGTTTTCTTAAAACTGTGACTATTTACTCTTCGTTAGAAGATTCCCAAATTGTAGTGAGTCAGTATCGGTAATTGCGTCGTACCATAGGGGAAGCCCATGTCCAGCATTGGACGTTTCCCGGCTGATAATGAAGAAATGAATTTACTACTATAAGTATAATGTGTTTCAGGAGGAGGTTACGTCAGAGCCTGTGCATGACACGACGGCCGCGTCAGGAGACATCACGGTGGACTCGGTGCGAGACCACACCAACGCACAACCAGAACACGCGCCCGAGCTGAACATAAACTTGCAGGTACCGACGATCAACCGGATATTACACCAGTTTTTTTTTCGTTTAAAAAAAATATTTTGCAATGTGGGAGAACCTGAAAAAAGGAAATTAATGCTTTAGTTGATTTATTGTACCCAAGAAAAACAAATTAATAATACAAAAACCCTTTAAAAATTCAGGTTTTTAATTTACAACGAATTTCTAAACGAATTTCCTTAAAACTGGGTCCAAAAGAAAGATTATATATAAAATGAAAATTGGATAACAATTAAATATTTGGACAAAATACTCGAAAAACATTTTCGTTCCAATACCGAAACTTCATTTTGTAAAAATTGTACCGTAAGGCTTTTGCAAATACGAGTATATCAAACAGTATTTAAGATGTCTTGTAACTATAACACCATAGAAACACCCGCGATAAACAAATACATGATTCATTGACCAATATATAATGTCGTGTGTGACGTAGAACTCCCAGGTGAACACGAGCTCGATGGTGGTGAAGACGACGACGCGGACGCTGATCAATGACAACGCAGACGGCAACGCTACCACCACCACTACAACCACCAACACCAACTCTACCACCGAAAACAGTAAGTCATCGATAACAACCACAGATAACACCAACAAACATTCCATTGACAAATATCTCTCATTCTAATCCAAGTTAAGTTATGGCACATCCCGGACATTGCAAATAAATGACGTGATATCGATACTTATTCCCATACATCGAACGGATGACGTTTGTCTACTCGCGCACGTGTGAGTGAGTACGTGCGCGCGATACTGCTCTGATTAATGATGCATGAGCCGACCCATTTCTTGCGGGGAGAGGCGAGGTATCGCGGTTTGGTGGGGGCGGTGAACGTTCGTTCTGTACGGTAGTACGATATTAATCATGTATTAGAATACGTAATCACAGAATATAGTGCTCCGTACAGAACGGACGTTCATCCCCTCCCACCGATCCGCGATACCTCACCTCTGCACGCAAGAAAGTGACCCACTGAAGGATCGGTAATATGGCTCACATGAGCTCGTAAATGTTATCCGTGCGAAGTGAAGCGAATTTGTATCCGGCCTGTGACGTAATCTGACTACACTTTATGTTGGAACTCCTCTACGTATTTTCAAATTTACAATGAACTAGCATTTTTTGACTCGTGTGATGCTAAGTGTCGAAAAGGCAGAAGGTTGAAAGTCCTCAACCAGAAGCCCCAACAAAAGTTGTAGCTAATTAGGCAGCAATATATAAGCAGCCACAACAAAAAGGTCCTAATCTTCTAGTTACCCGCGAACCTACTGTTATCAAGTGTTTATCCAAAATTGTAGCATTGGAAGCCGTGTGCCGAATACATGCTATGAAGTAAATACTGCATGGAAGCAATTTATTTGCTTTGAATTGGCTTCATATTCCCTCGTATATAATTACGTACATTTTTACACGACTTTGACTCAAGCTGTTCAGAACACTCTTTAAATAGGAGATATTAATTTAACGGGCTTAGCACAAATTGACCAAACCGTATAGGATGAAAAAGTTTAAGTTTAAAGATACTATTTATGTACGCGTAATGCTGAAAACCTGAAAAAACTTTATTTTATGGGATGTTATAACGAGAAATAGCTCACAGGTCGATTTTGTATGCACATCTATTTAAAAGACAATTAGTGTATATTTTCAACATTACTTGCCAAATTCATATTCATATTAGAGAAAGTATTCTAAAAAGTGGCTACTTTGTAGATTTGATGATAACTTTGTATGAAGGATAAATTTCAATGCAAAGGTGGTATAAGAGAAGGCAAGCTACAGCCAGAGATGTTGATTGCGGAGAAACGATTTTCGGGTTTCATTACCCCAATCCCCTTCACCCGCGCTGCGCCCCGATTTTAAACTTGTCGGCTATACACCAGTAAACTAAACACGACGCAATTTCGTCTTCTTGGACTGACAGTGACAGCATTATATCTTGCATAGACCTAAGATCTGTTATTGTGCTAAGCCTGTTGAACCTTGTACCCCCGCTTCATAAACCATTGTTATATGTTTTCGTTTTGTCTGTTTATATGTTTGACGGGCGCTTTGTGTTTTTGTTTGTAGTCCTAGAGCACAGTCGCGAGGAGGGCGTCATCACACGCATCGAGGTATCACACACTTTGCTTTACCTTTATATATATAACGTACTTATGTATAGCGGTTGTTCAGAAAAAATAAATTTTCTCGTATGTTTCGTACTCACACCTGAACAAGTGCCAGTGAAATTAGAAGGCTCAGAAGTGCCTTTTTTGCTAGAAAATAAAAAGGATTTTGCACTTGGCTTAAATATTTATTAATAAAGTAAGACTTTTACGTTACGCTAGTAAATTATAGATCCCTTAACAAATTGAGTCACTAAAGGTATTATATATAAAAAAAATTTCGAAAGGCATTTATTGGTACACTCGAGTACAAAAGTATGTATCCACTTTTGAACCGTGTAACATTCATCTTAAACTGACATTTCCCTCAACTCACACATAGAAACAAGCAAGTGTGAGTGTGACATGGTGAAACAGTGGATACATATTTGTGTACTCGACTGTACAAATATAATAACAGGTGTGAAAGTTCACAAAACCTCTGTCCCTTTTTTGTACAATCTGATCATTAATGTTGCCAGCATTTTCCCTACTTTTTGTCTGTCGCTGAATAAAATGTGACAAAAGGTATGGTTTTCTGAACAACCCTACACATGAAAAGATGCACAACTTCTGTCCCCTTTACTTCTTATTATTGCCAGTTCCCCAGTTGTTTCAATACATCTCTTATATAAATAATTGCTATTACATGGTTCCAATGATTATCAATACATTCAAACTCAGCTAATTTGCACTGTTACTAGCTATACAATAGCTAATGTGTGTCTACAACTTTGTAATTTCGTGTCTTAAAATATTAACTTTTCGTGTACGCAAATAACAGATGAAAGAAAGAAAAATGTGTTCGCTTGTGACTATACTAAAAATATCAATGTATAAGAATTTTTACTATTTAATACGCAATTCTTGTACACAAACAATCCATCATGTTGGTCGTTAGTATTATTACATAAGTCTTTACATATTTATGTGCCGGTTAGTCCATCTGTGGCTCTTGAAATGTTTCTCCCAGGGGTGATTCATGTCGATATATTACTGGTTAACAGAATGCATATCCTAAGATTAAAACCTGACAGTAATAAACACCACGCCGGTGCGGTCCTTATATTCTTGTGTGATTGCCTGTATCGTCCTTTTTAAAAGCTTTTATTTTTTATAATTAGTTACATTATTTTATTTAGGACTTTTTTAATCTGTCAACTGGTAGCCTAGATGTTAAAGGTCTGGTATGAGTTACAATATTAGTGTAGTGATGTCATTTGGGCCATGTAAACTGCTAAAACCTTACTAACTATTAACGTCTACGCTCTGCTATTTTCCCAACCAATGTCGAGTTGTAGAAACGTCCATAAACATCAACATTCTTGAAGTGAATCGGGAAAAAAACCTATAGACTCGACAAAAATTTCTTTTACCATTATCTTTGGAAATGACTGGTAAAATAAGTTTTGCATTAACTAATTTTGTTTGGATTCGTTTGTTTCGTTGTAATTCTTTTATAAAACGTTGACAAGTCAAATACAGACATAAGAGGCCATAGAGCGACAGTGGCGACCTCATTCGCTCTTTTCTACATTTCTCCACAATTATACAATAATTTTGAAAATCAAGCCGGAATTTTTCTAGTCGTTGCTGGTTTACGGTTTATCGATGCATCATGAATTGATATATCGATTGTGAAATGAAATGAACATTTATTTGCCAGGATGCATGTTGATACATAGATGTTACATAAAGTTGTTATCCATAATACATCCTACCTATCTCAGGTGTGTAAATGTTTAATATAATTAATAATAATATTACCTGGTTTTTACACAATTAAACTTACTTAAAACTAATTATTTTTATTGTTACAAAACATGTCAGTATTGATATATACATAATCTTAGTCATTTAAAAATTCATTAACTTTATAATAGCATTTCTGTAGCAGATAGTCAAACAATTGTTTTTTAAATGTGTAAATGTCACGAGATTTAAATTTGTCCGGAACTTTATTATATACTCGGACTGCCATACAGTAAGAATTCTTACTATGAACCGCAAGTTTTTGTCTCGGTACTTGCAATTTATAAATATATCCAGCCCTATACGACGTGCCAGTTTTGTCTTTTTAATTTTTAAATAATATGTGCAGTTACTATCAATAAAGCAGTTAAAAGTGCCCACTTTCAACTACACAGAATCTTAACATAAATCAATAATGCATCGATATACTATAAACCAGCAATGACTACAAAAAGTCTGCCTTCGCTTTTGAAATTATTGTATAATTGCGGAGAAATGTAAAAAAGAGGTTATGAGGGCGCCACTGTCGCTGTATGGCTTCCTAATGGAGCACTACATTTAATAGACGTCTCTGCGGCTGACTGTCGAAACCTGAATACTCTACTAAAAACGTGTGATGTGTAACAATTACAACTAATTTAATCTTAAGTGAATACTCTGCGCAATGTTGTGGCGTCCGCTGGTGTCCGTTGTCGATTAAATCATTTTTATCATCATAATTTATGATTGTTGATTCATGTATCATTGTGATATCACTTATCATTTACGTACAGGGTACAATTGTAAATTTATTTTTAGGCGCGAGATAATGGTGACTTCCCATACTTACATGTAACATTAGTTTAGAGCTGCCTAGATTTAGGAAGCTTATTTCAAACTTAATTTTTTTAATTGCAATACTATATCATTATTGAAAGCATACATATATGTAATTTATCAAAAAGTGAATAAAATAGATTCTTGAAATTATCCCGTGTCACAGATCTACCGATTCTGTTCCGTTCTACCTGGAACAGAATTGAAACCTAAGGCTATAATGTACCGATCGTCACACACTTTCCGACCCGAACAAGCAAGAATCGTTCCGGACCGCTCTAGGTAGATCGGTACCTCTAGTGAGAGTTTTAACCGATACTATCGCGTTTGAGTTTACGTCAGATTTGAATGTAGAATTGTGCAGCGTCTCTGGCGGCACGTTTACAAAACTGTGATTCTTCATACAAATCTGACGTAAACTATCGAGTAAATATTCACAATAGCATTATCAAGTGTCATTTAACCATTTCAGTTTCTTTAAGAATTGTTCATTGAGTATGGAAAGTGATCTTCGTTTTCACAGAACTTAAACAAACTTTGATGTAATATCGATCGATTGTATATTTTATGGACACGTAGTCGACACGGGCATACCCCAGCCGGCGCCACGCGTTACCGCAGAGAAGAACGTGAGGTGGTACTCATAAACTACGTGTGACAGACGGGAACGGTGACGGTGCCGGCCGGGACAGACCCCAAGCTGATCCTCGAGATGTTTGACCGCCAGAGGTCGCCGCTCTCCGTGCCCGTGCCGCCTGCCCCCGCACCACCACCCACCGATACACATTAACCGGTATTACACAAATATATCGGTTACCAACCGGTTAGACGGTCGAACCAATCAGTTTCTCTTTATTTTGACCTTTGAACTCAACGTTACGTCTACGTAATTACCCGATGACAGTTTTGCCGTCTAACAATAAATTATAATAGTACTGTTTGTACTATCAGATATATCGTACCTCGTACTTTTGGTGTTTGTATGTAAAGAACCAATCTTGTAGATAGAGACGACAACATCAATGTTGAAATATGTCAATAAAAGCTTTTAGTTTTAATGCTGGTACAACAAAATTAAATGCAATTTAAATAGATATTATTTGCCGTTTTGTCTTGAATGTTTAGAACGCCTAATCTTGGAAATTGTATTAGAATTATTTGTAAACTAATTTAATTATGATGTTCTCAAATTAATCGAAACGAATCATTACAAATCGTATACTAAGTATACACTTTTTCAATAGAATGTAAAAACACTTATAATAGTTTCCACCGATAAAACGTCATAACCGGTGTTTTACATTACAAAGCGTATTTATAAATAACAGTTGATAGCATTATGGTTTCCGTCAAAAATAACTTTGACAACTAAAATCTACTGCCGTGGTGCAATTCACGTTAGTGTAATATATTTTATATATTTGGACACAGAAATTGCATTTAATATTACAATTTGTACCATTGCTGTTTTTAAAATTAAAATTACGTTATTTCCCATTACGTCAGTGATTAAAAATATTTACTAATGCGTACTTAAAACGTATGAGCTTATTAACCATATATTTATTACGAGTACAAAAATCAGCAAGCCATAGCGAAGTTAGTTTAATGATAAATGCTGCAATATGATTGTAGTTTCTTTTTTATTATTATTATCACTTTTAAATGTGTTAAAAACTACTTTGATTTTGTCCGACACCTGGTTACTTTTTGCTCTGACCATTTAAAAAGGTAAGGTTATACCGGTATTTAAAAAGTAGTTTTTTGTACACTTAGTATTGTATTCAATAAGCGGACGATGTGAAATTAATTATCATGTACCATTCTAGCTTGATAAGTTTTACCACATCATTCTGAGTAAAGGTCATATCACACCTGCGAGCTTTAAAATATTTTTTATTTTTCAATTAAAATTTTAGTTTATATTTTTACGCATTTAATAATGAAAAAAACATTTTGTGGAGCTATATTTAAAATATAAGCTTATTTATATTACATAATTATGACTGATTGTCTATCTGTACTTTATGTAAAATCTCCCACAAAATATATTGTAAATTCTTCATGTAAATCATCGCGTTGGTGTGATTAGGCTTTGAATGTGACGTGCCTATTTATTTAACATTTTTATATCGAAAAGAAAATGTATTTAAGTAATTAAGGTTTTAAGAAAAAATTGACAAGTAAATTAGAGTTATATTTTTATTATTATTTTATAATAGTTTTAAGTTTCCAAGGCAAAGTTAAGCATATTTGCTAATTTTATATTAATAATAATTTTATTGTTGTAATTTAACAGGCGCCTGCATTTCTTTTGAATTGTACATTCAATTTAAAATTAATTATATTGAAAGTTCTTTGCAATATTTTTTAGCCTTTTATAAGAGATTTTTTAGTTTTATAATTACTGATTTGCTATTTTATTTTTAATTGATTGCAAGTTGACCGGGGAATTATTATACTATCTTTTTAATATGATAGACCAAGACTATGGTATTTGTTATATTTTCTCTTACAAATTGTATTTATAACTTATGTTTTTTATGTTTTATTTATTATTTGAATAAAAAAACGCATCAATTAAATGCAATACTTTAAATCAATAATAAAAAGATATACATTTAACAAAAAGTCTTAGTACGAGTGCCTTGGGCTGACTTCTAAGTTTTAATTAATTTAAAAATGGCAGCTAATATTTTCAATAGCATCACAATTTATATAATGAGAGATTGATTTGTTTATTAAATTATTATTTTTATCCTTAGAAATAAGTTGAACGTGCCTGTCCATTTCTTTTTGTAAGAAATATTAAATGTAGCTGTTCGTAAGTTTTGTTTACAATCGTATGGACAGATATCTTTTCTTAACTGTACAGTTTTCTCTATTAAAGCATTTTTAAATATTTGATACGAAATTTGCTATTTGTATTGTATCCAGACATTCTTACCGAGAATAAAATCTAATATTACAACACTTGTTTTCATTTCACACATGTCCATATACATATATACTGTAAATATATACAAACATGTTACAATCGCGAATGATGGTTGAGCTAATAACCATTCTTGAACGCTTGGCAGGCGGATTCGTAATCGCAGTATGATGTTGTTTTAAATACATGTATTAGGACGCTGCTTCCCATCTCCAAATATGTTAACCTGTCGCCTTTGAAAACACCTAACTAAGGATGGTCTTATTCTTAAGCCGAGATCATATTTATTTTCAACCGACTTCCAAAACCTAAGGCTCAATTTAAGGCAAATTTGACGCGCGTCTTCCGCGGAATCTTCGTGCATTTTTTGGCTCGTTTTTAGTTTGTGTGTTATGCAATTGATATAAAGTTCATTATGCTATGTACAATTTCCTCGCTTCCGTTCCATTCCGCGGCGGTGTAAATTGAGCCTAAGAGGTTCTCAATTTTTTTTAAATTATGAATCGATTTTAATGACTTTTCTTTCGTTGATCACTTCAGAGGTAGTCCCATATAAAAATTATCGAAATTGATTTGACGCTTTTTGAGAAAATCAACAAAAACCAAATATGTACATTTCTACTCTGATCTACCCCTCAGGGTGAACAGTTTAGGAGATGAATGCTGTGGACTTTTTGGGCAGTTGAAGTCGGTTTCTGTTTTTTGAATACTTGATTTCAAGAAAATTACAAGTGTTTGTGCTATAAGAAAGCTTTGAAATAACGACATTTTTACTACAAATGTGCGTCGATTTGAATACAGCTCGAAAAAGCGCGAGATTACTCAGAGGATATTGACTATGTGACCAAGACCTATGCCCCTCCTTAAACGGGTCACTTAGTATGGGTACGTTCCCATAGGTACAAGTTACTAATATCACGTATGTACCTCACCCGAAGCAGTGGTAAAACGCTTACTTCAACACGTCAGACTCGCTGGGTTTTGGTATTTGATGATGAATACAGAAGAAGATAACATAGTTATCCAGAAAAATAATTCTAAGCTTCATAATTACGTATCGTTGCTTATGCTTGATAATAAAACTAGACAACAATTAAACTTGTCACTGTCAAAGTGACATTGACATCTCTGCCACGTACATGCGGCTAAGTTTTAATTTTAAAGAATTTCTTATCATTTATCAGTTTGACTTGGTGGAGAGAAATTCTTTTTTTGCGTTAGTGAATTATGGATATTTGTAGAATATGCCTTGCTAAATCTCCTAAAAAAGACATTAGTCAATCTAAAATGTTTAAAAAGGGTGGCCACGAGAGAATATCAGAGATAGTGTTGTTTTGTTTGGATATAAAGGTGATAATGTTAATAATAATAAATAATGATATTATAATTGGCTTTTTTTAATTAAATGGCAATTGTTAATGTTCTTAATATTATTTTAGATAGCAGAGGACTTGAAAGTTGGTCTAAAACTTTGTTTGAAATGTTACAAGAAAATACTTAATTTTCATAAGTTCAAGTCGTTAGCGCAGAAAAACGACGCTTACCTGCAGTCTCTGCATTCAGGCGTACAAACGAAACATGAAGTATATGTTAATGATGAGCAGAGCTTAGAAAGTTTAAATGATCAAGACTTGATCATCAAAATCAAAGACGAGCCACTGTTAGATCCTGAAACTTCAACTCTAGTAGATAGTCAACAAGGGTGTGAATCTGATGATGAATTTCTAAGTGTTATTAAGAGGATTAAAAATGAATTTGTGCCAGGAGATGCAAAAGAAAATGGTATGATTGTACATTAATTTTTATTTAAATTATCCATAAATTAGAATTACCTAAAATCTCTGTGATAATTACAATAAAATATTGTTTCATATTTAATTATTGTTTCAACTAGTTAGGGTGTACAAATTTCATGATTGTAAGTCCCGCCTTAGCTCCCCCTTTTGTGCATCCTAACCTTTCAACCATAACAGTAACTAATACCCATTCAGCAAAATAGATTAACATCTTAAAATTTCAGAACCATTAAAAAAGAAACGTGGTCGCAAAAAAGTGATAAAAGATCCAACAGATGAAAAGAAACGAGAAGTTTGTGAAGAATGTGGCAAAGCTGTACGTAATTTAAAGGAACATATGAACAGACACCTGCCACTTGAAGATCGTAAGAAACTAAAGTGTAAGGGATGTGATAGAGAATTTGCTACATATGGGGCTAGATACAGACATTTCCGTGTCAAACATCTGGGCATTAAGCAACACTGTGATATTTGTAATAAGGGTAAGTATTTCTTAGTATCAAAGAAAACTGTAGTCCAAAAAAATAATAAAAATCCAAATATCTAATTTAATATTTGTGAGTATAAGCTGTACATGAGTAAAATTCATCATCTTCGAGTGCAAGATTTTTTAAAAGTGAATTGTCAAAATGCATATCAGCAATAAAAAGGCATTTTATTACGATATTTTGTGCAGTGTTAATAGCACTGTTGTATTCCAATACGAAAGCTTTACGCACGCTTTACCATCTGACGGCCTTATCGTCACGTACCATCAAGTGAGACAAAGCCAATTGCAAACTCATCATACATAAAAAAATTGAGTTAATCACAACGACAAATTAGTGAGAGACCTAAGCTTTGATGGAAGTGTGATCTCGATGGATGAAAAGCAGGTTGTAGATCTATAGAACAATTCCATTGCAGACGTAATAGACATAAAAGTTCACCACCTGAAGATCCACAACACGAGCGCGCTGCCGTTTGGCTGCGTGCCGTGTGGGCGGCGGTTCATCTCGCGCTCCGCCCTAGAGGTGCACATGACGTCACACACCAAGGACAGGCCATACTCCTGTGACCTGTGCGACAAGAAATTTCGTGTAAAAGTCACTTTATTGCAGCACAAGTGAGTATTTTGAGAGCCTTGTTTTTCACAAAGGCTTCCCACATAGCCTTATTTACATCTAAGCCTTAGGAGGGAAGTGTGCCCAACTATAAGCTTATGTTGATGACGCACCACATATGTCAAAGACTTACAGACAAGTGGATAAAGGTCTTACAACTCACCTATGTTAATTTTATTAATAGGTAAGTCAACAGCAAATGTTAAAGTTAGTTGTTTATTGTATGTCCATTCCATGTCTCACTGGAACAGATAGAATAACTTGAATTTTGTTTAGTGATAGTTGAAAGGTTGGACAAGGATATATGCAAGTTTTTATCCACATTAAGGCGATCCACCATGATCGAAGTTTCGTACTAAATTTCTGTTGCCATAATCTTTTAAAATATAATAGCTGGATTTGTTTAGTAACTATCTAAAAATAGTACACCGGATTATAATGTCGCGAAATGAGTATCATTAAAATGCAATTTCACAGTGAATCACAGTTTTCATTATAAACAAAAAACAATTCGATTATTGTTCAAAGTGCTCTATGAACTCTAGAGAGAAGAGAGAAGAGATCTATGAACCATTAGCTGCGTAACTGCTATTGCAGTTAACTATATAGTTGTAAATTAATGATATTTATTTCGCGACACTATAATTTCATCTCCTATTTTTAGGTAATTAATTATCAAAGCCAGCTATTCTATTTTAAAAGATTATGGCAACAGAAATTTAGTATGGAAGCATTTGGAGAGGGATAACGTTAAACAATAAGTTCCTGTGGGATAATTTATAAAGTCCACGATGACGATGTGGCGGAAAAAATGTTGTAGGTAAGCCTAGTTTCACGGTCGTCGTTATAGTAAGGAGATGGCCCAGTATACGTTACCCGGTATGTGGTCGCCACTCGATAACTCTTACTCCCCATCGGTGATCTGAAATTCGTACAGCTTAGCTCATTCATTAGCTTGCTGGGTCTAATGAACTAAATTGTATTCTCACCCCAAGCCCACAAAGCTAGCTGGGAAAGTCTTGTTATTAAGTTTTAAAATAATTCCTTCCTTGGTCCACAACATCACCATATTCTTATTTGTATTGTTTCTATGTCTTTCAGACGGCAGGTGCATGATAAAGAGAAGTCCCACCTGTGTCAATTTTGTCCCAAGAGCTTCTTCAAGAAATATCATCTGCAGGTACATTTAAGGTATTTACACAAACATGCTTGTATTGTTTTTAAAGACATCGTTGAATTAAACAATAAATAGCACCATATTTTGCTTAAATTGTGAAAGGTGAGTGTGTGAGTGAGATAAATATATACATGTTTTTATGTTTCAGTGGGACATATTTTCTTGAGCTGTTAAATTGAAATTGCATTTGTATTTTGTTCATCATCAGCCAAAAACGTTCCACCGGCCTCGGCTTAACCAACTTGTTGAGTAATACAAGGCTAATTATCATCAACAGCCTATATATGTCCCCATTGCAAGGTCTCAGGCCTACAAAGAGTGTATGGGCCATAGTCCACCACGCGGGCCCAGTGCAGATTGGTAAACTTTAGACACACCTTTGAATTAATTTCTTCTCAAGAGTCTGAAGGTTTCCCCACGATGTTTTTCTTCACCAAAAAGCCAATGGTAATAATTTTTCAATATACTTCAAAAAAGGAGGAGCTTTTCAATTCGACCGACAATTCGATCAAAATCGGTTCAGTAGTTTCTGAGATGTTAAGTGTGTATTAGTTAAATGTTTGTTACCTCATACCTTTTGACTGTGTGAACCGATTTGGATGATTCTTTTTTTATTTGAAAGGTGGTGCTTCCCGTGTGGTCCAGTTCTGACAACGGCATCCATTAGAAAACGATATAAATCTTAAATTCGCCTTAATAAAAGTAGACTTTTAGGGCAACTTTAAGTCTGTTTTTAGTTCTTTTTGAACGCCTTAACTTGTGATCATTCTTTTTTTGTTTGGTAAATCCCCACATAAATTTTTTATTGATGAATGAATTTGATTTGATTGATCGCTCTTTGAGAAACTCAACAAAAACCAAATGTTTATTTCAGACAATTGAAGTCGGTTTTTAGTTCTTTATGAACGCGTTAATTATTTATCATTCGTACATAAATTCCAAATAACAAATTTTAACTCATTGGTACGAGCCAGGATCGAACCCAGACATCGATTGTTCAAGGACTGACGCTCTAACCAACTAAGCTAACAAGACTAATACTGATTTAAAAAACATGTTGTCAATTTTTAAAATTATTTAAAACTTCATTTCACAACCTAAAAACATCGACCATACAGTGTCTCGCCGACACTGTACAGTATAGTTAGTCATTGTTGGCCACATTGTCATTCTAATTAGGCATTTAGTTGTTATGCTAAGCGAGTAGTTTGTATTTTTAAACTATAACCACAATAACACACGACTTAACATCTGTGACATTGTTTCATTTTAACCCCCGACGCAAAAAGAGGGGTGCTATAGGTTTGACGCCAATGTCTGTCTGTCTGTGGCAGCGTAGCTCTCGAACGGATGGACCGATCGTGATGCGTTTTAAGTTTCCTTGCTATATGTTCTTAGCTATATTTGTTAAAAATCGATTCAGCAGTTTGAATAATATTGTATACTAGCTTCTGCCCGCGGCTTCGCCCGCGTGGACTTTATTTTTCGCATTAAAAAGTAGCCTATGTCCTTTCTCAGGGTCTAAAGATTGTCTGTGCCAAATTTCATCAAAATCGGTTGAGAGGTTTAAGCGGGAAAGCGTAACAGACAGACAGAGTTACTTTCGCATTTATAATATTAAAATAGTAGGGATTTTAAATGATTGCGTGGTTTTTTTTATATTTTAATTTAATTTACTTGTTATACTTATACAGCTAAAATACAAGTTTCCTTGTTCCCGGATAACTGCAACTTGTAAATATTCAAACGAAGAGTAAAATAGTCAGCTTCTAGAATCTTGATTTTGAAGAAGACTTGATCTAGAATCTAGATCAACGCGTAACATCGTCGACCTCATCGTCACATAACATCAGGTGAGATTGAGGTCAAGCGTTGATCTATTTTTATAAATAAAGCGTTCAAAAAGAACTACGGAACTGACTTCAACTGCCCTTAAAGTCTACAGAATTCATCCCCTAAAATGTTCACCCTTAGATAATTATCGGGACATATACATTTTTTATTTGTTAAAAAAGCGTTAAAATTTCGATAATATTTATATAGGACCACCTTAGAAGTATGATCTACCAAACAAAAAAATCATCAAATATACATACAAAAATCGAATCGAAAACCCCACCATTTTTGAAATCGGTTGAAAAAAAATTAAAATTTTAGAAATTAATGTTTTTAGAGTTCTGAACATCTGATGACATAACGTCACGCTATGAAGTGTGACCGTGATAATAATGCATGTTACTGTGTCTATGGCAGAAGCCACACTAAGGAGAAGCCGTACAAGTGCACCGAGTGCGGCGGCACGTTCTCCTCGAGCTCGGGGCTCAAGACGCACCGCCTCGTGCACAGCGACGTCAAGGCGTTCCAGTGCTCCTACTGCGACAGCACCTTCGTCAAGATGGGGTCAGTCAGTAGATAGATACATACACTATGTCTCACTCTGCTCATCACAATTAACTTTAATCACACGTCGGACACTTCGAACAAATGTCGTGATATCGGCACACATCGAATGGATGACGTTTGTATATACGTGCATGTGTAATCCGTGCAATATATACTTATACTGTACGTACGTACTTTACGCCTTTAATAGCAATAATAATCAGTTATTGCAAAGCCATAAAAAAGGCATTTATCGTTATCCCTTTCCTAATGCTTCCATACTAAATTTCTGTTGCCATAATCTTTTAAAATAGAATAGCTGGCTTTGATAAGTAATTACCTAAAAATAGGAGATGAAATTATAGTGTCGCGAAATAAATAACATTAATTTAAAACTTTATAGTTAGCTACAAAACAGTTACGCAGCTAATGGTTCATAGATGGCGCTTTGAACATTGATCGAAAAAAAGTGTTTAAAATTAAAATTGTGTTTTTTCAACAAAAATTCACTGTGAAGTTGTATGTTAATGATACTCATTTGCGACATCACAATCTGATGTCCTATTTTTAGACAGTTACTACATAAATCCAGCTATTATATTTTATAAAATTGTGGTAACAGAAATATAAGTCCTATTTACCACATCCAACACCCTTGTACTCGTACCACCCATTTCTAAAATAAATTATTCTGATTCTACTAATATTATAAATTACAACGTGAGTTTGTTTGCTTATATGCTTGTACTTCCGTAACATCGTGACGGAAGTGACATGATTGTTGTAGTTCCCGTGGAATAATATCTGAAAAAGCTAGTTACAAATATAGATAAAGAGCTTAAGTTAAGTTGTCTGTGTTCTCAGGTACTTGCGTAACCACCTGATCAGCCACACCAAGGAGAAGCGTCACGCGTGCAAGTTCTGTGGCGTGCGCTTCGGCCGCTCCGACCACCGCAAGCGGCACGAGTTCACGGCACACGAGAACCCGCTCAGGAACTGGCTCCGACAGAACGCGACCACCATCAACAGGACCGGACTCAGTCTGGATGCACAAGCGCAGGGGGGATACCCACCACATGGTGAGAGAGGGAATCTCCACGTGAGCACACAGTGACCGGATTGCATTCTTTGAGTTTCCTTAGCTAGGCTCAAGGTAAGCTTTTGGGAATTAGCGTGAAAAGCATGTCGAGGAATATATCAATGTCCAGCAGTTGAATTTTGTGTTTCTTCTGAAGAACATCAACACGGCTGCTAAACGCTTTGCTGGGCCAACATTGGATGTTTTTATTGTTTTAAAAAATATATTTAATAAACTGTTGATTTTATGTGAGGATTTTAGAATGTCAGATTAATGTTTTTGTTGAAAATAATAACAATAAACATTTCGTTGCAAACCAGTCCAATTTTATTTAAAATCCGACGAATAAACAGATCGCCAATGATTTACGTTAAACATCAAAAACACAAAAGCAAAACCTATAAAACTAACCTCAAAACGGATGACATTAAAATAGCTCAATGTTAACTTCGCCGTAGATTGTTTTAGGAATTAAAAGGCACTCACACAGCACTAAGACTTCCAAAAGTCAATTTTAGTAGTTCTGTTCGTTATTGGTTACGATAGAGAAGATACATTAGTGGAGGTGCAGAAATGATTTACGGGTTGGTCTTTTCACACCCCGTGTCTTGCCTCCTTTCACCCCGCGCCTCGCCTCGGCTTTAGTGCATCGGCTAAATTGATCTATAAAGTTATAAGCTACAAAACGATATTCAAGTCATTACGCTATCGCGGAATTAATATACTACTACGTATGTACAGAACGGACGTTGTCCGCCCCTGCCGATCCTCGGTACCTCATCTATAACGCAATTAAGTAACCCGTTCAAGGAACGGTAATATGGCGCACGCGTATTTACTCTGTATACAAACGCCATCTGTTGGATGTATGGGAATATGATTGAAGTGTCTCCGGCCTGCTCTTACGCATCGCGTAGCGAAGTTGCGCATCTCAAATGATTTAATTTTTTTTCTTTAGTTTAAATTTTTTGAAAACCTCTGGTTAAACTTTTTCAGTGACGGGTGACGCTACTATACAACAGAGAAGCAATGTTTTAGTACTGTGACATTGGTTCCTAAAATATCCGCCAGAAAAATTAACCTTGTCCTTTTTCTAATCTTATCCGGTATGAAATATAATATAAAACTAATACAAATGCTATTAATCGCAAGGACATGGCTCGCAGGAGCAGGACTCTCTCTGCGGCTCTTCCTCCGTCTCAGGTTCCTCCTGTATGACGCAGTAGTCCCCGGTGGAAATGCACTCGGCGGCCATGACCGGCAGGTCCCCGGGCGCGTACAACGTGAGCGTGTTCATCACCACCTCCAGCTTGTCGTGCAGGTAGGGGTAGTTCTTCATGAGCGTGTCCACCACGTGCTTGATGCGGTTGTTGAGGAGGCGCGCCATCTCGTACTCGGAGAGGACCTGGTTTTTGGGCTTCGCGACGCGTAGAGATTGACGCTTCACCGCTTGCTGTAGCTCCTTGCCGATACGTTGGCACCGCACCACGCGTTCCAACAGCTGCGAGACATTTTTTCATTAGGATTTCAAACGTACGAGGGTGGGATAAAATCTCAAGTGAGAACACCATTGTGCATTAAAGCATTAAAAACCGGCCAGGTGCGACTCGGACTCGCGCATAAAGGGTGCCTGACCATCGCACTACTCAGTGAGCATTTCAAGTGTCTACTTGTTGCAATTATTTAGATCAAGCAAAAAAGACAAAAAAAACACGATACTAGTAGAGGAACCCCCTTTAATTTTTAATTTATTTTTATTATTTGTTGTTATAGCGTGAAAATTTCAACTGACTACCTATTACGGATCATGAGATACAGCCCGCTAACAAACATACAGACGGACGGACAGCTGTTGTTAATATTAGGTGTTTGTTACTCTTCGGGTAGGGAATTAAGCGCAAGTTGTGTCTCACTCACCCACTGTTTGTCTCGCTCAGCGTCCATGATGTCCCTCAGCATGGTCGCCACCTGCTCCTCCAGCTCGTGGTTCTTGGCGCTCGTTTCTTTCATCTCGTTCACAATACGGGTCCTGTCCTTGTGCAGATCACTCAGATGAGACTTGGCGTCCTCCAGTTCCTGACAACAAAAAACGTAGTCGACTTTAGGGCCTCTTCTTTTTTTTAAGCCAATTGAAAATAGGAAATAATCTCTGTGAAAAAAAAACTTTTTTGACGTTCGTATACCTATCCTTGTTTTAATATATGGGAATCGTGTCCTCATGATATGACTTCTAAATATACGAAGCTTGCATCCACTAAAAACCCCTCGGTGTTTATCCTCAGCATTCCTACCAATGTTCCTCTCGCGGTTAGCCCTGCCCTTCGCTGGTCAACTATGACGTCTCTGCAGCTCCATACTGCAGTGGTACGGGACCACGCCCGTACTACGGCCCCTGTCTTCCAGTGGTCAACGATTTGCACAAACAGGGCAATCAGAGCTCAGTCCCTATCGTTGACCTAGTCTGGCCACCCATAACCTTATACTGCATCTTCAACAAACTGCCAAAATGGAAATGCATCCTTTTGCCAGAGCAGTAGTTTCCGTCAGTTGTTTCATTAACCTACCTTGGTGACCCTGGCCAGATCAGCCTTGGCTAGCCTCAGCTTGTGGTGGTATACGCTCTGCGACGTGCCCTTGCTGCCGTATGCTCGCTCGACGGCAGCGGTGGCGCGGCTCTTCTCCAGCGCAGTTTCTCGCCGGGTTACGTACCACACCAGATCCTCAGACAGCTTCTCTGTCGTGCGGTGCAGCTGGTCACGGCGGACCTAAACACGGGACACGTCATAAACACTATTCCAACTAATTTAATTAAAATATCGATCACGTATAAGAACGGAATGCCTTCACCTAGCTACAGCTAAAGTATGGGGTGCCCTACCAGTCTCAATCACCTGAAGAATATAGCTTAAGAATTTTCAAACGAAGAGTAAATAGGCACCTTCTATGCCAACTCGTAACATCGTAAACCTCATCGTTCCTACAGAAATAATTAAAATTATGCTTTGAAATTTGCATCTCTAAGGGAGTGATTGATTACACGATCACGCATCAATCTGGTCCCTCAGTCTTAACCAAGACGAAAATGATGAAAATATTCATGTTTATCGATAAATGGGTCAGTCAGTAGATGCGAACAGTAAATCAGCTAAAAGATTACATACTACCTTTTTGAATCAGTCTTCTTCCGCGAAACATAATTTGCGACTTTACGCGAGTACGACTTGCCCTTTACCAGTTTTTCCCTTGATTTGTATTTGATTGTATAAATGAAATAAATCCAAGTTTTCTCTAGCCACATTTGGGCAAATGAAAAGAAAATTCAAGAATTGCTCGTTGCAAAGGTTAGTATGAAATGTGCAGATGCTTTGCCACTTACTTTCATTTTGTGTATCTCCTTCTTCATGAGTCCGATCTCCCCGGCAGCAGACTTGGCAGCCTTCATGTTACGCTTCAGTTCCACTGCGAGAATACCCTGAAAACATTAAATATCACTCATCACGAGTACCCATGCCGTGTGGTCTGGATCTTCAGGATAGAATCCAGGCGGCCCATATATGACCGCGTGTTTCATAAAAGACAGGAGGTAAATCAGACAGACATACCTTCCTCTGCCATATTAAAGCTTCTTTCTGATACTTGTCTAGTTCCTGGGTAAGCTCACTCTTCTTCTTTTCAATATTTTCGATGTCTTCTTCCATTTCCATTAGTTTGCTCTCTGCGTCCTGGAAAGAGATTAAATTCAGAAGTTAATATCACAAAAACAGAACAGATTACCAAGTCCAACGGTATATAATGTTTTGATATAAGCACGACGAATTACAGTGTGGTAAGAAGAGCTGAGCTACTCTAACGCCAATGTACAAAACAATGCATCAGAAAGAGACAACATGCAAACATGCACCGTTCTCAGAAATTATTTGAATATTTAGCTTTTGATTTTTTTTACCTGTGAAATGTTAGTCCATCTCTTGTAAAACTTGAAGTCATCTTACACATTTTGCAATATCTAATTTTACCTTAAACGTGTGATAGGCCTTTGAGAATGATATCGGACAGCTAAGCTTGAAATAGCAAATGTTTTGATCTCAAAGTAACTCCCTTATGATAACAAAAAGTGTCTGACCTTGAGGTTGGCGGTGTACTCATGTGTGATGCTCATGTTGGCGTGCTGCAGGGACTGGTTACGCTCGGTGACGTCACGCCGCGCGCGCGCCAGCATCTCTAGCCGCCCGCGCAGCTCGCGCATCGCTCGATCCACCTTCACCCGATCAACGCGCAGCTTCTCCAGGCTGCCCATGTAGTACATTATCTTCTGCTCGCAGATCTGGATCTCTGCGCAGAACAATACTCGTATTTCATTTAAAAGCTAACTATGTAGACCAAATCTCGGGGGCCAGACAAGACAATTTCCGCCAATTCACGCTTCCCAATTTGTCTCTATGATGGATGTATTCGAACGAACGGATGGAACGATGTCTGGTTCAGGAAATCAATTAAAATATTCTGGTAAGTTTAATATGGTTAATTTCAGTTTTATTTATTAAGATTCCTTATCTCAATTAATCTTAATCTCCTGTTGACTAACACGATCACGGCGCCAATCATCCTTATAAGAATATACAATATTTAGCTTTATTACTTAAAATATAATATCATTGTAGTTTGGAGCTTGAAGAGATACAGTTGTGTGACTTAATATTTATAAACTGCTCGTACTGTGAAATTGCATACGAACTAAGTTTATTAAAACAACTCATCATCAATGAAGAAAAAAACTAATAAATATAACATACGTTTGTTAATGAGTCCGATGTCGTAGACGACCTTCTGGTCGTGCTGCGTCAACTTGACCACGTGCGCCTGCAGCCGCAGCCACTCCTGCTGCAGCTCCTCGGTGCGCTCGCGCAGCTTCTTGATCTGCGACTCCAGCTCTTCGACGCGGGCCTGCTGCGGTGACTTACCCTGGAGCGACCGAGCGATAACAACTTAACACATGTCTTTAACAAACAACATTTTATCCCATCCCAGTATTTATCCCATGAGAACTACTCATTCGATCAGTAGCCCGTGTCCTTTATATATCCCTCTACAAATAACTTCTGTTAGGTCATGAATGTATAAGAAACCTAATTTTTTTGTGTGTGAATTTATCCCATGAGCTAATAGTTATTCTGCTATTCGGGGCGGAGAAAAATACAATAAATCAAAGATCATAAAAATCCGTTCAGCCGTTCTGTAGATATAAATGGTGTAAATATATGTAAAAATCAGCCATCAGAATTTAAAGTTGGTCCTATTTTTAGTTACCTTTCTCACCTAATTACCTGTGAATCGGCCGTCTAACTAACTAAGCAGGTATGCTGGCATTCAATGTACATATAAACACTACTTGAGGCCACACATTTTGTCTTTCAGAAAATAAGTTATGTCTGTGGGGCTCTTGGGCTCTTGGGCTCTTGAACCGTAACCAGTTTCAAGATTTGAATATGCATGTGTTCATCTTTGTTTCTTTGCAAATGAGACGAAACTACTAGCAAATTATTAACTTGGTCCAAATCTTGCGTGAAATTCAAATAAATTTAACTGTATAGACATAAAACTCTTTATAAATGAACTGTAATCATACATACCGCATATGTGTCCTTCAATTCGTAATACCTCTTGGACACAATGTCAAACTCCCTCTGCTTCCTCGTCATCAGTACTTGTTGGTGGTTGCACTTCTGTTCCATCATATCTAGCTCCTTCTCCTTAGCGCGAACTTTCTCTAAGTTCTTCTCCAAAATGATCTTATTGTTCTCGTATCGCCCTCGGTGAATTTCTATTTCAAGCATCATCTTTGCGTGTTGGTTCTCCATTTCCATAAGAGATAGTTCCTGAAATATTTGAACACATCTACTACAAATTTAGTCTTCAAAAAGGGATTTAGGGGAGAAGAACCCGTATATATGAAAAACCTAACCTAAAAAAGTAATTTCTAGTTGACCTCATCGTCACTTAACATCAGGTGAGATTTAGGTCAAGCGTATCTATATTCTATATAAACAAGTTAGCGAAAAGTAAATTTAAAAACACCCGACTGCGTAATATACATACAAAAACATATATAAAGAAAAGACTTTTAATGCTGCGCAATTTGGCGTCCGAAATCCGCAATTTTGATTTCGAATAATTTTTAATATAACCTATGATAATCTAGTGATTTAGCCGTTTAGTAGTTATGAGGGAACATAAGAGTCGGGCTCATATACAGGTCTAACACATAACCTCCTTTTGCATTTTGCCGCAGTTTGGAAACAAGTTTTCTATAATTTTGATGATTAAAGGCTGTCAACCGTTGCTACCTAATCTTAAATAATTAAGATAGTCGTTCAAAAATGCCAGAAACGTATACTCTTACCAATTTTCTGGTCATCTCCCTCATATTTTTGATGCCCTTGGCCATTGCGTCGACCGCCTTGTCGTTAAGCAGACAGTCCTGCAGGTTCGCCAGAATCTCGTTCTCCAGCTTCAGCTTCTGTTCGCAGCGACGCTCCCACTCCTTTTCTATCGACGTCAGAATGTTCTGCATGGCTTGGTTCTCCTGTAATTATCGATGCCACATCGAAGTTCACGTCTAAAATATATTTACCGTACATTAGGTCTCCAGCAACTAACAATCAGCTCAAATCAAAGTTACCATTTTAATCATGTTGATATCACGCTCTGTCAATTCTATGGACTCTCGAAGCTCAGCGACTTGAATCTCCAGGCCTTCTCTTTTTGTTTCTTCTAATTCAACTGAAAGGAAAATCAAGTAATCTATCTATTCATAACAGTAACAAGAATAATTAAAATATAGCCACATTGTAGCTTGAATTAAAATACATGTTGGTACGTGGTTAGTTGCTTGGGCTAGGGGCTAAGGATTGTCATTTGAATGAAAGAAGATAGAGGCGATGTGCTGAATCAAAATGTTTGTAAATGTTTGTCCCTTAGCTTGGCTGATGGATTGAGCGTATGCCAGTGTAATTGGTTACGAGTATGCATAGGTTTGTTGCTGGCAGACTGGAATTTTCCCTGGTCGCTATTTGCCTAGGCCTAAACTTGTGGTGGGTTATTTTATATAAAAGTAGAACTTATAGAATGATAAGACTCTTATTTAACCGCCTCAGTAGCCTTACGGCTAAATGTTGGACTAAAAATCCGTAGGTCCTAGGTTCGATTCCCAGTGTGTCCCGAAACTATTTCCTAGCGTTGCTACTACTAAGAGGCTTTGTGAGCTTCATTGAGTGCCCTCTCATTTGACTGTTCTGGCTCATAGTGAACAATTAAGGTTCTGATGTTGCTCACATAGTAGTTTCCATTGAGTATGTTACTATACTCGGAATTTTTCCTTTCGAATATGAAATACTCGTATAACAGCATAGAAACACTTAATCATATTGTACGAACGAACAGTTCTTGGTTGCGGCAGTGGACTCGTATATGATCTTATCCTTGTGCATGGTGAGCTCCTTGCTCTTGGTCATCTCCTCCAGGATCGTCTTCCTGGTCACGTCGAGGTTGTGATGCAGCGTGCGGTAGTTCTCCTGCATCTCGCTGTAACAATATCATCAGCATTATTATGCAACTGCTTGATATATACTTCTCATCAGAAAAATCGAAACACCTTGCAAGTTTAGGTTTGGTAAGGATTATCAGAAAAACGTGTATATTTAGGAATATATGTCAAATGTCGTTTAATAGTGAATAATATGAGTTTTTCAAATCCTAATGTTAATGTTCTAAATTCAAATTAAACTTTCATAGGTTTTTCTGATAAATCCTTCCAAAACATAAACTTGCAAGATGTTTCGATTTTCTGTTGAGAAGTATATTTGCTACTGTTACTTCGCTGATCCGTTGCTGCTAAAGAAAAGACTACCCGACCTACAAACACTTTCGCATTATTAATAAACTAGCTTTTCCACGCGAGCTGCTAGATTGGGATAAAACGAAGCCTATGCCCTACGTCCGTGAGTGTGTACGACAGCATAAAGTCCAACTAATGTCTTCTAGAAGTATGTATGTTATTTGGACATGAGGGTGCACCCCTCATGTCCAAATAACATACATACTTCTGTCCGTGTGTCCTGCATGTCACTGCGACCTTTGAGACCTATTGAGACAGTCCCCTATGGATTAAATCATCTCCAAAGGCCAATCTCGGTCATGAACCGTACGATTGGCCTGGTTTTGGAGGTCCTGATGCTATCCGTTGTAGCAGTGTGGCCTCCGAGGTGTCTGTTTCTACTGTGATGAAGAGCATCACAGTGGCAGAGGATATGGCGTCTCTTCATGCTCATTTCAAAATCTGCAAGCTCTATTGTCGCTCAGGCCCATGTAGCAGTAGCAGCAGCAGTAGTATGTATGTACTCGTATATTTATTTACCTGTAGTCCTCGCGCACGCTGTTGAACACGTTGTCCCGTTGTTTGATGTTGACGATGACAGAGTTCCAGAGACTCATTAGTCTGCGCTGATCCAACTCCAGGTCTTCCAGCTCCGTCTGGTAGCCCGTCACCTGTTCGGCCATGAGAGAGTGGTACAGAGTTTCTCATCAGCTGCATAAGTCGGCTCATGTTCATCATGAACATAATAGAATGCCAAACTACTTCTAATATGGACGTCAGCAACGCTTTGGTAGCAATTTCTACTGCTGTTGCAGATTTTTGTTGAGTATATAGTTGACGTAGAATTCTAGACAGAAAATCTATGTATTCAAATCTTTCTTACGCTTTACCAAGCGTAGTTATTAATGTTATTATGGCATATAACCTGATGTAAAATCCATCGCGGCAATTAATGAGGGTAGAGTGAACATGGTGATGATTTGTAAATGATGGGTTGTAGAGAACATCAGGTTTTTGATCTTTCTCAAGGGTCCATGACTACAAAAACAAAAAGGTTAAGGAACCTTGATCTAGTGTATGTGACAAATACTCTGGCTTTGTAGCACTTCCGACATATACGTGTATATTTAAGTAATTAATAATAGCCATACATACGCATAAAATTGAACTCACCCTGTCGGTGGTTTTACCCAACTCTTTGTTCTTTATTTCTAATTGCTGCTTGTAAAGCTCCATCTTGGATTCCAGCTTCCACACCTCGTTGTTCAGGCTGAAGATTATCATATCCTGTAGATAGAATAAGACAATAAGTTCCTGATACACGGTCTCGTCGAAAACACGTGGTAAACAACAACTGTTAGAAAATTTACTACATCTGTAATCAGAACGCTTTGATGTAAAAGACGCAAGGTCTGGACCTATATTACACATATATGTCTAGTTGTCTACCTATACGAGTATATTATGCATTATACATTTTAAAATGCGTTTGACAAAGAGTTTCGAATTTTATTCCGTGCAGAGGGACATTGAGGACCATCAAAAATTGAAACATATGTAAATTCTGCTCTTGTCCCAAAGTAGACTCAGATGATAATGAGTCGTCTAATAGAACTGGATACAACTTGCTCACCAAATCTCGCTTCTCCTTAGCCAGCACTCGTTTCTCAGCCCTCATCTTGCTGGACATGCGCTGGCTGACTGTCAGGTCAGACTCTGTCTCCTCGCGCCACTTCTCCAGCTGACGCACGAGGGAGGTCAGGGCCTCCACTTCCTCGATAGCCTCGCGGTCTGAAAACATTCACTTGACATGTTGTTTCAACATTATTTCATTTTGTCTTCTTATCACCGGATGATGTATACCGATTAGGAGGATTTGGTTGGAAAAGTGCTTACCTAGAAGCTTCAATAGTGATATTAACAATAGTTTGGCGCCAGACTTAGGTGACATGGTTACGGCACAATACCAAATTCAGTTCTTTAGTGAGTATTCCCTCGAAATAGGTTTCACGGTAGGTGTTAGCATACTTCATATGCTCGGAACAAAAGTGACCGAGATAGCTCACTGTATTAGCAAGCTGAAGTGGCAGTGGGCTGGTCATATTTGCCGAATATTACGTCCCCAGGCTTGGTGGAAAGACGACTTTCCTAGGGTAGTCGGATGTTGGATGCAGAGAGCAGAGGACCGAATAGAGTGACACAGTCTTGTAGACACTGACCTATGTCCAGCAGTGGACTGCTGATAAGGATGTATATTGTGTATGATGATGATGAAGCTAGATATAATGTAGTGTCAAACGAACATTCGACATAATCTCGAACGTAGAATTGCTAGCATTACCCGAGACGACATCTTGTTCGTGCTGCTCCTTGGCCTTCTTATACTTCTCGTTCCATTCCTTGGCAGCGTTCTCTGCGTCGATCCGCTCCTGTCGCATCTTCAAGATAGCGCCCTCGTACTCTTCTATCATAGACTGCAATATTACACTAAATAAATATATGTATAAAAATATAGCTGTAATTCTTTTTTATCCTATTTTGGAAGCTCTCGAAAGACAAGTATTTAAAAATATGGGAATATACACAAACAATGACTTAGGTAAAAGAAAGAGTAACATATTTTCGAGTTCTTAGGTTTTATAAACCTTGGAGAATACATAAATACAGCAAACATATAATAAATGAATACGATTTAAAAATAAATACCTCGAACATCATCAATATCATATCAAATATATCATTAAAACACATTTAAAGTCGTTCTCACCCGCTGTGCGTTAGTTTCATGATCACCCTTGTATATTTCCTCTAGCTCTGCGTCATAGCTCTTTTTGCTGGTCTGAAGGCTTTCACGCTGCAATAATCAAAGTCGATTACACTAAAGACATCAGCCTATCTTACGCATGGTGCATTTCAGACAATGTCCATTCGGTGACATAAATTACTGGTTCCGTCCACAAATTGGTGCCTTTTACGCTCCAAGAAACATATGATTGTTTGAACAAAATTCATTTAGTTTTTTTTAAAATCCTCTTCGTACAAATATGCAGATGACAAGTTAACGCGTTCAAAAAGAACTAGAAACCGACTGCAACTGCCCTAAAAGGCTACTTTTTAAGGGAAATTTAAGACTTATATGGTTTTCTGTTACAAGCAATTGTCAGAACTCAACCAAATTGAAATGCGATCACACAGGAAGCACCAGCTTTCAAATAAATAAAAAAGAATGATCCAAATGATACGCCCACTGGGAATTGAACCCGGGACCCCTGGGATTGTGAGATCGGCAACCAAGGAGGCGGTGAACATTCACCAGGTCATCGATTTCTTTGAGGGCGATCTCATTCTCCTTCTCCAGGAACCTGGTGAGCGTATCCTGGAACTTCTGCATCAGCGGGTGGCTGGCTTCGAGGACCGCCGGCATCGGGCCCGTCGGACGGTTCTTGCGCCATCTGTACCAATCACAGTCATCTTACAGGAAACCTGAAGTTTCCTACCCACCATAGTTTCCGACGCGCTCAATGAGAAACCTTAGTTATATGTAATGATAAACCGATAAACCACATATAAATATGTTTCCATCATGCTGATGATGGAAACATATTTATATATTCCATCAACCTAGGAAACGTCCACTCTGATGAATAGAAGTGTGTGAGCAGGAGCTTTTTACGTCAAATGATGACGTCAACATGAATGGACATTCAAATAACATTCACACAGCAGATCGGCAGATATCTACCTGTACACTTAAAAAAATCTCAAAATCTTGCCCAAAGCGTTTCGCATTCACCTTTATCATGCATACAGCTAAAGTATGGAACGCCCTACCAGTTTCCGTGTTCCCTGAAGTATATAACATGGGAGTCTTTAAGCGAAGAGCAAACAGGTATCTTCTTAACATCAGGTAAAATTGTAGATAAGCGTTGGACTATCCTCATTTATCCTATGTAAAGTAACTCTAGCAGAAATTATTTTAATAAAGTGCATATCTCTCACTCTTCAAGAGCCTCCCTGCCGGATTTCACGCAGCGGCACATGTCGTTGAAACAGAAGCAGCAGAAGTTGTCGTTGGGCGGCGTCGGAGACGCCGGGGGCTCGTCGCACTCGCATGACGATGATGGCTACAACAAAATGGGGTCAAGGGTTATATGGCTCAAAGAGACAGATCGCGATTTCCACCTCTTGACAGTTTGGCGGACATGGACGCAAGGTTATACTCGTATGACAGGATTCGCGTTTTGCGCGAGGAGGTGTCGCCCCGAGGGAGGCGAAGTGCTGAGGAGCTCTACAGCAGTAGCAAAAGATTAATGAGTCGCAAAGCTTGCGCCAACGGGTCGTCTTCGTCATCCTAACAAACTTCTAGGCTCGGCTGGATAGAGAAGACCGCGTTACTTACCAACTGACTCAGGTGCTCACCGGAGACGGTTGCTTTTGCGAGTACCAGAATGGATGCGCAAGCGGATGATGGAAAGTCCTGGCTGCGGAACATTCGAGGAGTGGACGGGAATCGCGAGTGCCGACGAACTTTTTAGCCTCGCGTCAGACAAGAAAAAGTACAGCTAGTTGACAGTCAACCTTCACTAGTTAGAGAGGAACCATAAGAAGAATGGATGCATTACCTACAGATCTTGTCCCGAAGTCTAAGTGATAAAATACAAAAATATAGAACAGAAAAATAGAAACTACGAATACTCCAGAAATTTATGGATTTATTTGCATCGTAACAGTCCTTTAACAGTACCTTTGCAAGAACTGTTGTGGTTTATTCAAAATTTTACCCATACTATAACTGAAGGAAATATTGCTTTGCTTGTTGTTGTTTTGAAATACACAATTTAATCGAAATCTAATCGGGACATTATACGGGTTCTGATAAAGAATTAAAGATCGTTAAGATGCAGACTGACTAGTAGTCAGTGGTATGAATACTAACTAATATGATTTGTTCTTCGTGTAACGAACACCTCTCCTGATAAATTGTGGTGCCGTTATGGTCCTGGGTGCAGCAGCAGTCTGTCACCAGGGGAGGCAACGCCGGGAGGGGCCTAGTGCACGCACAGGAAACCTCGCTTGATTTATCTCCAGATTTGAAGTTCTCATCCATTATTACGAAAATAACATCTACTTAAAATTAAACACATACAAATAGCTAAAACTAAATACCTCTAAATAATAAGTTAATTTGATGTTTGAACTGTTATCAAACGGTGGGATCAATACTATATAGGTTGCTTAGCAACCGTTCTTTTTTTGCTATGAAAGAAGAAGAATAGACAAATGAATTTCTATGAGCAATAATATAATACAAAGAGATTTAAATCATTGTTTTATAGAAGTAGGTCGAAGCTTACCACATAAAGCTGTACCCGTCGTTCTTATAACGAATGTCTTTTGTTGAAAGGAGACAGGAGGCCTTTTGTTTGTTTTCTCTCATCGTGCTAAAGGAGACAACTGTTTTAACCGCCTCCGTCCGTGGTTGCACACTTGGACTAAACTCAGAAGATTCCGGGTTCGAATCCCAGTAGGAGTACCTGTCGGTTCATGGTTTGGCTACAACCATGTTACATATATCTGCCGCCAAACAGCAGTGTTAATAGCAATTTTGTTTTCTATTATGAACGGCAGCAGAGCCAACGCCTCGTTAGCTTGAGGATGCTTGAAGCTTCTGTGAGATGAAGGCCAAGGGCAAACCCATCATATATAAATAAATAAAATCTAAAATAAATAGAACGACGCACTATTATTTGTTCGTACTAAATTTACATGGCACGCAGTTGATGATAGGTTACTAATGTATACCACTACCATTCGTGGCGATGAGAGAACCTTTAAATTTCCTATCTATACTGAAAGACTTTAGTAAAGGGTTTTAGCACAATCTCCACGATTGCTAAACGGGTGGGTGATCGCAGTATTCGAGGCTGCTACCTCTTCCGTCGCTATGAGTTTTCCCTAAGTCGCCTCCTACGACACCCATGGTAAAAGGTGGAATGGTTACATTCTACGTAAACATCCCGGGAAACGTCTACCGGGCCGTCCCCCTACTAGATGGGCAGAAGTCGCTGGGTGTGTCTCGGGACCGGTCGATGTGGCGTACCTTGTTTGGTTTACGTTTACGTTTCCTTGTTGATTGATTAATGAAAGACTGCCGGTAGGAGGGATTATCATTACGTATATACACTCGAGTACAAAAATATGTATCCACTTTTGTATCATGTTACATTCACGATTTATTTTTCGGGAAACGTCAATTGAAGGTAAACGTGACGTGGTTCAGAAGTGGATACATATTTTTCTACTCGAGTGTACCCTGTTGCTCTCCCCTTCAAAGACCTCTATGGCAAGACATTGGTGTTATTTCATCTGGAGATCTGAAGGGTATATCCTCACCTTTGTAAAGGTTTCATTCTTGAATAAGGGGCACTTGTCCACGTGTATGACTAGTCCCAGCTCATCCCTCGGACACGTGCAGTCCGGCACCAGGGACGGGGGTTCCTCATCGCCACTGGAGCACGCGCATTCGTCAGGGGGCTCCCCGTCCTCCCAGGAACACTTGCAGTCAGGAGACACAGCACTCTCATCATCTTCGTGTCCTGGATGATGATGGTCCATTGTCCTAGTTAGATCCTAGGTTTAAAAAAGTGACCGTAATTTAGTCTGTATGGAATTTGTTTTTAAACGTAGTCAGTTGCTAGGCAACTCCACTGAGCAAGTAATAACTAAGCAACTCCTTTTTTATGGCAAATCAATATTTTCTATCTACATGCAAAAAGAAAAGAGACGGTTTATAACTCAGATGATACTATGATAACCATAGATTAATGATATGCTATAGATAAAATCTGATCCATACTATTAAGAAAGTTTGTTTGTTTGTTCTTATTTCCCTTTGTTACGAAAGTTCAGAATAGCCTGAAAATAAGGATATAGGGTACATTTTATCCTGATCGAGCAAGTGGTTCTCATGGGATATTCTTCGAAGTCCACGCGGAACAAATTCGCGGGATAAATCCAGTTTGATATATACCTGCTTCTGTAAGTATATCCTATTATATTAATTAATGAACAATTAAGACTGTAGCATTATTATCATAATAACTTGTTTTGTGCACTGGAGTACAAAAACATGTATCCAATTTTGAACCATGTCACCATGTCACATTCATTAATTATCATTTCGTTCAACATTCTTACATAGGAACAAGCGTGGATGTGACATGGTTCAAAAGTGGATACATATTTTTCTACTCGAGTGTACCATACTTCGTTATGGCTTGGTTATTATTACACAATCTGTAAAAACCAAGCGAAAAAAAGATGAAATTCAGGTAAAATGTCGTTTTTCACGCCGTGAAAGCTTTGTCTGTTGATGTTCTAAATCTATGTAGAAAACCCATTTCGACTCTTTGGGCATTCTTTGCTGTGGACACTTTTAAATCGTTGCCATAGCAACGGCTATGTAAACATAACTATTTTATTAGAAAATCTTTTAAAACTCGGAATTTCCGCTACATTGTTATCTTGTTCGACTGTTCGTCTCGTATTTGATTTAAAATGGTAAGTTTCTATTCTATAATATTATTGAGTTCATTAATTACTCAGCTGAAGAAATACATGTGCAAAATTATCACACTATTATCTTTCATAATATTAACGTAACATGCTTTAAAATAATTCTTTCCTCAACCTAACTTTTATACTTAATTACTAGATCCGGTAAACGTTTAGTTCATCTAAAAACTATCGGCATTGTAAAATAAATAAAATAAGTCTAGCATATTCAGCCAGCGACATGCCAATGCTTGACATATGCTGCCACGAAGGCCCACTGACCTCGGTCCTCTGCCCTCCTAACTTTCTCAGCCGACGGCATGCAGCACTTTTTCCACCTGGCCGGACGTACAAGGACAGAAATTTAAAAATTAAAATTGCTCACTCGAATTATTGTTATACATCGACCATCGTATTAGAGCGTACCATGGGTAGACCTATATTCAGCACGATATCGTATTACCATGTATCACGTAAGAATTCTGACATCGATAATTCCAGTTATTGATGATGATGATTGTGATCAGATCCTCTCGCGGTCCAAGCCCGCAACAGACAGTCGGGTGAGCACCGGGAGCAGCTCTGCAAAGAAACATTTTCCTGAGTTTGAGGACTTCATCGTCAAAAGGGATTATATTGGTGCTCTTACGTTACTTGAGGTAATATCTCGTTTTATGCAGTTTACAGGTTTAGTGTTAATATTGGGCAAGCGTTATTCTTTCAACGCGGTTCAATAACGACATATTGAATGACTAGCTTTTGTCCGCGACTTCATTCGCGTGGTCTTCAGAAATAATCCCACGGGAACAACTTCCCAGCTCTTCAACTATCTCTATAAAAAAATTCAAGTCATTATGACTCTCCGTTACGACGTAAAAGGAAGTACAAGTAAAGTCGCTTTCACATTTATAATACTAAAGTAAGGATTGATATAGAATATAGGATTATTTTTGTTTTCAGTTCCTTAAGCATGAGGGGAACACGGAGATCTGGGTGGAGGTGTGGAGGGCGTGGTGCTGGTTCCACCTCGGGGAGTATCGGAAGGCCCTGGACGCTTACCTCGACGTCAAACGACTGGATAAGGTCGACGACAGAGTAGCGGACAATCTACCCATTGACATCGCTGTTTGCTATTTCTATCTGGGTAAGACGACTTCCGTTTTCAAATCACACTATTTTAAGTTTTTCATTCAAAATGGTCTCATACTTTCCTTCAATATTTCCTCGCGGCGACAGAAGGATCGCGGAATGCCTTTATTTGTTCAGATATACCTATATGATTGCTGGGACACCTAAATATTCATGATAATGATATGTTAATACTACCGATAATAATATCAGATAATGTTTATAATATAATTTGAATATTTTATGAGAACAATTGATATTTCATATTCCAGGAATGTACAAAGAATCCCAAGAGACTATAGAACAAGCACCTAGGTGTGCAGAAAAGGTAATAATAAAAACATTCTAATTTACGTAGACTTTCAAGATGCTTTCATCGGCTATAACACCCTGCACCTTTATAGCGTGGTGCAAACGGCGGTTTAAAAAAAATACGCTAGTTTGCGTCAACGTCGACAATATCAAGTCACCCTAAGTTTCTATTGTCCAGATAAGATTGCAATTCCACTTATCACACAAGCTGAACGACGAGGATGGCTTGATGCGAGCTCATGCAGCTCTGCGAGACGTGCCCGAAGACCAGCTGTGTCTCGCTTCAGTACATTACCTTAGAGCACATTACCAGGAGGCCATCGATGTTTATAAGAAGCTGCTGTTGGAGAGACGGTAGGCTTTCAACTAGTCATCTATTCTGTCTAGAGAACGAGTCATTAAAAAATACATAATGTTACAGATATAAAAGATACGAGAGCGAAGACTTGAGTTGGGTTAAAGTTTTGCCCCATTCCGTAGGGTAAATAAGAGTAACGTGTATTTTACTTATATTCTTCTGTTACGTAACAACATTTTTTTATTTTGTAGATAACTTCATTATCTCTTATTAAATTTGTGACGCTTTCGCCGATGCCTCCAGTCTTAACCCTTTTCCACTTCAACAGCACATACATGGCTCTCAATGTCTACGTAGCCCTGTGCTACTACAAGTTGGACTACTATGATGTGTCTCAGGAGGTCCTTGGGGTATATCTCACGCACCATCCGACCTCAACCGTAGCTGGGAACTTGAAAGCTTGTAACCTATTCAGGTAATTTATACGTTGATCAGCCAAAATCTCAACAGAGTAACTAAAAGGTCCGTACAGATCAAACAAGTTTTGTTTCAGACTTTACAATGGAAAAACTGCAGAGAGCGAACTAAAGCAAATCTCTTCGGACCAACACACGTTTGGTCAAGACCTGGTGAAACACAATCTTGTGGTGTTCAGGAATGGGGAAGGAGCTCTGAAGGTTACTATATCGACGATGACGAGTGTCAGCTGATTTGGTCATAAAGAAAGTGGAGGGCCAATCATAGGTTATAATTCATTCCAGACTTTGCCTGAGCTAGTGGATGTTGTGCCGGAAGCTCGCCTGAACCTGGCTGGGTACCGGCTTCGTAACCGTGAACCGTTGGAGGCTCGAGCTCTCATGGAGCCGGTGCAGCCCACATCACCGCTCCACTACATCCTGAGAGCCGTTGTCGCTGTGCGGCTCTACAATGAGACCGGAGACGTTAGTACTTTTTGAAAGGACCTTTCAACTTTTGATGTTTAGTTTACCTGCACTCTTTGCTTTGTCTCTGGCTTGGAAATAAACACATACATCCTCACCCCTTTGGATGGTTATATACTGAATTGATTGCTGCTGTTTTTTTAAATAAATAATACGGTTTCTTAACTTTTGTTTTGTTACATGTAATGTAAATAATATTTATTTATTTCTTGTCTTCTTTTCTTATATTTTTCACTTGTCTCGTGTAAATAATTACTTGATACAAAGTTATCTGTTGTTTCGTAGGAGGAGCAAATGAAACTTGCCCAGCAGAGCTTCCACCTCGTCGGCAGCTCTGCGTCGGAGTGCGACACGATCCCCGGCCGCCAGTGCATGGCCTCGTCATACTTCCTCGCCGGGCAGTTCGAAGAGGTCCTCGTCTACCTCAACTCCATCAAAAGCTTCTTCGTCAACGATGATACCTTCAGCTTTAATTACGCTCAGGTATGCTGTACCAATGGTGTTGGACTAAGCAGCCCTGCTTTCTTTGTCATTTCTTGATTTAAATATTTTACATCACACACTCAGCTTTTATTTCACCGAGTGAGAAGCATTCTCACTTAGAATCCTCAAGCTAAAGTAAACGGCGGAAATATCTGTAAATTTCAGCACATTCTTTGATGTGAATATCAATGATAGGTTTACAATGGCTACATAAGAGCTACAAAATACTCTAAAATTTGTATGACCAATGATTCACCCGATGGTACCATGGTACCATGGTACCATCCGATTGGTGAACTTTCAGTCATATAAATAAATAAATAAGAAAGAAAGAAAGAAAGAAAAATTATCATCTTCACAAGTTTTACATATAACTCCGACCTCAACAAATAGCCCTTTACAATCCAAAACAGAAAAGCGCAATGAAAATAAAAGGAATAATTGAATTGACATCTCGTATCACAGGCGAAGGTTGCGACGGGTTTCTACCGCGAGGCGGAGGAGAGTCTGCTGGCCATCCATGACGAGACCTTGCGCAGCAGCTACACGTACCTGGCGTGCCTGTGTCGATGCCACGTCATGAACAAGGACGCGCATCTCGCGTGGGACGTGTGCGTCAAGGTACAATATCGTGCGCAGCAAACTATAAAATGTTCCTTCACATTATTTATTTTTTCAATTTAGCTGCAAGTGTAATTCTATTTGAATTCTCATTTCAGTCGGCCGGCACTCCTGAAAGCTTCGCATTGCTCCAACTCGTAGCCAACGATAGCTATCGCATGGGGCAGTTCTTGGTTGCCGCTAAAGCTTTCCATATGCTAGACAGGTAATCGGCCGTATAGAAATATATGCCAAATAAAGACAAGCATGGACGAAGTCGGCCTTTCCTTTTTTTGTATCGAAGGGGAAGAGCCGGGCTATGTGGGATACTCACTCCATTAAACCCCTCAGGTGTCATAGAGAGCTGGGTCCTCCCAGAAAACGCCCCAGTGCGCCCCTCGCGCCATGCATGTCTCACTTCTTGGGCTGATGTGCCAGCCCCTGCATGCCAACTACGAACAGTGGCACTGTGATACTGTGCGAGTCTTGTTCGGTTAAAATCATATCGGGAAAATATAGGTCTGGTGGACACGGTGATGTGAAAAGTACATACCGAGGTTTCTAAAAACACCAATAATATTCATAGGTTGTCTACGCAAATTATAGACAAATGATCAATGTGGTGGACCTTTGTTTTGTATTTTAATAAAAGTGGTTGCTTTGTTTGTCCACAAGAATGTACGGTTTTCAGACTGGACGGGGGTCCCGAGATGTGGGAGGGTCTGCGGGGCGCGGTGTGCGGATGTGCGCAGGCGGCGGCGGCCGGTCGTCCCGGGGCCGCGGGGGACCTGCGCGACGCGCTCGCCCTGCTCAAGGGCGCACGCTCCAACCCGCGCGCTGACAACATCGTGCGACCCATCGCGCGCTGGGCACACCAGAACCGCATCCCGGTCTGATGGACGGACGACAGACGTTCCTATATGATGTAAATGATTTAACAGCTCATTTAAACTTGTATAAAAACAAAATGTTGGGATTGTAACAGTCTCTTATTCTTACTTATAAACTGTTATATTAATATTTTTATATAAAAGAGATAAACGCTTGACCACCGATGTAACGCGAGGGTCTAGAAGGTGCATATTTACTCTTCGTTTGACGATTCCCAAGTTCAACACAGAATCGGTAGTGTATTCCATATTTTATCTGTACACATGATTAATGTAAAAGCGAAAAAGCTTGTTGCGAGCTGTAGGGATATCCACAGAATACGAGCGGAGGTCTGACGTTGGTCAGGACAATGATCGTAAGTTAAGCGTGGCGACACACCGGTCTTTGCTGTTCTGATCTACCTAGAATGACCTTGACCGAGCTTTCTTGATTTCCACACCTGCAGGCGTACTGATTCAAATCCCAATCTCTCAGATATATATGGAGTGCATGTAACCCGCGCCTCTCTCCGACCGGCCAGCACGTTCTCCGGGGATGCTGGCCGCTTGCTTGCTTGACGGTGCGGGTAGACAGGTGTGTCTCGATCGGTACATTTTGTATGGCACTGTAGCCTTCCGGAGTCCGGATAGATCAGAACAGCAAAGACAGGTGTGTCCCAACGCTAGCTTTCGACATCGGTATTCGTCATCCGTTCGATGTACGGGAATAACTACCGACATCACGGCATTTGTATGCAATATCCGGGGTGTGCCCCAACTATATGGCCCGCTGAGTGGACCACGTTGACTCTTGTATTCCCTACCCTGTGGTAGACTCTATAGATTAAAAGTTAGGTTAGGTCAGGTTGTTTTTTTTCTATTAGGGAGGTATTTTTAATGTAGTGTAAGATGCAATAAAAGCTGAATTCCTCAAATGCTATCTTTATTTATGAAGACGACAAGATAACGTGACACTCTCGTTATTTGAGTCATGTCTGCTATTGAATTTTTTTAAATTGTGACAAGAAGTGGCAATGGGCAGGACTCATTGCTCGAAGAACGGATCACAGATGGGTAGTAAAAGTTCTTGAGTGGTGACCACGAGCCGGGAAACGTGTACCGGGCTGTTCCCCTGCTAGATGGACCGACGACCAGTTAAATTCGCGGGGATTCGCTGGATGCAAGTAGCTCGGGACCGGTCAATGTGACTTTCCATGGAGAAGGCCTATGTCCAGCAGTGGACGCTTCCCGGCTGATGATACTACGCCTTCATTAATTACTAGTTTAAATCTGTAAATAAATCTGTGTAGATTCCAGAAATTATTTCGCACTTTACTATAAAAATTATTAGATGTATTAACCCGGAACTTAATATCTGTGTTCTAAAGTCCGTTTATTCTTTTGCAAGTCAGACTTTGATATTTCAATCATCTCGGGTTCTTTAGTGATCTTAAGCCTATCTATCGCATATCTCTCTCGTTGGAGCAATGGGCCAAGGCGATCACTGGATAAGTGGACAGGTCTAGACCGGCCGACAGAAATGTTACCCAATCATGTAAAAACTAGTGCCCATTCAATACCAACCAGTTTTTACTACGAACCATGTGCGAATATAGGATCAAAGTTAACATAACGACTTGATCTTAGTTTGTAAGATCTAATTGGGGTCTGTGAATGGTTTGTTTTCTTCTAATAAGAGAGATAGATAGAACGGTATAGCGTGAGGTGCGTAGCTTGTGAATTAAAATAATCATCTTCCTTTGCTTGTGCGATGTTAAAATACTGTTCCAGCAGTAATAGATGACAATTTCTTCATCCGAAAATAAATAACATTCAGCTGGGTGGATAAAATCCCTGCTTATCAAAATTGCCCGTGGACCCAAGGAAAATTCAATATCTAGCGCAGTGAGACTACGGGAAAGAAAAATCATGTTTGGGTGTAGTGGGTCCACAGGTAATTTAAATTATCAGGTTCCCCTGTAGTGCAGTAGAACTACGGGACATCAAAATTACCATCATAGGTCCACGGGTAGAAGCTCGATTCAGCTAGCGTTGGTGCCATTTTTGTAGACTTTTCAGGACACATTTTTAAGTTCAAACTTATGTTTGTATGTATTAGGTGAATAGGTGGTTATGATATTCAGAAACAATTGTCCGTAGCTATATTTTTACGGGAACCAGGTAACATTTCCACAGTATTTTATATCATAGTTTCCTTGGATAACGCTATAAATGTATGCACTAGGTTGTGCAAGATGCGCAGGTGATATTTATTAAGTGTACAAAAACTAGTCACTTAATCCCTAAAAGAGACATTGATCCATTCATGCGTCACTTAAAAATGTCGTCCATATAAAATGGTGTTGGACTCGTTGACACGCGAACGAGCTTTATTCGTTCCTTAAACTGTTCTTTAATAAATGTTTGTCAGTATTTAAGGATACGCCAACTATTAGCAAGTGCATAAATTACGCAAAATATTGATGTGGTGCGGTGAATTTCTGAGCCATGTTTTTCTTTGGAACATCTTCATGTGAATCATTTTGATTACAATTCGTTCGTAATTGCTCAAATGATTATAGCTAGGAAATTGAAAAAAATCTTGCGCTGACCCTGTCCAATTTAAATTGACAATTATTTATGAGCAAAGAAACAATAGTGCGGCATGTTTATGATGTGTTCAGTCGATAGTTTCATCAAATTTGATTTTTTTGTTATTATTGTTCAAATGAACTAGCACTTATGTGCCCAAATTTTTTTAGGTGATATTCTTGAAAATAACTCGGTTAATATACAAATTTGAATAAGTACCAAAATAACTTGCGGTGTGTTCTTGTAGTACATTGTCTGCCATTTTTTCTGCGTGTCCTTCAGATATTATCCGATAAGCTCCCTTCATATCAAATTTTATCACGATTTGTTGTGCCAGAAAGTCGCTAATTGTTAACAAACACTTTCGCGTTTATTATATTTGTATAAGAGTTCAAAAATTTCCACACGCGGGCGACTTTTTTGATCATGACAAAAGTGGCTTACCTCTAGCCAAAGTACTATTTGTGAGACAGATAGAACGAGTGAAACAAAAAGAACCTTCAGTGCAAAAATTGCGTTTATTTTAATAAAACTAGAAATACGTATTTACACAATAGAACACGTCGTGCCCGCCGGCAACAGTCAAAGCGGTACGATTGAACAACGAGTCAGTCCTGGGGACAACCTTAGTCATCGGTGGCAGTATCGCTGATCGAGACCCCCACCCCTGGGCTCTCGTCTCACAGGGGAAGACCCCCCTAACTTCTAAACTGGCAACTATCATCCATTTAACAACTTCCAATCAGAAACCTACTCGTAACAACTAAAATATAAACTTTTCGTTACTCGACTCCTTTTAAAAACTCGCAAAAAAACCGCGTTCCATTAATTTTGACTTTGGCCAAATGGTCCATAACATTCGCTTGTATGCCTACTTTCGCTTTTCTTTCAGGCGAAATAATACATTATTTTATAAGCTTTCAAAGTCAAACAACTTTAGCTCCATGTTAAATATTAACACAGAGAATCCTAAGTCGTAACGAAGAAACGATATTAGAACGACCGAAACAAGACATACTCGTTTGTATAGGCAACCCAAGGCAACCTAAAGCAGCAACTAGCTAGACATCTAACTACGCAATGACCAGAGTGACTTTAAAACTACGGAATACCTAATACTTTCATTAAATCAGCAGTTTTAAGCTTAAGCGCTTTTCGCAAACCAAACAATCCTCAATTCTCTTAAATCATTCTAAAACTATGCTTTCTTAATTCTGTTTACCATAGGCGTCGTCCTAAAAGCCCAGCCATCTCACGACTAACGTACGAACGCACGATCAGACGAACTGATTGATTACGAATATCCTAACGGTCGTGCGATAAATTTGCATTTGTTAGGAATTTCAGATGGCACGATTTAATCACATCGTTTCGTCGTGCGATCGTTAGTCATATAGGACGACGCATTATCCCTCGATCAGCAATACTGCGCGTGGTCAAGTGGGGTTCGGTGTTTGGTTAGCCCCATGGGTGGCCTAGGGCGGGGAGTGTGAGCTTGGCAACAGGCGCGGCGACGGCCACGGGCGCTGGAGCCAACACTTTGGCTATTGGTGCCACCTGGTGGGGAAAACGTATTTTGTTAAATTGAAGGCTTTGGCCATGGCCATCTCTTTTGAACATAAACATTAATACGATACCCTTCTTCAAGTTTAGTTCAGTCATATAAGGTTTATTATGCACAAAGAACAGGCCCCCGGCTTGTTTCGACATTACCATAATCTTCATTTTGTTGTTGTTTTGAAATCAAAAATCATGATGTTATTTTTGTGGCTCCCAAGTACATTATGGGTCGCATCTACACCCGATATAGGATATTCAACTTATTTTCCTAGGGGTTTATATGCATGAATGGGGCTTAGTATTATGGTACAGCCGGAATTATAAACACTACTTGCTTTCTAGCCTGAAACAAGACGTTGGTTTGACCATGTTTGCGTCAGCGCAGCGCGAAAAAACCGACAATTGATCGCTATGAATAATAATATGTTTCATAGATTAACCTATGAGTGCAGAGGTCAGTATGGTAGCAGAGACCAGTACAGTACTCGCACACTAAGTTTGCCCCTCTGAAGTTAGCTCTTAACAATTTCAAACATGTACAGACGGTATATGTGTGTATTATTTTCGATAATAACTATCCCTAGATAACATAAAACACATTTCTTTCCACACGCTAACTTGCCTTACTAACTCATACGTTATTAATTGATACTTCGCGGTCTTTTGTGAATAACTTCAGAGGGGCAAACTTATTCTGCGAGTATGTACTATATATGATAGTAGAGCTATACTGACCGCATGAGCGCCGCCGGTCCTCTCTACGACAGCGTTGAACCCGTGAACATTGTCGGCGGTGTACGTGACCCGTCGCACGTGACCGTCCGGCTCCACCAGGCTGTACCGGCCCTGGACCACGCCGTTCTGCAGGGTCTCCGAGGCGTCCTTCTGGTCTCCCGTGGCGGGATCCGCTACCCCGTATGAGAACGAGTACGCGGGGTTAGGGTCTACTGGCTCTGCTCGCACGATCTGATACAGGAGAGGTGGATTAGATATTTATATGGTGCTGGGTTTATGATGCTTTATTACCACAGCATTGCCTATCCGCGATACCTCATTTCCCCCGCAAAATACTGGCGCAGAAAGTGACCATTATGTATGGCGCGCGCGCGGACTATTCACACACGCGCGTGTATCATTCCCATTTAAAAACAAAATTGCAGAATATATCCTAGACAATAAAAGAATAAAGGCTTTTTGCTTTTAAAATGATATAGATATTCAGCGTTTTTAAAAGCTTTTTCCTGTTAATATTGACATTAACTTGTACCCGACTGTATTTCAGACGTTTCGCTTAGCAAACTTCGCAGGTGAACTTACAAGGAGGAACTATTAATTATAACAAAATTTTTAGAAAATTTTGCAACCAAAAATCTTTTTTAGAATGGTCAAAAAGAGCCAAAATACTTGTTTATAACAATTTGTTATTAATTATTATTCTACTGTACTATTATACAACAATTATTTATGTTTCAAATTATAAGTCTATAATCAGTTGTGAATAACAGATAGATGAACGAACAAAGCACGAGAACTCCTTGTTTTGTTTAAAAAATTGTTTGAAATCCAAATTCCCAACTCCTTCCCCTCTACTTTTTCTTTGTCAACATTAAATAATCTTGTTCTATTATTAAGAACGCACTGCAATCATATCAGTCCATGATTTTGATCATTCCCAATATACTATATACAAAAACTATATACTATATACAATATACAAAAACTTATAAAGATATTTTCCATTGAGATTTTAAAAGTTCCGAACTCGGTCCGGTGCTACCACAAATGGTAGGTGCGCTTAGTAAGAAGAAAGAAAATTTATAAACAGAATATGTAAACTTACTGGTGCCGCAATAGCTTTGACGACGGGCGCGGCGTGGACGAGTGGCGACGCGTACGCAGGTGCTGCGTGGACAAGGGGCGATGCGTACGCAGGTGCGGCGTGCACGACCGGCGCCGCCTGCAGGTACGGGGCGGCGAGCGCGGGCGCAGCGTGCACTACCGACGTGGAGATAGCGGGGCCGTACGCGGGGCCGTATGCAGAGCCGTACGCGGAGCCGTACGGCAGCACGGGCACCGCCGCCGCCACGGCACAGACGCACCACAACGTGAATACCTGAAGGAATTAGGTATCTTATAATTAATGTTTATTGTAAATATAAAAAATATTACAGAGATAACTAAAATAAATTTGTACAATTTCAGTTGCGTATCCCTAAAGAGAGATTTCTCCCGCCACCCACACCGGAGATTTTAAAAAGCAACTGAAAGTAGACCTACATACATGTACATAAAAAATTACAGAAGAAGATAATGAATATAGAAAAAAAACATAACAATAAAAAATACGATTTACATAATATATAACTGATAAATATATACATACATACATATAAACTGCATATTATTTAAATGAGGGATAAATAGTGCTCCTTGAGTTGTTTTTGAATGCTCCGATAGTTCTGCAGTCGCGTATGTCATTTGGAAGTGTATTCCAGAATCTCACTGCATGAACAGAGAAGGAGTCAGAGTAAATGCGGTTGGTGTGGGGAGCGATCAAGGGATAAATATTCAAATTTGTGAACAAATACGGATGAAATTAACAAATTGATGGCTTAGTTTTTAGTATTCGTAGCGGTAATAAAAATTAAGCGGTTTTGTAAAATACATGCTTTTGTTGGTAGTTTCGGTAAGCGATTTAAAAAGTTATACAATCAAAAAATTTCGAATAGCACCGATCCTATTAAAAAATACGCGGAAATAAGTGACTGGTAAGTGATAGCGACAATAGAGTGCTATATAATAGTTTTGGCGAAATAACACTAACTTAAACAGTTTCATTCCGTAATAACAAATAAAAATACCCCAAGGGATCGATCGAACTATAATCCTTAAACAACTCATAATTTCTTTTAATCGACTATCTAAAAATGCTTGAAATCTATTTACAATGCCCCAATTTAGTTTCACAAACCCTTTCAAATAAGAGATGCTAGTACCTTGTCGAGCATGACTGTCGCGTGCGCACCTCTGTCTGACCCGAGCACGTGTGTCCCCGATGGCTACACACATCGTATATAAAGGTGCGTGCGAGTGGACCGGACTATACACTGCTCTCTACACTTGATACACATTTCGCAACCAAGGATAAGCGGGCTAACTAGGCACACGCCTGATAAACTGCATGTGAGATAATCTATGACACGGATTCCCAAACTGGGGTTCATGTGACCCTGTGTAGAGATAAACTACGACAACATATACCTAACTAATAGGAATGATCACTAACATTCCAAATAATAACTAAATTGTCGTGAACAAAGAATAATATCCGTCACATTAGCAACAATTATTATCAGCTGCAGAAATACACTGCTGCGATTCCGTCACATTTCGCCACGCTCTTTCTAACAAAAACACTCAATTATTACACCTTACCTATTTCCGCAGAGAGAAAGAATGAAGCACTATCTCTGTCTTGAATATTTTTAAACTGTATGTATGTATTTCAGAGTTGCAGCTTGTATTAAATCTTACGATTATGGTATTGTGTGGAGGGCTACACAATAATTTGTTGTTTAACAGGGGTACACGTGGAAGGGTTATAAGTTTGAGTACCGCAGGCTAGCTATGTGATAGTTGTTATATTGAGCTTTTTGTTGTGCTGCAGTTCCGTTCCATGACATGACATTTTAGTTTTAGAACGTTGGTAACACGCCCTTACATGCGTACGCGGCTAATGGCGGCTCAGAAGAAAAACATTCCATTTATTGCGAAACACAGGTATATTTGGATTTATATGAATAAGTTATCAGTTCTCAATCCAAGTGGGTATGATGCATGGTATAATCAAACAATATAAAATAATATAACACGGGTATAACATAAAACAAACTACGGGTAAGTAATATAAGTTGGTCAAGTTGGGTACGCTCACGGAATTTATTTGTTTAGCCAGAGAGATTTAAATATAGTAATAGGTTATAGAGCGGTCATTGGGAAACGTTTCATATAAACATTTTGATCTCACAAGTCAATGTTATGTAAAATGTCTTGTACGGCCGCGTGACGGGATGTGACTCTAGATTGAGTAACTTATTACCAATTGGTAATAAGTTTAGGATCAAAATGTTTGTTTGCTTTGTCCGGTCTATTAATATTAAATGTCTTTGTGTTTAGCAGATCTTTTTTTAAATGTGGAAACAAAATGGCGGGTAATGAAATGACAAGTGTCATTAGTCCTCAGTAATATATGATCTTGGAAATGAACTAAGTAGTACATATACAGTGATTTGTGGAAATGAACATAAATATGTACTTATAAACGGTAAAATTGAAGTTTCGTGAATCTGATAAACATATAAATTCCTCGAGCCTACGAGCTTCCCTAGAATTAGCTTTCGGTAATGACATATGAATCTTTATTAGTTTACACTTCAAATACATTACATTTCTCCTGGTGACGTAATGATAATGACAGTAACGATAATGCCGTTGGATGGAAAGCGTGCTCACCCAAAAGCCTTAATCTAATAAGGCGCTGGCTGTATTCCATGATATGATCATACTCAACAATGAACTTATGATCTAAGTAGCTGGCAATAAAATATTGTTTGGACTTCTTTATTACCCCTTAACTCCATAATACACGAGTTATTTGCAAGGAAAAACGGAATACGCTAACTAATTTCGGAAATAACAAATTCTGGAGTTAAAAAGACCGAGTTTCGAAGTCGGATTTCGAAATGTACGCACAATCTCCTCGTTATCTTCAAAACTATAAAATACTAGCTAACCACTTCATTACGAAGTTGTCCCAACATTTATTGAATATGTTTTTGGATATTCAAGGATTTAGAGCAATATATGCGACACAAACGGCGCATATGCTTCTATTTACATAATTTATGGGGTTGCTAAGTCGGCCGTATGGGCGTAGCCACTATGTTACTTTAAAGTGTAATTGAAAATGCCAATATACGACATTGGCTTACGAATACTATATACACGCCACTAGGACAATAATATTTTGCCCTGTCGAATGGGAGCTAAACGTCACTTCCAACCGGCGATAAATTACTAGTATTTTTGCTTACTTAATTTGTATGGATTCCATATGATCCTTTTGATACCCTAGACTACTTGCGTGGCAAATTTCATCCCGATTGGTCGTGCTGTTCTGACACTTTGTGATAGCCAAAGAATAAACTTACTCTCTCATTTTTTCAACTATATTTTACCTGCAAGACATATGAGGCTATGCACTGAAACTTCTTGCTCGATTAAGATAAAAAGTAGCATATGTTTTTCATTCCGCCACAAAACACCTACCTATACAAAATCATTTCATTGTGGCTCTACGTTACGACGAAAGGAAGAACATACAAATAAACAAACAAACAAACACACTTTCGCATTTATATTATTATTATGAATGGGTGTGAAAATGAATACTCATAGAAAACAATGTGTTTTTTCTAGTTTGAAATTTTTTTTTGTAAAAAAGTTTTTTTTAATCTAAGCAATAATCAAACGAAAAAAACGCATCAAAATCAGCCCAGCCGTTCGAGAGCTACGATACTACAGTCAGACAGACAATGGCGCAAACTTGGCGAAAGTAAAAAAACTTATTGTTGCGGAATTGTGTTCTGCTGTGTTTACACAGTTTATCTATATCAATGATGGAGACATACTTTAGTGCAATTCAATACTAATGAACGCGTTGTCGAGATTTTAAGTTGCAGCTACAGTTGCGAGTTATCTTATTAAGTTATGTTTGGACAAATAATGCTTTTACAGTTTATTTGGGTACAATAAATGTTAATCGAGATTTTTGACACATTGTTATGTTGTAAAATGGGTTAAACACAAACATAGCTTTTAAAAAATCAAATCATTTTATGTTCGTCTGTATAATTTTTTAATTTGCTCCAAATGGGAAAATATTATAGTATAGTAATTTCACCAGCGATAAGCAGCTGTGACAAACCGACGGACACACAAATGAAGTCTCACCATAAGGGTTCCTTTTAACTGTTTTAGATCAGAACCCAAATAAGAACAATATACCTATTTTCTAAAGGGTGGCTAAAGTCACAAAGTTACGAATAAGAACGTGGTTCAGCTTCAATCATATACTACGAGTATTTAGAGACAGACAGACAGTCAGACCGCATGGTCTAGTCGTTCTCAAGCTAAGCCACTTACGAGATAAGTCGATAACTACATTAATTGCTTATTTAATTATCTCAATCAGAGTAAGGTCGATCGCACGTTAAGCTGACATTAATAACGGTATTTTACTCATTTTAATTGAGAAAATTTAAGGGATTTCATTGGAAAATGAGTTCTGAAGCAGAGAACGCTAGTTAAGACTGTTTTCTTTTAAGGCATGGTTCTGTAACGAGCGAACTTGAAGTGTAATGATAGTCTATTCAATTCAATATATATTTATTGTAAACCAAATATATAATAAAAATACAACATTAAACTTATATAAATGTACAACAGACGGTCTTATTGCTGACAGCGACAGACAAACTTCCGGTAAATGAAATAAGACAATATTTTGGGTGGAGGTGTAACAGATAGTGATAAATCAATAATAGATAATTCAATACTTGAATAAACACATATCAGTATTAAATAATAAATACAGACGAATTAAATACTATTACAACATATGATCAAGAATGTGGCCATAGATTTGTCTTGTCTGATAGCCTCGGGAAGGGAGCTCCACAACCTAACGTTTCATCAGAGTATTAACTGCGTTTGAGCCCATCAACAATTCCAACTACAAATCCTATACAAAAGACATCAACGTGAGCTATGTCGAGAAAAGTTTTTATATACTAAGTTTTTACATTTAAATACTGCGAAGTGAGTATCATCATCATCATCATCATCAGCCGGGAAACGTCCACTGCTGGACATAGGCCTCCCTCATGGTACGCCACATCGACCGGTCCCGAGCCACCTGCATCCAGCGACTCCCCGCGACTCTAACCAGGTCGTCGGTCCATCTAGTAAGGGGACGGCCTGTTAGACGTTTCGCGGTACGTGGTCGCCACTCGAGAACCTTTACTCCCCACCGGTTATCGGTTCTTCGAGCGATGTGGCCTGCCCATTGCCACTTCAGCTCACTGACAAGTGAGTATATAAGGTGAGAAAACTCAGTAAATACATGTTGTGTTTATTTTTAAACAGTTTATGAGCATTCATCAGAGTACTCGTATTAACTGAGTTTGAGCCCATCAACAATTCCAACTAAAAGTCTTAAAGAAAAGATGTCAACGACATACAGCTAAAATTTTCTGTCTCTGTTTCCACAACAAAGGCGTTTTTTAGACGTGTTATGTAACATATCGCCTACTACTAGCGCCATCTAATGTCATACTCGTCTACTACTGCTACTACAAAACTAAATTCATAAAGAAAATCGAGACGCATTCGTTAGAGGATTGTTCGGTGCATATTATTATGTATGGTTTTCCGTATGTTAAATATCCATATTCTGTACGGAACCCTTCGTGCGCGAGTCCGACACGCACTCGGACATTTTTTTATGTCACTCCATATCTTCATCTATTGTTAAACGATTTCATTGGTTAGGCTATAATCGCAAGGGATATCCTACGATTCATTAACATGTTACCCACTAGCCAATTTTAATAAATACTCTATTTAACCCATTATATTATTTATTGACAGCAATAAAACTTTGCTGTAAACGCTAGCAAGTAAAAATTTTCTCTATTTATTTCGCTTAATCGTTTCATTATGATTGTATGACATTGTAATTAAGAATTGTTTTTATAATACGCAAGATATTTTTTGACGTGACAACGTCTTATAAATTGGTTTGCCGGGTGACACTTCAAGAAACTGCGTTACGCTCCGCTCACGTTATGCGCTCACAATGAGAGCGAGTGAGAGGCACGCGTCCCTTCCACTCGGGCATGGTTAGCCCGCCTAAGAGCGAGAGAGACAGACATAAAAAGTGAAAGGCACGCGTCCCTGAATGAATATTCACATTAAAATTATTTTACCACTCAAAGTCGTTGTCACGTAAAACTTTCGCCCGTATACCGACTTTACAGGCAACCAATTTTTTTTGATAAATTTTTTTTGACACGTTATAATATTGTATACCGTAGAATAATTACTTCAATAAGATTTTGTAATATAAATTATATAATAATAAACTATTGTACGCCCTAGGGTAGGAAATAGAGATTCTAGGAATGTATGTATGTAAGGTACAACATTGTACCACCTATTTCCATAATAAAGAGTATTCTATTCTATTCTACAATCTATCTTACATTCACAACCTTCAACAACAATGTAGTTCTAGAAAGTCACGTGTCGGTTCGCGGTGTCGCGGTGATGTCAGACGTGACAACCGCAGCTGCAAGCATATACAGACACATTTAACCGCCTCCGTGACCTAATTAACACGCTTGTACTAACAATCTGTAGATCCCAGGTTCGATTCCCAGTGGGGATACCTGACGGTTCTCGGTTTGGTTGCTTGTAGGGCAGGCATTTTCTATGTCCAACTGGCTATAGCTACCATGTAAACTCAGTCTGCCCCAAACAGCACTGTTGTGTTCCGGTATGAAAGGTAGCTTAGCCAGCACCTCATTAGGTTGAGGCTTCTGGGTCCGCACGCTTACCATCCAACGGCCTTATCGTCACTTACCATCAGGTGAGATGAAGGCCAAGTGTAAACCCATCATACATTTAAAAAAAAAAACATGTAAACGGCTATATGCAAGTTATACAATATATGTATTACTATCTAATTAATTATTATTGGAAGAACAGTGAGGGTACACGAGGCGCCGGCGAGGTGTTGCAAGGCATCGTCTGTCAGCAATGCTCGCAAAGAATACGTGCACGAAATAGTTTGCGTCGGCAAATTTTCCCGGAGCCAATTCAGTACGTTGAATACAAACCCCTCGGGTACGTCAGCACAGGCAATATGAGTACAGGTTTGCGCAGTAACTGATCTAGGTCACATTCTAGACTAGTGCTACGCGGCTCTCTCACGCGGTGCTTATTTTAAATTCATATCGGGCCGCACCCATGTCCATGATGCATTATTCGACTACTAGCTTTTAACAGCGATTTCGTCCGCGTGGACTTCGTAATGTATCCCATAGGAATTACTGGCTCGATCGGGATAAGAAGGTATATTTTGTCCTTTTTCGGCCATTTAAACATTTTCATACAAAAAGTCATAGCTTCTTTATCGTGTCACACACTATTTACATTATAATTTTGTCTAAAAGTGTTAGCCTAAAATTATATCCTCTTAGATTTTATCACTGACGACAATATGCGTTATATTAACCGGAAGCGGCAGGGATATATCATACCATAAATTGGCTTCTCACAAAGGACTACGATTATACCGAAGCCTTGGTTACACCCTCTGAAACACACACACACACACACTCACTTCTTTTTATATATATATATATATATATAACTTTGTGGAAAAAAAAAATATGCTTTATTTATTTATTATTATTTATACCATACCATGGGAAAACTGAGACACACAAGTATATGGTCTCACTTTACCCAATTTTTATGTATGAGTTTAGCACTTGGCGTTTATCTCACCTGATGGTAAGTGACGATAAGGCCGTGGGGTGGTAAGTGTACCCAAAAGCCTCAAGTTAACGAGGCACTGGCTCTGCTAGCTTCCATAACGGAACACAACAGTGCTATTTAACTGCTGCTTGGTGGCAGACTTAGGTAACATGGTGAAGGACGTAGGATACTTTTCTCTGGGAAGTAAGCATAATTTATGAATTTCACGCAGATGAAGTTTAATTAAGCCAGTCCACGCTTTCCATTTACTCGATATAGTTTTATTTAGTTAATATTTTTCCGGTGAAGAAAAAGAGCAGAATATATTATTTTATATTTAATAAAGTATAATAAACAAAAACTGCACACTTTCGAAAATTAATGTAAAAATACTAACTGTATAAAGGCAAGGCAGACGATAGTCCGTCCTGCCACAGAAATCTAAATATTCATTTTTCGTTCAAAAAATAACAAGGAAAACTTGAAACTGTTTTCAATTGCCCAAAAAATCTACTTTTATTGAGTCAAATTTAAGATTATATAGTTTTCTCATGGATTCCATTGTCAGAACTATACCAAATTGAAATGGGACCACACGGGAAGCACCAGCTTTTCAATAAAAAAAGAATCATCCAAATCGGTTTATCCAGTCAAAAGTTCTGAGGTAATAAACTTAAAAAAAGAAAAGAAAAAAAACGTCGAATTGATAACCTCCTCCTTTTTTGAAGTCAGTTAAAAATCGCCTGCATAAGTCGACAATCAAACCCGCCAAATACGAAAAAGTCATGATGTATTAATACATATAGAAAGGAATTAGGAATAACTTTTCTAAACACATTGTTTTGTCTAGCTTCAAGTCTTTTTTCAGCAAAATTTCATAGACAAAATATTTTAAGTACTTTTTATCCGTGTAATATAAATTGAATACGAAGGGTGTGTGAAACAATCGCCACACATGTGACGCCTACTATACAAAAACGCGTATTTATTGCTCAGAAGAAATTATCGTTGTTTTCTAGTGATTATTTAGATTTCTGTGACCCTGGCGCTATCTCAATCTCAGTAATAAGTTTCACGTTTCAACCATTGTGATATTCTCCCCGTCTTGTTCCTCACGATATATCGTCGTATCTCGTCACTTAAAATAATTAGAAACATGAATGGTATTGCCGAACACATGAAATACCATTCTAAGCGCTCAGTATTCAAATATTCATTAAATATTGGGAAATTGCAAAGCAAATAACTGGAAATTAATGTACCGGGAATACTCATATTTAATACTTTATTTCTCATGCCTTTACTTAATAAAGATACTCGTCTCGTCTTGCAAATGATCAAATTGGATATCTGAGTCCAACATATGGCCACAAAATAAGCTGTTTGCGCTTTTCTCTCTACCTTTTTTCTGTCTCCGTACAACCACTCTTGACCTGAAGAATCTAATACACTCTCTGCTAACATGACCCAGCGTCTACTGATGAACAGAAGACTAGGAGGATAGAATCCCTCGTCTGCAAAAACTAGAAAGTATGCAGTAATTCCAGCGAAGAACTGGATCATCCCGATTTGAAAATAAGACATGAATATCAAGGCTCTATTGAAGATACTTTTGCGCTTCCATGTTCTTAACACATCCTGCTCCGAATCCTCGAAATAAAGACTCGTGGCCGGCATCAGGTCAACTCCTAAGTTTATAACCACTGTTAATATTAATGAGATCGGTAAAGGGATTCCAAAGAATGCATGCACGACGAATGCCATTGTTTCAGGTGCATTAGAAGTCAAAGTATAAACAACATTTAATTTAACCCTATCATAAATTTTTCTACCTTCTTCTATCCCTTTTATCAGTGTTATTAAATTGTTATTGACTATAATTAAATCTGCTGCTTGCTTTGATACCAAGGAACCGTTGCCGAGCGCTACACCAATGTCAGCTTTCTTTAAAGCTGGTGCATTATTCATACCATCTCCGCAAAAAGCGACGACGTAGTCCAGTTCTTGAAAAGCTTGTATTATTAACATCTTTTGTTCTGGACTAACCCTTGCAAAAGTCAGTTCAGGATAGTTTCTGATAGCCTCCTTAAGTTCTACGATTGTCTTAGTACGCAAAGCATCTCCAGTTATCACGGCAGCTTTAAAATTATTGTCATCTCCCACGTCACTGAGTTCAATGTGGTTAGCAAGCGAGTATTTGTATGCACTGTTCTCAGATATTAAATTAGCGTGACGAGATGTAGCCAGTGTTCTTACAGGATTATCGCCACTAACCATGCAGACTCTGATTCCTGCTTTTCTACAAAGATCTATTACCTTTTTAACTTCAGGACGAGGTGGTTCCGCTATAGTAATCGCTCCTATAAAAGTCATACCTTCTAAAGGAAAATGTATGTTTTCAGTATCAAATTTATATCCCAATGGGTACTGATCTACTGGCAAATTCAATCGGCAATAGCCAATTACTGTTTCTCCAGCGTTGGAGAAATTTGTAAACACAGTAGAAAGTTCTTCAATCACATTATCGTTAAGAGCTTGTTCACCATCCTTAGTCAATATTCGTGTGCAAAATAGAAGCACTACCTCTGGAGCTCCTTTCATAGTCAGATAATATCCGTTCTCGAGTGGTGTACGATGTATAGTAACTTGGTACTTATTATCTATGCTAAAAGATATCTCTGCTTCTTTCGGGTATTTCACTTGCACTTTAGTAGCAGAACGGTACATTTCCATGAAGCGTAAAATTGCAGTTTCTAAAGCATTCCCCTTAATTTTTCTCTCTTCTATAGCCATATCCACATTAGTGTCTACAAATTCAGCTGTGAGATTGAGGCAAGCACACAAACACAATTCAGCGTATGTGACCTCCACAGCATGACTCTGATCGCTCTTGTCTATAGCTTCAAAATTGCTATACAAATGAGAAACAACCATTCCAGTAAGAGATAACGTTCCGGTTTTGCCAAAACAAATACATGAAGTGGACCCCAAGGACCCAGCAACATGATAGGATTTCGCGAAACACTTTCTTTCCTTCAATCGGATCATAGCAAGGAAAAATGATATTGAGAAAGATACCAAAAATCCCTCTGGCACGTTCGATAAAACGATACCTAAGAAATACTTAATTGCCAAGGGCCAAGTGCTTCCAAGGTACATAGCGATAGTAAAAAAAATGAACCCAACACCAGACGCTAGAGCAAATACTACTTTTATAAAAGTCGATATTTGTTTTTCAATAGGAGATGCCTGCTTCTTCTCACCTGTGACGAGACCGAGGATCTTACCTACTTCAGTCATGTTCCCAGTATTTACAACCACGCCTCTTGCTATCCCTTCAACGACAGAACATCCGAGGAGTACTACATTCTTGGAATAAAGTGGATTTACATCACTGCATTCAATGATGTGCGAGACTGGATGTGACTGGCCGGTTAAGGATACCTTATCTGTTCTAAACTTGTTGCAGTAGGTTATCCGAATATCCGCTGGAACAAGTTGTCCTTGTGCCATTTCTACTATATCGCCTACAACGAGTTCAGCGGTGGGGATAACCTTTTTGACTCCATTCCGAACAACAGTAGAATGAGATGGAACTACATCATCAAAAGCACTAACATTCGACGAAGCTTTAATATCTTGATACATGCAAAATATACCGGCTCCAACGACGTTTACTGCCAGTATGTAGGCCATGTAAAAGTATTCATTTTCAGGCTCCACAAGCAAGGTAACGTGTAGATCATAGGTTATGAAACAGGTTAGGGTCAGCACCCAAACCGCACACTGCACCGATCCGAAGAAATTGTGTCGAAACATGTTCCAGTAGTTTATGGCTTTCATTTTATTCAATCTGTTCTGTCCGTAAGACTTCAAACGTTCTCCAGCCTGATCTTCCGTGAGGCCATTCTCTAAGTCCGTGTCGAACGCTTGCCCCAACTGCTCCAAATCAACAAAGTGATAAGACGATTTAAATTCCTGCTTTAGGAAATCCATATCGTTTGATTTGTAGAAGCGTGTTCCTGCCAGGTGATGACGAGGGTTCATCAAATACCTTACTGCGCGTATCATCGAGAACATTTAATAGGGAAATCTTAGAAAATCCAAATAATGTAAAACCAAATAATATATTATCATTGTTGAAAACTTCGCATTAAATTTGTTGACATCGCGAAACTTTTCGTTTTTAGTTTTTCTTCATGGCCAAGGAGAATTGTAGTCTCCACGTTATGACAGCTCCTCCATGTTTGCCGACGAGACTAATAAGTTTGTAACAGAAGGCTTTAGGTCTGGCCCTGGCCCTTAGGTGTCGCCGATCCATACTAATATTATTAGTGCGAAAGTGAGTTGGTTTGTTTTTTCTTTCTCGTCGTGACTGTCTTGATTTTAGTATAGGGATAATTGAAGATCCGAAAAAGCGCAAAGGCTACTTTTTATCCCAATCGAGCACGTATTTCCTGTGGGATACATTAATGAACCCAAGGAAGTCGCGGGCAAAAGCTAGTATATTAATACTAGCAAATGTTATATCATAAAGTCCTATAAAGATGACATTACCTAAAATGCGTTATTAAAAAGTAGCAAAATAAAACTTCTGAATGTTATTTATGAACATTTATGAAACAAGCAATAAATAAACGTAGTAGGTAATACTTAATTCTTCACTCATCTAACTAATTAAATCTATCAGAAACAAGCAAATATTACTAAACAAGACAAAGATACAGAACAAAAATACGTCCACTACTGAAATAACTAAAACAAATAACAGTAATTATTAACATTTTTGATTGTAAACACAATCAATAGTAAGTCTCCTGTTCAACCCATTGTGATATTTGATGTCTAATCAAAAACCGACGCAATTCATCACCAAGTATCATGAGAATCATAAAGGGAATAGCCAGAAACATATTGTGCCAGTCCAGCGCCTCCGTACCAAACACTTCATTGCATATCGGCACATATGTTGCTATCAATGCTGCTATTACGTCTACAACGATACTAACGTTCAAAACGTGATTGTGCATGCCTTTTTTTAACAAAGAAATTCGCCTCGTTTTACAAATGATTACGTCAGATATTTGTGTCATGCATATGGAAACAAAATAAGCAGTCTGTGCTTGTCTCTCGAGCCTCTTTCGGGCAATGAATTTCCATATACGACCATACGAATCTGGATATAAAGATGTCTTAGAATCCCACTGCTTCCGGACAAACATCAGTCGACCCGGATAAAAACCTTGTTGAGCCATTACCATGAAGTAAGCGTACATTCCAGCGCAAAACTGAATCAGACCAATTTGAAAATAAGCCATGAAAAGTAGCACTTTGTTAACGAGATGGTCCTCTGGATGGCGCGGCGGTATATTCATAATGTCCTCTTCGGAATCTTCATAAGCCAGGCTGATCGCAGGCAACAGATCTGTACCTACGTTTATGACAATGATCAGCATCAATGTGATGGGCAGTGGCATGCCAAATATCGCATATAATACGAATGGTAACATTTCAGGTGCATTTGATGTTAGTGTATATGCAATAACTTTTTTAAGGTTGTCAAAGATCCTTCTGCCTTCTTCTACTCCTAGCACAATAGACGCAAAATTGTCGTCTAAGAGTATCATATCCGCGGCTTGCTTTGATACCTCTGTACCATTAATGCCCATCGCGATTCCAATATCTGCTTTCTTCAGCGCTGGTGAGTCATTCACGCCGTCTCCCGTTACAGCCACGACGTACTTCAGCGCCTGGTAGCTTTCTACAATAAACAGCTTTTGTTGTGGAGTCGTCCGAGCAAATGTAATTTCAAAGTAGTTTTTTAGAATAGTCCTGAGATCTGTAGGGTTCATTTTGCGTAGTTCGTCGCCTGTTACTACGACAGATTTAAATTGTTTTTTGACGTGCTCTGGCACATCAGTGACTTCAATATGATGTTCAAAAGCATAATCGTATGCTGTAGCCTTCGTAATTATTCCTATTTGACGAGATATAGCCAAAGCAGTCACTGGATGATCACCAGTGACCATGGTGACTTTGATACCAGCATTCTTACATTGAGCGATGGCATGCTTTACTTCCGGTCTAGGAGGGTCGATTAACGATATGGCTCCTACAAATACTAAATCATCAAGAGGAAAGTTCTTTTTTTCGGGATCGAATGGATACCCAAATGGATAAGAATCTGTACTCAACTTTCTATCAGTATAACCGATTAGTCGCTCCCCTTTATTAGCTATCCTAATAAAATTCTCTTTCAGCTCCTTTTTCAGAGTGGGTGACAACGGTACTTCCCCATTTTCAGTTAATACTAACGAACATCGCTCGACCACGACTTCTGGGGCCCCTTTTAGTATCAAGTAATGATCGGATTTCGTGCGATGAATAGTAACTTGATATTTCCATTCTGAACTGAAGGGTATCTCAGCAACTTTCGGATTTTCCTCTCTAGTTTTGGTAGCTGAGCGATGCATTTCCATGTACCGTAATATTGCACTTTCGGAGGCATCACCTAATATTTTTCGCTCTCCATTTTTATCAGAACTCTTAATGAAGACAGCTTTAAGATTAAGGGAAGCAGCAAAGCAAAGCCTCGAAAAACTCGCTGTAGCGGCATATGACTGATCCGATTTACTTATTATTTTGAAATCGCAAAACAAATGAGAAACTGACATCTTATTCATAGTTAATGTTCCAGTTTTATCTGAGCATATACATGATGTAGATCCTAATGTTTCAACAGCTTGCAAATGCTTGGCTAGACAGTTCTTCTTCTTTAATGTTTTAGCAGACAATGTCATACAAACAGTGAGGGTGACTATTAAACCCTCAGGAACGTTCGCCAATATTATACCTAACATGTATACTAGCGCATTAATGATGCTCCCCTGTACTGCATACACCATTATGAAAAAAATGAAGCCAAATACAAAGGCAACTCCGCAAATGAGCTTGATAAAATGCGTGATTTCTTTAGCTATAGGTGTTTCGACTTTCTCCAGACCAGTAACTAGTCCAGCGATTTTGCCTATCTGCGTAAATTCGCCCGTACACACTACTACTCCTTTTGCTCTTCCTTCGGTAATCGGGCAGCTGAAGTATGCCATGTTCTGAGATTCAATTTGAGCATGGTTCGTACTCTCCACGGTGTGGGACACTGGCTGCGACTCCCCAGTTAGAGACGACTGGTCCGTCTTGAACTGGTGCACTTCAACCAGCCGGACGTCTGCCGGCACTACTTCTCCGGGGCCCATCTCCACCACATCGCCCACCACTACATCCGTGTTTGGTATCACTTTTTGCTTTCCACTTCGAATGACGACGGCGCTCGGAGGGATCATATTATCGAATCCACTCATGACTGACATATTCTTGGCTTCCTGATAGAAACCGAACAATCCGGTGCCAATGATGGTAGCAGAAATAACTAAACCCAAATATAGGTATTCTTTATCGGAGTGTCCCCCCGCTTCATCGGGGTCGTGGTGAACCATAGAAAAGATGAAGCCACCGAAATTGAGAATAGCGCCAGCCCACAGCACGCATTGAAACCACCCGAACAAATTGTGCCGAAATATTTTCCAGTAAGAGTTGCCTTTCAGTTTTTTGAGTGCGTTCGGTCCATTGGTTTCCAGAAGATGCTCCGCGGCCTCATCGGTCAGACCATCCTTTATGTTGGTCCGGTAGACGGATTCGAGCTGGGCAGGGGTGAGGAAGTGATCGCCGTCGTTGGATTCGTTTTTGAGAATAGCCATCTCGTCCTCGGCGTACATCGTGCTGCGACGACGCCATACCTTGGAATTATTGGACGTCCTGCCGTTGCCGAGCGAGTACACGCTGGGACGGCGTGGCATTGTCCTGCACGGAGATACGTCCTACAGACGCACACACAAATATGACTGATACAGAAGTAAGACAAATTATATTATGTTATTATGGACTTGAGCATTCAACAATCAAGCTAACAACTTTATGAAACTTCTATAAAAATCCGAAGAGAATAAAGAATATAATCAATATCTGCCACGTCAAGGCATGACAGGTCTGTCCTTCTGAGATTCTCTTTGGTTCTGAGCTAGGAGCATTTAATCACTACGTTTTAGTTCTGAGCCGTAAAAGTAATTCTCATTAGTGAATAAGACAATTTATGAGGATGTGTCAGTCTATGATGAGGCAGGCTCACTGGCAAGTAATCACGCAGCCTCATGTCGAACGTTAAAGTTTTGTAAGTGATGATGATTACCACCAACCCAACCCCTTAGGTTTGTGATCGCAACAAGATTTCGGCTTTAGGGTGGGGTCATTGTTAGTCTGTCTGTCTTAAAATACGACTAAAGGAATCACATGACCTTAATTTATAATTACGATTTTATCGATACCCATAAAAGAGACTATTCGAAATTTTCTGACAGTCTGCAGTCTTGTTCTACGTGTCGGTGTAGAGAAAGCTCCTTCCACCGACCGCGACCCTCAGAATATTTTTTCTGGAGTGAGTTTTCTTACAGTATACCCTCGGGGCCGCGTGGTCCGACTGCTTAGTCCAACTGTCGGCCCTCGAGGACTATTTTAAGTTTTGGTAGTCTGATCGGTAAAACATGAAAAAAACCGTCTATGAACGTATCAGTATATTATTATGATAAAAAACTGTATTTATGACTAACTATCAGAATAACACATTTTTTCAGTAGAAAATAGGTAAATTTATACGGAACCGAAACGTAGTCCTTTACTGTGGGCTGAATAAACAAGCTCAGTGACTGAGCGAGCAATATAACAAGTTGTGCTCAGAATTTCTACAGGTGATAAAATCCGGATACGAACTAAGGTCACCGATATAGCTCGATGAGTCAGTGAGCTGAAGTGAAAAAGAGCCATCACCCGAAGAACCGATAAGCGGCGGGGAGTAAAAAAGTTCTCGAGTGGCGACCATCGTACCGGGAAACGTCTACCGTTCCCCTACTAGATGGACCGACGACCGGGTCGCGGGGAGTCGCTGGATGCAAGTGGCTCGGGACCGGTCGATGTGGCGTACCATGAAGGAGGCCTATGTCCAGCAGTGGACGTTTGGTGGCTGATGATGATGAAAAATTTATAAACTCCCGATGTAAGATAGTTCACTTGATCTCTTATCAACGAAACGTAGAACTAGGGAATATAAATTAGGCGCGTTTCAGACCGCGCGTCATAATAAAATATTTTAGCTTCAAACTTATTTTGAAATTAGACTAGGAAAAATTCATATTTACTAGGTTAGAAATAAATAAGAAATAAAAGTTCAAAAAACTATTTTATACATTTTATTGCAAAAATACTTAATTGTAATTATAGACATTTATTCATAGACGTCCGATTTTCTAAAACCTAGAGCTAGTATCAACTTTGTGGTCCTATACTTACGTTACGGCTAAGCAAATTATAATTACAGAACCAAATACACAGTACATCTTCTGTGGCACGTACAATATACATTTTATACATAATACATATTTCTTTCCACATAACTTATATTTATTTCTAGGAGATCTAATTTCTAAGTCGGCAATATTCTTAAGTATAACAATTTGTTTTCACATAGCATAGCAACTTGACCCAAATACAACTATTACGGAAGTACTCAGGAACGAGTATTGCTTGGATATAATAAATTAATCACATACTTTTTATTTCAAAGAGAACATGAATAAATATATTAAATTAAATTTTAAATTAAAGAAATAGTTTCATTCTCTAATGATGTCGAGCTGACCAATTTTATATTTAATTTCGTGTTTTTACTTGAATGACATTCGTTATGCACACTTTATTAATATGCCAAGATACAGCTTGAAACACACTGAAATAGCTAGATAGGCATAAGCTACTATAACCTCATGAATAATGAATATTTCCAAATATTGACTCACTGAAAAGTGTAGCTGAAATTTAGGCATTTTATAATGCTGTATATTCATATGTTTAGGCATTTCATAGTCTACCTAACCTCGGATAAACAGACACATAGCTGATATCGATACATTCAGCAAACGATGATAATAAAATAAAACAGTGTTATACAATTATTTATATTATATAATCTTGTTTAAAAATAGCGCAGAGCGTTCACAATTATTATTACTTCAAAAATACCGTTAGGAACCACTATACCTAAATTTACATATTTCACTTATATATATAAAAGTAAACATTCATATGTGTGGACTATGTGCAGAGACACCTAGCGTAACATTCATAATTTTGTTCATATTTCACATAACTAAATAGAAACAAAATATATATCTCATTTATTTTGTCATCACTATTATATACTATAAAACGATTAAAATAAAAGTGAATTGCTATTCATAAAATTTAAAGGTACATCACGTCAAACATTACAGCTATTATATCTGCTAATAATAGATATTTAGAAAATCGCATCATACTATCTCTAGGAAAATTAATTGTGGTCATTCGAATAGTGGAATTCCCATAATTGTCAATAAATAAGCCATACTTCGTAGATAGCCTCATTTTTAGGGTTCCGTACCTTTAAAAAAGGATTTATGGGATCACTTTGTTGTCCGTCCGTCCGTCTGTCAAGACCCTTTTTCTCAGGAACGCGTGAAGGTATCAAGTTGAAATTAATATCGAATGCTAAAGTTTCCATGGATCTATGAAAAAAATCAATCTTCTAGGTCAACGCAATAAAAAGATACTGCTGTTTACATTTTTAGACAATTTTCGATAATACAAGGAATCAAAAACCTGTAGGAAACTTCCCGTTGCCCTAGTATCCTGAAATTTGTCAAGAAACAAGGTCTTACAGCACAACCATAGGAATAAATCTGATAACCAGAATTGTTTAGTAATAACACTGTACAAATAGCTGGTTATGTTTACAAACTTAATTTTGCAGTGGAAAGCCATACATCGGGTATGTAATTTAACTGCAAAGTTAAGTTGGTTCTTCAATCGGATTTATATTTTCGGCAGAGCATGATTTAAAGAATGTTAATTATTGATATACTGTACGGAACCCTCGTCGCGCGAGTCCGAATCGCACTTGACCGGTTTTTTCATTATTATAAAGGTTTATGAACAAGCCTCGTTCCATATAATTATAATAAGTATATAAAATAAATAAATAATACAGGTATAATCAAAGAAAAATATTATGCTTGATTGGTTGGTACCGGATTTCTTTGGTAACGCAATTTTGTACTTAAAATATTTTCCACGTTAAAATTATTACAAAACCAAGTCTAAAATAACAGTTAAAATTAAATCTTACTTAAATACCTTAAAAATATTTTGGAATTCGTTTAATTATTAAATTAATACTTTGAGATATAGGGTAACTTTATAAGTTGATCCTTTGCTACTACCCACCGTCCGTTTTCGCGGCGCGGCTTGTGAAGGCGACAAGTTTTGGCAGCCCTCCACAGAGCATCAATAGTAGTCGACTATAAAATATAATATTGTTTCTAAAACCGATAAATGTCAGATATATTTATAGTTAATTGATAAAATCTGTCGAAATTGTAATAATTGTAGGGCGGGTAGCGTCAACCTACTGCGATTATAGAGGTAGGAAATCGACTCGAACAAAATAGGATCAGCACTGGCCTTTGACTAAAAGAAATGCACACATTATAATCTGCCTTCCAAATCACTGTTTGAAATAATTGGCTTGTCGGTAAATTAACTTATTCGTGTCTATTAATTCGGGCCTCAAATCCATCCATAGCAATGTTGTAAGTGCGAAAGCGTGTTTTTTTGTTAACGTCAGAACGACTTCAATAATTAACGCGTTCAAAATGAAACCGACTTCAACTGCCCTAAAAGTCTACAGCATCCATCCCCTAAAATATACACGCTTACAGTTAGAATCTGGATATAATTATTGTTGATTTTTTCAAAAAGTGCTAAATCAATTTCGATAAAATTTACATGGGACCTCCTCTGAAGTATGATCTATCAAAGCAAATCTTCAAAATCGATTCATAATTGGCGGAGTTATCGCCTAACATACATCCCCAAAACACATACCGTCTAATTAAAACCTCCCCCTTTTAGAGGTCGGTTAATAAGTACTGCGAGATGGAGATCAGCAGAGCAAGCTGATGTTTCCGTTGTCACTTCCCAGGAGCATGAGCCGGTTGAGGGGCAGCACCGCCATGCACGTGAGCACGCCCTTGAAGGTGTCGGAGCGCAGCTTGGTGCTGGAGAAGGATGCCTCCTGGTCGAGGGTGGTGTGCACCCCGATGCGGTTGTTGGTGGTGCCAGATATCAGCTCGTTGTAGTACACCGACAGGCAGTGGACCGGCTCCGTGTGGCCCCTGGCGAGTGCACAATAGTCGGTAATGTTGGTACTTGGGAAACTCCTCCTTAACCTCGGCTACAGTCTCGGGTTCGATATCTAAATCGACCGTGTCACGAAAGGTAGCAGAGCCACCGCCTCATTGGCTTAAGGCTTATGGGTACGCACACTTACCATCCAGTGGTCTTATCGTCACTCGCCATCAGGTTAGACGAAGGTCAAATGCAAACCGAATATCAGAGAGATTTAAATATAGTAATAGGTTATTGAGCGGTCATTGGGAAACGTTTCATATAAATATTTTGATATCAAAAGTCAATGGTATGTCAAATGTCTTGTACGGCCGCGTGACGTGATATGAAACTAGATTGAGTAACTTATTACCAATTGGTAATAAGTTTAGGATCAAAATGTTTGTTTGCTTTGTCCGGTCTATTAATATTAAATGTCTTTGCCGAATATTTTGTTGTAAATATTGTAGTTGCTCAACATGATTCCGTATTTCTTTTTGAATATAGAACACATTGCCGTCACACCTGGTGAAAATTTATCAAACGAAAATCAGTTTTCTATGGCAAGCCGTATGCTGCAAACCGAATTAAAAGTATAGAAATGTAATTGAGTCTGCGGCCAGTCTACGAGTCCGCCCGCCACGCAGCACTAGTAAAACTGTATCGCCACTTTGTGTATGTTCCAACCCAGCTGTTTTTTTCCCTTGGTGTGATTCGGAATCTCACGCTACGTCCCTATCTCAACCGTGGTTGTAATGAATCAGTATTCTCACTTGAGATGTGCGATGAGCTCTCCATCTTGTGCCCGCCACAGCGCGGTCACCTGGTCCAGTCCTGACGTCAGCAGTCGGTGCTCGTCCACCGCCGACAGACGGAGAACCTGACACACATCACAAAGATATAGGACCTCTTTTGTGTTGCAGTGATCAATTCTGTCTGATGTCAGTAGCACCAAGGCAGACGCTCTATCCCGTTACATGAAATCGACTTGAATATAATGTTTTAACAGGAATACATTCAAAATGCCTCCGTACAAAATTTATTCTATCATCTGTTAAAATAAAATATTACATTTGAATACGTAATGAAATTCTTAGCTAAGTTTTATACAAGTGGATTAAATTTAAAAATTCCGGTCAGAATCGAATGGGAAAAATTTGTATTTGTCGCCTTACCAATAAAACTGTCAGAAAAATAATTCGGGCATATTAAAGGGATATGATGTTACTTGTCTCACCTCGCCGTCGTGCGCCTTCCAGTGAGCGAGGGGCGTGGCGTGCCTCGCGTCCAGCACGCACACGTGCCCGCTGGCCAGCCCGCACGCAACCCACGCACCCGACGCACACACGCTCATGCATCGCACAAATGTGCCCATAGACAACGGAAGCTGGAACAAAATAAGGAGCGTGGTTTTTTAATGCTTTTAAAATACATCCTTTTCACTTCAAACGTATAAACATACAACGTTTAGACATTAAAACATCCACAAAAACATTTTTATATATATTTTTCAGGCAAAACATTTTAGCTGTTCAAATACGCCAATTTTCCCGTGGGGTATTGTAAACGAAGTATATCTTAGCAACCTTTTTTGCTTTGCCTCGTCCTGCGCGATAGGCATAACAATGTTTACATAGATACTTGTATAAGATAAATTAAAATCCCTTACTGACTGTAACTACGTATAAATTTTAAATCTCAAGTTTCTGAATGTTAGCTGGGATATACAAGCTTTGATCTCGTGCGTGTAGCAGAATGCCCTGGCGTCGATGACCTTGAGCGTGCATGGTGACAGCCAGCAACGTGGTCAGCGGTCCGCGAAGCGCGAGCACGATGTTCACAAATGACCTTGACCTTGAATAAAGTTGATCTTGAGCTCATGAGTATAGGAACATGTCCTGGCGTCGATGACCTTGAGCGTGCAGTCGGTGGTGGCAGCCAGCAACGTGATCAACGGTCCGCGAAACCGAGCACGATGTTCACAAATGACCTTGACCTTGAATAAAGCTGACCTTGAGCTCATGAGTGTAGGAACATGTCCTGGCGTCGATGACCTTGAGCGTGCCGTCGGTGGTGGCAGCCAGCACCGCGGTCGACGGGCCGGGAAGCGCGCGCACGATGCTCACAGGGGCCTTCATGTTATCCAGCTGGTGAACACAGGCATTTTGGTAATACTAGGTTACAAAACTATATGGTAATAAAAAGTTTCCGTATATGAAACACAACACTAAATCTGATTATCCAAGGTGTTGCTACTCCCTACATTTATGTCACTGTCACTTCACTGTCTCGTCAATGCCCTTTGTATTCGATACTAACTAAACAGTTGCTTACAATAACGTTTTATTCAACCTTTAATTTGTTGTCTGGACAAACTTACGTCAGGATCTTTATTTCTTCTTACATCAACTATCCGATGACACTTTGAGCTTAAAAGGTCCAGCTCGGCCGTTTTAAGATAGCATCACCGCATGTCTTTCCTTGAGGCTTGAAGGAACTCGTCTAAGGGAAAATTACAGGGGACAGACAGAATAGTGTCCAACTCTGCTAGACTGAAATGTACGTGTGACCAATTTCTGGCCTATCTAGTGTATGCACTGCAGCTTTCATATGCTGTCTCGTGTGTCCTCGTGTTGGTTGGTTTGACGTCAAATGTCAAAGTGGCAATAACTGGCAGTATACATGAGTAGGTTTAGTAAGTAATAAATAAATCTAAACAAACGCACCTGTGACACCACACTCTCCATGAATGGGTCCCAGATGTGGACAACGGAGTCGGACGAGACAGCAAGACGCAGGGACTCTATGAAAGATAGGGACAGCACACCCTTCTTATGCCCAGTGTATGTCCAGTTGCACTGTGTCGTAGCATTACCATCGCCCTGAAACAATACACAGCTAATTGTATTCCGCATCGAATTAATCTGAAGATGTGCGGGAGCGGGACAGATCACTTTATGTTAATCAAAGTCAAAATGAACGAATATTGTTTATTATTTGTACGGTTACAAAACATATAAGTTCGTTTCGTTTATTAAACCCCGACGCAAAAAGGGGGGTGTTTGTTGGTTAAATGCATTACGTTTTCCTTTCAAGCAATTCCCATATGAATAAATTCATACATAAAAATGCTGGCATGTATTTGACGATGTAAGGGTCCTCTTGATATACTATCGTGTTGATCCTTACCTGGTTCCTGAGCGACCACAGCCTGACAGTCTTGTCCTTGGACCCGCTCATGAAGCTGCTCTCGTTGTCCAGGCAGTGTATGGATTTGACGGAGTGCGTGTGCCCGGAGAAGGTCTGCAGTTTGATCTGCTTGAGGTTGAAGCGAGTGTCTTTGTCCGGTCGACCGATCTCGTGCTCCCAGTAGATCAGCCAGTCGCCACGCAAGTGCCTATATATTAAGCCATATTTGGAAATTATAAACATTAAATGACACGCTCCGCGATTGTATGGCGCCAAGGCCTGGTCTTGTACACTTTTAATTTTAAAAGGACATTATCAAATAAAAATGATTCAGTTAACATTTTTGTATATTTCGGTTTAGTTTATTTGTACAAAAACATATAAAATGCACGAAACAGGTAAGACTTCACGTTGAAAACAAAGATGGCGTCAATAAAATGACCTTTGACGCTGTCACTTAGTATAAAAATAATGATTTTGTACAATTGAAATAAATGCAAAAATTTGATTCTAGTATTTTCTATACATATTTAGATATTGCTAGATTTTTTTAAATAGTGTACAAGTGCAGGCCGAATTTGAAACAACCTTTTAAAAAGAAACAAAATTATTTTGATTTTAAACAGCGTATCGGCTGTCTAGGGCTACTTCGGCAAAAGATTTTTGCCTTAGTGACTGGCCGTCGTCTTTTTTTTTTCAAGTTGGCAACACACAATTCTGCTGATGTATATCGATAGAGGACAATTGTATCAACAAAAAATGTGATGAAACATAGTGGCCTAAAGCGGCACGTTTCCCAGATATTTTGAAATAAAGATGTACATAATAAATACTACAAACGTATGTTTTTTCGCATCGATTTGTCTTTATATACAGTATCCAATTCAATTTACTCACCGATTACTCTTGACACCGTTGTCCACTTTATACGCGACGACATCGAATCCGTACCCCTGCCCTGGCTCGCACACGTCGCCGGCCACGTCGATGCGGTTCCCCACCAGCGTTACGTTGGAGCCGAAGCTGTTGGAGCTGGACACGTGGTCCATGGCCAGCTCAGACTTGGAGGGAGTGATGTCGATGGTCTTCCGGCTCAATGGCTCGTCGCTGAATGATGACTGGAAGCGTTTGTCGTGACGGTGGAGGGGGGAGCTGGGGATACGTTGAGGATAAAATATTTTAATGAGGAATTATAACAGCATCAGACAGACTCGAGAACTCTTACTATAGATTTTTAAGGGCTGTATAGACAGACGCCGGCGTTCCTTGTTTTTGTAACTTTTAAATGATTTACTTTAAGATCAGTTGAGTTCGACGCGGTGCGGGGTACCTCTTGGAAATCGGTTCGGTTTCCTTTATATGGCCAACTGGCCTAGCTATGTTATCTAAATTTGCCACCAAACAGTTGTATTAACAGCACTAGTTGTGGGCGTAAACTGGATTTTTTTGTCAATTACCATCTGATTTGACAAAGGCCAAGTACAAGCCCAATAAGTGACAACACCGCAACGACACAACCAATCGTAATGAAATCTGGAATACACGTAACCTGTGACATAGAGAAGGACACAGGCTATTAAGTTTTCTTGTTTGGCACGGGAAAAATTACCAGTCGTGCAATAAAAAACTTACAAACAGTAGACCATAGCCTCACCATATGGAATGATTCTGCTTGTAGCTATGGCAGAGGGTGCGGATGGTGTCACCGTTCTTGATACAACGCTCCATGGTGTCAGCGCCGATGAACTTCTCGAATGCGGTGTAGGTCTGGTACGCCAGCTCCTCATCGAAGACCAGTTGCAACTCGTCTTGGGCCTGAGGAAGGGTGGATGATAGTCACGGCAGGTACATAAAAAACATGTTTTAAATCTTTTGCTATATCAAAATGTGAGTTTTATGCCTTCGGAAAGCGAGTCGAAAACAATTGGGTATTTGACAAAAAATATATTTTGATCTAATTAGACAGCCCACGTAACAAGGTAAATAACTCTATCAATTATTATTTTATTCGACTAATACTTTTTAGCATACTGCGCCGAAAAGTGATTCTATTCACGCGGTGGTAAAACGCTCCATATAAATCGAATGAGTTTTGTGACGTCATCTGCCTGTATTGAAGCGTTAAATGTATGAAGCTTGTATCGATATTTTGAGATATCTATGAATGTTGCTGTACTATATACCTCTATAAGAGAATGGAACAACTAAATCTAATAAGCATTTTACTATTCGTGGCACTATATTTTTTTGACAATTTTCGTCACTTTACTTTCTTTCAAAATAAAAATAAAAATTTAAATTATTACGAATTATTTTAATGTCTGTTAAGGTATAAAAAAAATTCAACCCCAATCTAATTTGGTGTCAAGTACCAAGAGTTTCTCATATTTTTCTGTTTAATTATACTCTTAGTTTATACTCTTCACACCTTCATACCTCCATGAACCCTCTGACTTGGTTTCAAACATGTCTCTGTCTTGCGCCAGTTCAACATACTCACAGAGAGTCTGGTCGCGTCCGGCGCGGTCTCGTGTTCAGGGGGCGAGCAGGTGAGATCCGGCAGGTCAGCACGCACCACCCGGCCGTCCCGCACCGTCCACTCGGCGGTCGTGCCGTCGCGGCAGATCTCCAGGAATCCCTCCAACTTGATATCCATAGGGTCTTGCTCAGATGACTACAAAACAAAATGTAAACAAACTATTAACAGAACGACCGATAATGAACCTGGTTTTGAAAACTCGCAGAGTCGGTAAGTTAAAATGACAGACATTGCTCTAAGAACGGAGGCCCTCTTTCAAATTGGACGCCGCTGGATGCAAGCGGTTCGGGACCGTTCATTTTGGCGTATTATAATCTTAATAGGATGCCGTATACATTGCCGTATTATTCTAAACATTATTCCTAAGTTTGAAAAGATTTGAGGATACCTTTTCAGTGCTGCTGTCCTCAGGTTTTGGCCAGTTGTCCACTTTTCCAGTCGCCTTATCAAACGCCAAGAAAAACCTGTAACAGAAATGATGCAGCATTGTCATTTCACATTACATCTTTCAGCTATTCAGGACAAGAAAAACACTTTTATTTTGATCGATTGTGTTACTTTAACAACGATACCGAAACTATCGTTCTACGTCGATTGACATAAAAACGAAAAAACACAAGAATTACCAAAATAACAAGAATTTTAAATGACTCGTTCCGCGAATGTGCGGAGCTCCGGCCTGGACTTGTACACTTGTAATGTTAAAAGTTCAAGTAAAGAACCGTAAAAAGTTGTACCACTGTGGAGTATCACACAATCCTATTTTTCTTATAGTTGGTTGTAGCGACAGCAGATTTTTTTATTTAATTTTTTTATTTAAGAGTCACCAACAAGTTACATTTTTAATACATACAAAATACAAAGCCTATATAACTTATTACTAAAAAATATTAACTATAGATATTCACGGCTTACACAAATGTTAACATTAAAAAGAATGCCAATCAAAAATAGAAATATAACGTTTTTTACAATTGGAATTTTAAATAATAGTTCTGAATCTTTTGCCTAAAATCTAAGAAATTATCATGATTAATAGCTAAATCTAAAAATTTAAAGACATCGTTGTACAGTCTAACTGATCTGGACAATGGAGAAATGAAGCCCAAATTAGATTCATGAACTGATACATTAAATAATTTTTGTACATGTGCCCGTGGTAATATAATAGGTTAGCTTTGGGGGACTGAAGAAGTTTTTATCAATATTAGTGTACCTCTGTAGTGCGCACGCGCACAGATGTCTCCTCGTCATCTCTGGTCCCACTCTGAGCGCGAGCGCGTGCAGCGCGCACACCAGCTTGCGCGTGACCGCTGCGCGCGCCGCGCCCCCGCCCGGGTAGCCGCACCGCGTGGTGGCAGACAGCCGGAGCGCCGGCTGGATGACAGACTTCAGGAATGTGTCCTGTTGATATGTCAGTTACGTTCGTTATACACAGTGTGTCCTACATTCGGGTTCCAAAAAGTATTTTCTCTATAAAAATATTTTGTGTCGAAACTTGACGCACAAATTATTTTAAAGACTTTAGCTGACCAAAAAACATTTCAAAATACCTAAATAGATACATATTTAAAGATAGATGAACGATGGGAGTAAAGGTTCGACCACGTACCGGGAAACGTTTACCAAGCCGTCCCCCTACTAGAATGACCGACGACCTGGTTAGAGTCGCAGGATGCAGGTTGCTCGGGACCGGTCGATGTGGCGTACCATGAAGGAGGCCTATGTCCAGCAGTGGACGTTTCCCGGCTGATGAACTATGGATTCTGTCATCTCATGTTAATTGATGGTTATACGTGAAGGTATCCAAAGTTTGGATCTTCAAGAAGCACGAAAATTGGTAGGGCATTTCATATTTTAGCTGCGCCAAAAGTTGTAGGGAGGTGTTGGAATATTTACAGTGTACGGGTGTAGTTTTAACGTCAGACTGTTTGTTCGGTATTTGAATATCGATGTCGGTATAAACATAAAAGCTCTAGCACAGTCTTCAAGTGTGTCCTTTAGAACAACGCCGTTGCCTCACCTGCAACTGCTCCATGAGCTTGACGTCACACATGTACGGCAGCAGGTACTTGAGGAGCTGCAGACACGCCACCACGCCGCCCTCCAGCGGCGCGGACAGCCGCCGCCGGCACGACGCTATCAGCTCCCCCATGTGCGGTAAGTATTGGAACACTATCAGTTGTTCGCCGTACATAGCTGAAATAAGGTGAATTCGCCGATCAAAGTTTCATACTAAACTTTGACCATAATATGAAATAGAATAACTGTATTTGTGCAGTAAATATATTAAAATATGACATCAGATTGTAATGTTGCAAGTTTCATTACCATACAAGCGCCATCTAGGGACCATTAGCTGCGTAACGGCTATTGTAGCTGACAATAAAGTTGTACGTTAATGATATTCATTTTGCGACACTATCATCTGATCTCCTATTTTTAGGTAATTACATATCAAAGGCAGTTATTCTATTTCAAAAGATTACGGCAAAATACATTTTGAGCGGATTGCAGTTAAACCGTTCAAAACCTATGGGACCAAAATAAAAACACGTAAAATAGCATTTTGAGTAACTTACCAACCATAGCAATGAGGCACTTGATGACTTTGGTCGCGTTCCTGTCGCCCACGACCCGGCTGTTGACGATAGATATCTCATCGAACTCGTCTTTATCGTCACCTTCGCAGGGCGCCAGGTTTTCCTTCCCGATGTAGCACAAGGTCAGCATCTTCAGCAAATTTCTAGTAATATGCCTACACGTCAGTACTGGCCCTAGTCTATGAGCCAACCATATTAAACTTTCAGAACTCATATCTGATATTTTGCAAAGGCTTTCCCTTGTCTCTTCTTCACTCAGTCTAGAAGTGTCTAGAATAATATTCTCTCCGCTCAATTCCAGGCTTTTCACTTCGCGTGTGTGGAATTCACTCCTCGCTTCCGCTTCTGATTTAGGATCATCTTCCGCGAAGTGGAGATAGCTCGTGAACATGGGCTTAGACGGTATATCAATAAGTGGTGATGTTAAGCCTTTAGTAGGTGTCTCAAAAGTCGACTCGTGTTCTTCTTTTGGCAGAACCACGCTTAGATCATTATTTGTGAGACGAGTAGAGTTTGAAGTGAAGTATTTCCCGGTCATCGGGGAATAAAATTCGGAGGACGGTGAAGGAGTGTGCATAGCATCCTGTGCAGCATTTGAAGAATAGGAATCAATGGATTCAGCAGGCGATTTACTTCTACTACTACGGCTGGGCAGTCTATCCTTGTCTGTTTCGAAGTGGAACATTTCGTTTTCACTTCTGTTGTCGGAGTCTTTGTCTTTGGGGCCGTTCATTTCAGCTGTCTTCTCAACACTAGGGGTCCCGATTTGCTCAGACCCGTACGAGGTGTCAGGAGAGAATATGTCCGAAGTGGCTGATAGAGCGTTCTTCACATTGTCATCGGAATATCTTGGCTTTTTGTTTGCCATTGCTCTGTTGTGGCACAAATGCCCCGGCGATCCCACTTCTGATGTCACATCTTTGTATCCGCCTACCGCTTCAACTAAATGTTGCGTGAAATTGTCCAGAAAGCACTGCAGACCCAGCCGGACCATGAGTTGCAGTAAGAATATGTTGTGGTACAGCTTAGCGAATTTTTGTTTGCAGGCCAAGCTGGTAGCGTTTACACCGTCAAGATCTGTGAGCTTATGTTGGTCCGGTTTGTCGATCACGAAGTCATCGTCCTCGTATAGATTCAAAATGTGCCTCAACAGCTTGCTCCTCGTTTCAGCCGGGCCTAAAGCCTTGCTGATCGTGTCGAAGAGGTACCACGCAGCCAACACTGACGTGTCTTTATTTTTGAGCAGTTCTATATAGTGCGCCAGGAAAATGTCAAGGACATCAAATTGATATCCGTTTACCTGATTGAGGAGTACGTCTAAATGTGTTACGCAAGCTTGAATTTTCCCCTCAGCTATTCTTTGAGTGAAGTAGAGTTTCGTCTTGTCCACGTGTTGATACTTCTCGCATTGGATACCATCACATTCGTACATGTAGAGTATGCTCAGTTCGTTACTAGTTAGTTCGTACTCGTGTAGCGTACTTAACAGCCTGTACAAAATATTAAAGCTATGTGGGAACGGTATAAGATGTTGCATCAATAAAGGCTGTAATAGTTGCGTGGGAGTCGGGGGCGGCAACCCCTTCTCTGTTATAACAATTTTCTTCATTTGTTCATCCTTTTTACACGTCAACTCATTTTTGAAACTTAAGCTCGGTGGTTGGACGTTCAAAACCAGAGACGCAATATAGCTGACGCATTTCGGTAGGGAATTAAAATTGTATTTTAGAACTGTCCTGCAGTTATTACACCTATCAATAAAGTCATTGTGTGTCCTCAAGGGTCGCATGTGGCTGTGCAGAAATATTTCAACGATGAGGCAACCGATCACCAACATATCCTGTCTACGGCTTTCTGTCACAAACTGCTTATAAACGGCAGCGTCTGTAGTGTATCTCGTATTGAACGATCTATTCTTCCTCTCCTTCAACACGTCTAGATGCGCATCCTGACTAAACTTCTTCAAATAGCTCTGATCGTAAGACGCCAGAAACATGTGATTGGTGAAGGCATTCTCATCGGAAGTTTCTTTATCTTTTCTGATCTCTTGCTGGACAGGGAACAGATTCAAGGTCGTTACAGTTTCTTTGCGCTTGTCTTTGTCCTCGGATTTGCTGAAGAAGCACTTCGTTTTGAAATTGTCCAAAGCTTCCAAGGCTTGTATCGAAGCGACGGGGTTGAACTCTTTAGGCAGGTAGATGACACCTTTCCCGAGCTCTGATCGCTGCACGCGGTAGTGTCGTGAGTGTGAGGAGGCCCTGGTTTCAGACACCATGACGTCATCGGCGTGTGTTTTGGACAGGGATCGAGCGCGGCCGCCCTTGTGCCGGCGCACGCGCTGCGTCGGCACGCTCAACCGGGACACGTGTTGGGGGAGGCTGCTAGATTCTTCATCGTCTTCGGATAGTTCGTCTGAACTTTCTTGTTTGATTGATTTCTCTGTGGGATTGAAACGAACACTTTTAGCTGAATTTTACGAGCAGAATACAATAGATGTGAGATCACAGATACTTATTAGCGCTCCTCATAGCCACGACACGTTGAGTGGTCAATCGAAACTCCTGGATAATTAATATGTATTTCAATAGCGTTTGCCAATATAATTTTTAGGGCACTTTTCAAAATTTCCATAGATCCAAGAATCAAATAAATGTGGTATAACTAGCTCTACTTTACTGTACTATCCGAGAACATTTGTAAAGGCTTGATATCTTGTGCTCTATATTTGACTGCATACTCGTATGTACTGTCTAAAAGCTGTTAATTTACCAACAAATAAAATAAAATTTTAAATAGAATAGATTCTGTCCTACGACAGCTTACATTATCTTCACATTTACAGCTTCATACTAAAAATTTGTCGAGCGCGGAAGGCGCTTAGCTAGACAATATATTAATACTAACAAGCCTAAGGGCTTCGGCTCGAGCTCAGCTTAGGGCTATTGCTTTGTGGTGAAAGAATCGTTCCGAAATGTGCTGATAGCGACAAAGGGACCCTATCTTATTAGGGACGCTATACTATTGAACTAAAGACGGTGCAATCGTGGTATATCTCATGCTAGTCGAAGAACGTTAGTAGTAATATCTTTACCGACGTTGAATCTTAAGTAGGCACTCACTGTTGTCCCTTGGCGCCATCCAGTGTAGTCTCGGGGGTGCGGGTGGGAGGGCGCGGAGCAGGCGCGGGGGGTGGGGCGCACAGAACACCTGCACCGCACCTCCGCGGCGCAGGTTCGTGTGACCGTCGACCAGAGAGAGACACACGTTCTTCGCTTTCACTGACGCTGCTCCCGACAGTCTGAAATGAATAATTATAATATATTATTTTTATAGACAAATATCTGGGTGATCGAGCTGCACTCTTAGGGATTTGGATTCCCATAAAATCAAATCGATTCTTTGACCGGACCTTTCGTACGGGAAGACAATAGTGCTATTAACACAGACTTATGTAGTGGTAGCTAGCCAGGAGGACAAAGAAAATGTCCAACAATCAAACCGAGTACCCGCTGGGAATCAAACTTGGGACCTCCGGATTGTTAATCCAGTGTGTAGCTGCTAGGGCACGGAGGCGAGTTTTATGGTGGTGAATCTACTACCCTCTCGGTAAAACGTTCTGCAGAGAAGAAAAGTCGGAAAAAAACTCCAGATGATCGCATCTATAAAATAAAGTAAATATTGATAAAGTCCGTTGGCTTAGATAGTGCCGCTACACCCAAACGGAATATGTGGTTATTTTAATTTTAAAAAACGAGTATTAAATAATACACCAGCTTCTCTACTTTTTGCGGCAGGATTTGACCTCCTGGCATTGTTTGTTGAATGCGGCGTGTGCCAGAGACGGCATATAACAAAGGGGACACTATTTTAGAGATTGGACTTTACACAAGAACACGAGAAATTCAACGGGTTTACAATGGACAACTTTTCAAAATAAATATGTAGTTGCAAATGTTATTTGGTTTTTGGATAGAAAATGACAAATGAATGGACCTATATTTTCTATGACGTAGCTCGTGTGGCTCCAAAAATGACAGGTATGAAACTAAAGTATTGAAAAATAAAATTATTATTAGGGTACCAAAAAATGTAAATTGGGATGAATTTGTTTCCTCTAGTCTATCCCAAGGGTTTGATATAGTGGGGGTAGGTGTGTGGGGGTTGTCGTTGGATAAATTTGTGTCACATGCGCGTCGTGCAACTTTTTATACTATATCTAGAAAATTCTAAAACATATTTTTTTCACGTTTCTTGGAGCTAAATCTCGAAATCTCCAAATTTTGCGTTGTCCATTTACTCACTTGTATCCGAAGTTGATGTCTATCCAATGATGCAGGTTTTCTGAGACGTGGGTGCTCTCTAGCGCCTCCCGATGTTTCGTGATGAAGTCTTCCACGCAGCTCGCCCAGGACGGTATGCCTAAGTCCTACAAAATTGTAGCATTAATACATTCTGTCCTTTATGTAAGAACTAATATTTTTGTCAATGACTTCGATCCGCGTGGACTTCAGAAATGATTCCTTGGGAATGGGATATTTGATAGGCTTTCGTTTGCCCACAACTTCACCTGGTGTAGTCTAAGATGGAACACGCATTCACACGCACACGCAGTTTGGGAAACACAGAGACCGCCAGCAATTTCCATACTAAGCTGTATGTATAATGAAGAATGAAACTCTTGGCTTGGCGAAACATGGTAAGCTAATTTGAGATATAATTTATACCTCACAAGCTTGTTATCACACTGATAATATAAATGATAAAGTGAGTTTGTTATGTCTTATCACTTACATGGTACAAAAGTGGTTATGAAATTTGGTACGCCCGTAGCCATGAAGAAGGATATTGGATATATTTTATTCCGGCAAAGTGTCCCTACTACTGTACGAAACGGACGTAAGCAGCCCCCGCCCCCTCCAATCCGCGATATCTCACATCTCCCCGCAAGAAAGGGGTCAGCTCAGGCTCAGCAGCCGGCACCCGCGACAACCCATGCCCGTGTATACCTCTACAAACGTCATCCGTTTGATGTACGGGAATAGGAATCGATATCATGACAGTTATATGCCGTGTCCGGGGTGTGCCCGTGGGGTAATAGGTAGTGTGTTCATATAAATCTCACAGGCAGATCTTCGTGTATGCTCTTGAAAACAGTGGGGTCAGTGTAGAACTCCGGGATGCACTCGTCTGGCGTCCACTCCTGCATGCGCTGTATGGAGGCGGGGTACTCGGCGGGCACCCAGTTGTTGCGCACGTGCTTGCATAGAATCTCTTTTGGAGTTCTGAAGAAACAAACAGTGACCATTATTCTTTCTGATGGTGACGCTATTCTACATATTAGACGTTATGAAAATTTTTAAACGTAGTGTTACACGTCAGCTGTCATCCGTCGGACTGACATTAGCGGCGCTAAAAAGTTGCAGAAGGTGCTGACGTCATAGGACATATCGAACTGACTATCTCCCTAGTTGAACTGAGTACTTGGACTAGCTGACGTCACTGAGTTGACCATGTCTTACCTCCGAGCTAGATAGACATAGCAGGTGATGTCAGAGAGCGCGTCGGACACGTGGTGCGGGATCTGGTCGGTGCAGTTGCTGACGTCATAGGTCATGTCGAGCTGACGATCTCCCTTGTTAAGGCGGTACTTGGATTTGCTGAGATCCCGCCAGTTCCTGCCTGGTGATAATAAAACGTTTCATGATATCTATGAATTTGATGACTGGAAAAGCCAAAGAGGAAGCCATGTTGTGAAAGACAAAAATATACTTAGGTACCCAACTGAAACAAAACAAAAACTGGTTTTGCTATTTGTTACTGCTGCATTAAAGATGATAGATTTTTTTTTCATTATTTTAAAGCATGATGATAAGTTATTTAATGTTTGTTATGTATGCAGTGATACAGACTGGTATGAGATTCCAATTAGCTTTCAATAGGCAAGATAATAAGCTCCAAACATTGCTCTAATGAAAAGGTAGATCGAACCAAAGGACAAACTTAATTTTGCAGAGGAAAACAAGATTATTCTACTAGCAATTTATCCGCTACTTAGTCCACATATGCTTTAAAAATTATCCCACGTAACTACTTGTTCGACCGGGGTAAAAAGTATCCTACATCCCTTTTCCCGCCCTTCAGCTATCCATATACAAATCATGATCAAGTAATTCAGACTCTTATCGTAAAGTAAGGGCTTAAGAAGTAAGGACAAACTTACTTTCACATTTATAATCTTAGTATGGATAGTTTACATATGACAGTAAAGTTGTATATAGTTGTTACGTTTTCTGAATAAAATATATAAGTAAATATATCACATTTTTCAATTTCAGTACCGATTTCCATTATTACATGCTTATTGCTACATTTCAGGAATCTATGTCAAAGGGAAGTGCCCTGTTGTGAGTTTACAAAGTTTATGAGTAACAAAACTGCGAACATAAAAGGTCATATCTTTTTATTGTGTTGAATAAGAAGATTGATTATTCTGCTCCTTAATTTTAGTTATTGATTTTAATTTTTACACCACTCCCCATTTTGAAGTGGATACAAATTTGGCTTAACACATGCAGGATTCTCAAAAAAGTGAGACAAATTTTTACCTTTTCAAGTAAAGAACCTTAAAAAGCAGTCTAAGTGACAAATCATATTTATATTCATTATGTTTATTTACTTGGCACATTATGTTATCTCTATGTTTACCAAGCAAATTGATTTGAACTAGGTTTAAATAATTAATACATAATTTTGTTGCCAAGACAATAACAGATATTACATATATACAATAATAGTCATTTTATGAAGAAATTGTTCTGTTTTCAAAATGTTTATCACAGATATAATAGCGTGAACCAAACACCTCCTAAGGTGTAGATCTCCATTCAGTAACTTCAAAGCTGATGGGACAGCTATATTATTTGAAAGGCTCGAAGCCAATGATTCTCCATTTGTGTAAAATTAATGTTGTCATCAGCAAAATTGACATAGTGAAAGTTTACATTTAAAGTATAAAGTATATAATAAAGTTATGTATTGGAATTGCTTGCCTCATTTGTAATTTTGTAAAAAAACAAAGAAAATTCAGAAAGATGCAGTGCAACTCACATAAAATTTTCTTAGAAATATACAAACACAAATGTATTACTATGCATCAGTAAATACTACTCCAAAATTGGAACTCTGTTTTATTACTGACTTTCAGGCTCCTGATTCTTTTTTCTCTATATTTTTCTTAAGCACTCTCTATGTATACATATATAATCTCTATCTCTATCAATCTATTGTAGATGATTCTTTTGTCATCTATCTCTGTAAATTTTAATAAAATTATGTGATAAAAAATATGGTGAAAATGTGGAATAAGATTACTTTTCAAAACGTGTTAAATGTTTTCAAGCATTATATAGTATGCAAAACTTTTCATTGAATACCAAACAAATGGTATTTAATAAGGACGCTTTAAAAAACTTACCACATCTAGAAGCAAAGTCTGTAACCCAAGGCACCATAAAATGTGCTTGTGGATCATTTGCAGACTTCCCCGCAATCATATTCAAATGGAGAAGATAGTCCAAGTTGGATATTCTTCCTCTCACCCAAAGCATACACAGTTTCTCCAACTGCACAGCTTGATTTCTCCAGCAATCCTCCTCTGCCTTCTTTGTATGAGAACCTTGGCTAACTTGTTGTGTTTGAACTTGCTTACTTCTATTATGTTCATATATCAATGATGCATCAAGGGTGTGTATATTATTGTTAATAATGGGCAATATTTGCAGCCACAAATTGTCTGATAAAAATATATCCTTTAACTCAAGAGTGCCTAAGCATAAACCTCTGTCGGACATTGCTTTGGCTACATTGAGTAGTTGGTATATTAAAAACATACCTCGTCCATAGTTTTTATCTATAAGTGTGGGACTGAAGTTAAGGCAGTCTAAAAGATTGTTCTCATAGTGTCCTCTGTATATTATAAAATAGTTATTATCAGTCTCTAAAGTGAACATAGCTGCTAATAAATTGACATGAGTTTCATATGATTTGGAAACATTTTTGTTGGCTATTTCCTTGTACTCAGGCTTTACAGTGCAATCATTTTTGGTTCTTATTGTGTTGCAGCCGTACATCCTCGATATTATTTCGGATAATAGTTGATCATGCTCCATGAGGTTGACAATGGTACTTTCTTTCGTACTTTCGGTGTTTTGGCAATACTTCTTAAATGATTCTTTCCATAAATTTCTTTGGTTATTCTGCGAGACATATTGAAGGAGCTGCGAGAATGTGAGAGGAGATTCAGGAGTGGTTTCATTGAGTTTGTAACGCGGAAGTGGCAGGACTTTAGATACCTTCTTATTCATGACCTAAAAGAGAAAAACATCTTAGATAACATTATGATACCAGATTATTGGAATGTGCAGATCGTACGTACCCTGATAAAGATTTTCCTATATGGATAGGGGACACTTTCACCAGATTGTAGCACAAAATCAACATTATTCACAATGTTATCGACTTCGACGTTTTTTAACCATTTTTTTAGCCAACTGTTGTGAACGACGACCGTAAAAAGGTTAGCTGAAGTAGTTGGGAAGATGTTCTTATTGTTTATATCTAATTCTTTAGAAATACATTCCATTGCTTTACATTTATAAATCTTTTGTTTTGATTTCGAGATGGACAAACGAACGAGGAGACAAGGCGTTTGACAAGCAATTGATGGATAGTTGTTTTCAAATTTGTCCCATAGCGACAGGCAACGGATAATAATCCATACAGCCTAGTCCATTGTAGCTTTTTGTAAAAATCAATGTTTCGAAGTAATTCGAAGGCTACAGCAAAGTCGAGACAAATGTAAAATTTTAAAAAGAATCAGTTTGATTGTCTAAGGTCAGAGCCAAGCTAAGTTTTTTTTCCAGTTGATTTTTGCTTCCATTTGTGCCAAGTGAAATAGTTCTAAACTTCTAATGCATTAAATCCAGTCATGGTCTGGCCATCGCAGGCTCTTGGGCTGTCAAGTCAAATCCACTATTAGTTTGTTTGACCAAAAAAAAATCTTCTGAATATCAGAACGAGGCATGTGTTAATTTCTCGTACAGCCAAGTTTACTTATCACGGGGATCGGATGTAATAGAAAATATATGGTTAGTTACGTGTAAGTGATCTTAGTAATACGTTCGGTGGTATACAGGGGCTTAGATAAATTAAAAACTAGATTTTATTTTACGGCATAACTATACAAATATATATATTTCTACAGGAAGATATAGGACTGACGAATCTCCAAGAGTCACTTATTTGCTTTGAATTTATTTCATCATCATCAGCCGGGAAACGTCCACTGCTGAACATAGGTCTCCTTCATGGTATACCACATTGACAGGTCCCGAGCCACCTGCACCCAGCGACTCCCCACGACCTAAATCAGGTCGTCAGTCCATCTAGTAGGGGGATGGCCTGGTACGCGCTTCCCGGTACGTGGTCGCCACTCGAGAACTTTTCCTTGCCACCGGTTATTGTTCTTCCATTTTAATTAACTTACTATTTATTTTATTAGAATTTGTTAGGTACTATAATAATAATAAATAATTTAAATCTCTTTGATTTACATCCTCACTTCCTAGTTCACAAAAATGTAACTCTAAGGTAAAATGAAACGCGATCTTGATTACAAATTAATTTACTGTATTTAACGACAAAAGTTAGGATAACAATATTTAAGGCACACCATTTTCAGTTTTGAAAAAACTTTCAAAAATAGTTTTATTTCTAGAACTCAATAGTACTTACATGATTTAGATAGCACCATAGCATTATCAACTACTGTAAGATATCTATCACATTAATGTTGGTCCCACTATGTAAAAAATTTAATTTACAATCCTTAGGAATGATTTGTTTGCTGGAATATCCTTATATATTAGAAATTCTGCTTATGTTCTAAATAATTAACTGGAAATTATAAAATATAACTAACAAAATCATATATGTCTAAAAAGATCTCCAAGTAACAAATGCACTAAATAATATTTGATTTCCATGTGGAGGTATTTCAGCAGGGAAGTGTTGAAGACAAAAATTGCCTACAACAAGCTGACAATGAAAACTAATTTCAATTAAAATTTACTATAAAAATAAATGATTCATAGAATCCCTTCATGTTTCTTTTTTATTTGATACATTTTAAAGAAAGTTATTCAATTTTACCAGATATCCTTTTCAAATAACATTTCCAAAGAGTATCCTTATAAATAACTGCTTGAGTTTCTGGACTCTTTGCAGCCACAATGCCTCGTCCCACCACTATTACATCTCCTCCATTATCCAGAACGACTTTCTCAGGAGTATTGTATACCTGGCCAAGACTATCTTTAGCACTTTCCAACTGAACTCCAGGTGTCAACTGTACCAGGCCTGGATCACTAAAGGTAGCTTTCTTCTGGCAAACAAAGCCAGTGATCAGATCTGGATACTTGGCCGCCATTTTCACCGTTGCTTCTGTATAGTCCGGTGTGATCAGATTGCCCTGTAAGTAAGGCAAAATTTGATTAGTTTTTCGTATTGAAATAAATCACTGACAACTTCTTGACTGACTGACTGACAAGGTCTTACCTTCAAATATTTGGTAGCAGTTGTAAGGGGTTTAGTCATACAATATTAAAGTTCTCCAGAAACATAGCAACACAGAGCAATAAGATTTAGGGAGTAGTAGAGAAGTAAATGTCCTAATAGTATACGACTGCATATTTTTGAAAATAAATTCAACTGATTTTATTATAATACAGGACTAGCTTGAAAATATCGTATGTTGTACAAAGCTCTCTTTAATCCTCTCACCACAAAGCAACAGCCCTAAGCTGAGGTCAAGCATAAGCTTAGGCTAGTTGATATTTTATAATCCATCCACTCACATCAAATTGTTCCAGTAAAGCTTTATTTTACAAAGTGAAGGTTTTGTTGTGAAAAGGGTTCGTTTGCTATAATTGGTTGGTTTGCTATAATTGGTTGCGTAATAGCAATAAATTTAAATATGACGTAATGAGATTTTACTACACGCACTGACTTACCTCACTACTCATTTCAGCCAACAAGAATACACCTCTGCTGAGTCCATTCATAGACCCATTGAGAGCCTTTAGAATCCCTTCTCCAGGTAAAGAGTGTACAGTGACACAATCAGCCCATTCTCCAATTCTGTAAAGTCCTTTTAAATATTGCAATGACACAGTGTTGCCAATGTCAGCAAACTTTCTGTCCTCTAGGATTAAAAAGTTATATTTATCAGCCAGTATTTTTATTTGAGTTACAAAATCCGGAGTAAAGTCTTCTATGATATCCACATGTGTTTTTACCAGACATACATGTTCCCCAACTTTTTCAATTAAGTCCAGTATTTTCACAGTAGAGGTGAGGTCAACTGACAAACAGAGGTTGGTTTTCTTTGTTGCCATTATGGTGAAGAGTTGCTTTGCAATTTGACTAGTTGCTAGTTCAGCCCGTTTTTCATATGGTAGTGTTGCTCGATCAACTATGACACCTGGGAATTCAAAATATATATTCATTAATAAAGTTTCCATTACTGTTAATTTTTAAAAGCAATATACCAAAGGTCACTCGATCTACTATTTAATTATCTTTAATTCTATCCTATTGTTACTTTGTGTATGAAACAAGAGTTAAATTCATTAGCTGTGTAAGGTCACAGCTGGACATGTGCCTCCCTCACGGATCACTACATCAGTTCCATATGTTGATTTGACATAATGAATTTTATATCCTCAGTCAACATCCACAGGGAAAAAATGGTTACAAAGAGAAAAATATGCATTTAGTTAAATTGACACTGATCAGTTTCTTTGTATAAAAACATTACTTCTGTAATAAAAACTGCTATGTACATGTAATAAATCTACACATAATTGCAAATGAAAACTTTTATATAAAAAGTGCAACACGCAAAATAGGCGCACCTGACGTCGAGTTGCGGAAACCTGCCCCGATTACGAATACAAAAAGTGTAAATAAGGACTATAATAATAATAAAAGCTAATGTGTTAATAATGATTAATTCTAGAAGAATAATAGGTCAAATAATGTCAAACTTATTTACCAGTAGTAGGGGCTTGCGTTCCACTTAAATAGTCTTTGACTTTATCAGCCATCTCCTGACTAATTTTACCATTCTTCAACAAAATCTCAATCAATTTAGTCATAGTAAACAATGATCTCATCTCCACATTATTGTTAAGCAGATTTTGTCTCCCTCCCTGTTCTCTATCGAGGATTATAATCGCTTCAACAGCCACAAGACCTTCACCACGTAAATCTCTAACAGTTTCAAGTACACTCGAGCCTGAAGTTACAACATCTTCAATAATAAGGCACGTTTGACCAGGTTTGTAGTGCCCCTCAATCATTTTATTGGTTCCGTACGCCTTTGCTTCTTTGCGTCGCATCAGCATAGGCTTGTTAGCCTGTATACTGAGGAGTGTTGCGACAGGAAGAGCAGTATATGGTACGCCGCATAGGTGATCACTATTACTATCTTTTACAGCGAATTCGTAGAGCAACGTTGACGTAAGACCCTTGAAACCAAAAACAGTACATTATAAGCGTATGTTTAAGCTTATGTAAAGAGTACATAGTGGAAAATCCCATACCATAACATCAGGGTAGCTGACTATGACCCTCAAGTCAAAGTATACCGGTGTTTTGATCCCGCTTTTAGTCATAAAGTCACCAAACTTAACAGCGTCTATATTGAACAGCTTTATCGCTAACTCTTCTAGTTTCTTTTCGTACTCCATTGCAGTGGAATTTGAAAAATAAAGAGTACAACACGTGAATTTGGATTTCGTTAAATTTGAGCTTTGTGTTTTTAGTCTCACGTATTAGCTCGAAAGCCAAAGAATTGTAGCCACACCCTCTTGTGTTTATAAAGTCTTACCTTTCTAATTTGATATAAAACAGTGGTGGTGTAGCTACTACTGCAACACAAATAAATCTTTTTTTTAGAACTAACAAAGCGGGGTGTCAATGTGATGTCAATGTCAGTCAGCTCGGTTCTGAATTCTTGATCATTCAATTTTCATTCGATATAGTCGTTCATAGTCATTCATTCTCAACTTAATTCAGTCAGTCAATTTCAGTCATTCTTCAATCGTGTTGCGTGTAGGTTTGTCGTGATTTTTGTTTGTTTGTTTTCGAATTTATTTGTTAGTAAAATGATTTAAATTAAGAATTTACCTACTTTACATATATGTAGTGCATTAGTATCTATGAATTGATTAGTTTTTGTCGGTAAGTTACTTCTTTATTGTTGTTTTACACCAGTTAGAAATAAAACACTGTTACAGGTGTTTGTCTGGTGGCGGAAACTTTTTCGCGCCCAAAAATTACGTAAATTTAGTATAAATAACTCGTAACATCAAAATTACTGAATCACGATGTAACTTAGTACCGAGTATTATTATTACTTCGTCAAATAAATTGGGTTTGGGACTCAGGTAGAGGGATTTTGAATCAATGTAAGGGTAAGGTAAGCCCACCCCTCCTATATCGTCCGAAGTGGGGTCCCCTCCCCTATAGGGGAAGTAAGGGTAGACAAAGGGTAGTCACCCCTATAGCGGAGGGGAGCTTGGGCCTTGGGCGATATCCGTTGGTAGGGGAAGGGATTCACTATTTTTAAGTTCAGTTTTTTTGGTCCCCTTATTCCTTATAACGGTTCGCGCTACATTCACCGTGCGGACTGTGGGAAAGTTTGTGGTTCCTTTTAGATAGTTGTTTTTAAAGTTGCGATTAGCTTTAAATGCAGATAAATATTCGTATATTTTATTTTCAGGTACAAGTCAATTTATAATTATCACAATGGATAGCAATGCAGTAGGTGAGATTAATAGTAATTTTTTGTTTCTTTAAATTGAGTATCACAATTAATATGAATAAAAAAGCCAATGTAAATGTAATTATATAAAATAAAAAAAGGACATGAGCATGACATTTAATTTTTTCTAAATTGACTAAACCTAGCTAAAACAGAACACTAATGTTTCAATCTCTTTGCAGAGCCAGAGTCCAACTCCATGGAGTTTGTATTAAAACGCAGTCTGCTTTCAAAGAACAAATTGGCAGTAATTTTGAAAGAGGATGGTGTGACCAAGTACTGTTGTGTTGAGTGCTCAGCCTGCTATGATGATAAAGAAAAGCTAGAAATTCACCTGTGCACACATTTTAAAGAATTTAGATTCCTTTGTGGGATCTGTGGGACTGGGTAAGAATATTATTATATCCAGATATTTTGAAAGTTGCAATTTTTGAAAATCATTTTTCAATTCTTTAACACATATAAGTCTTTTAGCAGCACTGGCACAGTCACATGCAGTATATTTATTTGAGATGGACCCAATAAGATTCTTGTTATATACATTATATGTAATAATATATCCCTATGGTATGTTATACTTTAATAACAAATAATGGTATTACAATAATCACATTAGTATATTTTATAGTATGGCAAATAAATCCAACAACTGTATTTAAAAAGGAAACATAAAATTGAAATTTGTTTTGTTTTTATGTATGCTAACTAGCTTTCGCTTGCGTGGAATATATTTATATATTATAGCCTATGTATTATTCTGATGTAAAACCTATATTATTGTAAAGTTTCATTAAAAACAATTCAGTAGTTTTTGCGTGAATGAGTAACAAACATCCATCCTTACAAACTTTCGCGTTTATAGTATTAAGTGTGATAGAGATATCACTAGCTAGGCAAATGTAATAAAAATCCGCAATACCCAAGTATGAACGCCCCACAGGCTGAAACGCAAGGAGCACCTGGACAGACACACACTTGGCCACCAAGAGGTGCGCCCGCACATATGCTCGGAGTGCGGCAAGGGATTCAAGAGGAAGGAACATCTCAACATACACAGCTCCATACACAGCGGAGACAAGTCACAGATCTGTCCACTCTGTAACAGATGTGAGTTCTTCTAACAAACACAAACTAAATTAAATGTATATTAATTGACAATTGCAGTGTTATCTTGCAACATTTTTTGGTCTATAGTGAAACATTGAACCATTTATTGAAGTTGGTTTCTAATCATAGTTTCAACAATATGCAATAAAATGTGAATTATTATCAACAACATGCAATAAAACCTAGTTCAGATGACAATGTTCATGATTCATGCTAAGTATAAAATTTTCGAAAAAATTATTATATCATTCAATCAATCATAATCTTCAATATGTACACATATTTTATCAAAAGAGGCATGCAAAATACAATAATAATAATTCATCTCTCAAATACAGTATAATAATGAATTAAAATTATATAGGCCGAATAATAACAAAAGTAAAAGTATGACGAAAATTAGAAATCAATTAGTGAAAGCCAAAATATAATAAAATAAAATTACAAAGTTCTAAGTAAATTTTTGCGATAATTCAATATTTCCTTAATAGTATATAAATTCTACTCTATCAGCCACTTCTATAACCTGCATTTAAATAGCTCAATAAGAAATAATTTGATGTTATCAGTTATATTGGTAGTAATAATTACAATAACAATCAACAATATGTAATAATATGAATGCCCGCAGCTTTCTACAGAAAAGACCACCTACAGAAGCACCTGCAGACTCATAACAAGCTGTTCATGGAGCAGAATATATACCCCGTGAGCGACCAGGAACTCATGGAGATAAAGCAGGAGATGTTAGATGTAGAGGATGTCAAGCCCCTCATCAACGGATTGGAGAATGTTGTTGAAGAATTCATGGAGGTTGGTACTCTTCTGGCTATCCCCTGGGCTATCAGTTTATGCCCTGTAATGACATGTTCTGCAAATATATGGAGCCCTGGTCTAGACTTGTACACTTCTACTTTTAAAAGGTCATTATCAAAGTGATTTAATTAACATTTTGGAATATTTTGGTCCAGTTCATTTTGTTTCCCCACCGGGCATCGAACCCAGGACCTGGGCGTGTGTAGCGCGTCTGAGTCTAACGTTTAGACAATTGCACCACGGAGTCCGATAAAGTTGTCCCGTGATAATTTCTGACGTCGCCGTGAACGTTCCTCGTACCAGATCCAGGACGTTAGTAGGGAGCCATCGGACCCGGATCGTCCTTACGAGTGCTGCGTCTGCCACAAGACCTACAAACGCAAGGATCACCTCAAGCTGCACAGCTACACACACCTGAAGAAGGACAAGGTCTGCTCAGAGTGCGGGAAAGGTACGTAACACTTGTTTTTTTTGTGGAACCTTTATACACACAGTGAATTTTGTCTTACATTATACACCAGCAGCAGCAGTCGGGAAATGTCAATGGCTGTACATAGACCTTCTCCATGGTACAATCAGTGTCTTATATTTCTACGCAACTTTGTACCTTTTCTTAATAATGTCAAGTCAGAGTGTAATGATGCTGACTCGAGCGCCTAGTATCAGAGACATTTTGTTTAGTATTCGGTCCATCTAGTGAATATTCAGCCCTTGTTACAGTATGTAAAATTAAGGCTTTAGGATGAGCATGCTTACGTCGTATAGGTGAGATGATGACCAAATTGACTTAATTTGTACATTTAAAAATAATTTTAAACAGCAGAATATAAATAGTGTCGAAGCACGTTTGCTGTCAAGATGCTTTGGTCTCTGGAGCGCCCAGGATACTGATCTGATCCAATCAGAAGTGTGCGCAAGAGCCTATTTATGTTGATGCCTTTGACGTTCCAAGTCTCGTAAACAGGCAAACGACGTAGGCAGAAAAATTAAAACCTTTTTGGCCCCAATGTATGTACCTTATTTGCTGATACTGTACAGTAATAAAAAGCATATATATACTAATCTATAATATTTTCTATATCAACGTGGGTGCTAAATTTCAGCAGTGTAATTCCTTACTTAAAATCAAATCGATAATTATCGATATGCCTGCTATCTCTTCGCATACCTTACGAATCTCTAGTTTTATAAGTAGAGAAGAAGTATCGTTCGCCTGAATACATAGTTTTTATTAGATACCTAACAACCTCATTCTATGGCTGAATTATGGTCAATTATGATGGCAGCAGTTGAGTAAGATACTTTTTGAGGTAAAAGTGACTTCACTAGCACTCTAACACACGATATACATAATTATATGTACTTACTAATTCGTTACTATCTTAAACTTTTTTTGTTTACAAATGCAATGTTTGCAATAAATTAAATACATACAAATAATATGCTACCCTAGCGCGGGTATTTTTTCTATTTGGGAGGATATAATCTCGCACCAGTTTTAGTCTATTGTCAAGTGCTTCGTTCTATAGGTGCAATTTGTAGTCATGTTGTCAAACCGTAATAAATATAAATAAAATAGTTAATAAAATAATAACCACAAAATATCAAAGTTTAATAAAACCCCAAACGCATTACCGTTCAAAAATCGATACCTACCGTCCAGTCTAGAAGAACACCGACCTACCCACATAAAGTAAGCGCGTATGTAACAAGGTCGCTTTGCCCATACGACCTTTATTGGACCCTCCCCTATTCTAGGGGTGATCCCCCATGGGCCAAGCGAGGGGCCGACAGAGGGGGATACGAACTGGGATGCTAGATTATGGACGCATTTGGATATCTAATTTATTTTTGGGAGGGGTGACTTTAAAGTAGAAGACATATTTTACCAGAATTTAGGGGAGGGTAATATTTTTGTATGTAGGTAGGTACGCGTGCACTCGCAAATCTTGTTATCTATACTGGATCCGTCCCGCGACTTCGTCTGCTTGCTCTAAGATAACAGAAAACTCCTTCGTATATTTACCCTAATTATAAAGTAGTGATTCCCCATTGTACACAATAATAAAATAATGAATTGAAAAATGCAGGTAGCTAATAAGCGAGTGCGAATATAAGAAAAGTAGGATAGGTAGCAGAGCATTCGCCTCATTAGCTTATCATCTATTAATGTTTAAAATTAACACTTATTCATGATTTAGTATCAGTTACATAAGCGTTGGGGAGTAAAGGTTCTCGAGTGGCGACCACGTACCGGGAAACGTCTACCAGGCCGTCCCCCTACTAGATGGACCGACGACCGGTTAGAGTCGCGGGGAGTCGCTGTATGCAGGTGGCTCGGGACCGGTCGATGTGGCGTACCATGAGGGAGGCCTATGTCCAGCAGTGGACGTTTCCCGGCTGATGATGATGATGACATAAGCGTAAATAATATTTTAAGTTAGCGTTATATTTTAGTTTCGTTTTACAAAAGTTTACTCAAAACCGCGTGCGCGCACCATTCTACAAAATCCTCAGATATTTAACACGTTTTATCACCTACCTATTCCATTTCCATCGGATTATCGTAACGGAACCCTTTGTCTGCGTTGATGACCGGTTCGTGTAGTAGGGGGCAGGCATCCTCGGCGTGACTTAGGGGAGCTTAGTAGTGGATCCAAGGAATAATAGTTGGCGAGAGCTTGATATTTGTTACGACGGACGGAGGGTCGCTGCCAGACGAGACGTGTAAACTATCAACGCCCATATTAAAATAGTTAACGCGTTCAAAAAGAACTAGAAACCGACTTTAACTGCTCTAAAAGTCTAGTTAGGTTTTGCTCGTGGATGCCATTGTCAGAACTGGATTAAATTGAAATGGGACCAAACGGGAAGCACCAGCTTTCATACAAAAATTATCGTCAAAATCGATTCACCCAGTCGAAAGTTCTGAGGTAACAAACAAAAATAAACATAACTTCATCTTTTTTAACCGCCTTAAAAAAGGAGGAGGCTATCAATTCGACGTGAATTTTTTAAATGTTAGTTACCTCAGAACTTGTAACTGGGTGAACCGATTTGGGTGATTCTTTTTTTATTTCAAAGGTAGTGCTTCCAGTGTGGTCGCAATTTGGTCCAGTTCTGACAACGGCATCCATGAGAAAACGATATAAATCTTGCCTTAGTAAAAGTAGACTTTTAGGGCAATTGAAGTCGGTTTCCAGTTCTTTTTGAACGCATTTACTTGTTTGAAGTCTGTTGAAAATACTCTCATGAATTTTTTCAAATAGCGATAAATATAAGATATTCGAATTATCCCCGTAACAAAATTACTTTTTGACACCAAAAAACGCTTATAGCAACAATAACTTCCTACTGACAAAATTGTACCTTTGTAGTCACGTAATTTGGCGCTTTGCCACTTTACATTAGGGTTTAATGACTTCTTAACGACTTGACAACTCCTAAATCTTTCGATGACTCCATGATAACCCCAGAAGGACCAACAAAATTAACATGTAATCGTTTGTAAACTTCAGCTCGATTCATATATGTACGTGCGTATGTATCTAGATATTAAAGTTTAAACATATGTATGTATAAGGGGTCAACGGTAGGCTGTGTAGGGGAAGCAACGCCCGAAAGGGGGGAGGGTTCGACCCTGTACGCTATTTCCCAGAAGGGGTATTTGGTACAGGTGGCGATAAAATTGTTTGTAATGTATTTTATTTATTTTAAGTTCTTGTTCGAAATGAACGACGCCTGCACTGCACTGTCGACTTTCGGACATATTTGTTTTGGTTTTGATAGGACTAGTCAATTTACGAAAGTGACTGTCATCTAGCCTTCCAACTCAGAGGGGAAACAATACCATATTTTTGGAGATTACGAGATTAGAGACTAGGAGTTCATCAAGTCCTTCGGAGGATTCTAACATAGCATAATGACAGCTGGCAAAGATATCCGGGATCCACAGCTTTACGTGCGTTCCAAAGCACGGAATCTAGACCAACACGTAACATCGTCGACCTCATTGTCACTTACCATCAGTTGAGATTGAGGTCAAGTGTTGGTCTATCTTTAATTTAAAAAAAAAAGAATCATCTTACTTTTTAGACAATCAGGTGATTCAAATAGCTATGTCCTAACCAAGCCGAGCAAAGTCTCACAATGTGATATTTGACAATGGTAATTGAAGCGCCACGAAGGCCGTCTGTCGCTTCTGCAGAAAATAAAGAGCGAAAGAAACTCTACGCAGATTTATTTTGATGGGTTTTCATTTGGCCTTCATCTCACCCAAGTTGTGCGCTGGCTCTACTACCTTTCATGCCGGAACACTTCTGTTTGGCGATAGACTTAGGCAACACGGTGGTTACTAGTCAGGCGTATATAGAAAATGCCCTACCACCAACCAAACCGAGTACCGATAGGTACCCTCACTGGGAATCGAACCCGAGACCTCCGGTTTGTACGCCCAAACGTGTAGCCATGATGTCAACGGAGGCGGTTAAAGCGTTACGTTTGTACCTGTACACTCCCACTAGAAGTTTACCTGTGTCCAAGCCGAGACCCGCGCCGGAGTCCCGTCGAGTACGTCGCTGTAATCCCTTCCACCACTTCCAACGGTGTAACACCATCCCCCCTTAGAGGATATAATCCCTACGTTCCACCGGTATCGCAAGTTCTGTTCGACGGTAGCCGTCATTCTTTTACAATGGACATTTTATTAAGTAGGAATATTATCTAGGATTTTGTGTAGTTAAGTTGTATACTTACCGTACAGATGATGAATTTACAAATATGGATTTTATACTGTTGGACAAGAGATTGACACCTTTTTTTTTAAATCTCGACTTATGTCTCGGGTCGTAAAAGACGATTAGATGAAAAATACTCAGTAGATGGGCGGCAGCGTCCATCTATGCAACAACAACATCTTACGTACATACTTGGTTCACAAGGCGAATTGCGATTGAATTGTGAAATTAGAACAAACAAATACACTGTTAAATTAATATGCGTAGAAGTTCGTTTGTCAAGTTAATAAAGTAAATAGATAACAGTAACTGTACATAGTATTAGCTATTCAAGTCGACGGGGAATCGACGGGTGGGGTCATGTCCCCCCTTTCAGAATGGGGGGCAATCGACCCTGCTAACAGGGGCTTTTGACGAGACCTACATCATCCTAGTCCGATTGGACATCCGTACGTTATTAAATTTAATATGAGTATAACAACTTTTTGCTATAGTAGGCTGCTAAAGATGACTAAGACGGTCCCATTAGCCAGACACTTCCAGAATCCTCGAACTTCAAGAGACGTTGAGGTTTTCATATCTATCTCAGCCACCGATACACGATTCATACTTAAAAATAATATATACTGCCTTCTGCCCGCAGCTTCGACCGAGTGGACTTTATTTAATTCAACTGCTCGGGATCAAATGTCGGGGCTATGTCCTTGACCTTTCAACTATCCCCCTAAAGACCACTAAACCACTCCACCCTATTTCTTTATTCTAAACGAGTCTGGGTTCCCAAGATAGTCAGAGTCCGTAGGAAATTCATCCACATTCAGTGGACGCGTTTCAAGTGTACCGCTGTAGATCCTGGATAAAATAAAAAAAGGAATAACAGTGGGAGCGGAGAAGAGGTGGGAATGTCCCCCTACAAAAAAATCCAGCCATTTTAAAGTTTCTGTTAGGTCGTGAATGTATGATAAAACTATATTTTTTGTGTGAATTTATCCAATGCTTTAATAGTTATTCTGCTACTCGTATTCGAGACGGAGATAAATATGACGAATCAAAAAACCGTGAAAATCGGTCCTGACGTTAGTTATAAGTGGTCGAACAAACCCGACTTTGTTTTATATATTAATAAGAAGATATCGCCAAGTCGATCGTTACAATTAAATGGCAAAATAACCTCCAAAACGGTGACATGTGGGTTTTAAACAAACTTTATTTTATCAACGCTCAATGAAACTTCATGAATCTATCTGAAACTTTGTAAGTTCAGGCTTCTACGTGAGCATGATTCCATCCTATAGCGATATTCACCTTCATATGAACACAAAAGCCTCTGAGAGGTGGAATTGTAAGTGAACAAAGTCGCTGGGCTAAGCTAGTGTTCTGGTTGACTTTAATATAACCTTCAATAATCCCTTGCAGAAGTAGGTAAGCTTTAAGGGGGTTGAGACCCTCTGATCCCCTGGGGCCGCGTCTGGATGGCGTATATACACCAATATACATATAACTTATATATTTACGATAATATAAGGTCTTATAACTAGTACTATCAGGTGTGATTTAGGTCAAGCGTTGATCTGATCATCTTCTATAAAATAAAATGCTAAGTCACATACTTTTACTTTACTCAGAGCTCAGTCTATAAATGTCCAAACAATGTTTACTTTCGAACTACCTACAAACACTGCAAAGAGCCCGCTGTTTCTAACAAAACTGAAATCAATAGAAAAACATTAGGAACGATTACATTTCGACACTAAACTAACTAAAAACTAAGGGGTAATATAGTTAATTTGCATACATAAAAGGCTTCATAAATTGCTGGACATATGCCTCCTTCATGGCACGCCACATCGACCGGTCCCGAGCCATCTGCATCCAGCGACTCTCCGCAACTCTAACCAGGTCGTCGGTCCATCTACTAGGGGGACGGCCTGGTAGACGTTTCCCGGTACGTGGTCGCCACTCAATCTAAGTCTTTGACACAAATCTAAATAACTAGGCAATAGAAAGGAATTCAACGTTAATTTTTTCGGAATCTCGTGCCGTCACTCGCTGCACTCGTGCTGGAATAACTTCCAACATTTTAGTTTTATAAAACTTACCTGCTGTTGTGCTTACTTCTATACTGCTAACTACTCGTACAATTTAAAGACAGTGTGTGTGTGTGTGCACAGGCTTCCACAGAGAGGAGCAGCTTCTCACCCACATGAACTTACACGTGAACCAGCTCGGGGTGTCTGACAGCGAACAGGGACCCGTGCCTCTACAACAGCCGGGCATACGGATACTGGTAAGTATTACCACACATAATAATGTCAGCCATAAGTTGCAATCATAGGGTAACTAACGGAGACGTCTGGCGACGTGTCAGAACAGGACTTGCATTTACAATACTTTCACATATATACCGACACATACACACTGAAAGTCAGACTATATGTACTCGTTTGATACACAGTTTTAAGAATAATAATTGATATAAATAGGCCAGTGTTTCCATGTACTCTATTATAAAAACTATGCTATATTGTACAGACCCGGGCTGAAAAGCTGGTCTGCCTGCGGCTTGCCAACGGTAGAACTGAGCCTATCGGCCGTTTTGTTCCATTAGTTTTTAGTAAGTTCTAGTCATTGTATACCGTGTAACAAATAGGAACAAATAAAAGTATTTTTATTTATTTATTATTTATTTATAAAGAATGAGACATGAGAGGTTTGCAACGTATTATGATGGACAAAGTTGCTGGAAAGCGACAAGTTGGTCGCAGGAAGAAGTCCTGGCTGCGGAACAATTGAACGTGGACGGGAATCCCGAGTGCCAAGGACAGATAGCCAACCTTCACTAGTTGGAGAGGAACCGTAAGAAAAAGTACCACCTGCAATGAAAACGACCGTCGACTTGCTACGAAGTGGCAGGAGAGAGACAGAGAGAGAGAATTCAAATATTTCAAACGATTAATTTTTTGCAATAATTTTTTGGTCAGTCATCGAAACACAGAAATTAAATAAATAGTGTTGCCATTTCAGCAATATAGCACCGAGCATGTGCGCTCATTCGCTCTAACACGCGCCGCCATTGCTACGACAAAAAGTTATCGCCACTAGTTGGCGCCACAGCGGCAACAGGTCACCCCATCCCTAAAATATGTATCTTTTTCTTTTGTTATAAGATACTATTTGTCTCATCCCAATAGTGTAGTTGTAGAAACTATATTTTGACAGCTCACATTGGAAGGAGTACCTTATAACGAAAGGAAAAAGATACATATTTCTGGAATGGGTGACCTCTTGCCACAGTGGCGCCAAACAGTGTAAAAAAAATTCTAGCGTGGCGACCACATACCGGGAAACGTCTACCGGACTCGGCACTGGTAGAGAAATAGAGGAGGCCTATGTCCAGCAGTTGAAGTTTCCCGGCTGATGATATTGATGAGTGTGGACAAAATGATTAATTATAACTTTGTTTCTGTATGTGCTTGTCAGCCGCTCCCCAAGGAGTCACTGCTGGTGGAGCGCGTCGCGGGAGGGAAGATCGACCGCCCGCACGAGTGTCCCGTGTGCCATCGCAAGTTCAAGAGGAAGCAGCACCTCAAGGTCCACGCTAATGTACACCTCAAACTACAACAGCCAACTATATGGTGCTCCCTGTGCAACGAAGGTATCTCACTCATTGACTGTGTACTCTTTGTATATAGCTAGCTTTTTTTTTATTGCGAAATTTTTCAGTTATTTAAAAAAAAATATTACACGTCGTTAGATAAAGCAGCTACCAGAGCTTTTAATGTTTAATTTTATGTACATTTGTTTAGTATACAGAGACCATAAAGCGACAGTGGCACCCTACGGCCTTTTTAAGGCAGATACCATTCATGACTTTAAAAAATTACATAGACATACACAATAAAATGTAAGCAAGCAATAAGTACAAGTCCGGTTTGATTTTTGAAATAATGTACAATTGTGGACATATGTAGAAAAGAGCGAATGATTATCGGTCTATGACCTCTTAAACGAATGGCAGTCAATAATGGCCAAAGGATAGGCCTTAGGATATAATGAATGTCCCCTAATTTCATCAGGGTTCGTGACCAACGATCAGTTCGAGAGCCACCACTGCATGGTGGTGGACCATTACAACGGGGGCCAGTTCGTGGACGCGGACGAGCAGGGGACCGCCGCGACGTGCGATGCAAAGAAGGAGAACGACTACCCGCCGGAGTTCATTGATGTTCGTATTACTAACAATTTTATTATGTTCGCGGCTCTGTGGGTGGGTGTATACTTTCAGCCAAACCCAAGGAGTATATTTGGAGAGAGAGACTTCTAACCACAAGTGTGGAAGGGAGGGTAAGCTGCGACAACGACAGTGTACATGCAGTGTATCAGAAAGAGACAACATGAAATAAATCAACGCCCGTGTCTGGAAATTACAAAGAACGTTGTAGTACATATTGCACGCAATTAAATGTTTTATTTTGCTTTTAATAATATTGCATTTGACTTTGAGGATAAAATTCCTCGCGCAACATCAAATAAGCATACGGTTGGCGAGTGCGGGGGGCCCCCGCTTATCAAAGCCAGCTATTCTATTTTAAAATACTTTGTATTCTGAGCGGAGGATTCCCGTTAAGGTTTAATCGTGTATAGGTAACAAAAGCACTCACTTTCGCATTTATAATATTAATTGTGAAGTTTTTCAACCGACTTGAAAAATGGAGGTTTTCAATTCGACTGTATGTTTTGTTTGTATGTATGTTACGCTATAACTCCGCCAATTGTAAACCGTTTTTGATGATTCTTTTTTTGTTTGGTAGAGCATACTTCAGAGATGGTTCCATGTAAATTTTATCGAAATTGATCGAGTGCACTTTGAGAAAATCAACAAAAACCAGATCATTCTCCCTCTAAGGGTGAACATTTTTAAGGCAATTGAAGCCGGTTTTTAGTTCCTTTGGAACGCGTTAGTTATACTTGTTGTTGTGATTGCAGGTGTCGCAGGAGTTTCTCTCGCCGCAGCAGCAGGTGGTGATGAGTGAAGAGAAGCACCTGCCGACGCCGCAGCGGGTCTACGTGTGCAAGTACTGCTGCAAGCCGTTCAAGCGGAAAGACCATTACAAGATACATCTGCACATACACACCGGGATCAAGTCATTCTTCTGCCCAGACTGCGGGAAGGGTACGCCGATCTATCATTAACTTCTTACAAACCTGGAGCCAACTATATTGGTATAGAACGATTGCTCGCCTTGTCCTCTTCTGGCCCTATAAAAAAAGCCATTTTGGTTGTGACTCCATTACTACGTAAAGAGATAAACAAACTCACTTTCGCATTCCTAATGTTGGTATGGATTGACTTCATCATCGTAAAATAAGCAGTCAAGTGCGTGTCGGGTCACGCGCAGTGTAGGGCTCCGTAGTTTAAAGACAATAAAGTATAAAAACGGGCCCACACAGGACGATGTAAAGTAATTTGAAATGGAATTTGTACGAAATTTTCATTTTGACATCTCCAAGTACATTTTATAATTTGGTCGATATTAGCCAACTTAGTTGAGATAGTTTTCTCGGATTTTAAAAAGCAACAGTTTAGCAGGTAGAGAGGTGGGGGAGCGCGACTCTGATTCTAGTCTACCCTCAATATTTTTGAAATATTCAACGATACCCAACACAATGGATTAGACGCGAAAAAAATATTTCATTCCCAAGTTACGTGTAAGGAAGGTACCCAAAAAAATATTTTTCAGTACTTTATTCTATCACTTTGTTGACGTGATTAATATGTATACCCGTACCAAATTACAGCTTTACTAGTAGTAAGAGTCTCTGAGATAAGCCGCGGACGTACAGACGGACAGAGCGAAACTATAATGGTTCCTTGTTTGGCTACGGAACCCTAAAAACCACCCTACACGGGGCATTTGATCTAACAATTTATAACTTATTATATATTTTAGGGTTCTACCGCAAGGATCACCTACAGAAGCACGCCACCGTGCACCAGAGAATCAAACAGACGAAGACAAAGAAGTCTCTGCCGGGGCTGTTCCCCATCAGCATGCGCCCGAAGAAGGACGATGTATTACCGGAAATTACTATAACTGTAAGTATTTATGAACAGTCGGTTCCCACTTTTAACCGACTTCAAAAAAGGAGGAGGTTATCAATTCAACGGGTATGTTTTTTTAATGTTTGTTATCTCAGAACTTTTGACTGGGTGAACCAATTTGGATGATTCTTTTTTTATTTGTAAGGTGGTGCTTCCCGTGTGGTCCAAGTTTGTTTCTTTATTTTCTCGAAACACTTTTCTGATTCCTGTTTTGAAAATAACTCGTTTCATCGGAATACTCTAAAATTATAAAAACCTAGGTTGTGTACCATATATGAATTTAAACGACAATATTGCAATGTGTTTGATTTTAATGTGGATTTCCTAAGTAAGAAATTTGTATTGTCATACTATGAGTAATATCTCGGGGCCCAAACTTCTGCGTCTGGCTGTCTGGCGTATATAACATGCAGCTGTAAGAAATTTCTTACAGAAATAAAATGTGCCTTTTGTATTAATTTTCTGTGAACAATATATTGTTCAAATACTATTTTTTTTTAAATTTTACTGCCTTACCACCATGCTCTATTACGAATTACCGATAGATAGATAATCCTATCGGTACCCTGTTTGGTTGGGGGTGGGGCATTTTCGCTAACTACCTTGTTATCTAAGTCTGCCGCCAAACAGTACTGTTAAACAGCACTGTTGTGTTCCAGTATAAAGACAAAGACAGTGCACCTCATAAGCAAGCCAATCTAGAGAGACGAGGGCCAATTTAATTCTGCTATTTGTATCAAATTTTTTTTGCCTTCATTGTAGGCACCATCGAACACCAAACTTCGGGTTCCGCTGCAAATCAAAGTGCCGTACCAGATGGTGGTGTCCATGGACAACGGCGAGCAGCGCGCGGTCACCATCGACCCACACACCTCCGTACAGTGAATAAACTATAATAACTACTACAACAATTAACAATTTGTTCTAGTGATTGATACCTCGAATGCGGCTTGATTGCACGATTTAAAAATTGTGGTGGGATTTACCTGAGTACCATATTTTTTTTAATTAAAAATCTTATTCTACAAAATAATTCAATAAAAAATAATGAAATAAAATTAAAGTGCTCCTTGAAGCATCTCTTTTGTAAACTTCATACATGTCGTCGAGGGGTTGAGGTGCGTTTTAGTGGACCACAAGAATAAGTACAAATATTTTAACTTCATTAATGTTTATACTAATGTGATCTCTTGATTGTTCAGATAAGGAAAATCTTTGAAAAGAATCGTGTTTAATATTTTTTTCTATAATGAAATAATTATGACTATTTTGTTAGAAATAAGCAATTAGCATGCCTACTTTGACAAATCGAAGCCAATGACTCGCTGTAAGTGCGAATATGTAAACTATAACCTTTATCTGTCGATCGAATATGAACATTTGCATATATTTGAATATTAAGCCTATATTTCTAAGTTATCTTGTGTTCTCCTATCTTCATTTTAAGATGAACTATCCTAGACTCTGTACGTCACACGTCAAGCTATACTACTAGTGACGATGAAAGATAATATATTACAACTAAAACTCTTTCGAGGATGTGACTTTACACATTGCACCAATTAGTTGTATGGTATGGTAGTGTTATCGCCATTGTTATATGTGACAAAATGACACATTTTCTTCCCTATTTTTTCCATAGGACTACACACTAGCTTTTCAACACACAATCACAAAACAGGAAAACAGTAAATATCTAGTGATCAAAAAACATTCTTAAACATAAATTAGTGTATTTATAACCTCAATTACCTCGTAAATTACTTGAGTAAAAACCGGCCAAGTTCTATTCTGACTCGAGCACGAAGGGTTCCGTACCATTATCTATAAAAACGGCAACAAAACTGAATACATATATAACTAAAAATTCTGTGAATAAGCGTCTACCGTTTGCCGTTATCAATATTGAGAAAAAACGCGCCAAAAAACACGTTTGTTGTATGGAAGCCTCCTTAAATATTTATATTATTCTGTTTTTTAGTATTTGTTGATACAGCGGCAACAGAAATAAATCATCTGTGAAATTTTCAACTGTCTAACTATCGCGATTAATGAGATACAGCCTGGTGACAGACGGACAAACAGACAGATACGGCTAAATAGGGTCCCGTTTTTTTACCCATTGAGTACGGAACCCTAAAAATTTGTTGGGTCCAAATAGTATACATGTTTAAAACATAATCACGATCTCACTATTTGTAATTATAATCGTGTTTATTTTAGTATATTCTATACGTTAAGCGTGATTGTACACTCGTGTACAAAAATATGTATCCACTTTTGAACCATGTCACATTCACCTTTAATTGACATTTACCTCCACACTGCGTAGGAACAAGAATGGGTGAATGTGACAAAATATAAAAGTGGATACATTTTTTTGTGCTCGAGTGTACCTGTAGATGGAGTTGTACATATCTGTCATGAATTTATTGCTGACTGCGATTAATAGGGAAGATGCAACCAAATTGGATTGGGTTGAATTGTATTTTATAGCATAACGGACGGAGATTAAATGAAATCCCACCAAAATAAAAATACGTAAAAATTTTTATTTGGATTTTGCCAGGACTAAATGTCTCAAAAATTTAGTTATTAGATTTAGTTTCCTCGTTGCATTTTGAACATTTTATTATAGGGGTGTATAACACGTAAAAACATTATTTTACGAGAAAACTCAAAATATCGAACAAGCTTCATACATTTTAACGCTCTAAAAACACTTGTGACGTCACAAATATCACCCGATTTATATGGAGCGTTTTAGCACCGCGTGGCTAGAATTACTTTTTGGCGGGTTGTGCTAAAAAAGTATTAATCGTATCGAGAGAAAAAAATGATAGAAGTATTTACCTTTTTACATGGTCTGTCTAATTAGACAAAAATAATTTTCCATACATCCATTGAACTTATATGGTATGGAAAGACAAATTATACTATTTATTTAAATCACATGTGGCATTCTTTTTGTATAAAGTTTTGTTGTTGTATTTAAATATTGGATTCTTGACAGTAGTTTATAAATTGTACCTTAGTGTAATGTATTCATTCAATGAATTGATATTTTGGTCATCAGTTCATCGGATATATCCGAAATAAACAAAACTCGGTAGAAGTCATGAAATGCCAAAATGACGATTGGATGATGAAAAAAGGATTTAGAGTTACTTTATCATAGTATTATGATGAGTCTTTTCTGTATATTTTTTTCAAGAGATTTGATGGGAAGAATGGGTTCCTTCTTCCTACCTTTTTTGTTTAACAATTTGAGATTGTCGAAGCCCGCCTATTTCAACTAGTGGGTAATTTGAAAAGCACTTTACTCGGATCATGTTACCAAACTTTTCAGAATATATAACTGTAAGTACATATATAACGATGTAAGAAGTTCCTCTATTTTCGTCTCTACACGTAATACGTTGTGATTTAAAAGTAAGTTCTACGAATTGTAACTGAGAGTACAAAATTTATTAATAAAAACATATTTTGCACATCATTTGACTCTTTTTTTGCAAATTCCTATCCTATAATTTCTTAGTCGTGTTAAGTCTGTAGGAAGCACCTTGAGAGTTTGGAGTTTAGCGATGAAGCGAGTGGTAGGAAGTCTTAGGTTAACTGGATCAATGATCATCATCAAGGAGTAAAATAAAAAAGCAGCATACTTACATCAATTGCATTCAAACAGGTAAAGCGAGACGACACTACTGTTTACAAAGCAATAGAATCTACGGTTGTGTCTGTAAACAGGCGGCAATACACAACGCACACAGCGACAAACCGCTCCACACTACACATACCTTTGGATTTATGCGAGCCTAGTACATGTCAGAACGGTCGGTCGCTTTACTAAGGCTTATTCGTATGAACACTTTGACAAACTTATTGGAGACAACTCCATTTGTCTATACAAGCCTGGTACAATAGATTCAATCGAGGTACGACGGGAAAAAAAACAATAGAAAGAGATGAACATAGCATCTACGCTTGCGTCTGTGGGAGATGTTTGCGGAGCAATAGTTGCGACAATGGACTGAACGAAAATGTCGGTAAATTGTGCAGGATTAGTTAGTAATAATGCAACTTGTACTTATAGAGCGTTTTATTTGAGTCATTTTTTTACAAGAAAGCTTTGGAAATGAACGGAAGCACGACCGACGCACGGTACACATACTATCCTTTATTTATTACGCTTAGAGTCATACAAAGAAACATTTAATTTGTACTTTGATTATTATGTATGCGAAGAACTTGTTGGTTTATATTGAACACTGAAACTTTCGTTCTCTTTATAAAAATATTATTTGCAAATTCTTCAAATAAAAGCATACTAGACAATCGAAATTTTCGTCAAAATCCTTTCTAATTTGTACGATATACGAGCTTAATAAAGTTACAATTCTATAAACATATTCCTACCCTGTCAAAAGAGTACTGTATATACCTACTTTTTATTTATTTATACAAGTGGTGATACGAAAAGATTTTGACGATTTATTTAATTGCGATAGGCGGCCACTCTACAAAATGTAACAAAAGCTGCCAGATCGAAAAAATATAATTGTAAATAGATGCGAAAACGAGCGATTAATTCGAAACAAATTATGCCATTATAAATTATGGCAGCTGTAGATTACGGTCTATAACACCCTGAAGTAATTATCTATCTATATTGGGTCTCAAAAACATTATTACTGTGAGTCTTTATTACATTTTGCATGGTCACAAACACTTAACGAATTCATATTCCTATCATAATAATTTTATAACAACTAGATAGTAAATATTGCAATTACCTGATAAAGGTACAATTTTTACAACTCAAGATTTCTCGAACATTAATGACAATTAACACCAAAAAACAACTCTTTTAGAGATCACTTAAAACTCTGAACAGAACGAACGATTTTTATAATATTTTTTTCTAATCACAGCAAAAAATATCCTTAAAAGTAATTTTCTTTAATCTAAAACAAACTACGATACAATACTAAGAATCTCTAAAATATACATAAATTTCATATTATCTAAAACCTAACAGCTTTAGTTTCTCAATTAAGTCTCCTAAAATTAGGTTTTGCTACAAAATAATATGTGACGATATAATACTGCAAGGGTGATTTTAATACAACGGGAATTAGGAAGTGTATTTTATTTAAACTAAATATAAATTAGCATGAAATACCACACATATTTACAGAAACAAGACACTCTCTAATCATAACCTTAAAAATCTTGTAATCCTTTTTAAATCGCAAAAGCAAGAAAAGGACAACATGACCCAAGATTTGTTTACCCGTTGTATATTAACCCTTGTAGTTTTGCTTATAATATACATAAATGTTATTTAAATATATCACAAATATTAGCTATCAGCCCAACCCCGCTATGTCTATACCTTCGTAAAAGATAAGATGATATTTTAGATCCCAAAATAACCCCTTGCATTTCTTAATGTACAGTAGCGCCACTCGTGACTGTAGATGTTTCAAATCTCATCTGGGATGAAATACTTATAAATATCTATATACAATTTTATCTTCACACTGATTGGGTTTTAAGAAGGTACTGCACGAAGTTTGGTAAATTAAGGCATTACTATTATGCCCTTAATTATTTAAATACATTCAAATTCAAACACCATTGAAACGACTTACTTAGGTTAACCGGTTCCTTGAACAAGGGCAGGCTCTTGTTGATATTTGATACAAATACATATATAATTAAGCAATCAAGCATCTACAATAGGGATGAAAACAATTTTTTATTCCCTCTTTCGAGAGACCGCGTGAAAAGATAAATAGCCTTGTTACAGATTTTTCGCTATGGCTTATAGTTTTCCTAATTTAACCCGTCGAAAAGTGATTCTAGTCACGTGGTGCAAAAACGTTCCATACAAATCGGTGCCTGGGAGTGACGTGACGTCACGTCACCGCATTGAAGTAGATAATGTATGAAGCTTTTAACAATATTTGAGTTATCTCGTAAAACAACGTTTTTATGTGACCACTCCCTTACAAAAAAATCTTCCTAATGTAATTACAAAGCAAAATGTAAAATAAAAATTTAATTCGAGCAAGTTGGTTTTTTTTGAATTTTTGCAGGCTGTAAAAGTCCATAAAAATTAAATAATAGTAGATATTTTAAATTTTATAGGAGTTTTATAATGCCCTTTATGGTTTAAAATACTATTTCACCCCAATCTGTTTCGGTGTCAACTAGCCTATGGAGATGTCGTAAACGTTATGTGTGATTTATGTATGTATATCACATTTCAACAAGAGCGTGCCCTGTTTAAGTATCGGGTTAACCTAAAGAAGCCCTTTTAATGTATAGAGAATGCATAGAAAATGCTCTACCAATAACTAGTCACTAAGGTCTGGTCAATTCAGAAATATTGACTGTATCAGTTTGTATGAAACTTTGCGCTTCACCGGCACAGCCAGCCGTGATGAAATTGTATACCTTTAAATTAAGTAGTTCCAGGATAATTTCTGAAGTGCATACAAACGAAATCGAGGAGAAATCGCACTAGTTCTACATAAAAAAAAGCTTTCATACAACATCGTCGACGACAGATCCTCAGGGGGTGCTAGTGGGCTAGTCACTCCCCCCTGATCACCCCTCGTCGAACTCGTCATGTCAGAAGGCGTCCTTGGTGGCGGCTATGAGTGTGAGCAGGTCCTGCTTGTCGTCGGGTCAGGAAGGGGCGGGGGCGGGCGCGGGGGGCTGTGCTAGCGGAGGGGAGGAGCCCCCCTGCGAGAGCTCGGCCTTGACGCGACGAGCGATATGAGACCGTGTGTGCTTGCGCAGGTGATCCTTGCGGTAGAAACCTGAAGAAAGTAAGTTATTCATCATCAACAGCCTATATACGTCCCTACTGCAGGTGCTCAGACCTACTCTCCTCTCCCACGCGGGCCCAGTGCGGATCAGCGGACTTCACATGCCTGTTCAAGACATGCAGGTTTCCTCACGATGTTTTCTTTCAATCGGATAATGTACTTGAATAAAAAACAACTCATAGGTACGTGGCTGGATTCGAACCCGGAACCCTCAGATTGAGAGTCTGTGTTATCCACTGCGCCAACGACGCTACCCTACGAAAGCCCAATGTACAAAACAGTTTCAAGGAGTAAACACGCAGTATTCGAGTCGATAAAAGCGTTTTATCTTACATTTGCGACCAAAGCAAATAAGTGTATTTTTCTAACAGTAGCTTATTTCCTCCTTGCTAATTTTCACTTATTTTGGCAGTTATTGCGATTCATATCGGCACGTACCTTTCCCGCACTCGTTGCAGACGTGACGCTTCTCGCCCGAGTGTATCACGAAGTGCAGGGTGAGCTGTTCCTTGCGTTTGAACGCCTTCATGCAGACGGAGCACACGTGCGGACGCTCCGGGTTGTGCGACTGTTTGTGTCGCGTCAGATGGTCCTTGCGTTTCAAAGCCGCGTTGCAGATGTCGCAGATAAACCTGGAAATGCATGTGTTTGAATTAAGAATGTATCTGACAGAAGCCTGCTTTCGCAATAGACTCAAAGCTTATTGCTATGATGACAGAAATTTTGTTATGCTGTCGTGATACATCAACATAATATGATGGTTTAGTAACCGGCAAACAACTTGAAAATTGACCTTGACTGCGCAGTAAACGATTTACGGGTCTCTTTAGCGGGGCGCGAGAGGGGAATGTCATTTCGAACGTGTTGAAGCGCGTGATTGGACGAACAGTCCCCCTTGCGCTTCTCTGTCGCCCGGAATGTGCCAGCTCATCCCCACTATGCCCATTATTGTTCAAGTTTTGTGCCGAGAACTATACCTACCTGGCTTGATATAAATTGTGTGTATTCAATTTATAAGAACGAGGTTAGAAGTGCTAAGAAAGTTAATTTAGCTTGCTTCGTTTAGCGTAAAGAGCGGGGTGACCTTTGCTTAGTTAAAAATCGGGGAAAGAGTAGAAGTTTCCGAAAGAATTGCGAACTTATAATCTTCTGTTCTGTCAAATCAATGTATTCTACCAGTCAGACACGTCCACCGGCTGTTTAGCCCCCGACGCAAAAAGAGGGGTGTTATAAGTTTGACGCCAATGTCTGGGTCTGTCTACGGCAACGTAGCTCTCGAACGGATGGACCGATTTTGGTATGTTTTTTTTTTACGTGAAAGTTCTTAGCTATATTTGGTAAAAATCTATCCAGCAGCAGAGTATCTGCTGATGTTAGGCATTTTTGGCATAAAGTATATCTAGTGGGTACCTATCACAACGCAACAACTTCGACGTCAACACTTACCTCCTCTCCATGGTGTGTCCGACAAGATGCTGCTCCAACAACCCCCGCTCTGGATACGCCATGTGGCATTCAGGACAGCAGTAGAGTGTGCTGCCGTCTGGAAATGTGGTATCAGAAATACAGTCAGTCCGATAAAGACATTTTCCCTCAAATTTCATGTTTCGTTGACTATTAACTTTTATCCGGTCCCGAAACTATCCAAGGAATCATGTCGATCCGTTGAACCTTTGCTGCGTAAAAGAAGGATAAACAAATAAACACGCTTTCTCATTCATAATATTCATCAACAGCCTATATATATATATATGTCCCCACTGCAGGGGCTCAGGCCTACTCTCCTACATAGAGCGTATGGGACATAGTCCAACATGCGGGCTCAGAGCGGACTGGTGGACTTCACACCTTTGAATTTCTTCTCAGGAGTGTGAGTTCTCAGATTTCCTCACGATGTTTTCCTTCACCGAAAAGCCAATGGTAAAGATTTTTATCATTCGGACATAAATTCCAAATAACAAATTGGAACTCATTGGTACGAGCCAGCACCGAACCCAGACCTCGATTGTTCAAGGACTGACGCTCTAACCAACTGAGCCACCGTGGCTTTTTTATATTAGTAGAGTTAGGATATGGGGAGAAAACAATGGGGCTTTACGAGCGACTGCTGAGAAATCCCTGAGGACTGAGAAACTCAGAGTTTTCTAGTATAAAACTTCATAATCCACTTTTGATCGGTGTGTGGTGGTCCGTGATGACGCAAGAGGTGGTCTGTGACGTCAGCCAAGGACCACAATGCATGTGGTAAATAAATAGTATATCTTTTTGTGGTTAATGCAGACGTTATCCTCCGTTACCTTGACTCTATGCAGGTGTTAACTACGGAGCCCGCCACGGTTTGCTTGGTAGTATGCAAGTATATATTCTACTTTTCTATCCCTGTCATACGGCCTCATCGTCACTTATCATGAGGTGACATGAAGCCCGATGTTTTCAATAAATACCTGTGAGATTACCTAGAGCAGTGGTGAGTCGTATCTCCCCCGGTCTCGGCCTCGGTTTCTTCTCCTTGATGGTTTTCTTTTTCTTCTTCTTCTTGTTGACTATGATGGTGTTCGGAGTGCTGGCGTTGTGGGGGGTTGTGTTCGTCGCCTGGTTCACTATGGTCGCCGTCTGTACCACCACGCTGTTCACATTCGCGGGCACCTGGAAACATACAGACATTACTTTACACCCACACTGCAACTTGTGTGTCAAACTGTACTCAAGATAAGTGCGTCACACTTCTATAATAATTGTATACAAATTACAGCAATTCATTTTACTTTTAAGTGATAATCAACATATATTTGTCCTTGCTGTAAGTAATTACTAATTACTTGCCGCCTACGACATTTGTTCGAAGTGAAGATCTAAATCTGATTCTTTGCATAAACTGTTAAAGCTTAGACTCGCACGCCATATGAATGAGATCGGTCTGAATTTATAAAAGGGCAATGGAAGGAAAATAGGATCGCTAGACCAAAGTTGTCTAGTGGGAACTCTAAGTGATCGCGATCTATGGAGTTAGAAGTTATCTTCAAACATTATGTCCGCAGTGGCATGTTGACTCTCCAGTGGAAAAAGATGATGCTTCTTACAAAATTGTGGGTAGCAACCGGGTTTAAAGTATGTAGGTATATATATATATGAACTAACGGCAATCCCCGCCATGGCTGGCAGTGCGTTAGCGGGCACGGTGACTATGGTGGGCTCCTCCCGCTTGGCCTCCGCTATGGTGACGGGGGTGGAGTACTTGAGCAGGTGGTGCAGGGGCAGCGGCAGCGCCGACAGGTAGTCCGCTACGCCCCCGCCCAGAGTCTGCCACGTCGACGTGTCCGTCACATCGCCGATACCTGCGCACCAGGGGAATATGGTACAGTAAGTTGATGTCTTCGAGGAATCACACATACCTACCTCAACCAAAGTGCCAAAAGACAAGTCTTCAATCAGTGCGTCCTATCTGTAATGACCTACGGAGCCGAAACGTACAACTGATACACAAATGTAGTGTAGGACGTCCCCCGTCTAGGTGGACAGAAGAATTACGTTGGGTAGGACTTGAATTGATGTTCAGAGAGGAAGACCAAATTTAGTGTCGCACTTTGGGAGATAGCGGTGTGTCTGAGTGAACTGCCCTAGGCTGTACACAGAGAGATTTACATATAGTAATTATCCATGGTAATTGGTTATAGAGCGGACATTGGGAAACGTTTCATACAAACATTTTGATTTCAAAAGTCAACGGTCGAATGTCTTGTACGGCCGCGTGACGTGATGTGACAAACTTATTACCAATTGGTAATAAGTTTAGGATCAAAATTTTTGTTTGCTTTGTCCGGTCTATTAGTATTAATGTTAAATGTCTTTGGCTGTACATGATGACAAATCTAAAAATTGTAATGAGCTATAGTAACAACCAAGAAAGACATGAATTTACTGGACTAGGACGAGCATCATTATCTACGATCTACTATCTGGTAAACGTCAACTGTTGAACATAGACCTCCCCAAAAAGTGTTGGTTTTCCAGACCGAATCGTTCGCTGGACCGAAAAGATACCATTCCGGTTCGATGTTGACGGGTGCGACCATGATAGAAAGAGATATATTTATTCGATATAATCCTCCTCCTAGGGTTCGTATTACTGATGATGATGACGTCAACAATGCAGTTGCAGCTAGGTTGCAGCAATACTTACTGATGAACTCGTTGTGCGCGGTGTTGGGGGCGCGCTCAGGACGCACCTCCTGCTTGATGGCGCGGGCCAGCGCCGCCGCCTCCTTGGGCTCGTGCAGCACCACGAACAGCTGCTGTCCTTGCTGCAGGGGCGTCCCTTGGGTAACTGATCACGAAAACGATAACAATTTAATTTTACAAGTCTTACAAAAGAAAAACTAGAACTTAAATTGTACGTATTACGATGGACACCATATCATAAGTTTCGCATCACTCACTCATTGTTATCTTTATTTCTTAATTTCTGAGTATTTTCCATTTATCTTTCTTTGATTTGAATGTAAACTAATTTTGGAAAATAAATAAATTATTTCGATTCATATAATGTTGAGACGTTTCGACGCATACGTCATACGACTCGATAGCCTGTTGTTAAGGCATTCGCTCCTTGTTGGGCATTCGCCTCGGATTGTCGACAGTCGACAGACGCATTTTCGAAATTCGAATCCCACTTGTGACGAAAATATTCACTATTTGCAAAATGTTATTTGACTCATGCGTTAATATTATAAATGCGAAAGTGAGTTTGTTTATTTGTTTGAGTTGATTTTTTGTACAGTTGAACGGCCAGAAAAGGACATGAACCCGAGGAATACCTGCCGAAGTCCTGGCGGAGGAAGTTGCGGAAAAAAGCAATAAAATAAAAAACTGACAAACGCGAGTGTACAGTGACTGACCCTGCTGCTGCATCATGGTGGCCATGAGGTCGTGGTGCAGCTCCTCGCGGTACTCGCGCTTGTCGCTCCTCTGCTCCGCCTTGAGCTGGTGTACGGTCTCCGCCTGCACGTAGCTCGCCTGGCCCCCATACGTCACGTTGCCCAGGTTCACCGATGACGTCGACGCTGATATCGTCTGGTACTTCACGCCCGTGTTCACTGTTACATACAATGTTTATAGTGCTGCGTACGAGTACCGTGAATTTTTAATCTACCAAGAAACCGTGTACTATGATTATTTAACTTCTAGGGAACTGTGTACCATGATTATTTAATTTCTAGGGAGTTGTGCACTATGATTATTTAACTTCTAGGGAGGTGTGTACTATGATTATTTAACTTCTAGGAAACTGTGTAGTCGTACCACAATTATTTAAATCCAAGAGAACCGTGTTCTATGAATTTTGAACGTATAGGCAACAGAGTACAGAGTATAGGTATGTTATGAATAATGAATTAAAAGCTCTAAGATATAAACATTATAGTAAAAATCATAATAAATTAAATTAACATCCATAAGTTACAACCGAATGAAATTTATGATTCGGTAAAGTATAGCGATGAACATTTGCAGTTGTCCTAACACAACAAATAAAAATAATAAACATCTTCAAAACATCAACATCTTATGGCATGTGTGTTTCATCAAATAAATAAATAACAACGCATGGGCAAAATAATGTAACTGATGTTACCTGTACCTGTGTGTATGGGTGCTAGTCCTGCGAGGACGGTGCCGGGCTGCGCTGCGCTCACCACCACCACGCTCTCAGCCTGACGGAACTTGACGCCGTCGACGGCGGGCGCGACCGCAAACTGCAGGCCTCCGCCCGTCTGGTACCGAGTCTCCTGTACCACGCCGCCGGCTCCGCCCCCATCGTACCCGAACTTGGCCGCGAACTGGTGGATCGTGGGGATCGCAGCCGCCGTCGGGATGTGACCCGTGAACGGAGTGAAGTTCATCGCTCACTGAAACCGACATCGCGTGTTTACGTCTGCCGCGACACAGGGTGCGGCCCCTCCAGGGCGCTACTCTACTCAACCCCCGCCATTTCCTCACCCCAATCACCTCATTTCTAGCTTTATTTTTACCGGCCCGCGCTCCCACTCCACTCTCGATCCCGACCCACGTTTATAACCTCACAGTACCCTAGACAACTAATTGAATCTTAACGTAAGAATGCATGACTGTACCTGTTTTTCTGTAGTTTAGGGTATTTTCATAACGTTTTAATAGTAGTTCAGTAGTGAAAAATGTTGAGTGTCGTAGGGTAGGGTGCGCGGACATGTTGCGCGAGTGTGGGGCGCATGCGCGGGGTCGGGGCGGGGGGTGAGGTCGGTCGCGGAGTGGGCTAGTGCTGGAGTGGGCGCGGGGCGCGAGAGGCGTGCACGTGTCCACCCAGCCCGCCGCGCCGGCTTGCATGCGACTTGTTGAGGCCACACAAAGTCAAGGTTTATCGTGCGAGGCGAGGTCGGGGGTGAATCAAGTCGTTTAATTCATCGTCCCCTTCCGCCTTTCACCTTCGAGGATAGCGTCGAGTTATTTCTCTTGCCACTCTTCTGTTTGTACATATTCAAAAGCCTTCAATCGTGCTGATTGTTTGTGAGTTTTTTTCTAGGATTCATAAGTTGTTAAATAAAACACAATGTATGGAAAATCACTGACTTTAATCTCATTACTCTTAATAAATTAAAAGTTTTCATACAAAATGTTTACATCTATTTAAAGCACCCGGGTCGGAAAATCATTATCACCTTTATCAGCCGCGGTAAATAAGGCGTTTTTTTAAATTCGACCTCATTGAACGCAATATGTCAAACCAAGTTGAAGATTGATAGACATTTTCTGACCCCGATAGTAAAAAAAATGAAGTATCACTATCAACTTAATACTCGCAACTAATTTAATACAAACTATCAATATAAAATGGTTAACTTTAGAGCTGCAGGGAGAAATAAATTAAGTTTTTGGTTAGCACGACAACATGCAGGCAGTCATGTAGAAAAATGTACAGACACGGACGTACAATGATATACACTTGTCATGGTAAAAATTATCTTTAAGAATTGACTTGCAAAGTCTATAAAAAATAACAATAATATCTTCTTTTAAAAAAAATGGCAAAGTATGAATGATAGAGACAAAAAGCAAGAAAAAAAACGTAATTATACGAGGGAAAAGCTTTTTGCCCCCGATTTCATCTGCGTTCTCACAGGTGTGTGATAAAAAAATTCGCTTTTCAATGCAAAGGCTGCGTGCATGCAAAATTTCATCGTGATCGGTGCAGACGTTTACCCGTGAAAAGTCATAAAGGACAGTGACAGGGCTACTTACGATTTTATGGAAATTTTTTGAAAAACGATTTCTCTATCAGAATAAGTCCAACGACGCAAGGGTGGATGAACCCCCAGAAACTTGCTCAAAATAGCTACACATTAAACTTTCTAGGCGCACATAATTTAAAAAAAGATAATTACACGCACTGGAGCTTTTTTTAAAAATTGTAATAATTTTTTGGACAAAAAATAGTAGATTTTTTTAAATTAATTTTTTTACGATGCGATCGTGTAAAATTATGCACAAGATGAGAATGATAAAAAATATGCCTTGAGATTACATTAACAATTAAACGATAAACTAATTATGAAATACTGCGATGTAGAAAACACTACAATATACTTAGAGCTAATGTGAAAAATTGAAGACGCCCACGATCCGAATGACTTACAATGTTGTTAGTTCAATTGCATTATAATTTTAACAAATAAAATGATAGTATTATAGCTCATAAAAAATATACATAAGCAATAGAAGTTTTTTGTCATTATTACACTTCACACACAGTGTTGCCATGCAATCTAAAACTAAGTATAAAAATATATTTTTTATAAAACGGTTTTATAGCTAATATTAAAGCTAACAATGTTAAGATCGCGCGGACTTTTCTGTTCGTATTTCTATATTTTACACTTTTCCAATGTATTTATCTATCTTAATACGCATACGTCAAACATATTTTAAACTCTGAAAATGAAGACGCAAGGGTGAAAATGTATCACATGATTACGGAATAAGCGAAAAAACTTAATACAAAAATAAGAATCATCTCGATGTGATGACGAGCATGTGTCGTAAATATATATTTACATAGGTTATGTTATGATATAAATATCACAGTGGAAATGATATTTACAATGACAAATTAATGTTCTTTAATATATGTCATGCATAAGGTAATATTTATTGCGCGTCATCAATAGGGAAGTCAGTTTGTAATTATAATTGGGTAATTGATTGTGTCAATTATATAGGGGCTAAGTTTTAATTCATACCATAAAACAACTTGTAAAAAAATTAATAATATGTTGTAAAAAATTCTTGGGTTTTACAGGTCACTAAACAAGGAAAAAATCAATTTAATCAAATGTAAAAACATATTAGATTTACTTTACTTTCATTATATTTCGAATTTTAATTGCGTTGACACACAAAACATTTCTTTACGAGATAAGTCAAATATTATCAAAATCTTCATGAATAACGCTCACGGCGTTACGTCACGGCGTGTGATTTGTATGTACCGTTAATGCTACGCGTGTCTAGACACGGCCATTTCTTTTCGCCGGGTTATATTTAAAAAGTATTAGTCGCATCGAAATATCTTTGACAGAGCTATTTATATTTTCACATGGTCAACAAAATATCAATAACGCACTGGAAAACGTATTTTTGAAGGTAACAATCTACAAAGACATTCGTACAAGTTTTGTATACTATTGAATAACTTCGCGGACGGTAGGCCAAAGCACAGCAATTTGTTATGTTTTAGTTAAATATGTACATTACGATACAATCACATTTTATCGTCAATTTCACAAATGTGTACACGTGTTGAAGAACCTGACTGTACTTTACGGATATATCGTTTTCATGAGAACATTTTAAAACGAAGTTTATATTATCATTACAATTTTATTCGAAACATTTTATTTCTAGATGACATTAATTAAAAAATACATTTATTGTGATGCACAAATCAGACATTATGATATGTATCTCCTAATATGTACTACTATGGTTCATTTAAATACAATAGAAATAAACATAAACAAACCGAAACTTCAAATATCTCAGCAACACCAAAAGACACATCCATACCACTCATGCATTAGAAAAAATTTCTTTGACATAATCAAGCAAAGTCATCAAGGCTCTATAACTTTATAGTTTTGTATCGGCGTTTGTTTACAGTTAATCTTATTGAATTGAAACATACTTTACATTGTTAATCGAGACGTACGTTTTATATAAAAGTTACTTAAAAACGTTGCATTTTGTATGCATTTTATGTATATTAAATTAACAAGTTACTATCAAAACTTTAAGTGGTAAACGTAAATGTACACGCGTCTATTAACCTCAGGTTCTCACTCGCATTCCGGTCAATAAATATATGCATAATTTATAAGACACACAAATGGATTTGTTTACGTGTGACATTCATACCTACGTGAAGAAACGCTAAAACAGAACACACATAAAGTATTTAGGGGACGGCTAATCTATTAGTTACTTTTATTACTAAATTCAAAACTAAATTTAGTTTATTATATTAGAAACGTTTTAAAACTCTAAAAAAAATTAAGATGAGAAGAAGGAAATAATATTTGGTTTGGATTTTTTTAGGGAGTACTGAAGTGAGAAGTTTTGCTCTTCCACGAAATTTTCTAGTAGAAAATTTCTACAGTAGTCAATTTAACAGAGACACCTCGAACCATTTCATTATTTAAAAATTCTATTACAAATTTTGACCATGTAAGAGGTAAGGTAAATCAAACGGTCATGCAAGTTTCACTTTTAAAATTTACACTAATAGAGTACAAAGCATGCAATAATTCAAATAAATAGTAAAAGATACACTCTGTGAATGTATGGAGCCCCGGCCTGGGCTTGTATACTTCTAATTTTAAAAACGTAATTATCAAATAAAAGGTTTTTAATTACAATTGTTGAGCATTTTGGATTACCTAGTTTATTTATACAAAAACATTTAAAACGCACAAAACAGGCCAGACTAAAAAAAGATGATGTCAATGAAATGACATTTGGCGTTCTCACCTAATACAAAAAAGAAATATTTCGTACAAACTACCCGGAAAACTTAATTACATTATTTTGCTATATATCTTTAGATTATTCCTTGATTTTATAAATAGCGTTCAATGCAGGCCAGATTTTAAACAACTTTTTATGTGCCCCCTAAATACTTCCGTGTCATCGACATTCACATACATCTTGCATACCCTGTAACACCTTGATAAGTAGATCTAGTGTCGTGTAACTCAGACAACAGAGGGCCACGTACTGCACCCATACATTCCCATACAACATTAATCAATACATAACCTCATACAATACTTGTTTACAATATATTTTGTGGACCACACAAACTTGATTCAAAAGCGGCGGTGTATATAAAAAAACTGTTGAGTAATTATTTTAAAAGATATTCAAAACACCAGCGCGGCAACAACGAACTTAGTAATGTCTACCCATTCGGTCACTCATGAGTGAACGGATTAGAGTGAATGTTTTTTTCGTCAGTGTGGCGACACCATGTAGCGCTAAATCAGGGCACGTATTTTAAACATAATGTCGTCTCTCTCATGACCTCCTAATCGAAAAGAGATGGCAAGCTGTACAATTTCGTTTACGCTTAGAGGACCTGTCCCAAAATAACTATTAACTTAAAATACATACACATATGTATGTATTGTCAAGTCAATTATAATCTTTTACCTTCTACCAGATAAAAAAAGTCAAAAACGATCAATGTATTATTCAATCAGGTTTTATCGTCAGGAGGTAGGCTGGTGTGATATCGGGAATTCGCCATCTTGGATTTAGACTGGCAATTTTTTTTCTTTTCAAAACTTGAAAATACCACAATCTTAATTACGAAGGCAAAGAATCAGGACACATAAATTTCATTGTTCCCTTCAGCGTTATCAATAGGCCCTGAGTATTACAAAGAGAATAACCCTACATTCTAGGATACCTTAATTTCTATATTCACGTGATGTCACGTGTGCTGCGCAAGTAGCGCATCCAGTTGCGTGTGCGCATCACTATCTGCTTGAGCTTGTGCTTGGGCTTGAGCTTGTGCAGCCTGTGCTGCGGCCAAGGACGATACCACGTGCTGCGGGATGTTGATTTGTACGGGAACCTGCATGTTCGCACTTGTTGGTACCTATGAAACATGACAATGGTCTAAAAATACGTCACTTAAATCATATTTTTGAATGATAGGTTTACACTTGGCCTTCATCTCACCTGATGGTAAGTGACGATAAGGCCGTTGGATGGTAAGTGTGCTCACCCAGAAGCCTCAATCTAATGAGGAGCTGGCTCTGCTACCTTTCATACCGGAACACAACAGTGCTATTAAAACTGCTATTTGGCGGAGGCCTAAGTTAACATTGTGGTAGCTAGCCAGGCTGACACAGAAAATGCCCGCCCTACCACCAACCAATCCGAGGACCGATAGGTACCACTGGGAATCGAACCCGGGACTCCGGTTTGTTAGTTCAACATTTAGTCATTAGGCATTTTTTTTGACCTTACCTGAAGGGGAAGTTAAGTTTTATATGTGTGCAAATTGTTTTATTTTTCGCCGTCTACCTATTCCAGTCTAGCTGAATTTTTAGATTACCAGCATAAATTAAGAAGTTACGAAAGTTAAAAACATCGGTTCTTGTCGTTTAGGACTCTTTGATTGAATGCAATTAATGCAAAAGTAAAAATAGCACAAACTTTACGAAGAGCCCCGTTTTCTTTTTCTTTTTTAATAATTTTAATCGACTGATACACAAAACACTTTAAAAAAGAAATGCGAAACATATAATTGTATACATTTAGGGGATAATTAAAATAACATTATTGCCAGTTGTATTATACAAACATTATAGTCGTTAACAAAATCCTTTTTGGCAACTGCAGCCTCGGGGGTTTGGTAGTGTGGTTAACAATGAACGGCAAAAACATTATATGTGTAATAAATGTCAATGATATCTCACGTGTATCGTGATCTCCGGTAGGATGGTGTTGTTGTTAGCGGCGGCGGGTGTGATCGGTAGCGGGGGCGGGGGCTGAGGCTTCATCTCCACCTCGCCGGTGAGGCCCTGCGCCTCGTCGCGCGCCCGCTTGCTCTCGTGAGAACGGGTGTGCTTGCGAAGGTGATCCTTGCGGTAGAAACCTGATATAACACACGTTGTTTGTGTTAGAAAGACGTCAGAGTCAAGACCTCCAAACCCGGACCAATAGCATAGCCCGGACACTTGGAACAAATCTCGTGATAGCGACACACATCGCACGGATAACGTATGTATTCATTTGCATGTACAAAAACATATAAAACGCATGAAACAGGTAAGACTCAACATTGTAAACAAAGATGGCGTCAATAAAATGACATTTGACGCTGTCACTTAGAACAAATACAATAATTTTGTACAATTAAAATAAATGCAAAAATGTAATTTATTTTTCTATAAATTTTTAGATTTTTACTCGAATTTTTAAATAGTGTACAAGTGAAGGCCAAATTTGAAACAACTCTTTTAAGTATGCTCTTTTACTACAGGAGGCGTGCAAAATTTAAAAAAATTCAATTCTACAGAATAATTCGATAGACAATAATGAAATAAAGTTAAAGTTCCAAGTACTCCTATTCGCAAACTAAGTTTGCCCCTCTGAAGTTAGCCACAAAAGACCGCGAAGTATCAAATATTAATGTATAAATGGGAGACAAGGCAAGTTAGCGGGTGGAAAGAAATGTCTTAGAGTTTTATGTCATCTAGGGATAGTTAGTATCAAAAATAATACACACACATTCCGTCTGTATAAATAAATAAAATAAAATGCCTTTTATTTCTTGCAAGAAAGTTACATTTGTTTTTAAAACTAAAATGAAGAAAAAAAAATCATATGCAAGAACCCTCCTCAGGCGAAGGTGAAGGCCTCCTCTAAAGAATTCCAGTTGTCTCTATCTTGAGCTACCTGCAGCCAGCTGCGGCCAGATATTTTTATTATTTCGTCTTCCCATCTCGTTTGCGGTCTGCCTTTGCGGCGCTTACCGTGTGGGCCTGTACCGTCTGTACATGTTTGAAATTGAGACTAACTTCATAGGGGCAAACATAGGGTGCGAGTACTGTACTAAGTGTATCGGTACGTCACCTTTCCCGCATTCGCCGCACAGCTCGGTCTTGACGCCCGAGTGTATGACGGTGTGCAGGTTGAGGTGCTCGCGTCGCTTGAACCCCTTGCGGCACACCCCGCACACGTACGGGCGCTCGGGGTTGTGGCCCAGCTTGTGACGTTCCAAGTGCTCCTTCCGTTTTAGGCTGCCAAACATATTAACTGTCAATTCTAGTAAACCTTGTGTAAATTTATTACCATTATTCATTGATATAATACTAATACTCGTATTCATCCCAAATTAAAGTTTTAATATGTACATACCATCTAACTCTATCTATCTAATCTAAATAACACGTTAAAGATAGAAGCGATCGCTCAGCTGAATATTTTGTAAGATTTTTTGGGACAGAACACAGGAAATTCCGTTGCTGAATATGAGTCTCCATCCTAAGCTATATCGTATCTCTCCTTCGCTATAATCGGAGGCGCTTCTACATCCTGTTTCATATAACACACACAAACCTCACATAATACCAACATACCAACTATTCTTTTTTTAACCGCGCTCAAGAGGGAGAGAGAGGTTGATAACAGTAGTAGGAATCAGATGACAAATAATGTCCAGTGGAATTATTTGTAAATCATCTTAGACATAGGCACAGTCGAAAAACTATAAAAACCCCAATCGGCACAACCTAAAACGGCACACGTTGTCTTATCAAGTCTCACCCGGCCCCGCAGATGCCGCAAATGAACCGCCTCTCGATCTTGTGCACGATAAGATGCATTTCTAATTGCTCCTTCTCAGGATACGCCATCTGGCACTCGGGACAGCAGTAGATGGGGGTGCCGTCCGACGACTGAGCTATCACCACCTGCCCCGGCTTCGGCCGCGCCGGCTTGCTCGGCTTCTTCTTGTATTTCTTTTTCTTCTTCGTTTGTATTCGTAGCGTGCCGTCTAAAATTAACAAATATTATTATATTCTACTGCTAAATACACGTTGACACAATATGTTATACAACTGAATGCCTTCAAAAAGAACTGGAAACCGACTTCAATTTCTTCTTTTCCTGAACTCCTGCAGCTCTAGATGCGGAGAGCTGTTAGATACATATGTAAGCGTGTCATATAGATAACTGACCCTCCCCTAGCACGGCTTCGGTGATGACGTCCTTGCGGTCCCCCGCCCCCGCCTCCGGCTCCGTCTCCGGGCTCATGTCGATCTCCACCTGCATCTTGGTGTCCGACGGGTTCATGCGCAGGAACTGCTGCAGCGACGGCGGCAGTGCTTGCGTTTGCTGTAAACATCACATATTAATATTTAGTACCTGGGCGACCGAGCTTTGCTCGTATTTGGCCAAAAGTACAATTTTCTTTTTAATTTGGCTTAAAAAACTTGAATAAATACAACAACAAAAAAGGAAAAAGAATTTGTATCCGACCGCCTTATCCGCTTGACAACGATGCCCGAGCGTGTGAAATTAGCGACTATATTTTGCGTGCGAAAGAAAACCGCATAAAAACTCGAAAACACGATTTTTGGCCCTCTAAAACCCCAACATATCAAAATTTAGCCATTAGGCCACGGAGGCGGTTAAAAATATTATAAATATGAATATTTGACAGATCGGTAGTTTGTATATTGATTTAGTTATGAATGATCGTGTCACCTGTGGCGGCAGGGTGTTGAGGTATTTGATGAGGTCCTGGTGGCTGCTGCTCGTGCCCTGCCACGTCATCTCGGACTCTGTGCCCTGGGAGCTCTCCTGTAGGATGCCAACAACATTTATTAAACACACCTGCAAACTTAATCTGGCAGACATATATGAAAGGACACAAAAGAATAAGTTTAAACAAAATGTCAGTACTAATAAAATTATTTACTCAATTCAGAGTCAATTAAGTCCACTATAGAGTTACTACTATTAAAAGACTTAACTTAAAAAATTCAAGTATTTTTGCGTTCATAAGGTGATTGGTAATTTGAATATTTTTGGGAATTTCATTAGATTGGCTTCTGGGTGCGCAGGCTTACCATCCAAAAACGGTATTATCGTCACTTACCGTCAGGTGAGATGAGAGCCAAGTGCATAAAAAAACTGTATAAAAAAACAAGTGCGAGCCGGACTCACGTATCGAGGTTTCCGTACAGAATATAAATAATTAATGTACTGAAAATCATAAATAATATGAACCTAATAATGGTCATGCACTTTAATACCAAACATTTTTGCTTTAGTTTTGCTCCGTGTCACTAGATGCCACTATTACTATAAAACTTACGTGCCTCAAGCAAAAAAAAACGTTACTTTGAAGTTAAATTCCATATCCCATGTATGGCTTTCAACTGCAAAGTTAAGTTTGTAATCATAAAAAAGTTTTTTTAGTATTTGTTGTTATAGCGGCAACAGAAATACATCAGCTGTGAAAATTATCACGGTTCATGAGATACAGCCTGGTGACAGCGGAGTCTCAGTAATAGGGTCCCCTTTCGGTATCCATATAACCATGCGTCAGTCAAAGCGGTATTCACGTTCATCACTTACGTCCTCGTTCATGGTTTCGTCGCACTCCTCCTTGATGATGATGTCGGTGATGGGCATGTTGTTGTTATTGTTGTTGGTGTTGTTGTTCAGTTTGTTGTCGTCCGTTGTGTTGATCACTATCTGTTGGTTCGGCGTTATGAACACCTGCAAAGCAAACGTACAACCCGTTTACTATAAGTTTGGACCTAGCGTTGATGACGTCACTGCGACGGTGTGCGAGCCGTACTGAGGCGACAGGCGACCGCGGGAAGGTGAGCGGGGAAGCACGGATAGGCGTCACATTCCAGCGAGGTCCAATCTTTTAGAAACCGTGTCATATATTAAATAAAGATGTGGGATACTGGGATATAGTTGAGTAGGCCTTTGTAATATACATATTTAAACATTTTGAACGCTATTTCAATAGAGATCTTAGTTTTGTAACAAGCTCTAAATATGTCTCTCCTCTTCCCATGAATATCATGCTACAGTCCTTCCAACAGCAAATAAATACCTATGAATCTGGAGACCTATCAACCAACGAGCACTTATTACCTAGTTCATTGGTACAAAAACGAATTTCCAATTTTAATCAGAATTGAACTACCAAAGATTCCAGTATCTAAAGAAGACAGTCGTAACAGAGCAACAGACCTGATGCTGTATATTCTGGTGGTGCTGCTGATCCTTGTCCTGCGTGTGGGCCTGCGCCGGCTGCATCAGCTGCATCTCCTGGGGCATCGCCAGCACTTGAACTCCTGGATAAACGGCATCAAATCATTTATATACAGGCTTTTTTATTTACACATCCATGTGCAAAAGCTTCTCAGATTCATACAACCTATAGAAGATTATCTGATTTATACAACTCGTCTATATAAGCTTTTTAATTTATACATATAACACCAGATTCTAAGATTTACACAACTGCCTAAACAAGCTTCTCTGATTTACACATCTATTTCTTTCAATTTTTTAAAGATTTATTAAGCATAGCTTCTCAAAATTATTTGTTGGTTTATTTAATATTGAATGAAAATGCAAAGGGGCATGTAAAAAATATAAGAAAGAAACCGGTCAAGTGCGTGTCGAGCCACGAGCAGTGGGTACCGTAGTTAAAGTGGTTTTATAAAAAGTACTTTTAGGTGATATTTGTACGAAATTTTCAGCTAGATTACTCCAAGTATATTTTATAATTTGGTCGCCTATTACTCGTTAACACACACACAAAACACAAAGAAAACAATAAGTTAGATTAATTTATCGGTGATAAGACATACAAAGTGCGAGACATTCACTATTAGTGACTACATACAGTAGTGACATGAACTTATTTATATTGAAAATCACCTGTTCGCTTCCTGAATGTACCTGCACATGCACACAAAGATTTATGTACAAAATCTGTTTGAATATATACAAACAAACAAATATTAAAGTAACTATGAGGAGCTTTCAATATATTGCCCGTATTGGGTGATTTAACAATGTTGTAGGTAGTTTTATTATTTATTTAGCTAAAAAAAAAGCCTGAGGGTATCAATATAAAAATTTGTTCTCTAGTAATCGTTCGTTCAGGTATAGTATTTTACCTTCTGGCAACGCGTTGCCCAGTATCTGGAAACTGCCCGTTTCATTGTCTGCTGTATACGCCAGCGTTAGCACAGCCCCTCCTTCAACAAAACAATACATCCATTTTTTAACAAAAACAATACATCCATTTTTAACAAAACAATACATCCATTTTTTAATAAAACAATACATCCATTTTTTAACAAAACAATACGTCCATTTTTTAACAAAACAATACATCTATTTTTAACAAAACAATACATCCATTTTTAACAAAACAATACATCCATTTTTAACAAAACAATACATCCATTTTTTAACAAAACAATACATCAATTTTTAACAAAACAATACATCCATTTTTAACAAAACAATACATCCATTTTTTAACAAAACAATACATCCATTTTTAACAAAACAATACATCCATTTTTTAATAAAACAATACATCCATTTTTTAACAAAACAATATGTCCATTTTTAAACAAAACAATACATCCATTTTTTAATAAAACAATACATCCATTTTTTAACCAAACAATACATCCATTTTTTAACAAAACAATACATCTATTTTTTATTCATACTAAACTGTCCTTACTCTGATTGTTTAATGTATGATGGGTTTGCGATTGGCCTTCATCTCACCTGATGGTAAGTTACGATAAGGCCGTAGGATGGTATGCGTGCGCACCCAGAAGCCTCAACCTAATGAGACGCTGGCTCTGCTACCTTTCATACCGAAACAGTGCTATTAACACTGCTGTTTGGCGGAAGACTTAGGTAACATGGTGGTAGCCGGCCAGGCGGACACAGAAAATATCCTAACACCAACCAAACCGATTACAGATAGGTACAGGTACAGGAGTAAGCGTGGGGACACACCTGTCTTTGCTGTTCTGATCTACCTTGCATTACCTAGATCGGGCTTTATTGATTTGCACAACTGCAGACGTAATGACGCAAATCGCTCTCTCTCTCTCTTAGATACTTGGAGTTTGTATGTAATTCGCGCCTCTTTCTGACCGGCCAGCACGTTCTCCGGGGATGCTGGCCGGTCGTGCTTGATGGTGCGGCTAGATAAGTGTATGGCATTTGTGATTGGTACATTTGTATGGCATTCTAGCCTTCCAGACTCCGGATGATCTGGTGTGTCCCCACGCTTCATAGGCAATTGATATATTATTTACCAACCTTGCTGGAATCCCTGTATAGGAATCTGCATCTGGTATTTGGGCTGCTGCTGCGTCTGCATCATGTTGGGGCCCAGCACCTGGATCTGCACCGTGGGCTGAGGATCGCCTGTCAACAAACAAGTCGTGGTAAGTGACGATAAGGCCGTGGGATGGTAAGCGTGCGCACCCAGAAGCCTCAACATAATGAGGGCTGTCTCTGCTATCTTTCTTTATACCGGAGCACAACAGTGCTATTAACACTATTGTTTGGCGGCAAACGTAGTTAAAGTGGCGGCAGCTAGCTAGGCGACCGTAGAAAATGGCCTACCACCAACCAAGCTGAGTATCTAGGCCAGGAGGATATCAAAAAAGATAGTTGTGCTGCCACACGGCGCGTATCAAAGGCTATGTTTCGAGAGCACTACATTACAATATCAAAAGCGGTAGTCGTTCTGTCGCATGTCAGCGCATGGCACGCATCTCAGGTAATGTTTAGAGTGATGCGTAATGGTACGATTATATATTACGCTGCAAGAAATGTAATGACATATCACATTACTTTTAGAAGCACTGTTTTTGATGTCTAACTGATTAGGGCAGCATATATTATTGATAAACTAATTCATGGCCAAACCCAAGACCATGGAGTGTACTTTCTCTCTCTCTAGTGTGACGTCATGTTTTCATCATCATTTTATGTATATGAATCTAATATACCTGGCTTGGCGCCTGGCAGGGCGATGGGCACAGAGATGAGCTGCGGCGTGGTGGAGAGCGTGGCGCCAGACTCCAACGTGCGCACGTACTGCACGCTCTCTCCCATTCCACCAACCATGCCCACAACCTGAAACACACAAGTGTCAGACTATAGTTACTCACTTAAACGAGTTTAGATGGCTACAACGCAAAGTTTGCAAGAGAAGCACTTTGTTTAGACCAGAAATTCTTTAAGGATTCTGTCACGAACCCTCAACAGGTATTGCAAACTTAACAAGCACCTGACCTAGATGCGTCTAGAAGACAGTAAGGTTTGTAGACACTTATCGACATCCTCTGTACTCCATCACAATAGATAAAAGTACCTTGGAGGCCATATCGTCACACCAGACGATATTAAGGACTCCACCCATGAAGATATCATCCAATATATGATCAGTGGGCCTAGGGGAAGTGCTTTAACCGCATAGGGGTCACTATAGATCTGTCAAGGTTTTCAACATAAAATTATATTTTACAACTTATCATTATCGTAGACCGAAAACACTGATAGAGCTTCCAGTGAAAAATAATGTTCCAAATATAAATGCCATGGGACATGCAAACACCTGATGCGGTCTAGATTAGAAGTCGCGTTGAGTGAGTGAAAGTCACCTACCTGCTGTAGCGTGGATCCATTCCCTGCGATGCCCTGTTGGATCTTGGCGACCTGGCCACTCGCCGTCACGAAGTGCGTGCCGCCTCCCACCGCTGACAGCGTCGCGAAATTCATGTCGGGGTCCTCGTCACTGCAATTAAAACCATAATAAATCAATGCATGTGATATTGTGTAGCTCCGAAGTAGCTTCAGCTTCAGTTCGGTGTACAAAATTCCACTGAGACAAGGTCTTACTGTCTGCTATAGTGCCTATTCTACTTCCTTATACCAACTTTTCGACTCACCTTCTATGATGATGTTAAAAAGTTTTTAGAGGGTTTAAACATCCGATATAAAAACGGGACTCTTTAGTATCTGTCTGTCTCACACCGGAGTATCTCAGAAACTTCGAATACTAATGCTATCAATTTCAAATTTGGAATAGTTCTCCGAAGATTCTGAAGTAGCCTTTGCGTAAATATTAAAGGAGAACATAAGCGAGGTCTCTTGTATAGTTTTTAGAAATCAACAAAAAACCTTGACAAACAAACTTAGTCATGCGGTTAGAAAATGTTTCTAAGGTTCGGAACCCTTAGCGCGCGAGTCTAACTCGCAATTGACCGATTTTTTTGGTGCCTAAGCCACCCTCAAGACTGCCAACCTGTAATTTAGCCTTTGAACCTTAAAATAATGTTTCCACAGCTACTTTTATTGAAATTTAGGCCATAATAAAAACCATTATCCAAATACCCTGTGATTATGGCAATCCATGAAAAGCTTCTACGTCAGTTGAAGCGGTCTAAAATATATCTTTTCCAGTTTAATACGAAATTAATAAACGAGAACAAGTGAAATAAATTAGAATAAGGTTTCAATGACTACGTACATCTCACTGCATTCATTGCAGTTCATAATTGCGTTTTATGACTATTATAAAGAGATCGCACGGCACCAAGATCAATTAGGCTATAGTGACATGATTGGTAGACTAATTTCAGCAGCCATATTATTATTCCCTTATTTTCAGGTAACAAAGAACCATATTAACCCATTATAAAGTACTATACCCCAGCCATATCACAGGATCTTAGCCCGTAATAGACCCTCTCCTTCCATATTGTCAAAACATTCTGACGACCATTCTTTTTATCCAAAGAACATTTTTGACACAATCCTTTGACTTCAATGAATCTACTATGAACCATGAACCTAACCCCTTGTAGAAAAGATCATTATGACCTTAGTTCTGGGATTTGGGCTCGGCATTTTAGTTACAGTAAACTGTATGTAGTAGTAGAGTGGCGACCACGTACTGGGAAACGTCTACTGGGCCGTCCCCCTACTAGGTGGACCGACGACCTGATTAAGGTCGCGGAGAGTCGCTGGATGCAGGTGGCTCAGGACCGGTCGATGTGTCGTAACATGAAGGAGGCATATGTGCAGCAGTGGACGTTTCCTGGCCTGGATCATCAGACAGCCCATTGCCACTTCAGCTCACTGACTCATCGAGCTATGCCGGTGACCTTAATTCGTCTACGGATTTCCTCATTCCGGATTTTATCTCGTAAATAAGTTCCGAACAAAGCTCGTTCCATTATTCGCTGAGTGACTTTGAGCTTATTTATTAGGCCCACAGTAAAGTACCGATAATGATTAATCGATTTCAATTGATCTAAAACTATAATATTGTTTAGGGGTTTGTCAGGTGCTACAATTTTCTTTCTCACCTTCATGTTTTAACCGTAAAAGATACTAAAAATCTAAAAATATTGGAGCATCTGGAAATGCTAAGAAATTTTACATGTGATTTATTTGTATTTAAACTTTTGTTAACACGTTTTGGAGATATATTGCACTAAATTATTTATTACCTACTCCAAATTACTTTCATCCAATTAAGTCATCTAAATATACTAGCCTAGTGACCATTAGTACACTATTGGAAATGACTTCGGAACCCCACTTAGCGTAGCTCGACACTTGATCGGCTTTTTAATATCTTTATAGCTTGGTCATGAATGGCACTAGATAACATTATCATATTAATATTATTAATAATCAAAAGATATAAGTGGGTGAGACAAATGTGTGAAAAAAAATATAGAAAGTTGTTTTGTTTCCATACTCCATACATGCAAAATCATTACACAACTAGTGAAAGCAGGAAGTCTGCGTGTGCGATTTGCTGAGATTTCGCTTCTTGGCAATTTGCTGAAACGCCTGACATATTGTGTAATTTATTCCAGACGATTTGTAAACTTTATAAAAATTTAATACTTCATTGAGGCTTATGGGTCGAAATTCTTTTATCCTAAAGCCTTCACTTGCCATCAGGTGCGTCGAAGCCCAAATGCAAGCCCATCGTGTGTATAATTTATCGATTATAAAACGTAATTCTCCTCCCAAAATATCTCCGCGAAACTACGAGTTTAAAACGCACACATATTCGCATCTATGAAAGTTATATTCGTTCTAAAACAACACAACAAGTCAAGATTACATTTCGAAGGCTTCGAACTTATAACTTCGAACGATAAACTTGATGGGTTTTGTCTACAACATACGACCAAATCCAAAGATTTCAAAACAACAATAAATCAGGTAAATCGCTCGGTGAAATCGCAAGCACTATTGCAGAATGCACCCCGTACCAGGAGGCGTCGTCTCTCGACGGCATTTTCTGCATGTCGCACATGTTCCACCCTCCACTTGTCACTGGACACCACCGGTGGGGAACGGTATCCCACCACGGGACTACACTGGGACCATGGTAGGGCACATACCACTGGCGGTCACCACACGCGGCGCACTACTAACGTAGCGCCCGCGCAGTAGACGCGACGCCCGGTGAGAGGCGAAAGATGATCGTGCCCAAGAAAGTGGGTTAAAGAAAGTTTTTTATGCAGGCTCGATAGTCAACCGACGAGTCGGCTGTACGAATGACGCTCGCTGGCGTAGTTCACATTACACTCGGATACTTGTTTGTTTGCCATTCAAGAATCAACAAGATATTGTCTATAAATGAATTTTTGGGGCCCAAAAGCCCCGGCTTTTACAACAAAAATAATTCGATATCTAGACATAACTGTATCAGTATCTACAATATAGCTTTTCACGTATATATACACTATACATTTACTACATACGTATATATACGCTATACATATACTTTAACATTATAAAGTAACAAGGGAAAATTATATACATTAAGAACAAACAAACATATTAATCTGGTTTTTTTTTTTCGGAGAGCATTGCATACAACCTGCCTTTCTTCTGGACTCATTCCCTGTACACTCAAGAACAAAAATATGTATCCAATACACTGTATAAAGAACAAGGGTGAATGAGACATGGTTCAAAAGTGGATACTTATTTTTGTACTCGAGTGTAAAACCATTCGTAAAGACATCTAGTAAAGATTGTGTAGTTACACCTGACAGACAATTGCTTAGAACAATTTAAGAATCAAAAAATAAGCGTGCAGTGAACCTACAAGCATCGACCACACTTACACGCATTACGGGCGAATGCTACTTATTAAGAACAAGTATCTAAAAGGCACCTCTTCAAAGGCTTTCTATAAGGGCTGGTATTTAGTCATGTATCTATCAATATGTATTAAAACATTATGTGAGTGTTACATTTTGAACATCGCCAGCGTACGTATGTATATGTCGGTGCGGCGTATGTATAATGCTGTATATGTTGCGAGCGTGGTCGAGCTCACTTTCTCCCCCCAGTACTTTCACAGGCGCTAGACATGCGGGCGGGGCGGGGCGGGGCGGGAGGCGACGGACACTTGTCGCGCGAGGTGCACGCAGTAGTACAGGGGGTTTCATTTGTTTAAAAAAAGGTAACAAATAACGCTAAAATGTTGTTGGTAACAAACTTAAGTAAAAATAAGGCATGACACAAATATTTATATATCTACTGTTTACTTTTAACAAAAGTAGTAGTAGTAGTAACTATTAGTTACAAACCTAAGTGAGAGATGAGCTAAAGTGGCAATCGGCAGGCCACATCTCTCGAAGAACGGATTACCATTTGGGGTTAAAAAGTTCTCGAGTAGTGACCACGTACCGGGAAACGTGTACCGGGCCGTCCCCCTACCTACCTAATTAAGGTCGCGTGGAGTCGCTGGATGCAAGTGTCTCGGGACCGATCAACGTGGTATGCTGCATTGACTGGTCCAGAGGAGAACTATATCCAGTAGTGGACTTTTGCCAGCTGATGATGATGATGACAGGACATAATGACAAATTCTAATAATTGAGAGCATGTCTCAATACAAACTTTTAATTATTGTTATCCTGCAATGTCTTAAAATTTTTAACAACTACAGTACAATATTAATTTGAATCTGATTTATTAGATTTGGTTAGTAATTCGAAATATTGCCGAAACAAAATCTTAGTATGTATCTAGAATTATCTTGACTCCGGGCAACATGCTATTCTATTAATGTTATCAATGTAAATGGTTGGAATAAAAAAAAATTCATTAGCTGATTTAGCTTTTCTATGTGGGCAGGTTTCACCATTGAGTACTCCCATTGATGGTAATACTGAGATTAGTTCTATCACTATTACCATTACATTGAAAATGAGATGCAACATGTTTTTGTTGTATGCGTAAAGAGACTGTATTAAGAAACACCATCGAGTCTCAATATTCCCATTGCCACAGGTAATAGGTATAACAGAGAATGAGATCCATCCAAACATTTTACTCCGAATTTTGACATTTATAAATCCGCTTGTAAAAGTGGAATTAGACATTCCAGTCAAGAAGGGAATTTCCACTGAAGCATAATACTATATTAATTCTGTGACTGAACTGAAAATATTTATTCACCTAATACATGAATGGAAAACTTTCACGTCAGCACATCAAGATTTTTTTACGAGCATTTAGTTAGTTTCATCTGTCCCAGTGTGTCTATAATCAAATGTAGCTAGTTTTTGACCCACTTCCTGGTTTCCCAGTAACTTTGATGACAATACAATATTATAATAACATGGAGCCAATTATGGAGTTGGAATGTGTCTATAAAACATCCGTAATCAAAGTTCGGGTTTCTGACTGAGCTGAAATTTTGCATTGAATGCATATGTAAATTGGATGGCAATGCAATATTATTATGACATGGTACTGAACTGATGATGAAGCCAGAAGGTAGACTCAATCTCATTGAGTTTGGGCTTGTTTGATTCGACTCAACAAGGACTAATAGTCCTAGATGATATTCATTTGGTTTGACAAAAAGATCACCTACAAAAAAATATGATTTTTGCTTAAACTTGTTCTAATTATTTACACATTCAATATTTTCAAACAACAAAAAGATTGTTCCTTAAGTTAAGATAAACTCAATTATTTCTCAAATTGATTATTTCCATGGCCAAATCAGATCACATGTTTCCCATACCCAGTGCAACCTATGGTTATTAGTTATCTAGGTTTAAGATATTATCAACAATGTAGTGAATACAAAATTTTATGTAACTGATTATGTATTTCATTTGTATTGCAGGACTTCAGTTGTATGTTTAGAATTACCAACAATAAAAAAGCATTATGTTAAATTTTTAATATTATTGGCTAAGTTATTGTATTTTTAAGGTATTTTATTAGTTGTAATAAATTTTTTTCGCACACAGTTATACTGTTTTTTGAAATAAACAAATGAATGAATTATAGGATAATACTAACTGTGTAGAACATTTTTATTTTGCATATTCTCATATAGGTCACATAGATTGTATTTTATAGATTTTAACACATTAACTTTGCCAGATTATGTGTTACCGATTAGAGACTACAACCTAATATATTTTTCTAAGAATATATATATTTAAAAAATCAGTTTATACATGAAAACTTGTAAATGAATGGCTTTTAGCTGTAAATAATATTTGCAAAAGAATCTGTACATTATCCAAGTGTACTAAATACAGTAAATACTTTTAATGTCATATATTGTATTTAATAGTTGATAAAATATTATATGATTTGCAAGAGCAGAAGGGTAACAGGTAAGTATGACTAATACTTTGTTTTAATGCCTTTGCTAATAAAAGGCTAATGTAAAAGACTATTAGAAAGTCAGAATGAGGTCGTTCTCAATGTCATTGACCTCATTTTTAGAGGTGTATAAATGCCTAATTAGTTAATAACATTTAAGTACTTTACAAAAGAAAACTGAGCATGCATTGATAAACAAAAAATAGGAGGTTTTGTGAATGTACTAAATCTTAATGATACAAAGTCTAGACAAAGGGTCGCGCGCCAACAAAAATGGCGTTTCAATGATTTTAGTTACGCAATTACTAATAGTGGAAGTTTGCGTAAACTGATTTAATTCATGAGTTTTGTTTAAGGAAGCCCATGTGGTGGTGGGCGGAACCAGACAGAAATCGAAGGTTGTTCACCCCTACCAATTTGTTGGTGCGTCCATCGCGCGGACGCCACGCATCCCCACCAAGCGCGGGATCCCCTCCATGCGAGCCGACCAAGTAACTCCCGCTCCCGGCGCTTCCTCCACCGCCGTCCGCCACCGACCGCCAGGAAACCGCGGAGGAGGGGTTGAACGCGGCCCTCGCACTCTCGTGGCCCGCGCCACGCGACACGCGCCCAGGATAACGGTACAACAAAGTACCGCTCTCCACTATTCGGGTCACGGATTTCTAGACGTAATAATAAACCAAGAACGTTCACATACCTGGGATACAAAGTTATTCATATCTGTCCTCTGTATTTTCACAAAAATTATACGTGGTGATCAACAATTTATTTATTATCTTTCAACAAATAAACACACATAAAAGTTAAAACAGTCGTCCCCTCATTGACAACAAATGAAATCCGCCATATATTTTTTAGTATACAATTTTCTGACAGATGGCACTCGAAGCTCTTATTTATGATTGGTAGGTAGACAACAAAATTGCCAGCCATAAAAACAATTTGAATGTTGCTATATAACTATTGAAAAAAAACTACTGAATAATTAATGAGATATTAAATTTATTTAAAAACAAAGGTTTATGGCATGATTTAACATTATTTAATAATGAATAGTTTCATACTCGCTAATTAATAAGATAATACCATATTTTTTACATAAAGTAACACAGAAACAATAAATTACACACAAACCTCTCATATAAACTTATCAAGCAAAGCACACTCAAAAAGGAAACTGTTGTCCTAATCTTTGTAATCTCTCTAAATGCAGTTCGAACAATAGTTTATTATCATATAAATAATTACTTTGTTCAGAACTAAGGCCAGGGTCATAGCTCGGTCTTCGTTCTGATTCAGATGATGTGCTCGGAGATGATATCCCATTGTCAGTGATGATACCATTGGAAACATTCCTGCACAGGCTAGAGTCTTGAGCTTGTGAAATAATAGCATTGCTGAGATTGTTGTTTATATGCAAATTGTTGATCCTCTTTGAAAGAGGCATGAACTCACAACTGTCATCCTCTCTGAGTCTTTTCCTGAAACCAACACATATGATGCTTAGTATAGAAACCAGATTGAGATTTATTTCACATTGTTAATAGAATCATTAACAGCATAATGTAAAAAAAATTCATAATACCTATTATTTTCTGTCATATTTCTGAAGATGTAGTTGCCATTGTTCTCGATATAGCCGTTCCAATTCAGAGTGGAACCTATTCCAAAAGTCATCTGCATCCAGATCTTCTAACCCTTGTTCAGCACAAATATTGATTCGATTTCTGAAAAATCTGATAATTTATCTAATTTTTTATGTTTATAGTGAAGTGAAATTTAAAAGAATGACAATTATTGACAATCAGCTGCACAGTTTCGTGTCACCACTAGCGACATCTGTGTCCAATGGTGTCTTATTTTTACAAAAGTTGCAGTGCGTTTTGTTTGTTGTTTCTAAATTCTATGAAAACTCTGCCAGTTTTACAGTATATGATAGTTTTTATGCAAGAAGACATAGTATTTCGTAGGTATAGAGTTTCCACTCACTTTTCACAATTTTATAAACGTCAATGTTTTATAGTTATTTGAAACGAAACGCAATTCTTTTTTGAACGTTTTCAACAGATGTCGCTAATATAAATTATTTTATTGTATAGTTCAATTGAAACATAGATGTCGTCAGGTACTTTTAAATTTATGTGCTCTGCCTATGCTCTGCCCTCACATAATGACAAAAGATGATACTAAGGGTAGGGGTCAGTGGTCCTGTCCTTTCGGCTACGATAGCTAAATCGCTAGGACATGGTTTTTACATCGATGTTGCTGCCCATCCCCTTTAGTCGCCTTTAACCGATTTTCCTAAGTTGGGAATGCTGATTTGTTATGATGGACAGTATGTATCCTATTTTTATCTTATTGACTTTTGTTTTTGTAAGATATACAAAATAAAAAGCATTTTGCGCAACCGAAACGTGATCTTTTATTTACTATTTGCCGAATAAATAAGCTCAAAGTAACTCAGCCAACTAAAGTATGCGCGGAATTTCTCCACGTCATAAAATCCGGAATGAGTAAATTGAGTTCGTAGACGTACTGCGGGTCATCCAAAAAGAATTCCTGTCCTGGGAAAATAGGACGGTTGGCAGCCCTAGACTATCTTTGGTTGGTGGTGGTTACCTAAGTCTGCCGACAAACAGCAATATTAATAGCACTGTTGTGTTCCGGTATGAAAGGTAGCAGAGCCAGCGCCTCATTATTTTGAGGCTTCTGGGTACGGCCTGCAGCCCACGCTTAGCATCCAACGTCACTCCTTATCGTCACTTACCGTCTGGTAAGATGAAGGCCAAGTGCAAAGCCGTTATATATATAAAAACCTCATGAAAGTTTCAGAATTCTACGCAGACGGAGTCACGAGCAAACGCAAGTAAACTGCAAATCGTGACAGTTATTAGTTTATTTCTTGTAGGTTGGTAGTGTATAGAACATTAAATGTTCTAGTTACTAGTTCCTTTTATATTCTATGGGTCATTTTACACTGCAGCCTGCTAAATAAACTGACCAAACAAGGCTAGGTGGTGTGCAGTCAGACTTGTTCTTTTTATGGGAAGGAGACGCGTGTCGTATGGCGCCTCAGTATGGCGAACTCAAAGTATGGTATAGGGGATTTGGAGGGGAGGGGCATTGGGAGTTTTTACCCGAATACGTGACGTAATGTTCCTGGAATAAAAGATGATACTATAGCATAAGAATTCACAGGCCCCACGGCAGGCCAGCGTCGCAGCAGGCTATCTGCTGCGGCAATAAGCTGAGTGGGGACCTTTTTGGGGACGTCATAAAATTCGTTTTTTTAGAGTATAAGTTAATAAAGGTTTTTTTCTTTCTTTCTTATACAGCTAACACCGTTTTATTTTACTTATGATGGGGTTGCACTTGGCCGCAGGGTGGCAAGCGTTCGCACCAAGCAGCCTCCCAACTGCTTTATCTTCGCCTAGGTGCCCCGCGGCAAACATTTCACATTACTAGTCAAATAAAAATGGTGATTAGTTAGTATTATTGCCAATTATTGGTATGTAGTCAGCCAATATGCCAGTTGAGAGTATGCCTGTTGCCTGGAAGAGATAGCGTTAGCGATAAGGCCGCCTTTATTGTACCTGTTATGTTATTTTCTGTTCTGTTTTGTTTTGTGTGTGTGTGTGTGTGTGTGTGTGTGTGTGTGTGTGTGTGCAATAAAGTTTATTTGAATTTGAATATGCTGACTAAATAGCAAATAGACGAATACAATAACAATACAGAGCTATGCTCTTAATTTCTCTACGTGATAAAATTCTTAATGAGGAAATCCGTTGACGAACGAAGGTCACAGACATAGCTCGACGAGTCAGTGAGCTGAAGTGGCAATGGGCAGGCAACATCGCTCGAAGAACCGATAACCGGTGGGGAGTAAAGGTTCTTAAGTGGCGACCACGTACCGGAAAACGTCTACTCCCCTACTAGGTGGACCGACAACCTGGGACCGGTCGATATGGCGTCCCATGAAGGAGGCCTATGTCTAGCTGTGGACGTTTCCTGGCTGATGATGATGATGAGTCTGCCACCACTTCGGAGATGCAGCATGTCATGTGCACTATTACTCGTAGTAATTCGGCCAGACACAAGAGAGAGCAAACAAGAAATCTTCGAATTAACGACCGTCCCCGTTATCTCTATCTACAGTAAATTCACGATTAGTAGTCTCCTGGCTGCATATTACTTGGTACTACATCAGGGGACTACTTGTGAACGGTCTCCGCATTTGACGTGCCAGCACCGAATTGCCTAGGAACGCGCTCAGCAGAGCGTGGACACGCGGTTTTCCGCGCCGCTGCATGCCGCAGGAATCCGCTCCATATATGGTCAGATCTGTCTAGCTGTACCTGCCTGTAAATGCCTTACATACATGCCTTTACCACAGAACATGAAATTTTTGGAATGTTTTTACTATACTAATTTGTGCAATAACAAACAGAAAAACCGTATGTGCAAACGTATTGGAATGGAGCTCCATCATATTTTGGAAGGAGGAAAGTGTTGTTTTGAGTGGTTTTGTAGGGTATAATCAAGTATGAAAAGGTTCGTTGGTTTAGGTTGTACAGTCACGTTCAGAGTACCCTGACCAATTGGATACAAAGGACAACCTTGTCACTATACATGAAAATTGAGATCCATTTGCCTGCTGAATTCAATTTTTAATAGACAGTTCTGTCAACGCGAGGGTTTGTAGACATACATGGACTGGTTCCTGATGATGATACTGTGCTTGAGGCTGGTGAAGGTGCTGGAGAACCTTTTCATGCTGCAATTATACTAAGATCGACCACACTCTCACTGGTCTCTGGATTGTGGTCAGCGTAGGGGTTGTATCTATCTTTGGCTGTGGTTATGGTGGTCTAATTGGTCAAATAGTATGTAATTGTATAACATCGTCTCCCAACGGATTTCGATACATCAGTCTTTATAGGTTCCTTCCGCTATCTTCACCTACTACGATCGCTAAACCATTTCCAGCCGTGCAGATGATAATGTCATATCCCATCATGATAAGTCCGATGTGGCCATCTATAGAGGCTCGTCATGACCATCAGCAAATGACTTAAATCTAATTAGTGCTCATATTTAAACTTTGACTAAATTGCCCTAAATTCTTGAAATGCATTTTTAAAGAGTAATAAACTTTACAAAGATGACTACATAATTAATAGTTAGTAAACTTAGCCTAGATAGTTTTACAAACTTTAAAACGTAACTTATCCTTAGAATGCAGGTCGATCTAGTCCCCATCCGATCCCATGACACCTGCAGCTTTGCCACGTCGGATAGTAATGGAGATCCTATAGAAAAAACCCGACCGGGGATCAGAGCCCCTCTCCCTCAGGCGACGGCCCAATTCGTGCACGCAGGTCTTGACCACAAGCATCATGATTCTGGAAGGGAGAATTTAAATGTCCCAGTAATGCATGTCTCCACATTAGTGCAGTGAACCAAGCTCCTAATGCGGACCACGCCTATGGATAGAAGCGGTCGTTCGTTTCGGTATAATGGGTGTGGGAATCCGCCACGCGTAACCTATATTTTATGACATTCGTTGACTATTGATTCGGACGTTACAAATTACCTATTGTTGAAAAACTACGCTCTAATACAGCTTATTTTTGGACAGCTTTTGTTGCGGCATTTAGGTCAAATCGAAGTTTAAATTATTAGCTTTTATTAGAAGTATTCTATTAGAAGTTTAAATAATAATAAATTAGCTTAGCTGGTCAGAACCACTGGAAGAGAGTGCTACTGTGATAGACATTATTTAAAAGTTTCTGTCTTAGATGCCATATATCACACTGATATTAAAACGAACTCTGTCTTTATATTTGTCGCTTTTTCTATTGATGAAATGTGTTTCAGCCTGTTGTATGTCGAGGGACAGAGACTACTTTTTATCCAGGTGCAGTCAAGAAAAAAGACGAAATAAACTACTCTATAAAAACATTAACCATGCGTCTTTCTCAAGAGCTGTTGAGTCAGTTATCAATTGATCAATTTATTCACAGACGAAAGATGAAAAACTAAAGTTTTGGCTTGGTCGTCCAAAAAAGTTACAAACTCATGACATCAGCCGCGTCGTCGCTAGAATTTCACAGAAATATGAAGAATCAGAAATATTCATACACTTTCGTATCGAGACGCTCGTTCATACAGTTACTTTCTCTATTCAAACGTATTCCCGTCACTTTCACACTCCTAATGAGAAATGAGAGAATCTTGGATAATCTAACTAGGTACCTATATATAACATTGACGCCAGCTGTTGTGTAAAAGGTGATAAAAACCATGGGAAAACTCACTGACACGATTCCAAGAGCAGCTTTCAATGTGGTGTGACAATGAAGTGAATCAGTAAACACAACTGTAACTTGAACATGGATGAGGTCGCTACTGTACCTTCCGAAACAATTTACATTGTGAAAATTGTTTACTATACTAATTAGTACCGCTCTCGACCGCGGTGTGATTTATGTTTGTAGGTAGACTGCTTTTCCAATGCAGTAGGTCAATAAAGCATCATGATTCAGTTGCATGTCTCAATAGCGTGCAGTTTCTATTATAATTATATGTATGGAGTCGTAACAAGGAATACCAGTTACTGTGCTTTGTCGTATTTGGTAAACTTAACTGAAAATTATCATTAGGTATGATTAACTTCGCTTTTGTATGAAAAACCACTCAAACTGAGCTACTATTAGCAGAATCTGATAGATATAGAAATATGAGAGCAACCAGAAATGTACTTGTGAAACATCAAACAAAAAAATATCTTAGGCTTATAATGCAACCAACCCATTTCGTCCCGTGGGTGCCGTAATAGACGACTAAGGGAAAACAATACCGGGGGAGGGGTCGCAGCCTCCTCCTTAATGACTGAACTGAATAATGTGAACACCAACCCGTCAAATGTGGTGATTATGAAAGCCCTCCTAAACATGGAGCAGGACTTTGTCCAGCAGTGAACGTGTCCCGGCTGATGATGACCCAGTCAAATAAGAGACAATAGCATAAAAGAGGCGTTAAAATGGAAGAAGAGAAACTGGTAACAAATGAGTAATGAATACTGTCTCAATATATGGAAGCAGAGATAATTCCTGTAATAAGTGGTTTGTAGGTATGGCGGGGTTCGAGGACTATTTGATGATGCCAGAGATGGGGTGCTAGGTGGATCATTCGACAAGACTTTGGGAAGAGAACGGACGTCTGCCGAGCCAACTCCCTTGGGTTTAATATGTTGGCAGACATTGTCTTGCCGCCCACCGAATGAGCCCCCAAAACAGTTACCAAAACTGGTGACAAAGAGAACAACTATTTATTTCAGACATTGTAATATTTTCAGCATACATGTACCACCAATATTCTACTATGATCACCAACCTATAATATAAAGCAAATTTTTTAGATAGCTTACTGCTTCAATTTGAAATCCGTCTATTACATCCGGATGACGTTTTTGCCGACACGCCATCTTACAAAGCGTGACTGCTCGTCTATACCTATCTATGTATGATATGCTATATACCGTAGCTATACGTGAGTGATGTTGTTGTACTGTAAATCCAGGCACGTACGATGCGAACAAGTTCGTTACGTGACGTCAGCGTTTATTAAACGTTTTGAACACGTAACGGACGAAACCGACCGTCCGGCGTCCCCTGCCTGCCTGCCTGCTGACTCCAGTCAAGGTTATGGTCGTGACGCGTCGAACAACATCTCTAGCGAGTCGCACCTCTATCCATAATATTAATTCTGTGCGTCTATATATCACAAAGTGCAACCTCTACTCTTGGTTATCGATTAGGTATTACATGAGTTTTCCTTTATTATATTATATATATAACAATTATTGTTATAATATGAAATATGGGTACTAGTAAATACTTACAAGAGGGTCTCAACCTTGTGTCTGTAAACAACTTTGTTCAATGCAATAAACAATTTTGATTTTTTGATTTGATTTGATGAGTTTTAGTGCAGAAAATATATTTTTTTTTACAACGTTGGTGCAGTACTCGCAAGCTATGTTTGCCCCTCTGAAGTTAGTCACAAAAGACCTAGAAGTATCAATTATTAACGTATAAGTGGGAGGCAAGGCAAGTTAGCGGGTGTTTTAGGTCACATAAGGATAGTTATTATCGAAAATAATACACACACATTCCGTCTGTACATGTTTGAAATTGCGGAGAGCTAACTTCAGAGGGGCAAACATAGTGTGCGACATACATACGTGATACTTGATAACCCCTATGTGATATAATAAAGGGTGAGATTCGGCTCGCATCCTAAATAGCTCACGTAATTAATGGACGCCCCCCAGTATGTCAGCAGCATGCTGATGATAAGCTTACACATAATTTTCAAAAATTACGGATTATTCGTTTTAATTTCGTAAACAATTTAATTCAACTTAAAGAGTTTTAAAGAAGATTGCACCACAAACGATTTTCTATTAGGTGAATGACCATATTTCTTGAATAACAAACCTGTGAAAACTTCTGTGAGAACCGAGTGTATTATCTCTGAATCTCAAAAGATATGCATGAAATGAACAATGGCGAAGTCAACATGGACGCGCATCCGTTAGCCAAATCCGAGAACGCTGTGTTTTGAATTTGGAATCGCAACGGACGGACGGAACTTACGAGGCCAAAGACATCGGACGCCATTTGCAGTGGAGGATGTGTTGAATGTTTATTGGCTGCTGCTGCTCTTATGGCTAACTGAACGATGATGTTAATTGTGAATAAATAAATACGAGATGTAAGATTTATTAGAAGATAATGCAAACAACCAAAAAATGACAGCTTAATATAAATCAATTTTTAATTTTATTACACTGGAATGTTTTCTTCTCTTTTAGCTCCATGTTGGGATTAGTAAAGAAATATCGTAGTCTAGCTAGGGCTTTATGTCTTCTTCATTTATAATGCGAGGTGATAAATGAATAAACGATATTTCATAAACGATTGCAACACCAATGCTGAACCTTCTGCAACGGCACGTAACCGTTGGTGGCCCAATTTTAAATTCTCGGCAGTTATTTATAACCTCATTACTAACGCATCCCAACGGTTTTTCTCAAAGTTTTTTTGCGAGGCTACACCCCGTTCGGCGTGGGAGGAGTTGTAAAGCAATCAGAACCAAGTCAAGGACCGCACATGATTATACGGTGAGGTCATCTCGCTGCCGTCCCCCTAACTCCCGGCGCCATTTGTATTCTTCATCTCATTCATTAATTTCGGTTTTGTGGAGGGTTCTGCTTGAGAGGATAATCTTTGCACAAGTATATACTGTTATTATACTAAAATCACAGAAATTATAAAGGATTTTTGAAATAGATTTAAAAAATTGTTGATGGACTTAGGAGTAAGTTATCGACGACTACGGACGATAAAAGTGGAAAATTATAGTAAAATCTATGTGGATGAACGAGTGACCGTTTTTCGTTTGAATAGCAAAAAAAGTTGGGCAACGTTGATACATAATATTAGATTCCATTCAATGTATGTATGTAACATGGTGCTTTCCAAAACAGAACAAGATTTTTTTACATGCACGCACGATGTTCTTTACATTGCAAAATATGATTTTGTCGCTTGACCCTAGCGCTGCCAGATACTGCTTATAGGCATGAGCTGTTCCTTTTGTATATATTGAATAATTTTACTTCTGTACTTGTGTATTGCCGTTATTTTCTGTTTACGATAATTACCCCAACCTCTTCTGTAAAGTAAATAAAAACAGTAACAAGTGTTATCATTTGAAATAAAACTACAAATTATTCTTTTACCGTAAAAACTGCGATCCCGTCTGTATTTACTAAAATAAACGAACGTAAGTGTCAATATCAGGATCAGGGGCGGGCGCGTGCGCGTGCGCAGACCTCGTCACGTCACCAAGTAGTCCGCCTTGACACGACCGCGGTGACTTCCATCCATGCGCCGTTGTGGAACTTCCGACAGACGTGGCGGTGCTTCCTGGGTTGTGTCACCTGCTTTGTTTTTATCTTAAGCTGTATACAACTTTGCAAGGACAGGTTTTGAAACTCCCAGAATTATAAATAAGTTCGCATTACAACTCGCTCCTTCTAGTCAATATTCGATTAATGAATTTGAAAGACAGAGATGCTGGAGAACTCTTTATAGTCCAGTTTCTATTTAAAAGTGCAAATAACAACAGGATATGACAATAGCTGTGAAGTCTAAATGAATTATTTCTTCACAAATGAACTACCAAAGATGTCCTAAAATGGAGTCAAACGGCTCTTAGAACCATTGAGTGGCTCTATATAATCTATTATGGAAACTCTGAATAAGGCATCGGGCTCGGGACTCAAGGTTTAAAGTCGCATGTCGACCAAAAATGGGTAGAAGCCGACTTACTGAGGCTGGTGCCTTTTAAGGTCCCCGATAACCTTTTAGACGGTTAACTTCTTTAAGAAGTCGAAGGTAGCTTGTGATATGTTTGCGGTCCTTATTTTGTTTTGTGAAAAGAGTTGAGGGTTTATGCGAATAAGAATATAATTTTATGTCGGTCCCAGAGAGCAGCTCGTCTAGACGAATCTCATAAAAGTGGCCAGTTTCAAAAGAGATTTAGTCTGATGGAATGCGTATAAAAGCTGAAACATTTTCATACCGCAGTCAACTTTGGATATTTGAGTTAGATTTGCTTTTGGGTTTTTGTATGTACACTCGAGTACAAAAATATGTATCCACTTTAGAACCATGTCACATTCACACTTGCTTGTTCCTATGCAGTGTGTTGAAGTAATATCAGGAAGTGGAGAATAGCTGGATGCAGTACCAGCTGCTTCAGCTGCCTGATTAACAAATAATAATAATAAATTGTGTCATTATGTGGCAAGGCTACGACGAGCTGTACGCATAGACATAATAAACTATGAACTTGGCTGCATATGCTGAGTATCTTGCCTCGACCTTGCTGGTACGTTATGCAGTTCCAATGCGTCGTATTTTCATTGCACCTACGTTGCAGGTAGAGCTCAATTGCTGGTATTTTATAAACATACTGCAATTTAATACCAACTGACCTTTTGATTTTTTACTTTGTATTTCGGTCACTGGAATGACAAACGTCTTTAGAAAAATCAGTTCAAATCTTGAAGTATTTCTATTTCGATCCGTTTTCCGACGTCATCCATTTAAAAAAAAATGAATGATGGGTTTGCGCTTGGCCTTCATCTCACCTGATGGTAAGTGAAGATAAGGCCGTTGGAGGGTAAGCGTGTACGCCCAGAAGCCTCAATCTAATGAGGAACTGGCTCTGCTACCTTTCATGCCGGAACACAACAGTGCTATAAACACTGTTTGGCGGCAGACTTAGGTAACATGGTGGTAGCGCGCAGGCGGACAAAGGCCCTGCCACCAATCAAACCGAGTACCAATTAGGTACCACTGAGAATCGATCCCGGGATCTCAGAATTGATAGTCTAACATCATAGTTTCTACGCTTCTGTCCTAACAATATACAATCATAGATACTCGTACATAATGAGATGAGTTATAACAACAAAAATAGCTACACTCACATTACGACAAAAGTCACGATAATATATGTATTTTTATAATCATGTAAAGACACGTTACCACCCTTTATTTTTATGAAGTAAATAAATATCATAAAACTATGTAGTCCACTTTTTAATTCTTATTTACAACAAGTTATCAATTAACAAGTTAACGCGTTCAAAAAGAATTAGAAACCGACTTCGATTGCCTTAAAAATCAACAGAAAATGGTTTTCGTCAGAACTGGACCAAATTGAAATGCGATCACACGGGGAACACCGGCTTTAAAATACAAAGGAATCATCAAAATCCGTTCAACCAGTCGAAAGTTCTGAGGTAACAAACATTAAAAAATACACATATCGAATTGATAACCTCCTTTTTTGAAGTCGGTCGAAAGTTGAGTGGGTAGTTTAAACCCGAGAAACGAATAAGAAGTGTTTTTAAATCATACTGCCGAATCATCAGCAGCAGCCGGGAAACGTCCACTGCTGGACATAGGCCTCCTTCATACACCACATCGACCGGTCCCGAGCCACATGCATCCAGCGACTCCACGCGTCCTAAACCAGGCCGTCGGTCCATCTTTAGAGGGACCTTTTTCTCCCCACGAATTATCGGTATCAACTAAATACTGAATTATAATAACATAAACCAAATAGTATGTTAGCATTGATTGTATACATCCATATTCCTTATGCGTGTTGTAAGTTATGCATCCGGCAGCCGAGGCGTAGTCAATGACATAGCCTTTTGTTTTCCTCGCCATTGTGCTAATATATATTGTATAGTTTTCGCGACTGACTGGTGCCTTGTTACCATATCACATTCACCCTTTCTTGTTCCTATGCAGTGTTTTGAGGGAAATGTCAATTAAAGGTGAATATGACATGGTACAAACGAAAGGTCCTTTGTACTTTGATTTCTGCTTCAACATTCGCAGTACACATACATTTGAATTACGATTGAATGCACATTCAATATGACGACACGTGAAAGGTTTATGATTATGAACTTATGCAGCTCTCAGAAAAGTGCATTTAGTAGATATTTATCTAGAATCAATGATATTTAACATCAGATAGACCGGACAACGCCAAAAGGGTCTTAAACTTGTTACCAATTGGGATTAAGTCACTCAGTCTAGTGTCACATCACGTCACACAGCCGTACACGACATTTGACGTAACATTGACTTTCGAGAGCAAAGTTTTTCTATGAAATTTACATTACACATACGTACATACGTACATACGTACATACGTACATACGTACATACGTACATACGTACATACGTACATACGTACATACGTACATACGTACATACGTACATACGTACATACGTACATACGTACATACGTACATACGTACATACGTACATACGTACATACGTACATACGTACATACGTACATACGTACATACGTACATACGTACATACGTACATACGTACATACGTACATACGTACATACGTACATACGTACATACGTACATACGTACATACGTACATACGTACATACGTACATACGTACATACGTACATACGTACATACGTACATACGTACATACGTACATACGTACATACGTACATACGTACATACGTACATACGTACATACGTACATACGTACATACGTACATACGTACATACATACATACATACATACATACATACATACATACATACAAAGAAAGAAAAACTTTTATTATCAGGAGGATAAACTTCAGATTTTTAAACATATAAATTTTCTGTTATTACTATAATATAAAAATCAATTTAAATTAAGAACAATATATTTTCTTGACACAAAGCAAACTAGAATAGACATCGAGGAATCAAAGCAAATAGCGATGAGCTAATGAAGGAAAACCAAAGTTAAGGAAAACATTCAAACAAACAAACAGACCAGTGTGTTCTAAAATATTTTAACATATTTTATACTCGTACGTTCATGTAAGTTCCTTGAAACACATGTATTTCCTGTCCTAGTAAATAGCATAAACAGGTATTTTCATCGCAATGTCATTTTTAGTTCTCCGTAATAAAATTGGAAGAACGGAACGTTTGCAACCGCTACTTATCACGACTATTTTCTTGGAGTTCAGGACTGATCTCAACTTGCGCTGTAAAAGATCACCGTTTTTAAGAGGGTAGCTGTTGTCAAAGCGCCCATACAAACGTAGTCCAGTCATATTTTGAGTATTAAGCTATGAAAATCTATGAAATTTTCAAGACACAATCTAGAAACAAATATCTGTGTCGGTGGTGAGTCAGATTTTCGTTTAAATATATACTTCCAGAGTTACAGGTCGTCAAAGTATTGTATTTTTCGGTACCGAAAAATACCTGATTTACAAGAGTATGAATCAATTTAGAACTATTTGGAAAAACCACCGACATCTGAAATTTCATTAGTATACTGTATTAAAAAAATGGTTACATAATATACTGTATCCTTCAAATGATCCCTGGACTACGAAACATCCAAATAACGGTTGGATAGCATCGCGTAATGTATGCTGTCTCACCGTACGCGATCGGGTAGGATAGGGCTCGGAGAGGGACAGCTACAAAACAATGCAACCTTGAAACCGACCACGTGGTCTTACCAACATAGCCTCTTAATGGATTGAACTTCCATATAACTCCTGAAACAATAGAAGAACGCAGAGTTGATAATTGACTTCATTACGATATTTGAGATTACGTATAAGAGTATTAAATAAATGTATTTATTGAACATCATAAATTATGAATTTATTTTCAGTTTTGTATTTATAAAGGAAATATAAATATAAATAAATTAAAACTAGAATAAACTTACTTATATGGTACGAGTATCGTAGGTATGTGTAAAGCGATGTTGATTCGATAACGCTTTGGTTACGTTTCGAAACCGATCCAATATCGGTATCGCAAGCCGACAAATGTAAAAGTATGTAAAAAATTATTGATTTAAGATCTGATAAAGTCCACTGTAGTATTAAACATGAGTTTTATGAATCGCCACGTCGGACTTAGAAGAACAGTTGTCACAGTTAATTTTTTTTAATGTGTCCATCAGTGGATTTGAGCAGCTGATGATGAGATGTGGTAACGATCTAGTCTGTCCAATATAATCAAGATATTGCAATGCGACAGTTTTTACGATAACGCTATTGTAAAATAACGCCACGTAATAATTGATAACGTTGTTGGCTGGTAATTATTCAACATATCAATTGATAAGTTATCACAATGATAATGATAACCAAAAATCCGTTGTGTTACTTTAGGAACACTAGCGTACGTACCCTATTGCTATAGCTGCATTCAAAATCAGTAACTTTTACACTATTTAACGTTCTAAATTAAATTATAATACAATTACCTTAAATTACTAGAATACTTGTTTTTAAAAAAACCGGTAAAGTGCGTGTCGAGCCACGCGCAGTGCAAGGTTCCATAATTGAACTGGTTTTATAAAAAGTAATTTCTACTTCCTGACCATCATCAGACACTCGTCACCGAGTGTAAGATGAAAATGATCCCAAAGTCGAGGGGTTTACTTTATAACATGAAGTGTTCAACTTTCTGGGTTCATCATCAGATCCTTGTCACCATGTGGATTGTAATGTGTTGGGTTCGTCAAAACACGCGAAATGAGTCAAAACTCGAGGGGTTTACTACGACCCATTGAAGAGTATCACTGAAGTACCAATTGAAGAGTTACTCTATACAGGGTGGTCCAAAATGTGACGTCCAAAAAATTTTTTTAGATTCCTTACACCTGGGTGTATCCGAAAATACCCCATGTATGTTCCGCGATTTTTTGTAGTTTAGAAGTTATGATTTTTTAAATGTATATTTCGAATTTTCTGCCGGAGCGACTTAAAATAATCGTAACTTGTTTAATAGTAAGGTTTTTTTATTTATTTTTTCTCGAAAGTGATCGTCTTGAATCACCCTTTCTACTTTATTATCAACTACACAACGTTATTCATTACAAGTTACCGAAAAAAGGGATGAAAGTAAAAATTTTAGGTTTGAGTTGAACGGAGCCAAATTTTCAAAAATTTCTTAATAATACAAAGTTAATGTTTCATTGGTTCAAACTAATTTTAAAAACTCCAGCAGTTTGTCAGCTTACCAAATAATAATAAAAAAGTTGTTCTTAATAGGCGATTTTACGACGAAATTGGCTTCAGAACTTAGTTAGGTGAGAATGCATAAAAAAAAAATGTTGTCGTAAAAAATGTTTAAGCTTATTTTTTTTTTCATTTTTATGGCCTACATTAGCAAGGCATCAAAAGCATTCAAATAATCTCAAATTGAACGATCAGTGACACATTTCATTTTCTGTTTTTAGACATGAAATTATGAAAGCTAGAATTAAACCAAAATCTACTTCAAGGCCAATCACACACAATGACACAAAGCAATAAATAACACGTTTCAAAAGGCGCCAGGCCAGTAAGGTCTTTCTCTTTCGCACTGTTATGGTTGCGTAGAAGTACGAAAGAGAAAGACCTACTGTCTTGGCCACAAAAGTCAGCCGTGCGCGCTAGGGGTTTTTTACCTGCACTTCCCTCTCCCCCCTCTCCCCATACATTCTCCGTAGCATCTCACTGTATCGTCCGTCCGCTAGTCGTTCACTCACTTCCATCGCGTGTGATACTACTTGACGTTGCTTCTTTCCGATACCGATATTTTGAACCTACTTTCGCTTTGTTACTGGACTCCGATTTGCCTTACGACTAACTTGTGCTTGTGTTACGGACTCCGATTTGCCTTACGACTGACTTGTGCTTGTGTTACGGACTCCGATTTGCCTTACGACTGACTTGTGCTTGTGTTACTGACGGCAACATGAGTAATTTTAGTCTAAGCCAGTACGCAGAAATGCACTTTTACTATGGTATGGCCAAAGGAAACGGTCATTTAGCCGCAAGGCTATATCGTCAACAACTGGACCGGCGAGGAGAAATACTGGACCATTACCCGGACCATAGGGTATTTATTAATACTCATAATACGCTGATGGCCGGGCGTATCCCCGGTCGTAGCCAAAGGCACGAAGGAGTACCCAGAGTAGATCCGGACAGAAGAGATGAAGTCATCGCAGCTGTAGAAAGAGACTCTTCTACGAGTTCCAGAGCAATAACCAGAAGGACTGGAATACCACGGACCTCAGTTCTAAGGATATTGAAAAATGGTATGTCGTTTTGTTTTTTATTTACACAAAACATAAATCACAGATACAATGCCAGGTATTAGACTTCTTCCTGCCTAGGTGGTGAGTAATAGTCCTTTTCTTTTTTCAGAAGGCTACCACGCTTACCACATTCAGCGCGTTCAGGAGCTACAAGCTTCAGATTACCCTAGAAGAGTTGCTTTCTGCGAAACAATGATACAAAGGTGTCAGGAAGACCCAGATTTTTTTAATAAGATCTTATGGACCGATGAATCCCGTTTTGAAAACACTGGAGTATTTAATATCCATAACTATCACAGCTGGGAAATTGAAAACCCACACCTTGCAAGAGCATCAAATTTTCAACATCGATACAGCGTAAACATGTGGTCGGGAATTGTAAATGGAGAACTGATTGGGCCTTTCGAGCTGCCGTCTAGGTTGGATGGAGACACATATCTAAACTTTTTGCAGAACAACCTTTTTGAATTGCTGGAAGATGTAAACTTGGAAACAAGAAGGCACATGATATTCCAAAATGATGGTGCTCCTTGCCATTACGCACGCCAAGTGAGGGGGCACCTTAATGAAACATACCCGGGCAGATGGATTGGGCGTGGCGGCCCAATCGAATGGCCTGCACGTTCACCGGACTTGAACCCAATAGATTTTTTTATTTGGGGTTACTACAAAGAAGTTGTCTATGCTCAGCAAACTAACTCCGAAGAAGAACTAAGACGAAAATTGAGAGAAGCAGCGACGAAAGTCAGACAAAATTCAAGCGCTTTCCGCAGACTAAAAGATAACTTTTTAAGACGTTGCCGATTGTGTATCGAAGTTGAAGGGCGTCATTTTGAAAATCTTCTTTAATAAAGTAGTTGAACTTAATTTGTGTTTTCTTTTATTGATGCTAAAAATAAACCAAAATAACCGTATTAATAAAAACTAAACTAAGCTTTTTTAAAATAAAATGTTTTCTAATGTGTCACTGATCGTTCAATTTGAAATTATTTGAATGCTTTTGATGATGCCTTGCTAATGTAGGCCATAAAAATGAAAACAAAATAAGCTTAATATTTTTTTTTGACAAAATTTTTTCTTTATGAATTCTCACCTAACTAAGTTCTGAAGCCAATTTCGTCGTAAAATCGCCTATTAAGAACAACTTTTTTTTTATTATTTGGTAAGCTGACAAACTGCTGGAGTTTTTAAAATTAGTTTGAACCAATGAAACATTAATTTTGTATTATTAAGAAATTTTTGAAAATTTTGCTCCGTTCAACTCAAACCTAAAATTTTTACTTTCGTCCCTTTTTTCGGTAACTTGTAATGAATAACGTTGTGTAGTTGATAATAAAGTAGAAAGGGTGATTCAAGACGATCACTTTCGAGAAAAAATAAATAAAAAAACCTTACTATTAAACAAGTTACGATTATTTTAAGTCGCTCCGGCAGAAAATTCGAAATATACATTTAAAAAATCATAACTTCTAAACTACAAAAAATCGCGGAACATACATGGGGTATTTTCGGATACACCCAGGTGTAAGGAATCTAAAAAAAATTTTTGGACGTCACATTTTGGACCACCCTGTATACACTTCCTGATTCCAGTGCCGAATCAGCTCGATGGTGTCACATTACAAAAAATTAAAAAGTCACACTGCAGCATTTTTTTTAATATAAAATGTAAAACTTAAAAAACATCACATCTCCCTGCGCGGGAGTCGCCAGTGTTTTGAACACTGACTTTGAGCAGCTTTGAGAATGTATTCTATGAATATTAAAATAGGCAATACCATGGCAGTACACATTCTGTAGTTTTATTTGTGTTATTATTGTGTTTTGTTTGAAATAAAAAATATACCTGCAAAAAATACCACAGCGTAACTCTTCGCATTCCTACCAAAGATAGGAATCTTAATATCATGCCTACGTGTGTCTAATTGTCTACACGTAGCTCTCCTCTCCGTCACATGTATCATTTACATAATCCGTTTATCAGTAAAATATTTGTGAGGTGACGCAATGTGTTTTGTTTGTATGTACCTACCCACGGGCCACGTTTGTCGGCAAGGTGGCGTGCGGGGCGCGGGGCGCGTCGTGACGTGAGCGGCCTCGGGAAATCAGCTGATAGCGACAAAACATGGCCGAACGAAGACTTCTTATTTCAAAATCGACAGTTTATTTCGTTACTTTAGTTTGTAGAATTCTTGCGTGTATTGTTATCTATGCTTATACACATATGCTGAGCTACCATCAGCACATGAAATTTGGCATACAGTTAGCCAATGGTATGAATGAAGGACAGGCTACTTTTGCCCGCGACCGTCTGCGCGTACTTTAGAAATAATCACGCAAGAAACACGCAACGGACTGGGATAAAAAGTTGCCTATGTCCCTCTCCATGCCATAGGATACATGCAAGCTAAATTTCGTTACGATCGGATCTTGATTTAATCGTATGTTTTAGATAGTTATATGACATATTGACAGATAGAAAATAATAAACAGTTTTAAAAAGGCATACCATGAATATCGACTCATTAGTATTCCTAAAGGCAATGACCGGTCCAGTTGAAAACAAGCTCTCTGTTATGAGGTTAATTAATAGGAAAAACATGTCACGGCCACGTGACTGCACCACATAGGAGTAGTCCGTTCATCATAAATAGTCTCCTGATTTGGGTACCACGTAGCTGTAGCTAGGGGACTTCATAGTGAATGCATCGTACGTTTGCGACGATCGCTATTTGTTTTTCCTGTTTTTAAGAACCGCAGCTATTTAATAATATACTAGGTATTTATGTATGTAATTGTCATATTCGTATTGACATTATTTGCGGTTGAAACAAAATTGAAATTTCACCCCTTTTTAACCGACTTCAAAAACAAAACAGAATCATTAATACTGCTGTTTGCAGACTGAGAGAACATGGTGGTAGCTAGCCAGGCGGACATAAAAAATTCCCTCCCACCAATCAAACCTATTACCGACAGGGAATCGAACACGTGACCTGCGGATTGTTAATCCAAGGTAACCACTAGGCCCGGCTAGGAGTCGGTTAAAATAAGTGAGTCCAGCAAGATGATGGAATTTTACCCCTAAATCTTACCAAGAATGTATTAATCGCGTCCTTCGCGCAACAATCATTTCATGTTATAATTTTATCGTTAAATCGAATAATTTATTCATTTCCTTCATTCCTCGTATTCCATATCAAATATAAATCATGTATTATAGATAAGAGTTGGTAACGAATATATCCGATGAAATCTTAGATTACTTATTGATATGAAATTAAATGACGAAGACACTTTCATTCTTGTTAAAACCTATTAATTTGATGTCAGCATCCTGTTGTCGGATATTTATTGTCGAGTCACAACTTTTTACAGGAAAATACATGTTCCGCGAATGTATGGAGCCAAGGCCTGGTCTTGTACACTTATAATTTTAAAAGGCCATTATCAAATAAAAGTGATTTAGTTACCATTTTTGTATATTTTGGTTTAGTTTACTTGTACAAAAATATATAAGACGTTGAAAACCAAGATGGCGTCAATAAAATGACATTTGATGCTGTCACTCATTACAAAGTACAAACAGAATTATTTTATACAATTAAACGTTTTGTTTATACTCTTTCTAAGTTTATTCATTCCAACGATATAAAGTTGTAATCCCTCCAGTAACTGAACTATGTTTCGTGTTATTTTTATCCTTTTTGTTTTAGTCTTCTCAAAGTGAATCGCGTGTCTGGCTAACCGATTATTTCCTATTTCACGTTGCCTCTTTGGACAACAGATTTTGGCAGAATTACCATGAAGTTGGTAGTTGCCATAAATATTAAGAATTGAATTGAAATGCAAAAATGTAATTTTAGTATTTTTCTATACATATTTAGATTATTACTTGATTACTTGATGAAACAACTCTTATAAAAATATATTTTTATATTGTAGCAATCAATGCTGTGCAATCGAAAAGTAGTTTCGTCTTTATAATTCCACCAATTAAATATATCGATAAATAATTGTCGATAAAAACATAGCCGATCATTATGTTACTAAATGACACTGTATTGTTATCTTTATTGTTAACTTGTAATAATGTTATCTATGTTAGAAATAAACCGATAAGATAGTTTGCAATATTTTAACACTTCTGAACGGAACACACTTTTCTACTTCACTTTTAGCCCCCGACGCAAAAAGAGTGGTGTTATAAGTTTGACGCCAATGTCTGTGACATCGTAGCTCTCGAACGGATAGACCGATTTTGAAGCGTTTCCTTCATCATATCATCTGATGAGCTGATCAGCTGATGTTGATTATTATTATTTGTTTATTATTATCGTGTGATTATTGCGTAGGTTTATGTAAATTTTAAATTAATTCTTGTGACAGATTCGGTTGATGTAAGCCTTCTATCTAACCATTGGCGAGAGAGGGATACCGGAGTGGTTTTAGCTGGTAAGAATCCAGCATAACCGCTTTTATCTGAAGCGCTGGGTATCTTTTGAAGATTTCCACTCCGTAAAAAAAGACTATCTCTAGGATTGGGTTGTTTGTACTATAGTGCTATAACAGAGACAAATCGGTATCATAATGTCGGACAGTGAGTCACAGTTTAACGATTAATGTGTTTGACATGTCGGTGAGTCATCCGACGTGACCGGTCGAGTGTACCGAGAAAAGTTGAATGTTTCCCACTACAAAATCGATTTCTGCATTATTCTAGTGCTACTGAAATTCTCACTTATTTATATTGTGATACTATTCACTTCAAGTATTAAACAAACAATTAAATATTGTCTTTAAATGACGTCACGAATCGTATTGTTAGAGCTTACCGGTATCGTAACACCGAATAGTCTAAACTTGGTATGGAATTGGATGTTATCACACAGCACAGTGATCAAAACAACCAGAGGCAGTGTTCAACTGAACATGTATGAAGTAACTAGGTCAGACATTTTCATTTTTTATACACAAAGTACACATAAACGTACACCACACAAGGTCAGACACTCGGCCGACAATATGCAGCGCACGTCATCGTCAGTTACACGTGTGTGTGTATCTTTGTTGACCTCACGCATTATTAGACGAGGTTGAATCCGTATATTCTTTACAGATCCGTGACTGGTAGTTAATATATAAAAATATGTTAGTCAGATGACGTGCCTCTGGCATATTTACTCTGAGACCTTCTACGTCAACCACGGGGTGTCTTGGGGTGACACAAAACAAAAAATAAATATACGAAAAAATAATTTCAATAGAATTGCAACAAGTATAGAAGACATGATAAAAAAGATGGGTTTGCAATTGGCCTTCGTCTCATCTGATGGTATAAGTGACAATAAAGCCGTTTCCCGGAAACTTTGCTCACCCAGAGGCCTCAAACTAATGAGGCGCTGGCTCTGCTACCTTTCTTACCAATGCGTCTACCATGAGTTTACGCAGGCGGTAACGTATACTCGTATCGAATACTATCGGAAATGCTGCTCAGTCGAGGTGCGCATGACAAGGACAGAGCGATAGTTAACGATACACGTTACCGCCTGCGTAAACTCATGGTAGATACTCAGAACACAACACTGCTGTGCCGTCATACTTAGGTAACATAGTAGTGGCGAGGCGGACATAAAAATCACCAACCAAACCAAATCAACGAGACGTTATCTAGATGTTACCTATGTTGTACTCAGTGGTGTGTTTATAAGATCCAACAAATAAATATAAGAAAATTTGAAGCGAGACTCCTCAAAATTACAATTAGCTAATGTGTCTAAATTGGCTAACAATGCTGGGGTGAATATAAGTTGATGAGTCACTTGACACCAACCCCGTCATGCCGCACCCCCGCTGCACAGCAGGCAGGGGGCGACATAATCAATACACGCAGACAAGTGGGGAATATGTCTGTAGTAATACTCAATCTGGGCGTGGTATGTACTAAAATATGTATTTTCTAACTATTAGATACGCTTAAATCCATTCAAAATCCGAATTTCGGTTAAGGTCACATGTTTTTATAATAATATTTTTTAACTTATGTAGTACAATTCTAAACTAAACTAAAGCCACACTTAACCTGAATAATCAATACAGCTACAATCTAGACTATCTACCTAGTCTCTAGATAAAGTGTCTCAGACCTCAACAAGCAGGTATCGAGGTCATTCGGAGCCCCAGGCAGAGGTCAACGACTTGAGCTCACGTCTAGTCTATACCTAGATTCTGGAAGGTTCCGATGGGCTCGTGACCTAAATCAAGCCAGACGCACAAAACCTGAGCGGGAGAGGTAAAGGGCCTTGTGAGCGGTCGTTGGCCTGGAGACCAGACGACTCGATAAACAGGGCCCGACCAAGTACAGACAAAGTAGAGAGAGAGGAGAGAGGTGTGAAAATGAATGAAGCATAACTTTGGAATTTGCTGCGAATTCAGCGAAGTTTCCTCAAAGAATCAACTCGAAAATATGATTGTGTCAATTTGATGAAGATGAGATTGTGGGAGTTTCACTAGTTTGCACTTAAATAGCCAATTTAATAAGCAAAGCGAATAAAATCAAGATAAAAAACATCTGGAGCTTTCTAAAATAATCACAGTCCACAGCTAGGATGTTAAATATGAATTCTTCTCGTCTTCGCAACGTTTAATGCAATTATTCTGTACTCGGACGAATTTCAGCTAATTAAATATTGAATTTATGTAGGTTAATGTCAGCTGTCTGCGGGCCCGGCGGCAATTAGCGCAAAACTGCTGATTCACAGAGAAAGCGCCGGCCGAGGAGGAAAGCTAAGGTGTTTTCTCAACGCGTGGTGGTGAAGTAACAGATCTGAAAGAGGCGTCGGTCGTTGGGTGCCGGCGCCGGCAGTGCCCGCCGCGCCGCGACACCTGTGTCAACGATCACATGTCGCCGCGTCTTATCGCTAGCACTGCTACAATCATTCTCGTTATCAAGGCAACGGCTGTTATCAACATATGGATGGATTTTGTACCGCGTTACCATATATGGTTACGAAAACCGAACGAGCCTCCCATTGGTAGAAAATACGCTGTGCCCGATAGCACAGTGACTGATAAGGCGTGTTTTATATAGTTATCCTCGAGCGGCGCTCCTCATTTCGTGGTGTGTGCTTGACCGGAGCGGCGGAGATCGCACCTACAGTTCCTCTTCACTAGACGCATTAACAGTAAGTTAACATTTTCAAATTAAATTAGTTTGGATAAATTCACATTATTGTTCGTGCGTGGACCTATTCGGAAAATTCACAACGTGAACAGAGCATGCTAAACAAATGAAAGTATGACGTAACGACGGCGGTTATGTAATTCCGTGGAGAGAAACGTTACACACGCTCGGTATTATAAGCACCACCGCATTCATCACCTAATTCACGCATGGGACACAATTAACAAAAGGCTCCATTGTTTCAGACTAAACAAAAATGTGCGACGAAGAAGTAGCCGCGTTGGTGGTGGACAATGGGAGCGGCATGTGCAAGGCTGGGTTCGCTGGGGACGACGCGCCGCGCGCCGTGTTCCCCTCGATAGTGGGCCGGCCGCGACACCAGGGTGTCATGGTTGGCATGGGACAGAAGGACTCGTACGTCGGTGACGAGGCCCAGAGCAAGAGAGGCATCCTCACCCTCAAGTACCCCATCGAGCACGGCATCGTCACCAACTGGGACGACATGGAGAAGATCTGGCACCACACCTTCTACAACGAGCTGCGCGTCGCGCCCGAGGAGCACCCCGTGCTGCTCACCGAGGCTCCCCTCAACCCCAAGGCTAACAGGTAGGTCCCTCGCGCTGTGACGTGATACAGCCTGCGTGCGCCCGCGGTCCATGTGCTCACCGCTGGTTCTCGTTCCTCAGGGAGAAGATGACGCAGATCATGTTCGAGACGTTCAACACGCCCGCCATGTACGTGGCCATCCAGGCGGTGCTCTCGCTGTACGCGTCCGGACGTACCACCGGCATCGTGCTGGACTCCGGGGACGGCGTCTCCCACACCGTGCCCATCTACGAGGGGTACGCGCTGCCCCACGCCATCCTGCGTCTGGACTTGGCGGGACGTGACCTCACCGACTACCTCATGAAGATCCTCACGGAGCGAGGCTACTCCTTCACCACCACCGCCGAGCGCGAGATCGTGCGCGACATCAAGGAGAAGCTCTGCTACGTGGCGCTCGACTTCGAGCAGGAGATGGCCACCGCCGCATCCAGCAGCTCACTAGAGAAGTCCTACGAGCTGCCCGACGGACAGGTCATCACTATCGGAAACGAGAGGTTCCGTTGTCCCGAGGCTCTCTTCCAGCCTTCATTCCTGGGTATGGAAGCCAATGGCATCCACGAGACCACATACAACTCCATAATGAAGTGCGACGTGGACATCCGTAAGGACTTGTACGCCAACACAGTGTTGTCCGGCGGTACCACCATGTACCCCGGCATCGCAGACCGCATGCAGAAGGAGATCACCGCCCTCGCCCCATCCACAATGAAGATCAAGATCATCGCACCGCCAGAGAGGAAGTACTCCGTATGGATCGGCGGATCGATCCTCGCCTCCCTCTCTACCTTCCAGCAGATGTGGATCTCGAAACAGGAGTACGATGAGTCCGGCCCCTCGATCGTGCACAGGAAGTGCTTCTAAGCATCAAGTATTAAGACTGTTCATCGTAATTTATGATACCCTACATTACAACAGGCCCCTGTTCGGGAGGCTCAAAACGCTTGTGATCTATTTTTAAGTTCAGTATTTAAATAGGTTGTAAGGTGTCGTAATATGCATATTACGTAAAAACAATGAATCGTTTTGGATTCAATTTTTGACAAAGATTTTTATTAATTTATTGTTACTAACTAATGTTTGTAATAAAAGACAATTATACCGGTATACATCATGATCTTTTAATTTCTCGACTGAATGACGAAAAATTGGCAGAATCGTGTCAGTTCGAGTATAATAAGGATAACTAATTCTTCATAAATATGTTGTCCTAAACCACATAAATGCAAGTGGCGCACGAAGTTGTTATTGGAAACTCACCGTCAATCTTTAGAAAGGCTTCTCTGCTTGCATTATTAAAGTTGATTAATTACTTCAATATTTCATTTCATTTCGAGGTATGTGTGTAAGCAGTACGCAATTTATAATTCTCATCATTATAGATTTGCCGGAGGTGGTCAATAGGGAAATACTGCCATACAATAAAATAACCTTTAACTAAAATTAGCTTTCCTGTTATGCTTATTGCATGTTTACTGGAACTGACATGATAAAGAAGTTCACTAATGAATATAAGTTTCAGGAAAACCGCTGAATATTGAACTTTATTTGTTGTAAATAACACTATGGAGACATCTGAAACAAATTATTTGAATTGATTCGAATTTCCACACTGGATAATCCTTTTTTTTCGTCTGGTTCAAGCGATAAAATTATACAAGTTGTATCTGTATTATAATAATATACCATATTAATGTATTTAATTACTTATGGACTGCTTCTGGAATAGCGAATTCCCAACAAATCATGGCCACTGCAGGTTCATCTCATACCATAAACAAACAAAAATATGGATCAAATAAAATTTTGAGGTTATTGCCAAAAATATTACTATCTCTACATGTTTATCATTATTTAGAAGCTACGGAAAACCTAATAACAGCTTAAAAAGCTTAAAATAAGCGCCTTGCGTTTTTAGGTCGGGCATCACTTGTTTATTTATTTAGCTATTTCCGCTACAGAATGGCAAGCAAGCTACCCACACCATCTGTACGATATCTAATTTTGTCTATCTAAATATACATCATCCCGACCTAGAGCAATGTTAGTAAATAGTAAGGAGCAGTGTTATGTATTTTTAGCTGACTACGGACGGACACACCCGCTGCAGTCTGGAAGCGGAGTGCTGTGACGTCACATACGCAACTATTCCTGGCTGGCTGACGTCACAGGGAATGCTACTATCTTTGTAAAATACATATGTGTTTGTATATCTTTAGTATACATGCGAAAATACATCGAACTATAATGAATATTATATGTTAATACGTATTTTACGAATATTATGCCCTAGACAGTAACTATGTCCGTCTATTCGATGCTTTTTCACGACTAAACCGCTGTGCAGATTTCAATCAAGTTTGTCATGAACTTAGCTTAGGCCATAGATACAGGCATAGTATAAAAGTCTACAAACAGCAGTGTTAACGATATCCTGCTCCATCAAAGTTTCATTCAAAATTTCTGTTGTCATAATCTTTTAAAATAGAATGCCTAGCTGACTTTGTGCAGTAATTATATAAAAATATGACATCAGATTGTGATGTCGCGGAATGAGTGTCATTAACATACAACTTCACAGTGAATCACAATTTTCATTTTTATACAGTTTTTATCATTCTTATTCAAAGCGCTCTAGCGACGATAACTGCGTAACGGCTATTGTAGCTAACAATTAAGTTGTAAATTAATGATATTTATTTCGCGACACTATAATTTCATTTCCTATTTTTAGGAATTACTTATGAAAGCCAGCTATTCTCTTTTAAAGGATTATGGTAACATACATTTCAAATATGGAAGCATTCGGATAGGGATCTCGTTAAAAGCATAGCATCTTGCGGCCTGCCCTATATCATCACATACCAAAATACCTACTCTATATGCAATATATAAAAAAAACGAACACAAATTCGCATCGACTTTAAAGCTGTCTATTTCTATGCTAGTAAGAAATTGTAGAGAAACGGTTTTATTGCGGACTCCAGAGTTCTCGGAACACCGTATCAAATGCAACCAGCTGTCGGGATCTGACGCAGCTATCAGCTCTATCCCTTGACGATAGGATCTATAACAAGGGGAGTAAACCGCATCAATCCAGTTGCAGTAGTGTCTGGTCGGGTAGACGGGTGTGTCTGCCGGCGAAAGGGCCGTGTTGCCGACATTCAACATCTCCTGCTTTTGGTGGCACAGAGAAATATTTATGAATTTATGTTTTACTAGTATTTGTCCAGGACTTTGTCCACGTGGAATCCTACAGTAAAAGTATCTCAAATGTTAATCAAGAAAATATAACCGGTGTCCAGCGGCCATTACAGCTTCATGTGTGGATGGCACTCACCCGGTTAAGATTTTACTTGCAACTAGTTGCGACTGGCCTAAGGGCGACCGCTTGGGCTTGACCTCGGCTTAGGGCTATTTGCTTTGTGATGAGATAATCAGCCTGGGACGTGTAGATAGCGGCAGTAGGTGCCTGAATTATTATTAGGGACGGTTTGTTTCGGCCGTCTCCGCCGCGCCGGCAGTTTCGCGGAACGTGTATTTTATTACATGACAATTCTTTTTATATTAGGCTTGCACTTGGCCTTCATCTCACTTGACAAGACCGTTGGATGGTAATCGTGCTCACCCAAAAGCCTAACGAGGTGGAGGTACTGCTACTTACCCGAAAAACATCGTACTAATATCACTGCTATTTGGCAGCAGTTGGTAGATAGCCAGGCGGACATAGAATAAAAATTACAGGTGAAATTGTTGTTCCGGGTTTGGTTGTACACCTGGCAACACTGCGGGTTGGGGGTGTTGAGGGGGGCACCCATCGATCGCGGCCCGCCCTTGACCCTCGCGCCATGCACCGCATGGGGTGGTCTGGTTGGTGGTTGCACTCCGTGTGTGCAAGGGAGACAGCAGACATGGCAGGAACCACAATATGGAGGTTGTGACGCACTGCGCATTTGATATCAGAATTCAGAAACTATAGATACCTATATACTACCAACTATCAAATCTGCTCCTAAACAGCTACGCTACTAGCCAATGTTTACGTTGTTCTATAGGATATGATTTCATTAAATTGAGTGTGAAGTGAGTAAAAAAATATAAAGTCATGCTGTTGTAGAGCATTCCGGAAAAAGTAGATATAGGATATGTAGGATTGCAATTGTAGTCCTCGCCAGTTGGGTTACAGGATGCGGGGGCGGGGAGACGGAAGGGGTGTAGCGCAGGGTGCGGGCGGCAGGGTAGACCAGGGCAGACTCAGACCCAGCTCTATTCTAAGCTCAATCAGACAGTTTCCTAGCCACGCGGTTACTCGTCACACGTGATCTCGCGGTCACTCCGTGACCCCATACACACGAGTGTGACTGCATTCCCGAGATGGGTCGACCTACATTCGCACAACCAATGACCAACCAGGCCAAGCAAATAGTATTTAACGTCTACGATTATTATTGGGAAAGGAAATTAGACCCGAAAACGATTGAATATGAAAAAGATATTAATTTAAATAAGATCGTAGGGGAAATCACTGGACTCTCAATCCATACCGTGGGTTGGATTGCGAAGCAAGGGAAGAGACTGCAGTTGAACGATGAATGCTTCGAATCACAGACGAAACCTAAACAGATTCGAAAAAAGAAAATAAATGTAACCGACTTTACTAAAAACGCTATAAGAGGGAAGATTGCCCAGTATTATGAAGTTCATAAAAAGATGCCAACCGTAAAAACATTGAATGATGCACTCAGAGAAGAGCATGTAATAAACTGCGGCTGTACATACTTAAGACTATTATTACGTGATATGGGTTACGATCTAAAAGGACTCAAATCCAAGCCCGAAGGACTCCTGCAAACGTGATAGACTTATGACGGTAGATTGAAGATTTAATATCATGTATACTCTGCAAACAAACAAAATATATGCTACTTGTATTCGTATTAAAATACATAAATGCAACTGTGTACAATGGAAATGTTTTATTTTATTACTATTCAATTTATCTTTTTGTTTAGTCTGTTTTCATATTATTACGTTGTAATAAAACACACATGATCTGTGTAAGTTTATTGCAAGACATGCGCTTGCGCCTCCCTATATGCTATTTACGAGTAATTAAGTTTTCATACATTACACCCTATACAATAGATTTAAAAAATTGTTTATTGCTCTACACAGAAAGTTCTTAAAAGTAATACATTTTTTACTTGTTATAGTGCTATTATTATTATTACCTACCCTACTGTCTGTGAGAAATGGTACCTGAAATAGGTGTGACCCTGTGTTACAAGGCAGCAGGCTCTCACCTGCGGCGCATTCGATGTAACAAATTCAAAAGGCATGGAACATGGATAAAAGAAAAAAAAATACAAACAAAAATACTTAAAAACTTAGTTAACCCACCATCATTAACAAACCGTCTCGAGCTCCTGGGATTGGAAATCGCGTCTGATCTCAATTTCGGGAGCTACATCGAGTCCATAGCAAAAACTGCGGCCAAAAAACTAGGCATCTTATCGAAGGTCAGACGGTACTTCCAGCCATCACAGCTCTTGAGTCTATATTGCGCTCAAGTAAGATCATGCATGGAGTACCTCTGCCATCTTTGGGATGGTTCAGCTCGCTATCAACTAGCTGCTTTGGACTCGGTGGAGCGTCGAGCTATGAGACTGATAGGCAACGATACGCTACATAAGGCAAAGTTCCAAAGCCTCGAACATAGGCGTCAGGTTGCCTGCCTTTCGGTATTTTATAGGATACATTTTGGAGAGTGTGCGCAAGAGCTATTTTTGTTGATTCCACCTTCGCCGTTCAAGTACCGGTCAAACAGAAGAACAGCAGACCTTCACCCGTACACTGTAGACATTCCTACAGCTCGCACGAAGCGTTTCGCTTCCACATTTATCGTGCGTACAGCAAAAATATGGAATACACTACCGGTTTCCGTGTTCCCCGAAAATTACAACTTGGGAATCTTCAAAAGAAGAGTAAATAGGCACCTTCTAGACCAACACGTAACATCTTCGACCTCATCGTCACTTACCATCAGGTGAGATTGAGGTCAAGTGTTGGTCTATCTTCAATTAAAAAAAAAATCTAATTTCAAAATGTCATTGATGCATTAGATAGCATAAATATAACTATAATTAAAACGACCGTTTTAATCATACTAGTAAGACCACCCTCAGGCACCTGTAGAGTCACCGGCGAGGACTTTGTAATAGGATTGGATGCAGGCATACTTTGTGAGTGTTTTTCTGATATTCTAAGTCACGGCAAAAAGCATGGGAACAAATTGTCGGTACACATGCACGCAGTATGTCACACACAATTGAATTTAGTAAAAAAAAAATATACTGACAAGCTTTGGGTACAAATGAAGGAGCATAAAATTAAACACAAAACATTTTCCATACAAGCAGCAGTCACTACAACGTCACAAACACAACCTCACTGCGATACCTCTATATGCAATTCCAAATTCACCAGCGGCTGTACGACACAGCCGGCCCTCTTTGAGGTCGTGTCGCCATCGCTTGAACAGAGCCGACACTATCCAAGTGAACGGATTTTAGAAATACAACCGGCATCCCACCTACGTAGCGAAGAGCTTGACAATTTACGATAATAGACAATTTAATATAATATACAATTTGATAATGCCGATGAATAATTAGCGTATAAACGTCAGCATTATGTTTGATCTATTTAAATTATGATGCTATTAACGTTGACAATCAGCTGACCGGTCGTTGACCTTTGTTAACGATAATGGCTATAATTAAAACTGATTCCAATTAAATGTGATGCTCCAGAGAGCGGATGCTATTATAACTTCTGTAATTCCTAATAATATATGGATTATTGTGCAAATGTGTTTGTTTGTCCTTCTTTCACGCAGACCGGGTGAAACGGATCAACGTGTTTTTGGATAGAGATAGTTCGATGGCCGGAGAGAGTGACACCAGTTACTTTGAATCCAGGTTTAAGGCTCTACATTGAGCCCCTAATGGGCGTGGCTTGAGTGAGAATCTGTAACTAATATTAGAGCTATGTGAGCTCTGTGTTTAGAAACGCGAAAAACCACATTTAATTTATTTTAAAAATAACCGTGAAGATTAGAAAAAAAAGCAACAATATTATTGTTAGTGGTTACCTATTAATTAGAGCAATTTAGTTTGTCATACCTTATGTTGTTTAACAGTAATCTAGAAAATATGATTTTTAATAAGTATTTTCGAAAATAAAATACATCTAGCCCAAATTATAGAACCGCGTTTCCGTTACTTGCAAAGTGAAGATGAAGCCATAAAGAAATACTTACTTTACTTTGAGATTCTCAGGATCTTTCAGGGTCCTATAGCATTACACCCAAAAGTCAGTTTATTTCAGAAAAGCGCCTTAAAGTGTTCCCATGGATAATTTTTCAAAACAACGCCACAGTTTTTATTTATCTGTGTATGGTAGGTTTGCTTAGCTCTTGGCCTTCATTTCACTAGACGGTAATTGACGATAAAGTCGTTGGATGAGGCTTTCTGAGTCCGCACGCTACCATCCAACGACCTTATCGTCACTTACTATCAGATGATATGAAGGCCAAGTGCACACTCATTATACTTTTTTTAATTGACCAAGTACCGTGAGATGGCAAACAATTATACCATTTTCTGATACGAAATTATAAATGTCTGGAGAACTCACCTTCAAAATCAATGAGCAAAAAATAGACAAGTTTCATTTCCATTGTTCGCGAACCCTTTGTGTCCGCTCCCTTGCTTATATTTTTTCGTTGTTGATTCGTCGAATCATTCGAATCCAGAATGTTTTTAAAGCACGCCTAAGTAATTACCATAAAACCAAAATATTGTTTAGTCATTTATTATTTATATAGGTTTTTGCCTGCGACGTCGTATTGAAGTTAAAAATTAGTAGTGAAAAGTATTTATTATTTAATAATTACTTTATTTAAAAATCTAAAAAAGGCAGGTTGTAGGCGACGCGCGCTTTTATTTATACATAACTTACTATATCACTTAAACTAACTTACAAAACTTTTTTGCCACTTTTTTAAAATTTCCGTTTTTGTTTCGCCCTTGTATTGAATTGATGATTTACTTTAATTTTATGTTAGTATGATAGTTCTCTCTCTGGACCTTGACCTTTTCCTTTCATAGGCTACGCATTCCAAATTTCATCATGATAATAAACACCCCATGTCATCCTGCAGTATCGCAAAAGGCGACTAAATTAAAAATATTTCGATTATGGCAAATCTGTTCATTGTAAGTCCGAGCGATCTATGAGGGATAATTGTGTCCACCAGTGGGCTTAGGTAACACATGTATGTGCCTGTTCTGAGTCAGCACAAGTTTATGTATTCCTCGAATCGATTGTACAATGCAATGCCATTATGAATTTGTATGCGGACCGACGACGCGACGAGTTTCCTTCACTGAGTCATTCTGACTGGACTTGGGGAGAAATTGAGACGGATTTATTTTAAGTTAGTCATGTGGTCTCGACTTCAGAATTGCGGTGTCGTAAAAGCTAATTTTTATACCGATAAAGGTATGAATTTCAACAGCCTATGTACATCCCCACTGCAGGGGCTCAGGCCTACTCTCTTACAGAGAGTGTACGGGCCAAAGTCCACCACGCGGGCCCAGTGAACATTTCGGACATTCAGGTTTCCTCACGATGTTTTCCTTCACCGTTAAGCAATCGCATAATGTACTTGTAATTGAAAAACAACTCATAGGTACACGGCTGATTTGAACCCGGAACCTTCAGATTGAAAGTCCGCGCCTTATCCACTGCGCCACCGACGCTTACTTAAACTTAAATTGTTAAAGATAACTTAAATTGAGTTAAATATTTTAATATTTTTAAAAAGGTGTATACTTAGATAAATAAATGTGTATTTATGACTCAATCACGCGTAAATCAGATAAACGGATTTTGATGTAATTCGAGACACAGAAAATGAGATAGATGAAAAGTAATAAACAAAAAATGCCGGAAAACCGTGTGGCTTTAATTTTTTAGTCCTATTTTATTTTCATTTGGTATGTGTTGTTATAGCGGCCACAGTAAAATGCACTGTGAGAAAAATTTACAGTTCAGAAGATAAGAGCCGGACGAATAAAGTTTATGAAAACATTTTCAAAATAAAAGCACAAGAACCCTATTCTAACATATGTCGTACTATCGCAATGGCCTAACCAAAGAGAAGAAACAATCAACTAGTGGGCACGGATTAGTAAAGAATATACTGATTCCACCTCGCCTAATAATGCGTGAGGTCAACAAACACACACACGTGTAACTGATTGACGTGCTCTGCATATTGACGGCCGGGTGTCTGACCTTTGGTGTGTGTACCGTGTGTATAACAAACGAAAGTGTCTGACAGTTCCTATCATACGTGTTCAGTATAATTAATAACATAATCAGACACACGAGTCATAAGGATGATGACGACGATTTGACACAGGCTCCGTAACTTTCCCGGTTGCAACATGTTATCGTATGAGTTGACTTTGAATTGACTTTTAAAATCCTGTCTCGACAACAGAAACAATTATTTCACAAAACTCACATCAACGTAGTCAATAATTTAACTGAAGTATAAAGAATGACTCAGTGTAAGAGTATGAAGGTGTACGTAACTTAAAAAGACAATATTAGTGATATGCGTCACCTCGTCTCTCGTATTTACACAGGTGACTCTTAATGATCGGGTGATTAATACAAACTCAACACCAAAACATGCCAAACAGTGGAACCTTGGTTCACAATTCGACTTTAAATTTATTTATTTAAATTGTATTTCCGTACAATAGTTTTGTCAAGGACATACTCGGCTCATATAGAAGTCTCACAGTGCTTCTGCAGATTTATCTTTGCTAGCCAGGCCCGGAAATGCCCTGCTAACAAATCGAGTACCAGGGCTCTATTTCATAAAGCGACGATTCGTAAAAAATATGTCAGTAATTTTCGCACGTAGACTTATTACTCTACTCTTTGGTAGACTGATCGAATATCACTGACGTTATTTTAGTAGTAGTAGTTTAATTCTCCCGAACGGGAAGGCAATGAAAGAAAGCCATACAGCCTACTCTGAATAGATATTTTCTTCAGTTTTCTCAATAAAATGTATAATGTGTACATTTTATCGCTTGTTTTGACGATTCTTGACGAGAATTTCAAAGGCCAGCCTTGGTTTCACCATAATTCGAAAGAATCCATATGCCGAATGTACTCGACATGGTAAACCCTTTCGATCGCGTCGAAACCCTCGTAATTTTGCGTAATTGATACTAAAACACCGTACATGACACTTTTTGCACTATATCACACCATTATAACACAAAAAACACACATAACAGTATTATTAACGAATTACGAAAAATTGCAATCAACCACCATAATTCAAGTTCGCGACAAGAATCACGTTATTTTAGTTTATTGTCGCTTTATGAAATAGGGCCTAGATATATGGAGATAGGCTGTCCCGCTGAAAATAATGTGATTCGGATTATGAATGTTCAACGACAACGAAGGCGATATGTAAAGGCGTAACACTGTTTTTTAATCGATCACAGTAAAAAGTAATATAAGAGCAATGAAGAAGAGTTCTCTGGTTTAGGATCACCCCATGTCCCTAAATATTAGTTGGAGCTCATGGTATAGTCACAAGATCAAGGAACTATAGTGGTGGTCTGTGTTAATTTTGTATATCTCGTTGATATCTTTTCTATGAAACTTTAGTATTTAGCATTAATCACCCGTCCATATTTTAATTTAAAAAATTATAAATGCAAAAGTGAATTTGCTTGTGCTTGCTTTACATCGTAGCGTAGAGTCAAAATGTCTTGATTTTTGTGTGTATAAATAGTTGAAAGAACATACGAGTAGGCTACAGTGTATTCCGATAGAGCAAGTAAACCCCACGGGATAATTTCTAAAGTCAAAGCAGACGAGCTCGCGGGCAAAATGCTAGTGGTCTAGTATCACATAAATTTGAAAGTAACTATGTCTGAGGCTGAGCTAGTCTTGATGAAATCTGGCATACACGTAGCTGTACCATGGCATGATTTTTGAAGCACACGCAGACAAATTCGCTGTCAAAAGCTAGAGTACTTTCCTATTGATGTGAAGATTATTAAGATATCGAGATATAACACCAAGAATGTGCATTAGTGACCGGTTGAGTCAGCAAGCCAGTACGCAGCAGTAGTAGCACGAACTACGCATGCGCGGGCGTGAGTCATCAGCTGATTGGACATGAACACTCATTCCTACGAGAACATTGAGGATAACATAACGAGGCCGCCATCTTTGTATTGATACACAGGGTAAAAATAAAAAAAGTCGATACTCGACACATTTGACAGTAGTTTGACCGTAGAACATTTAATAGGTAATGATTCTTTAAAATATCATTTTTTCCACAGTTGATTCGCACTCGTACACTGATTATATCTAATGGCAGTTCACTTCTCTCATTCCTCATAGACCCAGGCCTTGGGGAGCTTTATTTCAATGTGATTTGGCAAAACCACACGCCTACGAGTTTCTGACCGTTCCTGATTGCAGTAAGATTTGAAAGCACAGGTGAAGTCTCCTATTTCCTGGAGAGCTCTAGAAGCTTATTAGAACCAAAAAGTTTTTATTTATAATTTAATTAGATTTAAAACTTTATGTTATTTTTTATTTCGTGAAATTCTTACTTTTGTTCGGAAAAGTACACTGTTGAACATGAGTTCACTTTGATAGCATACATACATATTTATATGATTAGATATACATATAACGTAATCATTTGTATTAACAGGTAGTAAATACGAGTAACAGTGAAATAATCTAGAGGCAGACTTTTAATACGGCATGGACGAAGGAAGTAATAAAATAAGTAAATATTTATTCAGGGACATATTTAAATATTTTAATGACACAAAAATAAGCTACGATTTTTTTTAAAAAAAGATATCAATTAAAACTCTTTAGCTCCTTAACTCCTTGCCACAGAATTAATATTAAAGGGTCAAAATGCCTTTCCTTTACAGCAACAGTCAGTACATTGAACAAGTATTTATTCCAGGGCCAAATCTTTATAAATTTTAACGTAAATAAGATAACTGAATCGCGAGATTAATTAAAGTGTATGCGGAGACGTCAGATGCGCGTGCGCTCGCGATCTACTTTCTAATTTCTAATACGAAAGACATCAACGAGGTGCGTCCACGGAAAATAAATTAATTGAAATTAACAGACTTATTAGGAAAACTTTTTTAATTGTTTGTTTACATAATTATCATGTATAAAATTTCTGTGTATTTTAACCCCTGACGCAAAAAGAGGGGTGTTATAAGTTTGATGCCGATGTCTGTTTGTCTGTGGCTCCCAAACGGATGGACCGATTTTGATTCGGTTTTTTACGTGAAAGAAAGTTTCCTTGCGGTGGTTCTTAGAGCTATATTTGGTAAAAATCGATTCAGCAGATTGAAGATATTAGGCATTTTCGGCATAAAATGGAATAATTTTATTTTATATTCGTCTGATTATTGCGCAGGTTTTGTAAATTTTTAATTTAATTTACTGAATTTTATTATTAGCTATTCATTTGAATTATGTCATGATAAGTCCACTGTTGGACATGACCCACTAATATGTAGATACTCTCGTGGAACGGACATCCGTGAGAGGGTTTTCCACCACGCCCTAGGCAGGAGGATTGGTAGTCGCAGTACGATGTTATTGGTGTTAGGTATATGATCCTGCCTATAGAGTGATGTATTTGACAAATTATTTGATAGTTAAATTTCTTCAATTATTTATTTAATAAAACAATTTTGTGGTATAGAGTTAAACGATATACGTCTTACATTTTTTTTATCAGTTTAAAAGTAATGCTATTTAAGTTGATTGCAAAATCGTATAATTTTTAAAAGAAAGTTATTGTATCGAATTTAACGATTTCATAAGAAATCGATACGGTCCGGTATGTTAATTTCAAAACTAGTCATAATATAACGGTTCAAACATGTCTGATAGCTAAAAACTATATCTACCACAATAATCTTCCATACATTAATACGTGAAGCAAAAACTGTGTACCCTCTTTTTACGAAAATTGCGCGGGCGGAGAAGTATGAAATTTCACACACTTATAGTTTATATAGAGGAGTGCAGAATGCTAATATTTTTTAAAAATTCTTAAATTAATTATAGTTCAATTTCGACCACTAGTACAATATCTACAGAGAAATATCACATATTTAAATTTTTTAGTCAAATGAGAATTTTTTATATACATTAAGTACATAAAATAAATTAAAGTAAGCACTAATTTGTGGCTACATTATTCAAACCTTCGTAAATAAGCCCCCCTTATCTTTATTAATTAACCTGTCATCATTTTATTAATGTACCTCAAATTCCAGACTCAACTTTCCATTTCAAAATGATTAATTTTTATTAATGGCGGCATCAGACACGATCTGACAAAACTTTACGTAAACTCTGACGTAAACACAAAGATAACACTTTGATATACTCATATATTGCTCAGAAACATGTTGCAATGCAAAATATTTTGATCATAATCAGAGATACAAAATAATTACGCGGTGAATCATTTACCTTCATAAAGTACGTCATTTGTTTAATTATGGAAAATCGTATGATATTTGTTCGGTAAACAGAATTAATTATATTGATTTATAACAATTTGTAGGTATGTATACAAAATTAGAATTTTGTACTAATCCGTGAAGGAACCAATATAATTAGATTGAAATAAATTGAAAAAAATTCAAATGAGTAAAACCTCTTTGGTATTATACTTCATCGTTTGATAATACAGTAAAACATTTCCCAGTTTTATTTTCCGAGTTTAATAACAAGCAACAACAACAGATCTTTCATAGTTATAAAATACATATGCCTATTATATTTATTTACTAAGGACAGCTTCATTTCAGACAAAAAGGTAGCAAAATGGATTCAAATTATGAACTTACCACAAGCCATGTTTGATTTGTCAAAATATTTCTTAGTTGTTTACGCGTAACGCATTCAAAAGCGAAAGTCGCGTGTTTATGAATTGATGAGACCCTCACAGGCTAGCTGTAAGCAAGTTACGTTATATTTACATTATGTAGTTATTTAATAAATATTTAACATTTGAGTTTCTCTCAAGTAAAAGCGGAGTAAAGTTTAAAGAACATTCCGTAGAATAATCAAAAAACTGCAGACTTAATAGCGCACTAGACCGACACTCTCAGTACCTACGTCTGCTACGAGTCAACAATACTGAAGTCAGTAATAAAGTAGTACTTCTGTAAATAATATAACATCAATCATTATTGATTATTGTCTATTCTTACAATCTAGAAGCGACACAGGCACAAAATGTCATTGCTTTTGTATATCTAGATGTACCTGATACGACCCGAGCAGTCAGCTGGAACCCGGTATACTCGATAGAAAATTAGAAGAAAAAAAGTAAATTCAGCAGGTGAATTGTTATTGTTACAGTGTTTTTTTATATTTATAAGCTAAAATTATCAATACCCTTTGAAATCCTTTTTAAGTTTCAAATTTTCATTAAATCGTGTTTAATTCAACAACGTGACACTGGCAAAATGTCTTAGGACGAAAGTCATTATGTATATTTTTTGCCAGTATGTATGCCATTGACATGTGTTGCACTGTGTCATAAATGTATAATTTTTTATACTAGAGTACTTTTATTTAATCGTAACCGTGCTGTGTAGGCTAAAGGAATACCGACTATCTAGAATAATATGGATAATCACTTCACCTAATATAACATAAAATCGATGAAGAAATGTATGCCTCAAAACTGTCTTTGTAGTTGTCAGTCTGTATCGCCATCACATCACCAAGCCATGCTATCATACAGCCAATGCTGCCTCCTTGCAGACGTATTGAATGAAATCGTTTTCTTGCACACAAATGAAAACTTTACGGCTTCGTTGTGTGAGTACGCCATGTACGTACTGTAACCGTTGCCTTAGTGAACCAATCACAAGCCAGAGTTTTCTCGATGCCCATATTTGGTAATGCCATCGGCTCCTACGAGTGGGGACTCGGGCGAGTCCATTGTTATGTCAGAAAAATAATGAGTTCTAAATACAAATGCGAACAATTGCTTGACAGATGGCAGGCTTGTTTGTTAGAAGATTCGTTTGGTAGGTCGTTTCGTTAATTTTTAATAAAATTAGCAGGAAATTATAAATTATTGCAGGAGTTGAGGTCCGTTGGGCGAGTCGATTGTGTGGCGCCGGCGTAGTATCGTGCCGTGCCAGTCAAGCAAATCGACCTCCGCAAGCGAGCGACGCACACCGGCCGGCATTTCTCACGGATCGGCGATCGCTGTAGTATTGTTTTGAGTGCTCTGCTAATTTACTGGTAAGTGCGTTTTAAATACTACTTTTTAAATCATTTTTGGTATTATGTAGTTAAGTTGAAAGTTTTTAAATTAACGTAATTTATAAAATACGTGGAATGATTGTTTTGAGGTTAGAAGGTCATCGTTTAATTTTGTGGGAACTTCATTTAAAGTAGCAGTGCGTAGCGTAGACTCCGCAGCGTGCGTTTACTGTTCTTGAATCATTGAAGACGTTCTAAGTTAAACATTAGAGAAAGGCGGGACTCTTGGAGATATGCCAAAACGGACCGTGAACTTTCGTTATCATCGCGTAGCGAGATGAGTACACACGTATGTATTTGTACGGGGCAAACATTTTCGTCAGTCCGTGGTGTGGATGATTGCCGACGTTCAGTAAACGACCGGGGCAATGCGCTGTCTGGGTTGTAGAGTGCGAGCTTCCCCGGTGATCTCGCTGTTATCAAGGCGAGACTCGCTATCAGAGGGGCGCGGGGTGCGGGACGGACGCGCAGGCTCCATGCAGCGCGCAATACCATATATGGTAACGAAAACTCAAGTTTGTGCTGATTGGCAGAGCGGCCGGCGGGCGCGGGAAGGGGCCGCCCGATATCCACTCTCATTTATATACCCCACAAGCTTCGCTCGCCGACATTCCACGAAGTGAGCTCGAGCTGAGGCGTTGTGCAGCATTACCGAGGCTGTGCAATATAATTAATTTATTTATTTAATAGGACTATTTAATTAAATGTAAGTTGATAAGATGTGATACAGTTTTTTGTGTACCGGTAGTGATATAACTCGATAAGTGGTGTGCGGCAGTGTCGACTAGTGTGTGGGTCAGTGACATGCAGGATGAAGCAGGCGGGCGTCGTCGCGTGGCCCGGGACTCGGGTTGCGGTAGGGCGTGGCGCGACCACCCTCACATCGATACGTTTTGGATATACAACCTGTTCTTTCCAAATTAGAATTTTGAAAGTAATCAGGTTGTCCGACTTTTACTAGCGGTGGTAAAAGCGGCCTCTCCGCAAAATGTGGTCACGCCACGTCTCCGCTTCGCGTTCGGTGCCTCTCATTAGACGAACCCATATTTGGTCTCGATCTGCGACTGCCACCCACTTAGCACGTCTCGTAATAGCGTAGGCCTTCGGCCCACGGTTGGCTGACTTCTGAATATGGGTATTGGGCATGAATATGGTCGACTGACCCAACTACGATGATCGATGACGAAATACAATTGGGATTGGATACTCTTCGACTTGTAGTTCATAAATAATTATAAGTGTACCTACATATTTAAAACAAATTTAAATATGAGACTCTGACCTGACAATATGATCCAAATATGGGTTTAACTTTTTTCAGACTAAACAAAAATGTGCGACGAAGAAGTAGCCGCGTTGGTGGTGGACAATGGCAGCGGCATGTGCAAGGCTGGGTTTGCTGGGGACGACGCGCCGCGCGCCGTGTTCCCCTCGATAGTGGGCCGGCCGCGACACCAGGGTGTCATGGTTGGCATGGGACAGAAGGACTCGTACGTCGGTGACGAGGCCCAGAGCAAGAGAGGCATCCTCACCCTCAAGTACCCCATCGAGCACGGCATCGTCACCAACTGGGACGACATGGAGAAGATCTGGCACCACACCTTCTACAACGAGCTGCGCGTCGCGCCCGAGGAGCACCCCGTGCTGCTCACCGAGGCTCCCCTCAACCCCAAGGCTAACAGGTAGGTCCCTCGCGCTGTGACGTGATACAGCCTGCGTGCGCCCGCGGTCCATGTGCTCACCGCTGGTTCTCGTTCCTCAGGGAGAAGATGACGCAGATCATGTTCGAGACGTTCAACACGCCCGCCATGTACGTCGCCATCCAGGCGGTGCTCTCGCTGTACGCGTCCGGACGTACCACCGGCATCGTGCTGGACTCCGGAGACGGCGTCTCGCACACCGTGCCCATCTACGAGGGGTACGCGCTGCCCCACGCCATCCTGCGTCTGGACTTAGCGGGACGTGACCTCACCGACTACCTCATGAAGATCCTCACGGAGCGAGGCTACTCCTTCACCACCACCGCCGAGCGTGAGATCGTGCGCGACATCAAGGAGAAGCTCTGCTACGTGGCGCTCGACTTCGAGCAGGAGATGGCCACCGCCGCATCCAGCAGCTCACTAGAGAAGTCCTACGAGTTGCCCGACGGACAGGTCATCACCATCGGAAACGAGAGGTTCCGTTGTCCTGAGGCTCTCTTCCAGCCTTCATTCCTGGGTATGGAAGCTTGTGGCATCCATGAGACCACATACAACTCCATAATGAAGTGCGACGTGGACATCCGTAAGGACTTGTACGCCAACACAGTGTTGTCCGGCGGTACCACCATGTACCCCGGCATCGCAGACCGCATGCAGAAGGAGATCACCGCCCTCGCCCCATCCACAATGAAGATCAAGATCATCGCACCGCCAGAGAGGAAGTACTCCGTATGGATCGGCGGATCGATCCTCGCCTCCCTCTCTACCTTCCAGCAGATGTGGATCTCGAAACAGGAATACGATGAGTCCGGCCCCTCGATTGTGCACAGGAAGTGCTTCTAAGCGCGCTGCAGCCCAGCTTGCAGCCGCGGCCCGGCCGGTCCCGCGGCCGGCTGCTCAACTCACGCTTGTAATCTCCGTTAATTTAATTGTACGTAAGATATTATTGTAATGAAACGGTAATAGTGACGGCGGGACGGGGCGCGGCGCCGCGGCGCGCGCCTCCCGCTGGCCTCGGTACTGCACTCGCCAAAGGATTTTTTGTAATCTCATGAATGATGATTGTATGTGCTGAAACGGATAAGACTACTTTCTTACTAGGTCATTTATAAATTATAAAAAATATAAAAATTAAAAAAATCTGCAAAATTTTAACTTTTTTTCTTTATAACACCTTTATTTTTGGGACTGAGCTGCAGCAGCAACATTTTCTTTCGGAAGTTATAGGCAAGAGCCAATATACTTCTTATTGTACATTTTATCATCCCCACTAGGCAAAGGCAAAATACCATATAGACAAGTTATGAATATCGTTATGTCTTCTCACATCCAGTAGTACAATATCCTTTGTTGAATAAAGGCTGGAGCCAAGTCTTCCAAATATTTTTCAAATCCAGTGTATTTTAATATACGAGTATTAAAGTATGTCAAAATCTGGTGTCCTCCAAAGCCAAAAATGTTTCTTGAGTGATACGCGGGATATGGTAACCTGAGCTTCTCAGCAATAGTCTGAATTGTAAAAGCATTACAATTTTGAAAACGACGTGATCAAGCGTTTGAGATTCATATGTTGTCCTCGAGCAAACCACAGAGTTCCATTTGGATTAACTTCATTATACCATCATGAAGTGCATGATGAATCTTGACAACCAACCTTAGGACTTACCTCATTTTTAACTTTTTTGACCGATTACGGCGAAGAAGAGGGCTGCTTCTTTATGTATATTCACTCTCTCGTAAACCACATGGTTGTTGGCAAATGAGGTATCATAAATGAGCAAGGAGGTTCTCTTCATGGTCACAATATTAGTACGAGGAGAAAATTCCATTTTAGGGCAATGACCTCAACCACTGAGATAAAATCAATGGATAAAATATGATACAAAAAAGGCGTTTTTATTTATTACTTATTACCAGTGACAACACTAGCTAAGAACGGGGTTTTGTATCATATTGAGATTTCTTGCGCTGTTATCTATTTTATCCATGACGAAACGAAGAAGGTGTAAGCGTTTAGCATGAGATATGAGAAGTTGTTTCTTTTTACTATAATAGATTCAAGAGTGTGTGCGGATAGGGTTTCATCAATTTCGATTTTTTTAACGCATAAATTTCATATTATTGTAAACGTAAAGATTGTAGATAAAAATGGTGCATTTTATCTCTCAAGAGTAGAAACAATTTTCAATCGAGAGTTCTCCTGTTTAAGGCGATCCACCTCTATCAAAGATTCATACTCTGTTGCCATAATCTATTAAAATATAAAAGCTGGATTTGTGTAGTAACTCAGATTGTGATGTCGCGAAATGAGTATCATTAACGTACAACTTCACAGTGAATCACAATTTTCATTTGAAACACTTTTTTTCGATTTATTGTTCAAAGTGCCATCTATGTACCATTAGCTGCGTAACTGCTATTGTAGCTAACTATAAACTTGTAAATTAATGATATTTATTTTGCGTCACTATAACTTCATCTCCTATTTTTACGTAATTACCTATCAAAGCCAGCTATTCTATTTTAAAAGATTATGGCAACAGAAATTTAGTATGGAAGCATTCGGAGAGGGATAACGTTAAGTCAAAATATTAAATGGTGGGTAATAAAATTTATAAGATTTCTGTAGGATAGAAACTATGTAATTATTAATATGATACTGACGTTATAGTTTTGACTAAGAATCCCCAAGGGCTAAGGTAATATAACATAGAGGCTCGCTTATTTATAAGAGCAAACATATTGCATACTAAAAAGTGGTGGTGTTGGTTAGACCACTTAGTGACTGGTATGTCAACTGGCCCAAAACATCTGTTCACAAGCGAGGATTTTCCTCTTAGCAATAAGCGAGCCCCTTAAATTATTATATAGTATTTAGTAGAAGAAATAAAAAAGTATTCTTAACTCTTTTTAATTCTGAACATCACAAAAAATTTACATTTAGGCAAAAAATTGCGGTATGATTAGTAAAAAGTAAAATACATTTGTAAATATCGATTTTAAAAGCATAGAAGTACACAACAAAAGCAGTCGATAGTTAATGTGTCTCTAGACTTAATTAAGGACATTCAAAGAAGATTCATTAATAATTAAGACCATATTTTTCTTACATAATATTACATGTATAAATAAAGAGGTTGGCAAAACAATATTACTTAAGGTTTTGTACAAGTTTAAATAAATTAGAGATATACACTACAAATAAATGACAAGAATTATGAAGAATTGCCAAGAGATACGCAAAAAATTATATCAAACAACCAAAATATCATTAGAACAAGTTAACGCGTTCAAAAGAACTTAGAAACCGACTTCAACTGCCTTAAAAGTCTACTTTTATTAAGGCAAATTCAAGATGTTAGTTTTATTATGGGTGCCATTCTCAGAAATGGACCAAATTGAAATGGGACCACACGGGAAGCACCAGCTTTCAAATAAAAAAGAATCATCCAAATCGGTTCACCTAATCTTACACACTTAACATTTCCTATCTCAAAAACTACTGAACCGATTTTGATGAAATTTGCAGTCTTCCCTAAGTTGAACAATAACTAGTTCAACAAAAAAGAATTATTTAAGTGGAACTTGTAATTCCTACACTTTTGAAACTTGTCACACTTGTTTAGAAGCTGATATAGACTAACATATACGAAAACGGGGCAGTTCTGGAAATATTACATACATACAGGTCGAATTGAAGTCCTTTTTTGAAGTCGGTTAAAAATCAAAACCATGATTGTGTTTACTCATAATACAAACGACAAATACGTTTAGGCCGTTTCTACCAAAGCGCTTTGTAACAATGTTTACTGATCCAACAATTAAAGCAAGCTAATGCCGAGAAATATTTTACGTGTCCCAACGCTAAATGTTCTCGTCAAGTGCGAAGTTCATTTCCGCGACGTACGTTGTTGCAAAAGTTTGAACTAGGTCACAGGCGTATATCCCAGCGGTGGGAAAGATATGGGTAAAAATAGGGACGAGACAAATGTTTATATGGACCACTACTGTCCTACAAAACTAATGTATACTAGAGTTAAATTTATTAAAACAAGATTACATCAATGTTAGGGTTGCAGGGCTGCCTATTAAACCTTAATTTAAGTTTTAGCGACAACTGAAAACACTTAACATTACTGTTTCAATAAAATTTATTAAATTCTAACTGGACTAGCTCCTTTGTTAAGCCTAATTCCAAATCGTACGCGCACGGACGTAGGAATCTAGAGTAACTACTAAATAATCACAAATAAGTAATAGGAATTTGTGGACACTAATAATATCGCAGAAAGTACATCTCCAAAACAAAACAGCTTTGAAATGAAAATAATATAGAACGTCCCTAAGTTGTTTGACTGTTCTTATCTAAGCTCATAATTCCTATATCCATCGCTTCACTCACTACGAAACACGTAAAAAAACCTAATACGACAACTATTATCTAATCTAAAACCTGAAAAAAAAACACATTAAAAACTTACATAAAAATAATTATCAATTAATATTATAAATTATTGGGTAAAACTAAATTCAGAATTTAAGCGTATAAAAACAGTTTTGTGCGGTTAAAAGGAGATTTAAAAATTCATAATTTGACATATTGATTCTTAAACACACGGTACTAAGATATAACGTAGATTTTGTACTTTGGACCTTCATGACGAAAGCAGCTGAGTAACCATTCGATCTGAACTTATTAAACCATACATAACCATTGATAAGTCGTGGGCAACCATTACACAAACTACCGTCAATCGGCTATCAAGACAATTGACATGAACGACATCACCAGTTTGTCACAACGCTGTCGAAAGCTGTAGTAAAAAGAATGTGAGATTTTGAACATATTTGAGTTCGTTTTCTGTAATATTCTCAAAACGAAAACATAATAGTTAGAAAAAAAAAGAAAAAATGATTAATGTAATTCTTCGCTCAAGTAAAATAATTATTTAATAAAATATATAAACATGTAGATTAGCAAGTAAGAATGTATAACGTGCCGTAGAATAAATAAATATACATAGCAGAATTTACCATATAAGGAATTCAAGTAATCATTTAATAACTATATAAAAAGAATTTTTACCATATACCGTCTACATGGTCACTCAGCATATTTCCTTTATAAAATCTATATTAGTTAACAAAACCACAAGGCCATGTCTTTAACACAACTTACAAATACTTTACTCTAGGAATGGTTACTATCCAATCGAATTATCAATTAACTGAACACAATTTTATAAAAATTGGACGATTCTCGAACATGATTCATATAGTACACTGCACAACATTATCGAAATGGTTCATTTCATTCACACACAGAGTCACATGAAATAGCTTTTAGTGTCCTTATCTAGTGGCGTAACTTCTCAGATGTCATTTCATTTGTGTCTGTAGCATGGCATAATCAGACACAGGGCAGACAGATTACTAAAATACATCTTAATACATGAGTAGTCACAGCGAAATTACCTAATCACAATATTGATAATGCAGTAGTTACAACTGTAAAAACTAAGATATTTCGCAGTCTTTCTCCTGTTAATATTTTTTGTGCATTGGTGGTGGTTGGATGGTTTAAAAATCAACCCATGTCAAAAGACATCTCTCATTTGACATGGGTTGATTTTTAAACAGTTTGATGCGAATTTGATAGTGTAATGGGGCACCAAAAATCTATACAACTTTTTACTGGAACCACAATCAGTATAAAATACCATTAGTTTTTCCAACACTATATTGTTATTACAAAGCAAATTATTATTATTGATTCTAATTGAAGATAACACAATCAGCATACTGAAAATTCTAGAACAAATCAGTGTAAAGTTGTTGTTTTTAATCCTACGCCCAGTTTTGTTACTTTTAATTGTAGCACAAAGACAAAAGCCATTGGACCACGTCTGTTTAATAACTAATTTGCAGTACATGGGATGCAACAAACATGGGATCAAAAATCATATTATTATGGTACATGCATTCGCATCCTTGCTTTGCTAATTATTCATGCTAATAGGCTAAGATACTACAATAATCCCACGATTTATACCTAATGTTATTAAACTAAAGTTTTACTATTTTATTTAAGTATATTTTACTCTTGATTATATGTTAGTTTCAATGATATTTACATTAATTTAAAATTATTTTGCGGTTGTTTAAAAATTCATGTGAGCATACATTTTTGAATGAATCGATCGTACGGCCCGTATATAAATCGTTTTGAAGACTGCGTCGCGGGTCGACTCAATTGAGTAGAATCTACACGAAATCAAGCAGTATTTTCGAGATCGTTAAACTGACTTTTAACCTAGCGTTACGAGTGACGTAATCGTCCGATGACTATAATCTGTCTGCCCGTTCGCATCCGCCTACAGCTCATGTTTACCCACTCACTGTACTTACATCGTACGCTACGACTCGCTCTCCTTTATACTGTCCTCGGTGGCCTGTCTCACGTCGTTGAGAGGGTTCCCATGCACTCTGAACCTGTAGACGCACGTGTAGGTTGGGTTGCCATGGTTACTCTCCACCTTGAGCTCGAGCGTGTCGTACGCGACTGGGTATTCAACCCCGCCGATGTTTGTCGTCTTGGGGTGTTGCACAGGGAAGTATTGTATGGAAGTGCCGTTCGCGTTGTATTGGTACCGCCCGAAGAGGTGCGGCTCTGGGTCTAGTTCGCCGTGGAGGCCCTGGCGACAAAGGGTAACATAGAGAAGATAGGCCAGCAGCGTCTAGCTATGAGTCAATAATTTAATGTAATAACCAGTGCAGCTTTTAAACGGCGCTTAGTTCTAATTATTGGTTATGCATTGTAGAAAATGAAAAATAACAAGCAAAATATGTCAAATCCGCTTCTAGAAAGCTGGCGTCAACGAGGGTACCCTGTGGATGTTCCCAGTTGCGCTGCTACATTCATCATGCGTACAGCTAAAGTATGGAATGCACTACCGGTTTCCGTGTTCCAAAAACTACCACTTGGGACTTTTCAAACAAAAAGTAAAAAGGCACTTTCTAGAAGAACGCGTAACATCGTCGACCTCATTTTGTCGACTTTCGAACAAATGTCGTAATATGTCGACACAACGGACGGTCATTATCTGAGTCAGGGTGAGATTGAGGTCAAGCGGTGATGATGATGACTCACGTATACGGAGAAGTTCTTTGGCGCCGACTCTATCTTCCCGTCGACGGCGAGCAGACGAGACATGTGCTCCAGCGAGAAGCCCGTCACCTCGATTATGGCGAAAGTTCGCACAACTGAAATATTGACAAATGTTTTAGTATTAGTTAAAAATATATGGGCGACTGAGCTTTGCTCGGATTTCTTTGTCCAAGAGTTCAATTTTCTTTTTAATTTGTATTAAAAACAATTAATAATAATGAAAAATTGAATATTAAAAAAAACTGTAAAAACATTTTTCTGATCGGGATTGTCAATTTTTACCCTTTAACCACTTGACCACGATGCTTGTGCTCGAATGTGTGAAATTAGCGATCATACTTTGTTTCTAATAATGCGAAGAAAAAAACACGCATGAAAACTCGAAAACGGCCTTTCACAGACCTAAGACTAATCTAGATCGATTTATCGCACCCGAACCTCGCTGCGTACTAAATTTCATGAAAATCGTTGGAGCCGTTTCCGAGATTCAGATTATATTATATATACAAGAGTTGCTCGTTTAAAGGTATAATAAAATAAGAAGTACATTCGACAAAGTTCCCGCCTGACCAATATCAGAGCCAGTTTCGCATACAGTCGTGGCTCGCGCCTTGCTAGTTTTTTTGGGATAGATCACTATAAAAACAAGAAAGCATTATTGTATTTGTGCTAGTCCCGCAAGTTGGACGCCACAATGATGCATTATAATATAACCCTATACTATAATAGTTATAGTGGAGAATGAACTGTAAAAATGCATAAAAGCTCATAAACAAAAGCGCTTTCGTCTGTACTTATTGAACAAAATAACAGTCGGGGCTAGCTAAGCTCGCCACATGCAAGCAACTTGGTTTTGATGCTGATCAGGCGGGAACTTTGTTGACAGTACATGGCATACAATATTCAAAATTCTAGTAATTTTTCGAAATATTTATATTCTATGAAACGAAAATTAAGATATGTCAAGATCGTATTGTCAAATTTAAATTTTATAAACTTTACGATAAAAGGCTGTGACTACGAGAATGTTCAGCAGTGTCAGTTTCCCGTCTGGTGATGATAATTATGTGTTATATGCAAGTATATACACATATATAGTTCACCTAGGAATCCCGGGAACCCCTGGAACGCCCAGCACTCTGCGGGCATGGCTCCCGGCGTGATTGCGTACCGCGGGGAGGTGTACACCCACCACACCGGCAGACCCAGGATGCTGTACTGCTTCGTCTTGATCTGGTACAGCTCCGTGCACTTCGTCGTTATCACTTGACCACCTGGTAACAACATCAAAGATAAGATAAACCTTTATTTGCAATAAATGTGGTACATTTCAGATGTTCAAATTAAAAATTCTAGATCACACATTTAGCCAATGTTTTGACATGCAAACAGTAATTAAAAGTAATAATATCGAGCATTTAAATTATACAACTCTTTGATGTCAAGACACGTACGTAATTGATATCTATAACTATGTCAATTAATATTAGTCAAATGTTATACATAATAAAATTATATTCGTAAATCAAATTAAAATTAAATCCTATCTATTTTGTCCTAGCTCGAAAAATTCCTTTACAGAATAAAAGTTGTTACGAAGACAAAACATTATGTCACATTAAATTAAATGTGTTCCTTTCGGTGAATCTCTAATGATAAATAAGGATAAGTGTACGTCTGCCTTCAAACAGAAGTGTTAATAGCACTGTTGTTCCGGTATAAAAGTAGGTTACAGAGCCAGCTCTTCATTAGCTTGAGACGGCCTTATCGTCACTTACCATCAGGTGAGATGAAGGCCAAGAGCAAACCCAATCATACATTAAAAATTTGACGTCAAAATTGTTTAAAAAAATTGACTTTGATTATTTCAGAAAGCCTCGAGTAAGTAAAGGACTGGTTGTGTTACCATCACCGTATCGGGTAACGTGTACCGGGCCGTCCCCCAACTAGGTGGACCAACGACCTGGTAAAGGACGCGGGAAGTCGTTGGATGCAGGTGGCTCGTGACCGGTCAATGTGGCGTACCATGTAGGAGGCCTATGTCCAGCAGTGGACGTTTCCATTCTTAACTGGATGACAGAAGTGCTATTAAACACTACTAAAACAAAAAGATCAGAGTATAGTATACAGTAAATAACCGTGGTAGCGCAGTCTGGTAGAGCATTAGTCCTTGAACAATCGAGGTCTGGGTTCAATCCTGACTCGTATGAGTTCCAATTTGTTATTTAGAATTTATGTACGAATGATAAAAATCATTACCAGTGGCTGTTCGGTGAAGGAAAATATTGTGAGGAAACCTGCAAACTCCTGAGAAGAAATTCAAAGGTGTGGAGTCTACCAATCCGCCCTTGTCCCGCATGGTGTACTCATGTCCCATACACTCTCTGTAGGAGAGTAGGCCCTGAAGTGGGGGGAGTATATGTTACCTGCAGATTCCAGCACATAGTCGACCATGCCGGTCTTGTCAGCGTCGTACACATCCAGCATGCCCGCCACCACCCTCCTGATGCCCTCCACGTCCACACACCCCGCACACCCCGCCTCCTTCACGTGCACCTCCCTCACATACTCCTGCACCCTCTTCACCACCAGCTCCATCTGACTCCTCTCGAACACCGACAAGTACTCCTGCACCACGCGACGTATCCCGTCCTCATCCATCTCCGGCTGCCACGAGTTGATCAGCTTCTCGTGCACTTGCTGACTCAAGTTCTGCATATCGTCTTTAGTCATGAAATGGCCTTTGAGGTATTCCTTTAACTTCATCACGATAGCATCACTGTTGTCGTTCATGTTAAATATTTGAATCAAATTTTGTTGCAAATGTCTTAAGGAGTACTGCTCTATTTGAGCTTCTAGGTTATCTAATTTTGACAGTTTACTGTCGAAAACTTTGAATTTGTTGTCTACGTTTAATGCCCAGGCTTCTAAGGCTGCCATGCGTCGCGACAAGTCGCTATCTTGTATTATTTCCGGCGATTTATAGTTGTCCACGATTACTGTGTTTTGAGGTAGTATTTGATCCGCGTAGTTGTAACCTGTAAACGATAAATTGTTCATTATCGCAGTGCTTCGCTATTGCCTTCTCTGTCCTTCCCACATAATCTCTCGAGTTCGTATTGAATGGCTTTAGGTTGAAAGGGAAGGACAGAGCGAAAATGTAATCAAATTAGAAAATAATCACTCACCTAAAAGTGTAGCGTTGCGTCCACTTTCAATAGGTGATGTTTTGATGTCTCTATCCTTCCCCCCATTCATTACAATAGGTGAACCATTATGTGGGAATTCGATGAGAAATGAAAAACGAATTTCCATAGAAAAATATAATTAAAATCGCCCAGATTTTTAGAACACAATTACTTATTAATAATTTGTAATTATTAACTCTTACAAGTAAAGCCAAAAACCCAATTTAAAAGTAAAAATGTGGAAATCTGAATGATAATTGTAACAATACTATTACACGATCTCAGCATCTAAAGAGCTCAGAAGTCACTCTCATATTCGTATGGTTGAAAAAGGACAGCATGAATGCCAAAGCGCGCGTATCGGATTTGAAACAATAATTGTATCATAAACCCAAGATTAATATTAAAGCACATAATGAATATATGATTGATTACATATATATTTGTGACAGAAATTTTTTTTAAATTATTGGGTCCGAATTGTTTCTGAACTCATTCGAAGCATTTCAAATTAGCATCGAATCAAATATTTGGAAAAAATAAGATATTATTACCATGCCATCATTATTATAATATAATAAAAAGTCCTCATCATTCTTAAAATTTAAAATGCACCTGTCAAAAGGTTATGCAATTGTTTATGTATACATAAATTTCAAAAAATATATCAGAGCCTATGTTATCCACATACACTATCTTTAATAGTTTGTTAGGGGCCGTCCATATATTACGTCTTCAGCATGTATCATAGTAATAAGTTTTGTACGAAGTTTTGTGACTAAATATTTTTATCTTACTTAAAAGTATATAAATCGAAAAAATAACGGTGGGTTGTTACGATTTATATAAGTACTAAAGTTGCATTAATGTGTTTACATAACATTATCACAGACAAGAAAGCGCACGACTATCTCGTCCATCACTTTCTCGATTGACTGCTAAAATAGATTTGCTTCATAAATAAACTAATGTGTGCATTATATCTTGTGATTACGTTGTTTGTAAATATTTCTGTATACAATAAACTGTTAAAATAATAATAATAATACTAACCAAAAAACAACCTGCGTAACTGCGCGACGTAGTTTATGAATGACCCCACATCGCAAAGGACACAAATTATAAAGTTCTGACCGTAACAAATAAAACAAATTAAACCATCAAACTTTGGATTTTCAATTGCGAATTATGACTAGGGGTTAGTCTTCAATTTAGAAGTAGAACACAAATATCTAACAACCAATTTAAATTGTTAAAGCCAAAATTGTATATGGCCACATGATAAGGTACATCGTTCTTATAATTCAGTTGTAATCTACAGTATTCAATAAGCTATTCTTAATTATATGTTGTATTATTAATAGAGGGTTAGACTTTAATAAGTAATCCAACTTTGAGATTTGGAAGAAGCCTGCACATATAATGCTACGTGTGGATGCCTGTTTGTAATTTTAATTTAATGCATTGGTTTTAGAAATATTATATTAAAGAATCTTTTAATAAAATATCCATTAAATATGTAATAATATTCCGAGTTGAAGCTGGTTACTTATTAAGTTTAACCTAGTAATAAAATATTCATCTTATAAATAATTTTAAATAAATTCAATTTGAAGAATAGAACACACATAAAATATTTTAATAATTATTTAAATTGAATAATGACGAATTAACAACCACTGCCATTCAACTAATATTTTTTTTTCAATAAAAATAAAATGAATGTAAGAAAGTAGAATCTCATTTCAGCGAAAATGAGAGATTTCTATAATTGAATATAATTTGTTACGTAATATAAATGTCTATTTTTTTATGTATTATTGTTTTATTACTTCAAGTCTGTTATCCTGACGGTTAAATCCAGTAAAATATATTCTAAATAAATTACTTTTAATATTAATTAAATTACTTACTATATTGCAGAGTTATTGTTACGGCTTATTGCGTTCCGTTTTAGGAAAATTTTCTATCAATGCAATAATTGTTTATTTTGTTTTGCATGCAATGTATCAGCTTGTAAGTCATGCATTACGTTGAGTTGAATTTTAGCTTCAACACAAATTTATATAATGTGTAGACATTAAATTTACACTTACTGTAACCCCTTAACCTAAATAAAGCACTTGGATTAAAACATTTGAATTGCTATAAAGCACACAATTTTAAAATAAATTAGCTTAATTTTAAAACGCTTAAAACAATAAATATTTAAATATTATTAAGTACGTTTTACACATTATTAGGACACAGAGAAAGTTCGTTCATGTTCGCATTTAGAAAAATAAAGCTGTTCATTTAAATTTGAAAAATCAGCCCTCAAATTGAGAATTACTAATTTGACAATGTCAAAATTAAAATATAAAAATATTTACGACTGTATCACATCAATTATTTATACTCCTTTAATAGCTGTCCTCGATGTCTGACCTACAATACAGCAAAAAGGAACAAAATATTACTATATTAAAGTAATAATATCACCCAAAAAATACACATTTTACGAAAATATATCCCGGCGTAACACCAGAGCATTCAAAATCACTGTTGTGTAGCATCACTTCGATTCAGTTTCTAAATGCAAACATACTATATTATTATGTTAGGTTCGATTTTTCAAAAATCAGGTAACCGCTATTTTTAGTTCAATCTGGCTATGGCAAAGCCAAAGGGATGTATAGAGATAATAAAATATCACCAATGCAATTGTATCTAAGAAAACAAATTATATGTATGTCTATAGATCTATAAGAACTCCTTGTGAAAAGAAAGTGCCCTTTCTAAATAACGTTGTTATAAATCGAACACGGCGGTAATAGGCTGCAAGTTTTAAAAATGAAATGAATTGTCTATAAATTCTTATGTATCTGGGAAGTGTCATGGGGTTAGTCATGTCATGACGTTATCAAAAATCAAATATGGCCGATACTATAACCAGTAGAGCGCTCGTGGTAACAAATGTAACCAAACTTTTTCAGTAGATCGCACGTGGTTACGTTTGTAACCAGAAAAAAACGCACCAAGTCGACCTCTCAGAAACGCCTTATCTCTCTTTTTCTAATGTTTTAGACTTAAGACACATAAGTAACGCTTTTTTGTCTTGACACTAATTTTTAACGACGTGGCGCTCTCTAGAATATGTCAAAAAGAAATGAAGAAACAATTTCGACAAATTGTCTATTTATATATTTTAACACAATTGTAGTGATTCAAGGGTAACAGCATATGCCGTCATAAATCTATTATGGGGAATATTTCAGCTTTACAGAGTTGTTTAAAATCGGGGACGAGCCGATTGTAGTCAGTTTGTTTTTTAAATAGCAGAAACTCTGAACTTTGCAAAACCGCTCCTTACTCCAGCCATCATCCAATGACCCCCCGCCAAAACCTCCGCATCTCCTCAAAGCAGCTCTCAGCCACGACTTTCATATAATCCGAGGCATCTGAGACTCTGTTCTGTACAATATCCTTGTACTCTCTGTAGGTCTTGGTGACCTCGGGCATGTTGTCAGTAATGTCTGGCAACGTTATGTTGATCTGGGGCATCGTGAAGTTCGGCATGGAAGGCAGAGTAATGTTCGGTAGCGACGGCATCGTGAACGTGGGGAACTCCAGAGCGAACTCGGGTAGATCTAATCGGAAATCGGTAAAATTTGGCATAGCGAGACGATCCATGTTTTCGTAGGTGTAGTGCGCTGAAAATTTTGGTACATATTGGTTCTACTTGAATATTTACTTACATGCTACACTATTTAAAATCTTCAAGGCGATCCACCTCCACCAAAGTTTCATACTAAATTTCTGTTGCCATAATCTTTTAAATCCCTCCGGTTAAAAATTTTTATTATGAAATTTTTATTATTAAAAAAAATTACTCCCCACCGGTTATCGGTTCTTCGCCTGCCCATTGCCACTTCAACTCACTGACTACACTCTCTGTAGGAGAGTAGGTCGGAGCCCCTGCAGTGGGGACATATAAAGGCTGTTGATTGATGAATCTTTTAAAATAAAATAGCTGGATTGATTTTCATTTTAAACACTTCTTTCGATTATTGTTCAAAGCGCCATCTATGAACCATTAGCTGCGTAACGGATATTTTAGTTAACTCTGTAGTTGTAAATTAATGATATTTATTTCTCGGCACTATAATTTCATCTACTATTTTTAGGTAATTGCTTATCAAAGCCAGGTATTTTATTTTAAAATATTATGGCAACAGAAATTTAGTATGGAAACATTACGTTCGTACTGCACACAATTTTGTAAATTAAAGTCGCTACTATTCTGCGCTGAATTAGTTAAATACATTGAAATTACTTCGGTCCATCTAGTAGGAGGACGGCCTGGTAGACGTTTCCCGGTACGTGGTCGCCACTCGAGAACCTTTACTCCCCACCGGTTATCGGTTCTTCGAGCGATGTCGCCTGCCCATTGCCACTTCAGCTAACTGACTCGTCGAGCTATGTCGGCAACGGCGAATACATAACGGCATGTATTGTTTTATTATTATTTATGTATTCGAATCAAATTTCCACAAGTAGTATTCCGTCTCGTAGTACCACCGATGGACATCAATAATATCCCATGAAGTGAGCAGCACACACCTATTGCTCGTAACAATCGTTATATGTGACACCTTCCTGCGATCACGAATCCGTCTACAGAGCATGGTGATTACGTCAATCTCCGTGCTGAGCAGTGTATATAGCTGACGAGCTGAGTCACAGGATCTGGTACTCACATCCGTATCCCAGCACTGGTAACAGGAGGAGGAGCCACGGCCACCAACGACGCTGCACCGCCTTCTCTTGGTAGCTGCGGGCGGTGTACTTCTCTCGCTCACTCACGTGGTTCGGCGTTATCTGCGAGAACGAAACAGTTGCTGTATTAACTTTTATTATTAGATGATTATGAGATATTCCAATGAAATGAGTTACTAATCCAAATCATACTACTAAAATGGCTAGTCTATTTTTATAACGTCATTAAGAAAATAAAGAAATATAGATAAACAGGACTTTATTTCTTCGATAATAAGGCTAATTATTCGGTCGGTCACAGGTGGCAACAATTGACAAGTTTCGATTGTTTGACAAATTAGTAATGATCATTCTAACTAATTTCATAATCGATTATCATACATTAGTGATTAGTAGATATCTCGATTATGTCAATGTTTCGATTATTCCCGTCGCTATTTATAATTAGGTAAACATATGTAGCAAGTCAATTTTAACCTAATCGGAACCGATATCACGACGTTTGCTATAAGTGTCCGTAGTGTGACAGTGGTATACTTACAGTTTCAGTGACGGTGGTAACCGTTGTGGTAACTACTTTCTTCATCATGGTGTAGATCCAGTAGAAGGGTGCCAGCGAGGCTGATGCTGCACGAGACACAATACTACCTGAAACTATAAGTTAAAGATATAATAACCTCCGTGTGGTCACAGCTTTACAATATCTTTTTTTCCTCCTTCAGATAGCTTTGATGCTGTTGGTCCAGCGACCATTAAAGCTTCACCCGGATTGTCGAGCGCTGATGTTTTACGGGCAACTAGCCTAAGAGCGCCCGCTCTGACCCAACCTCGGCTTTGGATTGTCGCTTTGTAATGAAGGGATCGTAGAAATAGAAGTAGGCACGTTTTTACCACTCCACCCTATTTCTTTATTCTAAACGAGTCTGGGGTCTCAAGATAGCTTCAGAGTCCGTAGGAAATTCATAAACCTTCAGTGGACGCGTTTCAAGTGTACCGCTGTAGATCCTGGCTAAAATAAAAAAAACAGGAATAACAGTGGGAGCGGAGAGGAGGTGGGAATGTAAATATGCTAGCTTATAACAGTGCAATTTAAAACGAGCGTTAGTATATCAATCACATGTGGATATTCGGCATTACAACATTTTTTACTTTTACCCCCTGAGAATCGAACCCGGGATCTCCGATAGGCCATTAGGCCACGGAGGCGTTTAATACTAAATGCATTATTGTGCGTTTGTACCTTGATTGTTCCTCCGGTCAGTGTAGGGGTACCGATGCGCGGGCCCCACCACCTTCCTGTATGAGTTTGAGACGGTGGTGGTGATGGTTGTGACGATGGTCACCAGCAGCCTCGTGATCCACCATCGCTGCTCCACCGCCGGGTACCTGCCGTTGCCGTACACGTAGCTGCTCTCATCGTCTGAACTGTCAATGTGCTGCAGGGGAACAGCGGAAGGGGTACGTAAGATCAAGGTTACATATCAACCCGTGAAGGAATTCAGATCATTCAGGAGATGGGCAGCAGCATCTTATCATCTCGTTTAGTCTTAATCGTGCCCTCCGCCCCTCTGAATCGTTCATACTGGCCCATATGGAAGGCGTTAAATAGGCTCAGGTGTAAGGTTGGCCGCTGCAAAGAGAACATGTCCAGGTGGGAGACGGTTAGACGGTGGCTCCACTCAATGCGTCTGCAACACGGCACCGCAAACCATGTCGCACCTCGCTGCTCGGAGCGCGACCCAGAGGACGCCACGGCCAAGGCAGTTAGCACCGCTGCCTACTGGACATCATGCATCTAAGGAACCACGACATCAAGAAGAAGAATCGTTCATACTTGACATCCCTTACCGTGAAGCTTTAGGTTGTGGAACTCTCGTCCGGAGCCAAATCACTTCAAGTATTTAATTATTATTGAACACTGTTTTTGATACACATCAACATCCTATATATGGCCCCTCAGGCCTACAGAGAGTGTATTGGCTATAGTCCACCACGCGGGCCCAGTGCGGATCAACGGACTTCACATGCCTGTTCAAGACATGCAGGTTTCCTCACGATCTTTTCCTTCACCGTTAAGCAATCGGATAATGTATGTACTTGAATTGAAAAACAACTCAAAGATACACAGCTGGATTCGAACCCGGTACCCTGATCCACAGCGCCACCGACGCTTACATGTTTGTGTTTATGATTCACCTACACCCAAAATATTATGCTTCATTTCCTCTACCCAAAGATTGTCTGGCAGAGATCGCTCTTAGCGATAAGACCGTCCGTTGTGCATATATTTCAAGTTGAATGTTCCATTTATTATGTACCTAGTGTACAATAAAGCTATATTGAATCGAATAATGTATCACTTCCGGAGATCTCTGCTAAGTAGACATGCGTAAAACAGTGCTTTTTAAAGTAATTTTATATGTGATTACTTTTCGTAGCGCGTGATATCACTTCGATCCATTACGCATCACTCGAAACATTTACATCATTGGCTCGGGATATGTTGTCACTGGTGTCACAGTAGTATACTCACGGTATTCCTCTTGCGTAGCTTGGACTCGGACCATGTCGTGCTGGCCACGAGTCGGTCCAACTCGTCTGCGCTCGTGTTGGGCCCCTGCACTCGGAACTGGGAGAGCGAGCGTCGCGACATGTTGGGGACCGCCACCTGACCCGGCGCCAGCTCTACACGATCTTTTGATAGATGAGAGTACGTGTAGTCCGTCTTGGGGTATTTGCTGTGGACAGATAATGTTCCATGTTTAAAAATCGAGCACTGTTATTATTATACGCAAGCGAGTGTGGCGTCCCTGATGCGGCGGGTGCGTGGTGGTGCTTACAGCCTCCTGAACACGGTGGCGGAAAGTAAATACTTAAATGCTTTCAAAAATGTGAAAGTGAGTTTGTTTGTCTTAGCTTTACGTCGTAACGTATAGAAAAAATGACGTTATTTTTATATAGGGTTAGTTGATGGGCCTTAAAAAGACATAAGCTACTTTTAATCCCGATCGATGAAACAGTTCCCGTTTAATAATTTCTTAATTTCACGCGGGCGAAATCGCTGTTAAAACGCCAGTAGATTATAAATAAATGTCAACATTGAAATAAATTTGCATTAATTACATTTGTGTTCCCTGTACAAAATCTTGCACCGGGTAGAAGCATCCCTTCAACAAGTAAGCTTTGAGTTTACGTTTAAAGAAGGTATGTTCAACGGCTTTATCATCACCATAGACAAGGCCAAATAATTTTTTTAAAAATCTGTCCACTAAAGTCTCAGAAATAAGACTGCATTAAGATCAGTCAACCATCAGCAGACTCATCATCAGGGAAACGTCCACTGCTGGACATATGCCTCCTTCATTGCACGCCACATCGACCGGTCCCGAGCAACCTGCATCCAGCGACTCGCCGCGACTCTAACCAGGTCGTCGTTCCATCTAGTAGGGGGACGGCCTGGTAGACGTTTCCTGGTACGCGGTCGCCACTCGAGAACCTTTACTCCCCACCGGTTATCGGTTCTTCGAGCGATGTGGCCTGCTCATTGCCACTTCAGCTCACAGCAGCAGACTATGAATGAGTTAAATTAAAATCAATCATATATATGTCAAAATAAAGATATGTGAAATCAAATTCATATGAAGCGAGGGCCCGACGATGTGATCAATTATGTATACGGGGGCAGAAAACTACACTCTGCAATAAAAGTGTATTTGCAATGATACCAAATATCTACAATAAAGTCCCCACAAATATTAGGAAACGTAAAAATTGCATTATTTTTAAAACTTTACGAATATTTAATGCAAAAAGCATACGGTATATCTCAATCCATCATACATGACTTGGCGGTGTAAATCACAAACTGCAAAAAAGTATCTATCCAGCACGTTTTGTTATGTCACAGACCACTTGCACTCAACACTAGTGACACTTATTACCAGTCCGCACACCATAAACCTAGTGATATCTATGTAAATACTCAAATTTATCACTGTTTAATTAAATTGTTTACAAGGTTTTCCTTAATAAATGCAAAGTAGACGAGAGATACGTTTGGCATCGCGCGAATGGCATTTGCAGTGGCGCTGCAAATATAGAATTCTGTCAATTGTCACTGCCCCAGTGGCTCTAGTGCTGTCGCCGGCGTCTTTTTGGACACGTCATCTTGCACAGCTTCCAACGAGAGGAAACTTGTATTTGTAGTGCTCTTTTAATAATTAACGTGTTCAGAAAGAACTAAAACCGACTTCAACTGCCTTAAAATACAAATGCAAATAATTTATTATCTCAGGAAAAGTCACTTTGATACACTGCGGCCTCCACACTAGGCTGAGCCTGTGTCGTGGAGACCAGATACACTTTACATAAATATTTACATTACAATAAGCAATTAAAATTAAGTTTACATTTAATTATTATAAATACAGTTAAGTATTACATGTTAAGAATTAAAAATTATAATATATATTAAATATATTAAAAACCCTTTAAGGTAGATTTATCAGGCGACATATTTGGTGTTTGTTGATTTTTATCAAAAATCGCTCAGTCAATTTCGATAAAATTTATATGGGACTACCTCTGACGTAACACACATACAAAAAACAACATACCCGTCGAATTGATAACCTTCTCCTTTGTTGAAGACGGTTGAAAATAAACCAACTTTTGAATATAAGTAGGCATTCATGGCGTGTTTATATTTATATTTGGAGGTAACTGGTGATTATTGGTAACCGGGTAATTATTGGTGAATAAGAAAATTATATAATAAATAAAATAAAGATTTCCTCAATGAATATATTTCGTGAACATTCCTCAAATGAAATACTTATATTTTCTTCTAACTTCTAAGTTTTCTCATTAAGTGAAATGTAATTAATAAAAAAATATCTTAACCACATTTTTAAGTCTACAATTGGAAAAAACGTTCTTACACCACTGGGCTGCACCACAGCAAAATATTGTTTTCAAATAATTTCTTACTTTTTATTGTGAATCATCGTCTAACTAAAATATTTTACTGAAAACTCGTTACAATTTCAGTCATACATTACTCAAGCATTTACTTTGATTAATAATGTTTAATATTAAATAATAATTTATCTAAATCTCTTATTTAAAAAAGCTCTAACATACCTTATAGTCACTGTTTGTTCAACGGTTTGAATATCAGTCACAGTCATAAGGTTCTCCATATTAGTCACAAAATACACCACTAATTAATACTCAATAATAAATCCAATAATCAATAACTAAATTATCCAATCAAATAATTAATAATTAAAATAAAACAAGTCACAATGTCAAACCGTTATCCAGACCAGCTGGCGAATGACTTACAATATTTGACAGTTATTCAAGTTTCACTGACACATTTCTTCAGACTACCCTAATTTTAAATATAGAAGGGTGCGCACGCGCAAGTTTTTTAAAAAGGCAGCCATTTTCGACTGAATGGAGAGCACAAACGTTTTGAATGTGTGCTCACGTTATCAGCGCGCTAGATGTACCGTTAAACTAATTATGAACATAGCTAGAGCTAACATTGACCATCTCTTTAGGAGCCGTGTTTACATTATATCCTGCCAGCTATAAAGCGATAAAAATACATAAAAAAGTGCTTATCTACAATATAAAGGAATATTTATTGTGCTGGCCCAGGAAAGAGGAAGGAAGACAGGAGAACGTTTTTGACTTAGACTTTATTGTTTGTAACTGTAAATGTTCGCCAATTCCAGTTAACACAGGAGCTTCTTTTTATTGAATTTCTCATTTCTCCTCCTTTAAAAATACTAGTTTTTATACGCTAATTCCAGAATGGTAGAGCACAAAAGTCTACGCACATATTGACGTGACATGCATTTATACAGACTATTCAAATCGGTGCTAGCCCAAAAGTTTTGAATCGAATTATCTAAGGCTATTCGCCATTCAATAAGCTTGATAAAAAGCTTTCCACAATGGAGTCCATTCATCATTCGGTCCCACCACTTTTAAATTGATTTAGAACGTTAAAATAACTGTTACTGCAACATAACGGTTCAAATTTCGTTAAGTTTGAACAGTGTTTTAATGTAACTTGAACTTAAAATGAGGACAATGTTGGTCCAGTTATGTATTCACACTTAACATAAATTAGCAAGAGAAGTGTTCTCACGTGAATGAATCCCGACGGGGACAACGGCGGGGCATGAATGAAGAATTTACTGAACACCTCTCAACACACTACACTATACATACACTACATGTTTGCTTGTTTTGAGGTTTAAGCTGAAGAAAAAGACTGTAATTTTGTTGAAACACATTCATGAGATACTATTGGAAATGTTAACATTTTAAACTCCTGATTGATATCAATTTGAAGCGAATTTCATAAATAATTAAGAAAACTTATTTTACATATATCGATATAACGTCATTTATTTTTAAAATGTAGTAATCAAGCCGTGTGGTTGTAGCTTTAGAATTAAAACAAAACTAACTCATGTCATCCCGCTCTAATCATGTTGTAGAAGGCGTCAGAAAATTTGACGGGTCAAAGTTACAGTATCAGCGACGTGGTGATTATCGCGAACCCCTCATTCAGACATTTATGAGGGGCTATGTATGTAGCTGACAAAAAGTATCACTGTACCATCATCCTCAGCCGGGAAACGTCCACTGCTGGACATAGGCCTCCTCCGTGGTATGCCACATTAACGGGTCCCTAGCTACTTGCATCCATTGACTCCCCGCCGGATATGAGCACGTTTATTTTACTCTCTATAGGTTATCCGTTCTACGAGTGATGTGTCCTGCCCATTGCCACTTCAGCTCACTGACTCGTCGAGCTATGTCGGTGACCCTAGTTCGTCTACAGATTTCCTCATTCCGGATTCTATCACGTAGAGAAATTCCAAGTATGTAGCTCGTTCCATAGCTCGCTGAGTGAATTTGAGCTTGTTTATTCGGCATAAAAGCACACAGGAAAAATTAAGTCTTTAATCAGTGCGTGTAAGAAAATGTATACTTACCGTTAAATACTTTGCGAGTACAAACACTTACTTTGCGAAAAGCTTAATCCTAAATACAAATGTGGGCTGAAGTTTATTAGCAAATATAATTAAAGATCCTTTTGCCTAAATATCTTCGCCAGTGCACTAGAGTCTGTGCTGGGTTGCAGACTGTACTAAGGAAATTGTACTCACTTCCAGTACTCGCCGGCCATCTTGTACAGTCGGTAGGGCAGGTGGTCCGTGGTGGGCTCCTTGTCTAGCAGCAGGCTTGCGTCGGCCAGGGCCTGCTCCGCGAACGAGCTGTCCGTCGAGCATGCGCTGTACGCGGGGCTGCCGAACCTCGTAGAACTGGCAATTAATATTATGTTAATGTCTCTACGTACCCCAGTGGAACTAAGTCGTGCGAGATCATAGAGGATAGAATTGGGATATTTTGCACAACACAAAAACATGTATACTATGCATTAAAGTTATGTAAATCCTGGTCAGGAACGCGAGGTTACTGTGAGAGAATATCAATAATCAAATTTGTTGCCATGGTTGCTAGTATCATAAAGTTCAAACGAAAATGGGGGTATATTTATAGAGTTCCATGAGTAGTTTTAAAATCTAAAGTCAATTTGTTAGAAGCTTTACGGCAATGAATATTTGTGAAATGCATCCTGCAGAGAAGAAATATAGAGAAGACGGAACGGCAAAAGAGTGATATATTTCCGTTCCCCAAACACAATACCAATACAAGGTGGTATTGTACACACGGCTACACATCAAGCTATACATTTCCAGTATACGCTGACCTCGCATTGAATTGACTCCCGCACGATGCAAGGTCAGCGTATACTGGAAATGTATAGCTTGATGTGTAGCCGTGCGTACCACCTATAATAAATGGTCACTTGTTGAATAGGAGAGCTGTCAGCACCATCAGAGATAAATACAAATTACAAGCCTATCGTGCATTAAAAAGGTAACTAGTTCCGTCTTTAATAGGATCTTCCCATCTTTAGTTAAAGAGTTAATTGACTAGCCAGCAATGGACGCAAGGCAAGTAATATTTTGTATCGAAAATACGTGTGTTCGCTATCTTGCATGTGTGTAAGGAAAAAGCGACCGTTCCCGACCGTTACGGCAGCTGACGCTCACCATGTACAAACGATCTAGTTAAAGATCTCCAAATGAGGAAGGCTCATGATCACCGGTGGACTTTAAAAAAGGAATGATGGAAATAATACAAGATTTCAATACATTACAATGATATTGTAGTTTTTTAAATGTGCCTATAAAATGGATTTGCACTTACTTCATATCACCTGATATTCAGTGATTATATGGCTGTTGGATGTAAAGAGGAAGCTATAGACCGACCGCTTAAATGAGTCCTCGCCCGCGGGAGAGAGGAGCGGGGCAAGCGTCTCTTTCTCGGTCCCCTTTGTCGCCATATCCCCTCGACCCTATATCCTTTGTCGCCATGACTCCCGCGCCCCTGTACTGCGCGGGCGAGGACTCATTTAAGAGGGATATGAAGCAAAGTCTCCGTAGAATAGTAGGTATTTCAATATGTTATTGCTGTCGCGATTCGGTACGCACACATACAGCCTTTCACATGCTTTCACTCACACAAATAACGCTGCGTAACCTCCCAAAGAGGCCCCTGCCGCGACGCGCATAGATGCTACCCCTCCGCCTGGGCTAGAGTGTATTTTTCAAAATTATAATAAACTTGACGTGAGCGTGCGTCAACCCTTTTTTGACGTTTTGAGAAATTATTGTTCGCATATTGGATTAGTCTCGACATACTGTGGTTGTATTTGATATAATTGACTAGTAAGTACCTATCACATATAAATACAACATAAATTATGACTTTGCCATTTTAGGGTTCTACAGTCAACAAAGAAACCTTTTAGTTTCACCATATCCGAACGTTCGTCTTCCAACGATACTCTAGGTGACCTAGATGTGTTTTAGTACCTAAACTGCTAGAGTCTAAGACCTAACAAGTTAAAGCGTTCAAAAAGAACTAGAAACCGACTTCAACTGCCCTAAAAGTCTACTTTTATTAAGGAAAATTTAAGATGTATATCGTTTTCTTATGGATTCCATTCTAAGAACCGGACCAAATTGAAATGGGACCACACGGAAAGCATCAACTTTCAAATAAGAAAGAATTATCCAAATCGGTTCACCCTGTCAAACGTTCTGAGGTAACAAACATTTAACTAATACACACTTAACATTCCCAGTCTCAAAAACCGACTGAACCGATTTTGATGAAACTTGCGGTCTTCCCTAAGTTTAACAATACTTAGGTAAGTTCCGGATATATGCAAGGATAAACATACATACACTTTAGAAATTTGGCACACTTCTTTAGAAGCTGGTATAGACTAACATATATGAACACTGGGCAGTTCTGGAAATATTATACATACGGGTCGCATTGATAACCTCTTTTTTTGAAGTCGGTTAAAAACTGTAATTTCACGACACTTCACACAATGGAATAGACGAGTTAAAAATCCCGTTGTAAGTGTATGAGATGTATAACTGGGAAAAAATATTTCAAGTTTTTATTTGTCGACATGAATAATAATAAAATACTACTATATATTACAGGTTTTAGTACTACGAGTCTCTGATTTAAACCGAAAATAGAGGGGCAAAGCGAAACTACAAGACTATAAGGGTTTCTTGTTAAACACGGGACTATAAAAATGGCAACCGGCATACTTTCAAGTACTATATTTTTTCGTTTTGTTTGAATTTCAGATTTTGTTTAATATGGAAATAAGGAAATAAGAAAAGGTTGAGGTTATCTACAAAACGAAAAATAATTACTTATTAAATCAAATAGGTGGCCAGAGTAAACAAATATCAGGTAAATCTATCGTATTTCCTATTGTCATGCTTCATATCTTCATATACTATATTTTATATTTTAAGTACCTCAAAAGGAAAAAAGGAATCCTTAGAGGATCACTTTGATATCGAATACTGAAGTCTGCTGTCCCTTAGATCTGTGAAATAATGAAACTTATAGGTCAACGCAATAAAAAGATATAGCTGTATTTTAGACCATTTCCGTACAAAATTCAAAGGAACCGAAATCTATAGGGTATTTCCCGTTGACCGAATGTCTTGAAATTTGGCAAGAAGAATGTTTTTACAGCACAACCATAGGAATAAATCTGGATTTTTTAATTGTAACACAGTAAAATTGATTTTTTAATGTTTACAAACTTAACTTCGTAGCATGTAATTTAACTTAGAATTTCATTTTCGGTAGAGCATTGTTGGGTGCATATTACCGTACCTATTATTTATGATTTTCAGTATGTCATTAATTCATATTCTGTACGGAATCCTCGGTGCACGAGTCCGACTTGCACTTGACCGGTTTTTGAGTTGTCGGAGAGCCATTTCAAGCTCTTGCTGGCTGATCTCCGGGATATCTTCAGTAAAGTGTCGGGTCATATAGCCTCCGTAGCGATTTGCTGTCAATATAACTTCTCGTTATCTCTCAAAACTTTCAATAATAATAAATAATAATAATAAAAGTTATAAATAAACGTATGTCCATGCAATAAATGTTATGTTTTTTCTGTGTTTTTCTGTTTAGATATTTTACAGTGGTACGGAACCCTTTGTATGCGAGTCCGACTCGAACTTTAACATTTTAAAAAATATTTGAAAAATAAGTCACTTATTCATAAATCATATTTAATTATTCAAACGTAACATAACTTGAAATCATTTTAATGTTTACCGTAACAACTTTTAGAATTTCAGGGAAAAATATTCTGTTCTAGAGATAATATAAATTTCCTTAGAATTATTTGTCTTTATATTTGTTTATTTAGATCAGTCTAAACATTAAAACTAACAGGTAAAACCATGATAGGTCGATAAAGAGGTAACTATCGATATATTTTTCCCACCACTATTAGTCGAAAAAATCGATAAAGCTTATTGACGTCACTAATGCATGCTTACTTTATTTTTATACATATAATACACAGTACATAGTTGTGATATAGTGTACCCTGCCTCCCGAACCGAACTGTGCGAGAAGGACAGTTGAAGCTTTTTTTGGTATTTGCCTAGTTTTGCCGTGAAATTAAGGGTTTGGGATATAGCTGTTTTCTCAACGAAACGTTAGCCAAATTCAATCATTTTGATCTTATTCTCTTTATCAAAGAATAATCTAGGCCCGTTGGTTTTGCTTTTTCTGAAAATGTTACGTTTACTCTAAATAATGAGTACCATAAGTTGAAAGAAATTTTTTCTGAAATTTTGAGTTTTGAGATGCCCATAATTCTAATTGTAGACAAAATATTGAAAAAAGCAAAACCAACGGTCTTAGTTTTCGGTAAGATCTTGCATGTGTCCAAAAATCGTCACAAATGGTGGAGGTTTAGGGGTAGCAAACAGCTATGCCTTGTTGTATGAAATTTTTTACCTGCTGTTCCCTCTTAAGCGGTCGGTCTATAATTCTTTCATTACCTGAACACAATAGTGATATCAACACTGCTGTTTGGCAGCAGACTTAGATAACATGGTGGTAGCCAACCAACTATAGGTAACCAACTAAACGGAGTGCACTAGGACGACCCGCTGGGAATCGAAATAAGAGTAATGCGCAAGAGTTGAACATATTGAATAATGTGATAGAATTGAGTCCAGATGTCTAACGTAACATCGACGTCACTAGACGGAATAGTAAATACCAGTAGAACCGATTAAAACACTGGAGCACTGCCAGAACCATTACGTTTTAATGAAGCTGTGTGTTTTGTGTCAGGTTCGTTTACGGGAGGTTACTTTACAACCTGCCGTTCGATTCATTGATGAATCCCGCACTGAGATATGCTTATATGTACGTTTGTACCAATAACGAACATCGTGTTATTACGATTATATTAGTTTTTGAAGTTTCTTTAAACTTCTTTAAGCATGCTTGACATGGGGAGTAAACTGATGAATGCGTGACGAGAGCGTTACGAAAAGTGTGATCGGGCGAGGCGACCGGAAGTTAGGATTACTGAAGGAGCAAGAGAGAGAGAGGTGCGAGCACACATTTTCTTTCTCTCTTTCTCTCATAGCCAGTTTCATAGGAAGTTTTACTTCAGTCGTGTAGTCTAAAGCACAGTCGTTTTTTGTTTGAGGGTTCCGAAACAAAATGGTAAAAGAAAAGATACCCTAAGAATTAGGTGTAGGAACATATTCTTGATGTCTATATATTGATATATGATACTTTTCATACCGGAAGGGTGTTCCTTCCAAGCCTTGCTTGGAATACTATCTAAAACTATGTACATAATGTAATGTATACTATTCGTTGACTCACCGATCTGTAGTCAAGTTGTGCGCCAGGTGTATGGGGCTGAGCGTGACGTCAGCGAGGGAGTACCGCTGCGTGGACGTCGACACTCGCTCATACTGACTGTTGATTTGGTTCTGTAACAGGAACATTACGTTAACTCAGAAAACATTAATAATATTATAATAATAATAAGTTTATTCACTAATCATCTTATACATATTTCAACTTAGATCGAACAAAACTAATTTATACATCACTAAATATTCAATGACCTCTGTTGTAGGCAAAGCCTGTCTCACCTTCCTGTTGCACAAATATATTTTTTTAAATGTTCCTGCATACAAATCTAATATACATATAAACAAAACAAAAGATGATTATGGGAGAGATTTTGTTTAAATATTTCTAAGGCGGCATGAGAGGATGTGTGTGTGAGAGAGAGTTGTGTGAGTGAGGAATTAAGTAAATAAAATGAGAAGTTTGTGTGTGTGTAAATGTCCTTAATGTTATTTCATTATGTCATTATGTAGAGAATCTGAGAGTGTAACTTAAAGAGAACAGATGCTCATACAACTTTTCTTTACATTCGTGGTAAGGAAACTTATCTACTGACATTACACATAAACAAAGCTTATATAAAATACAAATACAACTGGACAATAGTCGAGCCTTTATGGCGTACGACGTACGATTATACGGCATATAAATAAAATAATTCAAAGTAACAGTTTCTAGGTAATATTTTAGTAACGTTAGTTTAATTAAAGAAAATTAGTAGCAACTTAAGATTGAAATTTACATTACTTATTATCACACTGATATTATAAATGAGAAAGGTGAAGTTGTCTTTTTGACTATTTGTTGCGTTTTCATGACTAACACAAATATCCTAAGGCATGGAGAGGGACATAAGCTACTTTCATCCCAAAAAGTGTTCCTGTTAGATAATTCCTACAGGTCAAGCTAGCAGAAAAGGCTTTCGTTTGACCAAATTTACAGTACAACCGGAACCGCAACGTTGAGTACCGTTTATGGCAGGGGTTCCCAACGTTTTCTTGGTCAGGGACCACTTTTACATATATTTTTTTGGCAGGGACCACTATTTAGGTGTAATAAAAATAAACTGTAATAATCAAACTGAAACTTTAATTAAAATCTAATATGAAATAACATAAAAAGAAATAATAACATTTTTAGGATAAAGTTTTGTAATTCTGAATTAATGTGATTTCTGAGCTTGCATCTTCTTCACGAGTTCGGCTATCCTAGGACTAATATTGTTACTCAAAGCCACACGCAAATCATCACTTACTTTCAAACGATTTCTCGCCTTGTTTTTTATTACCAACAAAGCAGAAAATCCTTGTTCACATAAATAAGTTGTTGAGAAAACCATAAAATAACGTAAGGCTATTTCTCGAAGTTTAGTATAAGAAATTGCTTTTTTACACCAAAATGACCCAAGTGAATTCGATTCAAAAGTATCCTTGCAGTTTCTGTCATTTTGTATTTCAATAAGTTCTTGTTGAATTTCTTCTGTAACTTCACCAGCGTCCGTGCTAAAAGGGTTACGAAGCTCTGCACGGCGACCGACGGCTCACCGCCCGCTAATTTTAAATCATTCGCGGACCATATTTTGGCTTCTGCGGACCACTGGTGGTCCACGGACCACTGGTTGGGAACCATTGGTTTATGGTTACCATTACAAAAGAACGACATTAGCCAAATAACAATAAAAAATCTAGGGCGCGCGTGGCTTAAGCCATTGTGAAACCCCCCAACGAATGATCAACAATAGATAAAACTGAGAGATTCTCTCGCCTCCGCAATAAAGATAAGATTAGTCCAAAGTAACTATGGATTATCTTAGGACAGTGGTGACATCCTCTGCAGATTAAATTATTAGTAGATGGGTTATTATAGTAGTAATTTTTATCCGCTTGTAAATTCACAATGACGGACAGCAGGTTCTTCGGTCAACTCTGCCCACACCTCAGACAACGGGCCGTAAAGACCACTATGAAATGTTTTTTTTCGGTCTTGGGTCAATTCAACCCAGGCCTCTTTCAGCCCGCGGGTCGAAATGCCCACTACAAAATGAAATATGTTTCTTTTTTCACAGTTATCTCAGCCCGCGGTCCTAAACGGACATTACGTTTAAATTCAGTGGGTATTTCGGCCCGCGAGCTGAAAGCGGTCTGGGCTCAGTTGACCCAAGACCGAAAAAATCATTTCATAGTGGTCGTTACGGCCCGCGGGCTAAGTGGACAACAAAAAATCGTAGCGGACAAAGATGAAGATTCTGTTCTGTGTTCGGCAAAGCAATCTAATGTCAAATGTTTATTGACGGAAAGTATACTACTAGTATGTTATTATTTTTGTGAATAAATATATGGTCTGTCTATTATAATTTACTAGCTATACTTGATGATTACAATGATAGCTTAGGCCCGTTATAATAGACCAATGTCTGGGTTGATCTGGATTGCAGCTTCGGTCTTAATGAAAGTAATGAAAGCAATTGTATGGGTTCTTTAATTGACTACGGACCACTGTAAAATGAAAATAACTTTCAAATTAATCGACTGCTGAACCTCGAAATCATATAACCTATAAAAGTAGTTCGAATCGTTTCTGAGATACTTTCTGTTCTGAGATAATTTGCAAAATTTGAATCGTCTTAAAATTATCTCAATCTTTAGTGCGATTTATTGGTACGGACCTCAAACTTCGAATCTTAACAATACTTAAGAATTCCTTGTTAAAATTACTATAAAGTGTAAGAAAGCAAAGTATATGTTTAGTTACGGCGTGTATCATGGATGACATCACCGATGACGGTTGAAAACAAAAACTGAGCAAGTGAATTTCGTACTCGTATGTCCGTAATTGAAGCGAGACGTACACTTGCTTGTACGAACGAACACGCGGTGACTCATTCCAATTCGCAACGGACTAAGGACTTTGACATTGAAGCCACGAAAATTGATGACGGATTGGCATTCCATGGAGACAACAATTTTGGGGGATAGAACAAAAAAAGCTCATAGCCCTAGTTTAGTTTAGACCTATTTATGGACAGGTCCATTATGGCACAAATAGTTTTTAAAGTTTACAGTAATTCTGGATTATTTTGGAAAAAAATAATTAAATTACTCGTTGGCTCAAGTTGGCAAAAGGAGCTAGTTGGCACATAAATCTAAATAAACACACCATACTAATATAAATGCAAAATTGTGTTTGTTGGTTTGTCCTTTTGGTGTAGGTGCGGCAGCAAAAGTTTATGGGTCGAATAGTGACATACTTTTATTCGGTCGGATAATTACTTAAGTGCACACAAAATCGAGGGTAAAAGTTATAATACTAACGATATAATTTAGTTGGGCTAGGGGAATATGAGGACGACTCGGGAAGGGGAGGTACAAAAGATAAACCATTAACAGTTAGTGGTAGTTAAGACCCGCATACAATTAGTTTTATTTTGTCGAGGCACTGAAAAATCTGTACCATCCCACGGTGACATATTTGGCAAGAGCTACTTCAATGTATTTAATTTATTAAACCTCATACTCATATATGAAAATATAAACATAATAATTTTGCTTTTGCAGTTTCTCTTCATCTCATCAGTACTACTGAAATGAGTTTACATTGTTGATATTCGCTAGCGACAGCGATAAACTACAAACAATTTTGGCCGAATGTAAAATACAAGGCAGATTCATTCGAATCCGTACTACAGAGACCGCTTCAAGTTTGACTTTAGAACGAAAGCATAATCAAGTCCAAATTGTACAAATAGGGAACAATAATAAAAAAACCAGAGTCACTGTCACTTGCGCATATTCTCAATCTCGAAAGGAGGGCAATCTCAGCTCAAAGTGATCTCTACTCGCCTACTCCTCTCCTCTTTAGTTATCATGGTACCTGATCATAGATAAGGGCAAACTAGAACAAGTCGGTAACAAGTCAATGAAAAAAAATCTTTAAAAACCCGACTGCGTAGTTTTTTAACTTTTTATAATTTTGATATACCCAGTGTCAATCTCACAGTGAATACGAATCTAACGACACCTCTCAAGTTGCAATCTATCGAGCCGGTCAGGCCACAGAGCGTGCCAAACAATTATCCATACTTACTCTCGAAAAACATACCCCTCCTGGCGCAGTCGGGTAAAAAAGTGCGTAGAAATCAAACATGAAATAGCAAACAGACAGGGCAAGTGTGGTGATCTAGCATGACGATGTATTTAAATAATTGATTGTACCAAAATTGCCAATAAAGGCATGCCTTGATAACGCGAAAAATTGATAATTAATTATAATCAATCAATACAACAACAGAACAATAAATACAGAAACTTACAAGTGCCTAGTCATTCTTAATTAATGAAGATAAAAATAACCTCAAAGTAAAATAATAAAAGTTACAAAGGAAACATCTGATTAAGTTACAAAGACCCAATTAAGTCCATCCTGTCGCTAACGCGAGTTGTATCGCTTGTTTCGAGGCCTGACGTTTATTCTACGCTACAGTATACTTGCTTGCCATAGGAGTAAGAAGGTTGGGTAGACAATTAGTTGTGGTTTGGACAGCACTATTATCGTAATGTGAATCTAAAATTACTGCTTTTTCTAAACAGAAAAGATTGCGTCTTGTAGCTAGCAGACAGCATCATATCAATTAAAAATAACGTAATTTTAGAAGTAGTCTTCAAATAATAATTATATTTGCAACACACATTCCATGGTGACTGATGTTTCCAGCAAAAGTTGTGCCTTGTACTTGATGGGGAAGACATTTAATTTTGTGACACGGAAAGTAGGACTGATGGGTCGATGACAGCATTTGTAGGATGTTATTAAATTCATATCGTGCTATCTTGCATGACATCAACACTTCACAGCACGAACAGATTAAAAACTGAGTCAATACAGTATCTAGACACAATCCTTCTGAAACCAGTTTATTTAAGGACAACTTCCTATGATAGGAAAAGTGCGTCATATCACATCTGATATGTTGACAATTATATTTCGCCGCAGTACAAGTTTGACGTTATCAGAAATTACACCGCAAAATTCGCGACAGAAAGAGATGGCCACATTCGTTATCGCGTGCGCACGAATGATAACAATTCACCAATACATAAATTAACACTAGAGTCATTAACAAACTGACCTTGAACGACCGAGAATACATCTTTACAGCACCGTTCAGAGGAACCTATTGATTCCAGCAAATGCGCTGTATCCATCGTCACTATAGCAACGTAATGAGACGTACCTTACTATGGATCCTTGGATACGTCTATAAAAAGCACGAAACGGGGTCAAGACGAAATTGCGATTAAAATATGTATTGAAGAGTACAAGAAACCAACTCGCATAAGTTCCCGGCGTTACTGGAGGCATATGGCGTGGAATAATATGACCAAACGCGGTTAGGATGTGTAAAAATAAACCGAGGCGGGGGAAGTCAGTTCCAGTTATATTTGGATGTGTTTTCCTGTTCGATAGATCGATGGTGTTTGCCTTGCAGTAGTTATGTGCTCAATGATCGATATATATGTTTCGAATAACGGAATCGTAATCATTGTTTAGTAGATCCGAGTTTTTTTGGTCTGTGGGGTTCCAATTTGTGTGAAAGTCTGGTAATTCGTTTAATCTCGCCAACCATTAACCCAGATGCATAATGGGTAGACGCTAATCCATTTGTCTTTCGAAAAGTTGAGAATTGGGTGGCGTTAGACGAAACGCGAGTTCACGCCCTTTTTTATTTTGTAGAACCGACCCGATTTATTATCTAAGTGTCAGACGTGTTAATAGCAGTTGGGCTTCGTTTATCAAAGATAACAGCTCTACGGTCTTATGGTTCACTAAACTCCAGTACTGGTGAGAGCCTATTGTTAAACAAAAGGAGATTTTATTTGAATTTTTCTCCCCAGACCACTAACCAAGGCTAATGAAAACTAATATGATAATAATGATAACAAGTCAAAATGCAGTTATGATTAAATTGTCAGAATATATCTTCAACTTGTCTTCAACAGCATTGACACACGCTGGTCATCGAATTCAACATGTGTCAATGTTGATATGTAGGTTTATTAGTAATTTGTTACCAATTAAGTCTATTTATTTATAAGTACTATTGGTAAAACTTGTATGGGTCTAGTGCCTAAAATAAAGTGATAAGTAAAAAAAGTAAGTATTGGAAGTACGGAAGCCGACAATTTTTTTTATTTTATAACAAAAAATCGTTTCAACTTCTTATTATATCCTCGAAAAGGAATTTTTTCAACAAAATTGTTGTTGATTTTGATTTCTTAAAATATTAAATGACTTGGAACTATTTTTATCGTTAAACATGTTTATTGCCATTGACCTTATTCGACTAATAAATTCAGCCATAGTAGAATTAGTTATTCGTATGCGCCGAATAGTGGAACCAGTATTCTTAGAATTTGTATTCATAGCATCTCTACAACTACAACTTACGCAACAACAGTCACTGGTCGATAGCCAATGGAAAAACTGGAGGAATTGACCGTGAGAACTCAACAAAATTATGTCATTGACGAGTATGTCTTCAATACATTCAGTATTAGAAAATAAACAAGTACCATCATTCTATCTCAAGTTTAAAACTTGGGAATGTGTAGCAAATGTAGCAGGAATTCCGACAAACATTTACTCAGTCGTACATAGAGAGACAGATGGTCCAATACAAACAACGCCATGTGCGTTCAGCCATACAAACGGTGGGCGTCGATCAGTCCAATTGTTATTTATGGCGGCTTTGTAATTGTTATTCAATTAGAATAGATCCTTTGGAGTTGATAATGTACTACTATTCAATTAGGAGAAATACATACAAATAAGAGCTGCATAATTTGAGTACTTTCCACCTTATGACGGTTGTTGTATGGTCTAAGTTGCATTGATTTTAGTTTAGATCATAGGTCGGTAAGTGGATATTAAAGTGCTTCTATAAAAGCTCTTCTGCCTACTTTTTAAGGGCTGAGTAATTAAAGCAACCTTCTTCATTAATGTAACGATAAGCTACAAATAAATCGATTAACATTTTGTTTGATGTAAAAGTTAGGTTAGGTTAAAAGGGGCTATTGAAATATGTATAAACATTTTTGACGCGTCCATTTAAATTAGGATTTGTAAAATTATTTTCGTGGATTTAAACTATACTTAATAACATTGTTGTCTATTAACTTACAAATATTATTTGCTTTGAATTTCGAATGTACCATACATAAGTTAATGACAGTCATTACTACTACTTTACTAAGTAAACAGTATAAATTTTAATATTAAATTTTTTTACGATAGTGTTGAAACTATTCTAAACTACTTTCCGGGAATTCGTTGACAGATTTGAATTATTCTAACTCAATCCATGAAACCACCATAAATATATCATCACGGCATACCTACTGACGACATACATTTCCGTGTCTCACCTCACTCCCAGAAGGTCGAACACGTTTCGAGTTATTTCATCAGTCCATCGCAAAGAGGTCACCTAGTAAGAGTCACGAGATTTGTTTGTTTGCCTCCCATGTTGCCTTGAGTATGCAAATCTAGTTGAGGGTTACGGGCAAATACATTACCAGTCGAATTTCATGGACGGGTACACGGCGGCAGCGTTATTAGAATTATACAATTAGAATGGCAAATATTATGCCCGGTTTATTTTCGAGCCATGCATGGGTATATGCATGTATTTTATTAGTAACAAGCTTTTGTTCGCGACTGTTTCTGAGATTATCTGAAGGTAACTTAAGGTTATTTACGGTATTCCGATCGATCAAAGTTTCATATTAATTTTGTGTTGCCATAAGCTTTCAAAATAGAATAGCTGGCTTTTGGCAGTAATTATCTAAAAATAGAATATCGAATTGTAATGTCGCGAAATGACTATAATTAACATACAACTTCGTAGTGAATCACAATTTAAATTTTTACACAATTTTTATTATTATTTTTCAAAGCGCCATCTAGCTGCGTAACGGCTAACAATAAAGCTGCAAATCCTACTAATATTATAAGTGTGAAAGTTTGGATGTTTGTGACGCTTTCACGGAAAAACTATTGAATGGATTTGAATGAAACTTTACAATAATATAGCTTATACATCAGAATAACATATAGGCTATAATTTATAAAGACATATTGTGTAAATTGTACAAAATCACACTTATAATATTAGTGGGATTACATGGGCAATTTGGGCATAACAAAAACGCGTTGCCTAGCAACCGACCATAGAATATGTAATTCGTATATACAAACTTTATTTACGCGTTTATAATATTAGTGTGAAGACTATTTGAATATACTACGTCAGATATTGAATTTTCTTTTGTTTCTTTAAACTATTAGCCTACGTAACAGAATAAACACTATTTTGTACCTTATGCTGGAAATGGAGATAGATGCCTTCTATGCCTATCGAACAAGTAGAATAAATCCTGAAGTACACGCGGACAAAGTCGCGGGCGGAAGCTAGTTAATAATATTTATTTGGCGACACTTTAATTTCATCTCTTTTTTTTAGGTAATTACTTATCAAAGCCAGCTACTCTAAAAGATTACGGCAACATAAATTTACTATGGAAGCATTCAGAGAGGGATCCCATTAAGATACTTTTTAGAATTTTATCTGCTAAGGGAATCTTATCTATATAAGAAGATATATATCTTATCTAGTTAAGAAGAGTAGGTGAAGCACTATTCTCAGGACTCAGCAAAACCAACTAACAATCATGACACAGAATGTAACAGGGTACTGCAAGTTCCACAAACAATTCAGCTACATGGTGCTCACTGCCAACAAGATTTGTGAAACTGTGAAAATGAGGAAACACCCAGCAACATCCCCTACCACTGTCATGCCTTGCATTGTCAGCAGATGGCCACCGGAGGGGTTTAGTAGGTAGAAATCCTACATAACCCGGCTCCTCCCCTAAAGAGCCAGGTATCTTTGGAAGATTCCCCTCCATAAAAAAAGGTAGCGACACTGCCACATCAACATCATCAATACCTGTAAACCCAGAATCATTGTCCGGTTCAAGGTGATGTCCAAGATTGGCCGTTGTTTCAACAGTTATATGCAAGACACAGTCACAATTAATGTATGGACTGTATCCCACATTTCCTAAAAAGGGGGAAAGTCAATGGCATGAGCCATTCAAATCAAATAGTAGAATTGAATAGTTACCTGAACAATCTCCTTCTGTCCTCCCTTCAATCTGTCCAGACTCTCTTCCGATGAGTAGTCTGAAGTCTTCACTAGTTTCTCTGACATTTTAGTAGACAGTCTTGTTCTATGTGCTGGAGGTGATGTGGGCTCATCTTCTTCTGATATTGTCTCTGTCCCTGGCTTTTTCTTCAGCTGTAGCTCTCTGAAATTATAGCGTAAGTTATACATGTGCTGAAAAGATGATAAATCCTAACACTTCCCATTTAACAGTAGTCATTAATGTTATACTGCAATCTGTTACTCTTTACTCGAGCCTTATTTGATAGAGATAAAAAGTAGCCAACCTTTTCCTTCAACTATCCCTATACAAAAAGTCAAGTCGTTCTGAATTTCTGATACAATGTAATGAAAGGGAGGAGAAACCACCCCACTTTTACATTTACAATATTTATTAACTTCATCCCCATGAACTTTTCAACTATCCCTATCAAAAAGAAAGTAATTCTGACTCTCCATAATGAAGAACAAATTAACTTTTGCATTTATAACATTAGTAGATCTATTCAAGCCTTGCTTATAACTTTTATAAAGCCAAGCTTATTGATAAATGTAATTTGTCAACAGTCAATTATAGTCAACAGTGACTATGGTATGGGTGACTTCACAACCTTATTATGACATCACCATTGTAAACACAGCCTGTCCACACAGCATAGTACTTTCTGACCTTGTCATACTTAGCATGCCTCTATTTGGTCAATTTTATAGTTTTCCAACTACTAGGTTGATTGACATGTTTTTTTTTCATCAATAAAACCTTCTTTTATTTCTTTTAAACTTTTTCATGTTGTGTGTATGCTATGTATCAAGATGATATATCCACTGGAATGAAACTAAACTACTAGTTTTAAATTAATGAAACTAAGCTAACTATTGATTTGATTGAGCAAACAAAATAGCTAATTATTATTACTATTAAAATATTAATTAATAAGAATCATTCTGAAATAATAATGCTTATTTTGAAATGTTTAAAACTACAAAATGTTTTCTAAAATTACTTTTCACACAACCTGGCTTAAAAAATACAAAATCACAAGCTAGTTCATGAAGTATAATTTGGAAATGCTATAAACATGCTTTTATATTTTAAATTATCTATTATAATTATTTGTAACTGTATAAATAAATGAGTAAAAACAAAACATGATAACAAGTGACACGTTCCGTGAATGTATGCTCCTAAGGCCTGGTCTTGTACACTTATAATTTTAAAAGGACATTATCAAATAAAAGTGATTTGTGACCATTTTTTGTATATTTTGGTTTAGTTTATTTGTACAAAAAACATATAAAACACACGAAACAGGTAAGACTCAACATTGTAAACAAAGATGGCATGAATAAGATGTTGATGTTGTCACTTAGTACAAAAAGAATGTTTTTGTACAATTAAATTAAATGCAAAGATGTTATTCTAGTATTTTTCTATACATATTTAGATTATTACTTGATTTCTTAAATAGTGTACAGTACATGTGCAGGCCGAATTTGAAACATCTCTTTTAATATATTTATATAAGATTAAAACCTTCTAATTCAATATTATAATGATTAGCGTCCATAGCGTAGTTGTTTGAGTGTTAGACTCAGAAATGCAACACACATTGCGAGTTCCGGGTTCAATTCCTGGGACACAGTCAAAATCACTTGGCAAGACTTTTCCCAGTTTTATTAGGACATTACTGACTAGAAAGTCAGATGATTCTGTCAAAAAGTCAAGTCAAAAAGCTTGTTAAGCCATTGGTATCACTTACTATCTATGACTGGTGGCTTAAGAACTCTGACACTAGGATTTGTAAGGTCGGGTCATCAACCTTACAGCCTACACAATATGAAGAATTCAATATTATTGATTGTTGAATGTTGATTGGTTTAGAATGCTTTATTATATATTTAGATTTTATGAAGACATCTCTACTGTTCTCTTGACAGCACAAAAGTACAGTATACCTAATTACCTTTAGCCTTTATGGTAAAAGTTGTGAGTAAAAACTAATAAGCTCTTCTGGCTTAGTTGAAAACCCTGTTAAACCTAAATTATAATTCTAATAAGATGATTTGCACTTAATTTGAATATCTATACAAGAGATGCAGTTGTATTATCTCTTCCAATAAAAAAGTGGCTGTCATAGTGAACATTTTACTTAATTTTGTGTGCAAAATTCTTTTAGATGGAAAATGAGTTAAAATATAACTTTCCATATATTTGGAGCTTTCAAAACGTAAAATATAAAATAATTAGTCAATAGAGGAAAAAGTTTTACAATCAAACTTAAAGAAGATGGGTTGGGGTACACAAAAGGGGGTGCTAGGGCAGAACTTACTATGCTTCTTTACACAATATTTTAATCTAACAGATAGCCCTTTGAAATGAAATGAAAAATTTATTTGCAGTAAATAACTTTTAAACTGTTATCTATATAATAATGAATAACCTGAACAGTAGATTACGATTGCCATTATATATCAACAGAACAGAATAGCCGAAGTCCCGCCTTAGCTCCCCTTTTTGTGCACCCCAACCGAAGTTCTAATTCAATGTGAGTGAATGTTGTCTTACTTCACAGGTGTGCTTCTTTTAATAGGTGTCTTTCTTCCGGACTTGTGGTGTGAGTGTTCTTCCCCCTCGGAACAGTTCTCCCGGTCACAGCTCGACCGCAAAAAGGGTGTTTTCGAGCGCGACCTTGACCGCAATCCAGCGACCGTTGGGTTATCCATCGTAACAATCAAGCACGATTACCAAACCTCGTCGATACTATCATTGTACTAATTCACACCTTAAGGGCCGTGACCCATTTCTACAAACCGGTCCAGATGCAAATTAGTCCACTGCACAGAGTTCACAATACACCGAATTATTGCACCAAGGAAATCTATTTGTGGCTTCGTACACTATGCCGCCAAAAAACGTAACTGAATCGAAAGTCTTCAAGAAATTGATAAAGCTAAAACTAGTCAGTTAACGCCTCCTTCGCACTATGTAAACGGTTGATATGCTCAAATTTGAAATAGTAAACGATTGCACTTCACTTTCCTACGCAAAACAAGCGCGTATCACGAAAATTCTTGAATTTCGTAACTTCTGCCTAGCTTCTGCTAAACATAAACTGATGACGTCATCAACTTGCAAGTCGTTATTTGGGGATGTCAGTAGTTAAATAACGGTTACAGTACATGTTTTTCTAGTTATTTTGGCACTGACTCTGATGAAATGGACCCTCTACGAACTTATTGTGGGAAGCTGCCTGCGCCTTTACAATAATGGTTACGTGATTCGTCACGCTACGCCACGGGTCATTTTCAAATTATCGTGATTAAATGTGCTCTTATCTTCTTTTTTTTGTAAATATAAACTTATATTTTGTGTGTCTATCTTAAAAAGTGCATGCCGAGTTGCGTCGCGTCACGTCTTGGTGTGAACTGAACTAGGTTTAAGATAAATTAGATTTTATCTTCAGTTTAGAGGTTTAGTTAGTCTATAGACAGACAATTTAGTTTGAATATAACATGAAATTACGTTTTGCTTTATATTTATAACGTTATAAATCTCCGGCTCTTGGTGTCAACCCTTGGTCAGAGGTGTCAATTGTCACCACTGACAGAGGGAAGTGTCACTGTCACTGTCATGCAAAAGTGGAGTGTAGCGATGGGTCGTTGACGATTTTGTCGTGGACGAAACTAGACCGTTAATTTCCGTTCGTCAACTAGTCGATCAACTAGTTAAATTCTTCGACTAGTTGATGCGTCAACTGTAGTCTTCGCGACGACGACGCGACGGTCTAAGTAGATTAGACGGTGTGGATAGTTGAAATGCCGTCGACACGCGACGCGGTGTACTGCGCACTATGCGTTTCAACGAGTAAATTTTAAGATAGGTTTTTGTTTTTTAATTATTGATTGCTTTAAGGCTTACAAATAAACATTTTTATTTATTATTAATTCATCCTACATTTTCTTTTACAGCACGTATTTTGCAGTATTTTACAGTTTTATTTACAAAACAGTTAATATATAATATATATAATATTAAATTATGTATTTCAAATTTTATCATTATTTACATTTAATAATAATAATTAACACAATACTAATCCTGGTTACGAATATAATTTTAGAACTATGAACTCTACCAAAATTAATTTCTAGTCTTGCACATAATTCGTTACAATATGATATTTAAAATTTTAAAAAACCCACTACTGAAAATATCAAAATAAAAGAAAGTAAACAAATTATAAATTATACTTTGTGACATGAAAATTTCATGTAACTCTTATTCCCGCTACATAAATATGAAATTCGCGGGACAACTATCACGGCGCGCATTTACTCAAATAAACCGGTTTCTCTCAGCCAGTCCAGCACGCTGTTTCATTTGTGCTCGCGAAATTATCCTATTGCCATCCTTCGACTAGAATCAACTTAAGTGTAATAGGTCTAACTCCCTCTAAATCGCGCATTAAAATTTCGACGTACTGATTCTGCATTTAAAGTTCAAATTAGGTTAGAAGTCGAGCCATTTACGACGTTATTGAGTGGATAGCAAACGACTGTACGAATTTAAGTAATCCGACCGTGTTAACGTGTCGTCTCGTCGCGTTGCGCGTCGACACGGGCTTTTTATTTAGCCGTCTACGAATTCAACTAGTCCATCGTTCAACTGTAGACCGTTGAATCGTTGATTCTACGTCAACGGTTGAATTTAAGTAATCCGACCGTGTTAACGTGTCGTCTCGTTGCGTTGCGCGTCGACACGGACTTTTTGTTTAGCCGTCTACGAATTCAACTAGTCCATCGTTCAACTGTAGACCGTTGAATCGTTGATTCTACGTCAACGGTTGAATTAACTAGTTCGTTCATTCAACGCTCATCGCTAGTGGAGTGGCGGTTAGCGGCGGGAATCTTGTTCTGTTTTTGTTATTTCATAGTTATTTTATTTACGAATTAAAATAAAATGGATATAAATAAAGTGTATGCAATGGTTAAAGAATTGGGACATGTAAACAGCAAGCGTGATGAGTTACGAGAGTATTGTAAATTAAAACTTGATCATGTATGTTTTTTTAACAACGATCGCATACAATATTGCTATTATCTGTTTTTATAATAATGCTAAATATTACATGTTGTAGATTATAAAGTTCCTACCAAGGCGTATCGTGGGCAGCGACGGAGCTGACTTATTAGATTGTATTTTAACTGGACTGGCAGATAATCCTGATCTCAAGACTAAGGTAAAATTAATTTAATAAGGTAATATCTATGGGTAAAGGAACGAACCTTACATTTACATCAATAACTTTTTTATTGCCCAGTAGGCTAATGAAAACTGTTTTAATCAGCCAGTGCCCTCTTTGTGTACCCTAAACCTAGAAAGACACATAAATTTTAAAGTAATAAAAACAATGTATTGTTATTGCCCTTATGTATATCTCTGTTGTATACAGATAATAGACATAGTTCTTCAACAAATGAGAAAGGAAGTGACCTCATTGACCCACTGTGGAGACATAATCAGTAGGGTATGTCTAGAGTTACACAGGATGCCGGCTGCAGACTTAGTACGGTGGTGTGGAGACAGTGTACAGTCCATAGTGGAGGATGCAGATGTTAACATGATGTGAGAAAACTGTTTTTCATCAGTTATAAATATAAAATGTGTAATTTATTCATTTAAGATTAGATTAGAAATGCTTGCTTAAATGAATAACATAACAGTAATTTTGGCTCATCAGCATTGCTACAAGCGTCATAGTACTTGACACATCAGGTGTGATATGAAAATCATGAGTGGGAGCCATTTCAATGCCTTTTTATTTAAGTAGTCATATTTTAGATTTTAAAAGTGCTAGTATAATACAAAAAAAATCTCCTTCCAACACTCATTGGTACCAGATGGAGAGACGTGTTGCCAGAATGTGTGAGTGCCCTGTCATCCCACAATACAATAAAGCACTGCGGCACTGAGCTGTCACCTGCAGAGTACAAGGAGCAGTGTGTGCATACATTGTGCCAGTGCAGGTGGAAAGAGAAGCAACTGGTGCAACTTTCTGCTATGTTTAAGTGAGTATGAGACAACAACTAAGGAATAAATATACTGTAAAACTTTGTGAACGCTTAGTAGTGAAATTCAGCATTTTAAAATTCTTAACCCCACTTATGGAAAAGCTCGTTTCGAATGACTGATGAAACGTAACTCATTTGTTAAATTACGACAAGTGGCGTAGAAGACATGACTAAATAGTTGAAGATACATACATACATACAAAGGTTGCTAAAATCATAACCATGCATCAGGCTTTTTCATTGGTTCCCTAAACAAGTAGTACATAAGTACAAATGTTATCTGTTCTGACCATGTGTAAGGTCGATGTCAGCAGTGGGCGTTTCCCGGCTTATGATTATTAACTCTTCTAAAATGATATTTGTGGAAAGGTAATACGTTTCTGCTTATGTAAGTTTGATACTAGAATTTACTTGTAGTATTGCCCCATTTTTTTTTTCATGAATTGTATTGTAGTGTTCTCTTCTTATTTTCCAGGGATTTACAGTTGATGAAAAATGACCACAGACAGGTAGTGAATAAAATGTGTTCCTACATGGTAGACATCCCTCCAGAGACATTGCCACCACTCATACACCAGTTACTCAAGTGAGATACTTTCAAATATACTTATATGTAGATGAAGACATCAGTTTGATATAGAGAGAGATACAAGCTTTTTGCCCGCGAATTCGTTCGCGTGGACTTCAGAAATCATCCCCCGGGGATGAACTAGATCAGGATTAAAAGTCCTTTTCCTGACCCTCAAGTATCCCTATACAAAAAATCTAGTCATTCTGACTTTCCTTTATGACGTAAAGGAAGGGCAAACAAAGATACAAACTCATTGTCTCATTTATAATATTGTCTCTAGTATGGATATTAAATTAAAAAGCATACTTAAATGTATTTTTTTCATAATTTAATTTTAACTACGATTAATACTAACGTGCCTACCTGGGATGCATCTCCAGATCCCAGGTGTACTTCCTATAATTTCACATATGCTCCATTATTATGTTCATGTAATGGGGTGCAATTCACTAAGGCAAAGAATAATTTTCTATATATAATAATTTTCTAGGAAAACAAGATTAAAGTCGAATGACGTCAGCAAAGGCATATGTGAGTCATGAAGTTATAAGGATGTTTGTCTATAGTGAGTTGCACTCCTGAGACTGCCCCCAAACCCAATCACTTGTAGTGAGCTAAATTGATGTAAACAAGCTAACACTTTAAAAAACAATTAAAAAGTGACTTCAACTGCCCTAAAGTCTACAGCAAATTTAAGACTTATATGGGCGAACTTACATTTAGATGGATGCCATTGTCAGAACTGGGCCAAATTGAAATGGGACCACACAGGAAGCACCAGCTTTTAAAAATTAAAAAAGCATAATCAAAATCGGTTCACTCAGTTGAAAGTTCTGAGCTATCAAACACAAAAACATACCCGGTGAATTGAAAACCTCCTCCTTTTTTGAAGTCAGTTGATTATCTGCAAGTATAGAAAATGCAAATGTTTAGACCTCTGTTTCTCAATCACTCTCAATACAGATTCACAGAATTGGATTAAATTTGTCAGAAAGATATCTTTATGTTCTGAAACAAAACTCAGAAGTGACAGGACTTCATGTGGGGTTCCTTAAAACTTTTCCACACACAAAAAAAGTTTCCCTTTTATGGTGCTTCCAGACTATGCAAGACCAACGACATAGAGATAGTGCTGGCCCATCTGAGCCATTACTTCAGCATCAAACTATATAGCAAGCTGGAGCCCCCGCCGGATTCGGAGACCACTACCATGGATATTGATGATATAGGTACAGGGCTGACTCTGCCTTTAGAATGAATCATTCTGTGACCTCGTCTGGATGTCTTGAAAGGTCAAGGTTAACATCTATATATCATAACTTCTCTGTATATGAGTTTCTTAAAAAAATCTGAAACGAAAAAAATAATAATGTTAATTAAGGCCAAGATACTGAAACGAAACTATTTAATACATCTGTAACGTGACTCAAGGTCAAGGTTAAATGAACTGAATTGAAACTATGTATAGTGTTACTCAAGATCAAGGTTATAATGAACTGAAATAAAAATATGAAGTTGTTATAGGTCAAGGTTAAAACTAACTGAAATATATAAATATAATGTTGTACTGAAGGTCAAGGTTAATACGAACTTCTCAGAGCAATACAGCTCCGCCGAGCTGAGCCGATGCCTGTCCACCTGCCTGTACCACATATCGCAAGGTGCCGCTGAGCCCGAGCTTATCCGCAAGCACATCAGAACCTGGCCCAAGACGCAACTTCTACGGGCACCATTCCTCATAGACCTGGCGCTCGCGATATCTGACAAGGGTGCCGACTTCAGATCTGTTTGTTTGGATGTGAGTTTTATATTGAAATATTTTTATGTGTAATGGATTTTCACGTGACCTTCATCTCACCTGATGTTACGGACGCTGCACTGCAACAGTGCTGTTAACACTGCTCTTTGGCGATAGCCTTCGGTAACAGTGGTAGCTAGCTTGACCTAGGATAGCTAGGTAAGCAATCCTGGTGTGAGCGATATCCCGCACTAGTAATTGAATCGGCGACCTCCAGAGAAAAAAAAGGTGAATGGTTATAGGAAGCTTTTTCGTCATGGCGATTTATGAATTTCATGGGATCTATAGTTTAGGCACGCTTGCTTAGCAATGGAATATGTACCAGCGTGATGGAATATGTTCTTGAAGAAGAAAATTTATTAAAGCTCCAAAATAGCTTCGACGATTTTAAGTGTTTATTTTTGCTCATACAATTGTGCTAATTGCATAGAAAAGTCAATGAAACCATATGTTTAAGGTGGTAAAGGCAGCGATAGAGCAGCGCGTCACGGACGAGCTTACCGGTAAGCAGGCGGCCTGGGCGCGAGCTGTGCTGCCCATCGACGCAGACGTCGCGGCCGTCTTCAAAGTGCTCACCACTGAAAGGTAACATGTTATTTTTATGTTTATCTAAACCTAAAAATAGGTAACTTTTCATAAAATAGCCAAAATGTTAATTTGTCATTTAACTACAGTCATAAAAATGCGTTTCGTGCATAGATTAAAGAACTACGCTCCGCTATAGATAAAATCTGATTTAGCATAAACCTGCGTCTGTAAATCCATCCTGCTTCTGCACTCGTAATCCGCCGAATGAAAAACAAGATAACATTTTTATCAGTACGTCCATTTCTACCTCGTTACTACACAACCTGTCAAAATTGATACCTAGGCACAAATAATCGAACGAAAAAAAGAAGTTTAAGTAAAATCATGGTACAATAAGATCAGCTGGGTGAATTCACGGGACAAGCATACGTCATCGGCTGTGGTCATCGGTACCATAATTCGTAATTGTTTAAAACATGTCAACTACTGGCAGCATTAATCGTGACGTATACATGTGCCATATATTTTCTTTGCATGTTCCACTTTCATAAAGAACATACCTTGTTTTATTGTACCATGGGTAAAATGACATTTTAGGTAGTTCGCTGTATGTCGGAAAGTTTTATCTTAGTGTCTTTCGATCTATGGGTTCGGGACTACATAAAAATATTTGACTATTAGTTAAATACCGCTTTCTACTAAAAGATGGTGTTGATTAAATTGTTTGATTTCTTTTTGTTTATTTGTGAGTTCATTTTAACATAGCAAAAATTAGACAAGTGTTTACATAACAAAGGTATTACACATATTTTCAAATAAATTTTAAGTTCAAAGGGCGCAAGTGGTCGAATATGGCTTTTCTTTTTTTTATCAATTGTCGATCGCGTACCGGTCCTTCCCCCTACTAAATAGACCGACGACGTGGTAAGGTCATTTTGTCGCACCGCGTGAGAGGGCTATGTTCAGCAGTGGTGGTTTCCCGTTTGATGATGACGATGATGAAATCGTATGTTCCAGCGCTAACCACCGCCAGCTGACAGTTGTGGGTGCAATAAACCTTGGGTTCTCGCTGCTGGGCGTGTCGCGCATCAAGCCGTGCTCGTCGCCGTGCTGGTCCTACGGCAAGCTGGTGCTGGTGCGGCTGTGCAAGTCACAGCCGGAGACCGCGCCACACATACTCAGCCAGCTCGCAGACAAGCTGGCTGCCGACTGCACGCAGAGGCAGTACGCTGGTATGACGTATGATCATGACTCAAGTATAAAGCGCTAGCACAGGCTGGACACTTGGAACAAATGTCGCGATATTAGCACACATCGAACGGACGATTCACGCGCATATGTGAGTAGTCCGTGCGTGATGTACGCACTGGCCATTTTCTTCATTTTCTTGTGTGGGAAGTGAGGTAGCTCGGATTAGTGGGAGGCGGCGAACGTCTGTTCTGTACGTAGTGCTATATTAATTCTGTGCCATAGGCGCCTCAACTGAAAGAAACAGTAAAATATTTTTATTAATAATAAAATATGCTTCCGGACGGCCGTGTGTGTACCTATGAGTTGTTTTTCAATTCAAGTACATTATCCGATTGCTTAACGGTAAAGGAAAACATCGTAAGGAAACCTGCATGTCTTGAACAGGCATGTGAAGTCCGCCGATCCGCACTGGGCCCGCGTGGTGTTCTACGGCCCATACACTCTATATAGGAGAGTAGGCCTGTGCCGTATACAGGCTGTTGATGTGCATACGGACAGGCTACAGCTTTTGCTATATGTATTTGTTCAGAATGTCTGTACGTCCTCTGTTCGCTGAGTCCTGTGTCCCTCGAGCGCTGCACACAGCTGAGCGCCATCCTAGAGAATTGCCAGCCTACACCCACTGACTATAAAGCGGCTGCAGCTGTGCTGGACGCCGTGCATCCGCTCATCAACTTCAGCACGAGGACCAGGGACACCCTCGTCATGGTGTGCCGCAAGGGGCTATACTCCAGGTATAATTGTTCTTTTTATAACTTTGTTTGGTGCATGCAGTACCTGCTTTAAATTGGTATATTTAAATTAGAATTATGTGTGACTTATGTTATGAATGTACAATGTTATAATTGTTAGCAGATCTAATAAGCTTGGGCGTTTTAATGAATGTTATACGTTGATGATATTCATTTCGCGACGCTAAAGCCCGATTTCCTATTTTTAGGCAATCATTTATCAAAGGCAGCTGTTCTATTTTAATAGATTATGACAACAAGTAAATGTGTTCAAAAAGAACTGGAAACTTCAATTGCCTTAAAAGTCTACTTGTACTAAGGCACATTCAAGATTTATATCGTTTACTCATGGATGCCTTTGTCAGAACTGGACCAAATTGAAATGGGACCGCAGTCAACAGTTCTGAGATAACAAACATGTAAAAAAATACATACTCGTCGAATTGATAACCTCCTTTTTTGAAGTCGGTAAAAATTATTTTGGTTGAAAGCATTCTGAGCAACTTCCCGTTAATTTGCTGATAACAATATTGTTTGTGTTGATAACCGGTGAGGAGTAAAGGTTCTCGAGTGGCGACCACGTACCGGGAAACGTCTACCAGGCCGTCCCCCCACTAGATGGACCGACGACCTGGTTAGAGTCGCTGGGAGTCGCTGGATGCAGGTGGCTCGGGACCGGTCGATGTGGCGTACCAAGAGGGAGGCCTATGTCCAGCAGTGGACGTTTCCCGGCTGATGATGATGAATATTGTTTGTGTCAGGGACTGTACGCACCGGTGCCTCGCTCTCTCCGGGTTCCTGACGGTGCTGCGTCACGTGAAGGTGTCCAGCTCGTTGTCTCTGAGCCAGGAGGCGTGCAGCGAGTCCAGCGCGCACTCGTACCTCACACAGGTCACGGTCGAGCTGCACGCCACCGGACAGGGCACCCCGTCAGTAATATAACACACATACATATATCTAAACTATAAAATAAATATGGCCGAGATATTGTATATTATTAATTCAATTGTTTTAGTCAATAAATATTTTTGTACTTTTTATTTTATTGTATATGCAAATCAGGGAGTTTTAAACCATTTTTAAAACAAGTGACAATATTGTATGTTTTTAAGCTATTGTTGAAGTGTGCTTCGGAATATCTCTACGTGATAAATCCGGAACGAGGAAACTAGGGTCAACGACATAGCTCGACGAGTCAGTGAGCTGAAGTAGTAATGGGCAGGCCACATCCCTCTAATATACAACTTTAATTTTGGCTTTTGAATAGAAACAAAGATTATCTTTATCCCTCTCTCTCTCTCCAGATTGACCGTCTCGAGTGATAGGATCGCATTACTAACTACTGTATTTGTGTAACTGATTTTTCAGCGTGACGTCACGGGTTCGTAACGAAGCGGTATGCATGGAAGTGGTGTCGATATTACGACGGTGCCTCGTGCAGGACGCCGGCGTCAAACAACTGTTGTATAACAGTGAGTGACGAAACAAACACATACATCTGCGATTTTACATATGTATCATAATAATTGATTGTATGGAGTCCACTGTTGGATATTGTACATGCGCAGAACAGTGCTTCTTAATGTGATATGTCGTACCATTACTCATTACTCGAAACATCACCTGAAATACGCGCCGTGTGTTATCATGCGACAGCTCTTTTTGCTATTGTACATCACGTGCTCGGAATTAAAATAAGTAGAACGTAAGCCTTATCGTCTTAGTAACACCGTTGCATTTCTTTCTTTATAATTTTGTCGGAGGATCCGAGTCCGCGCAGCGCGCTCTTTCGCTCACACCGCGCTAGGTACGAGTGAGCGGTGTAGAACGAAGACATGCGCGCGGAATGCGATGAGTGATGCGTGATGTTTGTCGAGTAATGTGTGCTGTAACAGAACGCGGTCGGGTAATATCACGCGTGATGCATCACTCGCATCACTTACACATGTCTAATCAAATTAAATCTGTTTATTTGCATTCATGTACATAGAGTCATTACACTTCAAATATTATTCGGATCTATATACATGAACCCTCTCAGGGCATAGCAAAATGAATAAGTCAAATTTTATACAATAATAGTTCAATGTCAAGTTTTATACAATAATAATTCAATGTCAAATTTTATACTACAATCCAAAATAAGGATAGTCAAACTTTATACATTTTTATCATCCATAAATTCCTTAATTGTATAATATGATTTTCTAATTAGGAGCGACCTTAATTTATTCTTAAATTGTTTATCTGTGTCTTGTTTTAAAATATCTACACTAATATTATAAAGAGGAAAGTTTTGATTGTTTGTTTGTTTGTTTGTTTGTATTGAATAGGCTCCGAAACTACTGGACCGATTGGAAAAATTCTTTTACCATTAGAAGCCGACATTATCCCTGATGGACATAGGCTATATTTATTTTTAGAAAAAATTAGAGATCATTACTAAAACTTCAGTAATGTAAACCAAGATGTAATATTTTTTGCCGTTATGGCGGGTTTGCGCCACGCCACGCACGCGCGCCGAGCGCTGTCAGTCGATCTGTAACTATGACTACGAAAAACAACGGCTGCTATTGTAAAATGTTTTATTACGAGTCTTAAATATATTATTGTTGAACCAGAGCCTTTAGTCCGTTCTTTTCAATATCCCCGGAAAGAAGAGTAGACAGTGGATACGCCCGCTGCGCGACAGCCTGCAGCGGTCGTCCTCCACGTGCACCTGACGTGCGTCCGACGTGCATCCGAGTAGAAACGTGCGTGTTTCGTGGCCTGCCGTGGAGCGAACATGAGCGAACGAACATTGTGTGCGAGCGCAGAATATTCTTCAGCAAGCACGGTTAGCAGGATTGTTTTAAACTTCAAAATGACGGAGGGGAACATGGAAATTAAACCTACAACGACGGTGGAAGCCGTGTGTGTGAAAGTGCCACCATTTTGGCCCGAAGAGCCAGCGCTTTGGTTCGCGCAGCTGGAAGGACAGTTCGTGCTTGCCAGCATCACCGCAGACAGCAAATACAATTATGTCATATCGAATCTTGAGTTCAAATACGTGTCAGAAAACAAAGATATAGTTAAAAACCCTCCCGGTGCGAACAACTATGACAAGGTTAAAACGGAACTGAACGGAACTGTCTTCATCGCAAGAGCAGCGAGTGCGCCAGCTACTCACGCACGAAGACATCGGGGACCGCAAGCCAGCACAAATTCTTACGGCACCTACAAAGTTTGGCCGGTCCGAGCGTACCCGACGATTTTGTACGTTCTATTTGGTCGAGGCACCTGCCAACGAATGTACAGGTGATTATTGCGTCGCAGCCTAAGAGAGCCTTTAGTCGGTTCTTTTAAATCTCCTGGGAAAGAAGAGTAGACAGTGGATACAGCCTGCAGCGGTCGTCCACCACGTGCTACGCCGTAAAATGTCTTTCATCGCATGTGCTGCGGAAACTATGAATAATCAACAGAACAAGAACATCAAAAAGCTATTTTCTCTGTGTTATAAATAAATAAAAGTATGGTTTTAGATTAATTTCTATGGTTGTGATGTGCTGAGACCTTGCTTTTTCCACATTTCAGGATTCTAGGTCAAACGGGAAATACCTTATAGGTTTTGATTCTCTTGCATTCTCTAAGGAAATTGTCTAAAAGTGCGGCTTAAACAGACATATCTTTTTACTGTGTTGACGTAGAAGTTTGATTTTTTCACAAATCTAAGAGACTGCAGACTTGAGTACTTGATATTAATTTCAACTTGATACCTTTACGCATACATTTACGTATACACTGAGAAAAAGGGTATTGACTGACAGACAGACGGACAACAAAATGATCCTTTAAGGGTACCTTTTTAGGGTTCCTTAGTCCAATAAAGAACCCTTATAGCTTCACTCTATTCCTCTGTTCGTCTGGCTGTCCGCGGCTTAGCTTAGAGACCCTGACTACTAAATAGCTGTAATTTGGTATGGGTATACATGGTATCACGATAGCAAAGTGGTGGTAGAATAAAAAAACTTGGGGATGAAATATTTTTTCACGTCACGTCATTGTGTGGGGTATCGTTGAAATATTACGCTTGAAAGTGAGAATTTTTGTCCGAGTTGAGCGTCCCCCTCCCCTCTATCTGCTAAACTGGTGCTTTTAAAAATCTGAAAAATTCATTAACATTAAATCCAAACCACTTATTGTTCCGAGCAACTACGGAGCCCTGCACTGCGCGTGGATTGACGCGCACTCGGCTGCTTTTTAGGGTTCCGTACCTCAAAAGGAAAAAAGGAACCCTTATAGGATCACTATGTTGTCCGTCTTTCTGTCAAGGTCCTTTTTCTCTGGAACGCGTGAAGGTATCAAGTTGAAATTAATATCGAATTAATGCGAATCTGCGGTCCTTTGGACCCGTGAAAAAATGAAGTTTCTAGGCCAACGCAATAAAAAGATATAGCTGTATTTCAGACCATTTCCATACAAAATGCAAAGAAACCAAAACCTATAGGGTACGTCCCGTTGAGCTAGAACTTGAAATTTGACAAGAAGCAAGGTCTTACAGCGCAACCATAGGAATAAATCGGAAAACCAGGATTTTCTAAAATTAAAATTTTTTCTTTGGATTTGGCAATAATTTAAAGTCTCAAAAATAGCGTTTATGCTAATTTGTGCGGTATATAATAAGAGGTTAAGGCGCGGACTCTCTATCTGAGGGTTCCGGGTTCGAATCCAGCCGTGTACCTATAAGCGTTTTTCAATTCAAGTACATTATTCGAATGCTTGACGGTGAAGGAAAACATCATGAGGAAACCTGCATGTCTTGAACAGGTATGTGAAATCCGCCAATCAGCACTGGGCCCGCGTGGTGGACTATGCCCCATACACTATCTGTAGGAGAGTAGGCCTGAGCTCATACAGTGGGGACGTATATAGGTAGATGATGAAATAAATATATGCCTATGTAATTCATCTTAAATAAAGCGTGGTTTAAAGAAAAAACCGCTCGCTTCGCTCGCGCAGCTACAGCGTTTTAGCTACAATGCCAAACCTAACCAATCAAAAATCTCACCTGAATGGATATCTTTTTTTCTCTAGCAAGTAGTTTCGCCAACAACAAACAACCTGTGTGGGGTTTCAGACCAACTCCCTTAACACCAAAAATTCATAGAAACGTCAAAATTAGTTGACCATTTTAAACATTTTAAACACCAACTCAACCCCTCGCGGTCGGTTGTCTGTAAGCCACAAAATATCGCGTGAATTAATTTACGAAATTTTTCATTAAAACTAACAACTGAATCACTTTTTTGTCCTTCTGGTGTTATGTCTGTCAAGACCATTTTTCTCAGGGACGTTGGTCGCGTAGGGATATGAAGCTGAAAATACATTTACGCTTATCCAAAAATGTTTAAAAAATAAATGTCTATCCGTGCGAAGCCGGGGCGGGCCGCTAGTCTGAAATATTATTGTATACCTGGATAGACCTGTAATATGGACCGTTTTTAAATATTTCCAATTTAGGTTCAGCAAGTTGAAGTTTGTGCTGAAGGCGCGCTCGAGGGTTATATTGGACAGGTCCTCATAGATCGACACTTGGACTTTTTAACTAGGGATTTGTTTTCATTACCACGCTTCGTTGGTGGATCGGTTATCGCAGTAAGTTGTCGTTACATACATAGGTAGATGCCATCCATCCATCAGATCTGTCCAGATAGTCCCATCTAAGACTGTGCAGTCACCTCTTACAACAACCCCGGTATGATATGGAATGGTACACTCGAGTACAAAAATATGTATACACTTTTGAACCATGTCACATTCACTCTCGCTAGTTTCTATGCCGTGTGTCGAGGGAAATGTCAATTAAAAGAGAATGTGATCGTTTGTATTTTTCTGGAGTGCGATGTGTCTATCTAACAGAAACTGTAGCTGGCGGTGTTTTTAGGGTTCCCTACTCAAACAAGGAACCCTTAGATATTAAACATGTACCAATGCGTTCAAAAAGAACTGGAAACCAACTTCAATTGCCCTAAAAGTCTACTTTTACTACGGAAAATTTAAGTTTCTCATGGATGCTGTTGTCAGAACTGGACCAAATTGAAATGGAACCACACGGGAAGCACCACCTTTCAAATAAAAAAGAATCATCCAAATCGGTTCACCCAGTCAAAAGTTCTGAGTTAACAAACATTAAAAAAACATACCCGTAGAATTGATAACCTCCTCCTTTTTTGAAGTTGGTTTAAAATTATTGAAGAAAAAAAACTTGAACTTATTGTGACGGGCAATTACGGAACCCTGCACTTCGTGCGGCGTCAGACGAACTTTGCTGTTTTTTAAAAGTTGATGTTTGTACCACAGAAATCTACGAGTGCGCTATTGAGAAGGCGATGCTCCACGAAGCCATAGTGGAGCTGTTGTACGAACATCTGAACAAGTACCTCCCCGACGATGACAATGCATCGCCCCTGTTGATAGACAAGTGTGTCCAGATAACTGCCACCAGCGCTATACTCACTGTAAGTGGTTCGTTCTTATTTTTTATTATTTATTTAAACAGTTTATTGTACACGGAAAATAACAAACAGAAAAAAACACAAATAATATATACAAAAGGAACAGCTTATTTCTAAAAGAAATTTCTTCCAGCAGTCCTAGGTCAAGGAGAAATATTGAAGAAAGGAGGGAGTTAGGCGTGTACGATATAATAAATATGATAAACGATTACATAAATACGAGATACAAAACAAACTAATATCTATCAATAATAATACAATTCTTACTATAAATCTTACTATAAATCACATAATTAAAATAGAACTACGTGCAGAACGACCGACCGACCCCCAACGATCACGACTCCCAGCAAGAAAGTGACGCGCGCGAATTTACTCACACATGCGCATGTGCAGTAGCACTAATATAGCAATAGCAGTGCTAATTGCACTGTTGTCGTCCGATATGAAAGGTAGCAAAGCCAGCGCCTCATTAGCTTGTAGTCTTGTCACTTCAGATGATATGATGGCCAAGTGCCGTGCCATATTCTGTACTGGACCCACTCATCTCGACCTCTTCAGAAGTGTCATTGTTTATTTCTATATCCCAGGAACCCATTGGCCACCTCCTGTACACCATCGCGCAGTTCCTCCAGCCGGCAGAAAACGAGGACCTGGAAGATATTCTATCGAGCCAATATGTCGAAACCGGCAGCACACATCTCAAGAACAAGCTCAACAGCATCATGGAGAAGATCTGTGCCAGCGATCAATTCGGGAAGATCGATATCGTAGGTTCTAGATCACTTTAGCATTCTAAACTGTTCTTTATCAGGATTGAAAAAGAATTCCTTTTATCATGTCCCTGTTTGATGAGTTCATAATACAGGAAATCCTTGTACGTGTATCGTGGTTGCGATATTTGTAATTATGTTTTAAAAAAAATTACAATTTAAACTGTTTAATTCAAATAAAAGCGGTGAGAGCGCGCCTTGTAACAAAAGGAATGAGTACCTCATAGCAAACGGAAAAAGATACATTTTTCTGGGATAGGTGACCTCTTACCACGGTAGTGCCAACACCGCCAGGAATATCTTCATAAAATAAAATGTTTTTTTAAAGTCAAGTTTACAACAAGAATATTATCTCCACACACAGGATGATGTACTAACAGACCTGACACCAGAGTCTAAAGCTAAGAACCTAAAGGTCCAACAAACGCTGCAGTGCTACGAAGCTCTGGTAGCGCATGAGATCATGCAGTGGAATGTCAGCAGTGACCACGTGGCCGACCTCGTATATAAACTGTACGCAGCTAGCCATCAAATACTCGAAAAGACTAAGGTAATTCCAGGTCTATTGGAGCTTTTACTATTTCTTCTGATAGTTAATTCCAGTTGCTCACTACTCTATGGACAAGGAAGTATTTGTTCAGATTGTTATGTTTTTTTTATATATTGAAGATAGACCACCACTTGACCTCAATCTCACCTGATGGTAAGTGACGATGAGGTCGACGATGTTGCGTGTTGGTCTAGAAGGTGTGTTGTAGTTGAAGTATGTTGTTCCCAATTCTGTAGATGAGTCAAAAGTGGTATGTTCTCATTCAAGAGACTGTGTGAAAATATAAATCCCATCAAAAACAATACTTGTCAAAAAAACCAAGTCTCGCAACTCAGTTGTTCTGCGGTAAAAAGTTGTGAGATCCATGTAATACCAAGTCGGTTATTAATTTATTCAGTCTCTACTTAAGCGACTTTCTGTCTTAATACGTTCAGTCTCTAAGACCACGATCGTGGTCTATAACAATTGAAAATCAATTGTGTCTGGAATCTCCGTACTCGAAGCATTAAGTTGTTACGTAATAATTAACAGCATCTTATAGTGACGCATATCAATATTAAAATTCTTTAATGTTTTATATAAATATATTGAGACTTGGCCATCGCACTAAATAATTGCATTTACATGTGTTTTCAGGCGATTGAATTTACACGTGTTTTCAGGCGATGGCCAAGTCTCAATATATTTATATAAAACATTAAAGAATTTTAATATTGATATGCGTCACTATAAGATGCTGTTAATTATTACGTAACAACTTAATGCTTCGAGTACGGAGATTCCAGACACAATTGATTTTCAATCGTTATAGACCACGATCGTGGTCTTAGAGACTGAACGTATTAAGACAGAAAGTCGCTTAAGTAGAGACTGAATAAATTAATAACCGACTTGGTATTACATGGATCTCACAACTTTTTACCGCAGAACAACTGAGTTGCGAGACTTGTTTTTTTTGACAAGTATTGTTTTTGATGGGATCTCATTTCTTTTTGTATTTTGTAGACAGTTCTACTTTTTTCCTTTTCGGTACCTTCTACTTATTGTATATATGTATATCTACCAGCAACGAATTTTCTTAAAGCCCTCTCTCTGACTTATGAACTTTTCTTATTTTTGTAGGTAGCCTTCCGTTTTCTCTTTTCCGGTACTACTTCTTGAGCATCAGCTACAGTTTTTCTAAGAGCCCACTCCCTGTCTCAGTGCGTTTTTCTGGGAGGCTTTGATGTTAATTAAATAAAACGTGTCAAAATCCATTGCGTAGTTTTAAAGATTTAAGTTTCCATACATACATACATACATATAGACTGCGGGAAGCGACTTTGTTTTATACTATTTCATCATCAGCCGGGAAACGTCCACTGCTGAACATAGGCCTCCCATAGTACGCTACATCGACCGGTCCCGAGCTACCTGCATCCAGCGACTCCCTGCGACTCCGACCAGGTCGTCGGTCCATCTAGTAGGGGGACGGCCTGGTAGACGTTTTCCGGTATTTCCGGTATGTGGTCGCCACTTGAGAACCTTTACTCCCCACCGGTTATTGGTTCTTCGAGCAATGTGGCCTGTCCATTGCCACTTCAGCTCACTGACTCGTCGAGCTATGTCGGTGACCTTCGTTCGTCTACGGATTTCCCATTCCGGACCTTATCACGTAGAGTAATTCCGAGCATAGCTCGTTCCATTGCTCGCTGAGTTACTTTGAACTTGTTTATTCGGCCCACAGTAAAGGACTACGTTTCAGTTCCGTATGTCATCTCTGGCAACACCCACTGATTAAAGAATTTTGTCTTTAGACGCTGAGGTATTATACTATTTAGTGATAGTGATTTTCAGTTTGTTTATTAATCAAGTTCTTCACGGAACCCTCGGTGCGCGAGTCCGTCTCGCACTTGACCCCTTTATTTTATGTATTTTATTTTTAAGGAGTTTAATTTTTTCTTATGTTTTTTTTTACATTTCATACATAGCTAAATAGCATCGCTAAGCCTCTCTCTCGCACTTCGGTCAATACTACATTATTTAAATGCTTCAGTTTGGTGTCCGGTTGGTTTTTTAAATTCGTTATATCTTTTGAATGGAATGTCCGATTTCAATAATTCAAGAAGCTATCTACAGACATTGAAGCAGTCTCGAATATGAAATGATTTATTTTAATAAGGGTTAATATAAAGGTATGGATAACATGGTCTTATTTTGGTCGGCATTTCTATCAACTTAAAAAATAGATAAAAGTAGTTATAGTGACATAACTACAATAGTTAGACATATACCATCGCGGACTTTTTTGTTGATCTTTCTGAGATGTACAATACAGTAGTACATTATTTTGATCTATCTGGTAGGGTTTAGCCAGCGTTTGCAATGTAAGCGCTAAAATATGTGTTTATTTACGACATCACATTAGAAACCTCTAAAATTATCAGTCTTGCTCTGGAAAAATACGAAATTAGGTTTACATATCCAGTTACTCATTACCACCTGTAAAAGAATGGTCAAAAACGCGAGTCGCAAGTCGCATTCATTGCGAATCATATGTACAGCTCCCTCTGTTGATGATAGTAGGTGGAACTAAATCGTACGTTGATTTGAGTGCCCTAAGAATCACAGTAGCTCCGAGCAGAACTAATAGATGGCGCGCAACGTAGTACTTAGATCGTTGATTGTTTTGCAGTTTCAGTTAGATGGCGCTGTCGTCGATGATTCAATTAAATAATTGTACTGAATTAACTCACATTTCATGTAGTATGCTAATTTTTGAATTCCTCTTCAGTGATTTCTTCACAATTTCCATAAATTACTCACCAAAAGCCCCATTCATGAATTAAAATTCGGTGGAGGGTAAACTTCCGTATTTTCGTAAAATCTGATTCAAATATTCATAAATAGTGCTTGAATAACATAGTTTAGTACAAGTCCCAGCACATCACACACAAATCAGCACACAAAACGATGTTTTTATATTTTAATTTAATTAAAATTCAAAGAGCGATGCACAAAATGTTCCGTCAATAGCGACATCTAGCGTCTTTTTTACTGAATTAATTTTAATTTTCTGCGGTATTTTCTAGATTTTTTAGTTTTTCCTTGATTCATACACCAAACACTACTTATATTCCAAATTTGAAGCTTCTAGGTCTGCTAGAAGTGCCTTAGACTTTTGAGGATCGGTCAGTCAGTCAGTGAGTGACAAAACTTTAAACTTTGACCCGTTATAATTCTTAAAATACTGGTTCAAATTGAATGAAATTTGAAATATACCGTGTCTTTACAAGCCTGCATGGTTACTGAAAATTTCAGTCTTCTAGTTTTATCCACAACGAAGTTACAGGGGGTCGAAAATGGTCTGAGTTGCTTCGAGAAAAGGATGGTACGGCCGTGACGCTTTCTTGCTCGACTTGGTCTGGGGGCACTGCCGTGCCCCCAGATAGGTGAAAGATTTTTCGATACGATGAACCTTTTCTAATATAATCCGTCGAAAAGTGATAGTCACGCGGTGCAAAACCGCTCCATACAAATCGGTCAATAGAAGCATTGGAGTGTCAGAATGTATGAAAATTTTAAGAATATTTGAGTTATCTAGTAAAGTTATGTTTTGTGTGGCTCCTTTTTAAAAACCTTCACAGTGTAATGAAGAAATTAAATCTAATTCATTCGCTTAACTTGTTTTTGCGAATTTTTTTTGTATTTCTGTTTATGTTTCTTCTCTGTATCTGTGTTTTCTGTCGAATAAACGTTATATCTATCTATCTAACTGATATTGGTGATATATTTCAGTCCCCACCAAAATTAGGCAAGAAGGGCAGCAAATCGACTCTGAACGAGACAAGAGATACTGTAAAGACTCAGAAATCACAGAAGGACAAAGGCAAAGCGCCGGTGAAGTTGCCTAACTTGGTGAAGGACAGGACTGGACCCTTCAAGCCTCTGCCCTGCGTGTGGGACTTGAAACTGTGCTTGCGTGTCGTCGAACTCTTGTATAGGTGGGCCTTAGTTAAAGTGAAGTGAACAGTCCTACCACCAACCAAACCGAGTATCTATAGGTATTATTTATTATAATAATCTATAGGTAACCCCACTGGGAAACGAAACCGGGACCTCAGGATTGGTGGTAGGCGGTGAACGTCCGTTCTGTCATCATCAGCCGCGAAACGTCCACTACTGGACATAGGCCTCCATCATGGTACGCCACATCGACCGGTCCCGAGCAACCTGCATCCTGCGACTCTCCGCGACCTTAACCGGGTCTTCGGTCCACATAGTAGGGGGACGGTCTGGTACGTGGTCGCCACTGGAGAACCTTTACTCCCCACCGGTTATCGGTTCTTCGAGCGATGTGGCCTGATCATTGCCACTTCAGCTCACTGACTCGTGGAGCAATGTCGGTGACCTTAGTTTGTCTACGGATTTCCTCATTACGGATTTTATCACGTAGAGAAATTCCGAGCATAGCTCGTTCCATTGCTCGCTGAGTGACTTTGAGCAAGTTATTCGGCCCATCGTGAAGGACCACGTTTCGGTTCCGTATGTCATTACTGGCAACGCGTCCGCTCTGTATGTGATACTATATTAATTATATATTTATTTAATATATATTTATATAATTAGATATAACACCGTTTCCCACGAAGCGTGTCGCTCTTTTGTTTATGATGCGCATGAGCACTGCTTATTGCAATTTAGCGTATATATATTTATTTATTCTTCAGTGAAACAGTTCCCTGGAGTTCTATGGAGCAACGCAACCAGATCCGATCCAAGTGTGACTTCCACCAGTGGGCGATGCGGTGCGTGCTATCTGTGTTGAACGAACGCGCAGAAAAGAAAACCTTGCACACAGTAGCTGCCATCGCCGGTGTTCTCTACAAGCGGTGCATTGGCAGGTGGGTCTTGTTTAAGGGGAAGAATGCTTCCATACAAAATTTCGTTTACCATAATATTTTAAAATAGAATAGCTGGCTTTGATAAGAAATTACCTAAAAGTAGATCGTATTATAGAGTCGCGAAGTGAACATGATTGACGTACAACTTTATAGTTAGCTAAAATAGCCGTTACGCAGTTAATGGTCTCTAGATGTCGCTTTGAACAATAACCAAAAAAAGTGTGTAAAAATAAAAATTGTGGTTGACTATGAAGTTGTATGTACTCATTTTGTGACATCACAATCTGATGTCATATTTTGAGACAATTACAACACAATGCCAACTATCCTAATTATAAAGATTGTGGTAAAAGAAATTTAGTATGAAACGTTAGTCACTCAGCGAGCAATGGAACGAGGTATGCTCGGAAGTTCTCTTCCTGAAAAAATCTGGAATGAGGAAATCGTAGACGAACAAGGCCGACTGAGATCATCGACATAGCTCAATGAGTCAGCGAACTGACGTGGAAATGGGCAGGACACATCGCTCGAAGAACCGATAACCAGTGGGGAGTAAAAGTTCTCGAGTGGAGACCACGTACCGGGAAGCGTCTACCAGGCTGTTCCCCACTAGATGCACCGACGACCTGGTTAGAGTTGCAGGGAGTCGCTGGATGCAAGTGGCTCGGGACCGGTCGATGTGGCGTACCATGAAGGAGGCATATGTCCAGCAGTCGAAGTTTCCTGGCTGATGCTGATTATGATGAAAATTTTATCAAGAGAAATTATTTTATTTTATTCGAAAAGCTTACAGCAATTTTTACAAAATGTCTGATCTTATACACTAATATTAGCCAATTAAAAGCGTCCACATATAGAATGCATTATAAATAAATATTAAACTATATCATATCATCATCATCATCAGCCGGGAAACGTCCACTGCTGGACATAGGCCTCCCTCATTGTACGCCACATCGACCGGTCCCGAGCCACCTGCATCCAGAGACTCCCCGTGACTATAACCAGGTCGTCGGTCCATCTAGTAAGGGGACGGCCTGGTAGACGTTTCCCGGTACTTTATTACTATTACTATATCATATATATATAATAAACATATGCTGTATAGTTAAGTACCCGACACACAGAGAGGATCACCACCAACATCATCATCCACAATAACAACTTATTCATAGTTTATAATTGAACAACACCATGTCTGTATGTACTTTATATATATTTATTTATTTTTCTGTTGTCCTTTTTTTCTGTTGTCTTATACTAAAATAGGCTAATAAGATAAGAAAGAGTCCAGGAGGATCGGCCCTGCTAGCTGAAGCACAGGTTCCACCAGGTGTGTGTGTAACCTAAAAACCAAACAATTTTCTAACGAAAAGGTATATTTGTCTTTGTTTTATATAACTACATTTACGTCAAAAATTTTAAATTATTATTTTTGTGGAAATAAATAAATATTTGATTTGATCATATGTAGTGTAACAACATATTAACTTGTAAATGACAGGTTCGAATCGATGTGCGATTTCGACGATCACACGACCCTGTCCTGCATCGACGTGTTCCGAGAGTGCGTCACATTGTTGTTCTCCACACAATTCTCCGTGAAGCCGCACACATTCCTACCAACCATCAGTGAGTACCGGACTAAAAACAAAATATTTCAAGATGGCGGCCACTTTTTCTATTATGAACTTCAATTGATTTATTTTCATAGGACCTTGGACCGCTAAATATATGAGATGTGCTAGAGATGAGTGGATCTCAATTAGTAACGATGGAGTACCGTTTATTAACAAATCTAGGACTTAATCAGCTGCTCAACGCTAAGGAGATTTATAGCTAGATTGTCGTAAGTTCTAGATTATGCAGCGTTTATTAATACGAGCCTTAGTTTTATTAGTGTTGTAGGAGTTGGTCCTTACGACGTTGTCTGTCACATCACTGGCTCGGAAATGCCGTGGGTTCGGTTTTGCTCAACATCCGCACTCGCACACAGATCTCGTCAACTGTCAGTTAAAGGCACTCTGACACTGACAGACACTACCAACACATAGACACACGAGACAGTGTTTGTATGCTATACAGCACACACTACAAGTGTCATATGGTTTTTGTGTTAAAACGTTTTCATTTTTATTCCAGCTGGTCTCTCCGATGCGACCCCACCAGCGCATATAGCCGCAATATTAAAACAGCTGCTCTCTTCACTCCTAAGGGTCGAAGAAGACAGCGGCGAGAATACTGATGCAACACTAAAACGTGTTGTTGTCTCACTTGTACAAACAGCTTCCGTTCTGTTGGAGAAAGGGACAGCATGCAGTGCTGAAAGCGTCTCTGTAAGTTGCGCTATGTGATATTATATTTGTCGTAAAGGTAACACAGACTAACTATAGAGTAAGCTAGTTAGTATTTGCACCAATTACAAGTAAAACAAGCCAGCAAATATAATTTTTTAAACTATTATAGCATCCCATAACGGAGGTGCTGTCTGTATAACTTATTAATAAAATCTTACCTTGACTGTAGCAATACTTCTAATAAACCGCGAGACTGTCATCATCTGCTGGGAAACATCCACTGCTGGACATAGGCCTTCTCTATAGTATGCCACAAAGACCGGCCTCAAGCTACTTGCATCCAGCGCCTCTCCGCGACCTTTTAGTTGCTGTTTTTCAATTTTACTTTCTGCAGAAATATATTCTGTGGCGCAGGTGTTATCAAAACTTGAAGGTTACGTGCGCACCAGTAAACAAGACTGCCTGCCTCTGATCCCCGCGCTGCTGACTGCCGGCCTCAGGGAGCACAAGGAGGCGCTGTTCTTGGACGAGCTACTCACAAAGCTGGCTGTGACCTTGGGAACGATCGACGTCAGTAATATCTTACTAGTAAACAAGACTGCTTGAACTCTTTGATTGGCATTTAATATGAAATGACGCTATTTTCAGGAAGAGGAAAGCTCAGCGGAAAGCGGGGAATCCACCATCTTCCCAACGATAGATTCCCGCACAGGACACACGGTTCTGAACCAGATCTGTACCCACTTGAACTTTCGGTACAAGTGCGCTGAACATATGCTGCAGCGCGCGCGAGACCTGACCAACGCTTTGACGGTCGCCGTGCATTCCCACCAGCTGAGGATTGATAAAGGTTAGTTCAGCATCGGTGGCACAATGGTTAAGGCGCGGACTCTCAATCTGAGGGTTCCGGGTTCGAATCCAGCCGTGTACCTATGAGTTGTTTTTCAATTTAAGCACATTATCCGATTGCTTAGCGGTAAAGGAAAACATCGTAAGGAAACCTGCATGTCTTGAACAGGCATGTGAAGTCCGCCAATCCGCACTGGGCCCGCGTGGTGGACTACGTCCCATACACTCTGTAGGAGAGTAGGCCTGAGTCCCTGTAGTGGGGACGTATGTATAGGCTGTTGATGATGATGAGTTTTGTTGTCTCGTGTAAAATAAGTTTTCGGTAGCTTAAAAATTGGCTGGAAACTGCTGCAACACGGGTCTTTTAGTGCGGGAGCTAATGAAAACTGAAAATGTGTGCATATGTTTGCAAAATAAACATTTTGTATTTATTTTAAAATGAAAATGTGACTGTTTCTGTTTAGTGTCTGCTCGCTCTTTTGTTGTTTTTGTTGTTGCAATGGGCAAATTCGAATATACTCGTACCTACTGCCGCGGAACCTCCAGGGTCGCCTTACTATGTCGGAAGCCGCGTCAGAAGAAAGAGTTACGTAATAGAAAGAGATGGTGCATAAATAAGGTCGTAGTGCTCCCTGTTATCTTGTCGCAAAGGTCGTTATTTATTTGAATGTTGAATGTGAAGGGATTCTTGTGTAACACTGTTAAGTATATGAAATAATGATATATGGGTAACCGAATTGGTATGGGTTATTTGGTTGAATACAGCCAAAATGAAAAGTAAATTTTTCTGAAGGTGAGTTCTTGACGAATCCATTTATTGACCCCTAAACTCCATAATATGTGAATTTCATCAAACTCATTAAATCTGTTCGCAAGATCGTCCAATAATTTAGAATACGTCCAAGAATTTCTCGTTTACATACCTCTAGGTTATAATGAACGCTTTCGGAATTTATGTAGCAGATTCACGAAACTTAAATTTTCACTTTACGGTCTGAATGGCTCGATGGATTTTAGTTTGAGAGGTGTCATTAGATTTGTTTTTACTGTGACATTGGATATATCAAAATCATGAAAAGTTAAAAAAATTACGCAGTCGGGATTTTTTAAATTTACTTTTCATCCGCTTGTTATTTGTGTTATAGAACTGAAACAGTTATACAGATCGCTAGTAATGGAGTGTATGTCACTGACGGCGTGTGTGACTCGGGCGGCCGGGCTTCGTTGCTGCGTGGGCGGGGGCAGTGACCGCGTGCTCACAGCCGCGATACGTCTGTACAACATGCTGAGCACCCTCGCCAGGCAGGTCGACCCTGAAGTAGCACAGATAATCAGGTACAGTACAAATATCACAATATAAATATAGTGCTACGTACAGAACGAACGTTCACCGCCCCCCACCGATCCGCGATACCTCACCTCTCCCCGCAAGAACGTGACCCGGATACGGATTGGTTTTATGTCGCGGTCGAATTCACTCACACATGCACGCGTATACAGACATCATCCGTTCGATGTATGAGAATAGCAACCGATATCATGACATTTGTTTGAAGTGTCCGGCCTGTGCCGCGAATTGTCATTTCACAACCGAATAAAGGATCACCGCCCACCTTAAAACAAAAGTTTTTTTTCTCATTATTTTCAACCCCCTCACCCCTTGTATTTTGCGTCTTAATAAGAACAACATGAAAGTTCATTGTCATTTTTGTACATTTCAAATGGGTTCTCTCTCTGCCACTTAAAAAAATATGAAAAACTGAATCGACAAAATATTTTATTAAGTTATAGAGCACGATGATTATGCCCGAGCGTGTGAAATTAGCGACCATATTTTGCGTGCGAAAGAAAACATGAAAAATCGAAAACACACGTTTTCCCAGGCATATATCGATTTTTCGACTCCCAAAACTCCTACTTACCAAATTTCAGCAAAATTGTTGGAGCCGTTTCCGAGGTAGCCTGTATAAATGAATAAATAAACAAGAATAGCTCGTTTTATTTCAGATTGGATCGTCTGCTGAAGCTGAGCGGCAAGAAGCTGTCGTCTGTGATGGACAGCCTGATCATGTACCTGGAAGCTTCCCAGCAACAGCAGACCGCCAACAAGGTGCTGCGGGAAACGAAGCTCATCCCGCGACTAGTGCTGGCCGCGGAGATGTTCTACAAGAACGTCATACTGCTCGCTAACAAGGCAAAGGTCTGTATAACTGATATGACTCTTTGTTTTTTACTTATGAATCTCAGCCCTGCACCGGCTGTGAAATACAGTCGCAACATTGAATATGACAGAACTTCTGTTTGTGTTTAGCTTTTTAGGGGTCCGTGCCTCCAGTCTGCAATTCCTTGCATCTGTGAAAAAAATTCTAGGTCAACGTAATAAAAAAATACGCATTTTTTAGAACAATTCTTTAGAGAATCCAAAGGATCGAAACCTATAGGGTACTTCCCCTTGACCTTGAATCCTGAAATTTGGCTCCTGAACAGGTCTTACAGCACAACCATAGGAATAAATCTGACAACCAGAATTTGGTAATTATAACAATAAAAAAGCCTTATTATGTTTACAAACTTAACTAAAGTCGTGTTTGGTATCAAATGAAAGGGCTGGATGAGAACATATTGGATATAGGTATAGGATACATATGTATATAAAACCGTGATATCGTTCTATTCCCATATGTCGAACGGATGACGTTTGTGCAAGCGATACTGTCGAACCCTGAGCGGGTCACTTTCTTTCGGGGAGAGGTGAGGGGGTGGTATTAATTTTGTTGTGTTTCAGGTGAATTACCAGCAATACCTGCCTCTGGGTACGGCTCGTGACTTCAGGATCAAAGCTCCGATGCTGCAGGAGGCACTGGCTGCGATGCACCGAGAGGACCACGGGGACGGTGGTCAGTACTACATTATTTATTTCATTTTATTTTATAGGTTGCCAACACAGTAAGCATCATTACAAAGCAATTACACACACACACACACACACACACACACACACACACACACACACAAATTCAGTTCTAAATGCTGCCGCAATTATAGGCAATTACGGCTTACACAAAAAAAGTATCTGAATAATAACATTTAAAAAATGTGCCTCAAATTACATTTCTCATTGTCTCACGGGAGTTCGCTCAGAATGATTCCAATCTAAATTTCTGTTGCCATAATCTTTTAAAATAGAATAGCTGTCTTTGATATGTAATTATAGTCGGGAAATGAGTATCATTAACGTAAAAGTTAATGTCAGCTATTGTATGTAAAATATATAATTGACGCGTTCAAAAAGAACTAAAATCCGACTTCGATTGCCTTAAATTTTTATTTTATTATTTTATAAAAAAGCGCTCAATCAATTTCGATAAAAAATAAATGGGACCACCTCTGCAGTATTTTCTTCCAAACAAAAAATATCAAGATCAAAAAGATCATCAGAATCAAGAGCGGCGCGTAACATACATAAAAAACATGCAGTCGAATTGAGATCATCCTCCTATTTTGAAGTTGGTTGAAAATTGTGGTTCACGATGAAGTTGTATGTTAATGATACTCATTTCGCGACATAATCCGATGTCGTATTTTTTAAAAGCCAGATATTCTATTTCAAAAGATTATGTTAAAATATGTTTAGCATGTCATTCGTAGTAGAAATTACCAAAATATACCGACTGCGCTACACCATAGGGAAGGTAGAACTAGGAGCTGAGAAGTCGCTCTCTTTAAAAAAATGTATTGTGGGTTCGCACTTGGCCTTCATCTCACCTTGACTCTGCTACCTTTCATACCGGGACTCAACAGTGCTATTAACACTGACGTTTGGCGGCAGACTTAGGTATTATAGTGGTGGTGCTAGCTAGTCAGGCGTAGCACATAGAAAATACCATTTAACAAATCAAACCGAGTGCCGACAGGTACCTCTACTAGAAAGCGAACCCGGGGCTACTTTTTTGATGAAAATAAAAAGAAACCTATAATATCCATTAACCAAAAATCTGGTCATTCAAAATTTAAATCAAAATATTTGTTTCTAGAAGCGACGGTGAATATAAACGACGCAGAAACTGAGATTCTATCGTCGAGCGAGAACGATGAGGAAGAGGGAGGGAGCGACGAAGAATCTTCAAGTAAGAAAAGGACGAGAATATCATAGGGCTTTCTAAAGTGATTCATATTTTAATTGTTATCTACAATAATATTCTAATCTATATTTTCCTATGATATATAGCTCACGGCTATTACGAAAGGTATGATATACAGTGATATACCTATAATTTCACTACATACTTATTTACCAAATACAATATGTAATAGTACACACGGCTACAGGTGAAGCTATACATTTCCAGTATACGCTGACCTCGCACTGTATGGACTCCCACACTATGATAGTTCAGCTTATACTGGAATTATCTTGAACTGACCTGGTTCTTTTGTATGTCTGTCATGTGTCACTTGGACTAGTTTTAGCCGTAAATAAATTGGTTACTCTTAAGTTTAGCCAACTATTGCCGTCTGCACCTAAGTTTAGCCGTTTTTCGACTATTAGCATAAAATAATAAGGACAATGAATATCTGTAAGAATTATCTGTGATAATTACGAATTAAAGCTTTGATATCATAATATGAAATAGTTTTATTGTTACATACCTATCATATACTATATTTAATGCTTACCCAGAAGCCTCAACCTAATAAGGCGCTTGAATATACGATAGCGCTAATTTTGGTGTTAGTAGAACATGAAACATACAGCTAAAATATTATAAAATACACATTTTTGAAATCGTAAATATTCAAAATCTACCGTGGATCAAAGCTTTGGCCAAATTTTGGTTAACTTCACGTTGAAAGAGGAAAGTTTTGGTTCGAAAGAGGTTATACATATGGAACCTACTACAAACGGTTTTCGGCTGCAAATCAACCATTGCCATGTCAAATTCGTAAAATCGAAAATCGAAGTGAAGATTGTTCTTTAAGTTTCCTTGGTCACCAATCAAACAAAACGTTCTTCATTCAAGTTTCAACAAGTCTCATTTACAGATTTTTCTATAAAAATATCGTAAAAAGCAAAAAAAAAATTCTAGTCCACCGTATCACTTTTGAAATATTCCTTCGCGATCGTATTTTCCCTTTTATAACCAACTTGTCACGATGCCTTGCTGTACGCCTCGCTGCGTGCCTCGCTGTCCGCCGTGCCACGTGCCATGTTGCCGGCCGTGTTGCAGGCCATGCTTCGTGCCTTGTGTACCATGCTGTCCACCAAGCAAGCCCCCGCCGCCGCCGTGCGGGCCTTGTGGGCCATGCTGCTTTCCCTGCTAACTTCGACGGTGCAAGAACTGTCCGCGCTAGACGGTGAATGAAGCTGCGGGGTATCAACGTCATCACTTCATGCAAGCAAAATTATAATCGCTGGAGAGACAAGCAATGAAGTTTGTGTGTTGTGTGACGTCATGAATTTCCTACCCCGGCTTTACTCGCTGGAGTTACGTGTCTGCCACGTCACTTCGATCGCAGTTATAAATACGGTCGCGGTCCCGTTTATCTTAAGTTCTAAGAAAATAAATAAAAGTACATCCAACTTTCATTTTTTGTTAATCATCACCAGCCAGGAAACGTCCACAGCTGGACATAGGCCTCCTCCATGGTACACATTGACCGGTCCGGAGACACTGGCATCCAGCTACTCCAGCGTTTCCTGGTACATGGTCGCCATCCGAGAGTGCTTACTCGTTCTTCGAGCGATATGACCTGCCAGAACCTATTGGCACTTCAGCTCACGGAATCTTCGAGCTATGTCGGCGACCTTAAGTTTGTCTAACGTAGATAAATTCCGAACATAGCTCGTTTCTCAACGTTAATGTCTAAGTTTCATTTTTACTCTATATTTTTATCAGAGGTTCCTTTCGGCGCATACGTCACGTAGTGGGATATCACTACTGGGAACTGATACATCAAGAAGTGCTCATATCGGGATGTGGTCAAACAGGAAGTGGTCATCACCAATCGAAAGGAGCTTGTTTATACCCCTTCGGAGCATAATGTACACGACTCTCAAAATGTACAAAATGGACTACCTAAGGCCTCTTCACACCGACGCAATGATGCTTGGTTCATTAGTCTCTGCTTGGTTCTGTAAATGGCAGAGGCAGAAGATATTTTGCATATTTTTTTATACAGAGTTACACAGATATTGAACCGTCTACGACCACTAGCGACCAGCACAGCTTCGCACGGGCAGGTTGCATCAGTATATTACTATTATCACACTACTACACAACTACTGGTAATATAGCATTACATGCATCTAGCGAGTCAACACCCAGCCCCCAAGAAGCGCATTTTCGCGACGCGTTTTTTTTCTGGTGTCGAGGGTAGTATCAGGCCGTAAAGTGTATTTCGATTGTCTTTAAATAATTTTGCAAGCATTTTTGGAGTCGTTTAAGAAGTCATATCGGGAGGTGCTCATATCAGCAAGTGGTCATCACCAACCGAAAGAATGTCATCGTCATTGCTGACTTTTTTGTAGACCTCTTATAAGATAAACAATCCCACAATACATTGTTTTGTTATATCTCAAATTGATTAGGTAGCGTATTCGATAAACGCTCCCGAGACGGCTTGATTTTTTCCGACATCGTCATCAATTGTCGTCATATTTCAACCAATATACACTACACTTTGACTTATTATGCACCTAAACCTTCCTAAAAAATCACTTTGTTGATGTATGAAAACCGCATGAAAATCCGTTCAGTAGTTTTTGAGTTTATCGCGAACAGACAGACAGAAAAACGCAGCGGGAGACTTTGTTTTATTATATGTTATGATTTATATCTTTGTGGTTTATATTCTTTTTGCTTGACATTAACAAGGTTATTGTCAAAATTGAATTTGTAAAAAAAATGTAAAGTAGAACTAAATTCTTCAGTTGTTGATCGTATTCATAACACGCCTATTTTTAAATTAAACGATATAGAAAACTTAAAAAAATATATACACAAAACGTTCTCTGCAGACCGCACCTACGATAAGTCAGCCAGCATGTCTTCGCCTCCTTTCTACGCATGCCTTCCTTGCACGACATCCTGCCTCCCTAGCTGCTACGGACCTTGCGGCAGTTGTTGTTATCAAGTTCTGTCACCGAAACCAAAACCTGAACCGCAGAGAACACAATGTCCTGCACCTCGTCGATGCTGCTGCTAGCTGAAGAGCGGTGACGAGTGTTACAGTCGATATTTGTGCTAGAAAAGTCAAGTGAAGCGGTCGGTGGTACGTCTCTGTGGTGGATAAAATTTGGCTAAAATGATCAGCCTGAGGAGCATCAACTGAATCTTTTGAAAGCAGCCTTTCTGACAACTGTTTAATACTCTATAATATATACACTTCTAATTCCAAATTGTTGTATTTTTTTAACCTACTGCATTGGCAGTGAACAAGTGCGAGTCGGACTAGCGCACGAAGGGTCCCGTACAGAGTATGGGTATGGGTATTTAATATACGGAAAACCATCGAACAATCCTCTAACGAATGCGCCTAGATTTTCGTTATCAATTGGGCCTTGCAGAAGCAGTAGCAGACGAGTACAACACTAGATGGCGATAGTAGTATGTTACATCGCACGTCTCAAAAAAATCTCGTTTGTTGTATAGGAGCCCCCTTAAATATTTGTTTTATTCTGGTTTTTAGTATTTGTTGTAATAGCGGCAACAGAAAGACATCTGCAAGTCTATCACGGTTTGAGATACAGCCTGGTGACAGACGGACGGACGGAGAGCGAAGTCTCAGTAATAGGGCCCCGTTTTTACCCTTTGGGTACGGTACCCAAAAAACACGTACTCATTACTCCTCGTTCTCGTTCTTGTAGCACTCAACGCACTCAACGAATTTTGTGTGAAGTGACTGTCAGGTCAGCTCTTAAATAAATTCGTAGTTGGGTCGAGTTTACGATAGCGATAGCTAAAGTAATATGGCATTCGAAAGATGCTTGACAGGGGGATTGTCGCTTGCAGTAAGATATTACATGGTAGATGGTAGTAAATAGTAGTAGGAAATGGTTTGCCCTTGTCGCCATTCGTCATTCTGGCTGGCTGGACGTACATGGAATGGTCTAGAAGAAAATCACTCAATGATTCTTGCAGATTTGTCGTCGTCCTCAAGATAAAATGGGACCTCGTTCTATTAGCCGCTGATTTTGGAGCCAGGTTTCTGTTTGCCAGGTCCTCTTAGGGCTGAGTTTAGTGACGTCCTTCAAATGTCTTTAAAAAATGATAAAACAACAATACTTTTTTAACGTTTATTGAGTACATGTGCAGGATACAGGTGAGACAAAAGACGAGGACTGTATAGTATCTTCATTAGCAGAAGGGTCCATCAGGAGGTATGAGACAACCTCCTATAGAAGGATCGCAGGATCGAGAGAAGTGGCAGTACCCGCCGGACCACGGGCCGCCGTAATAACCTCCGTAGTACAAGTTTGGCATTCTGGCTGGCTGGACGTGCGTAGAATGGTACCACGAAGAAAATCACACAATGATTCTTGCAGATTTGGTGACGTATAACGTAGGGCAACTATTATATAGATATATATTTTTTTATAAATTTGTTATTTTATACAAAAACGACGTTCTTCGTGGAGTGCTTGTTAACGACTGTCAACGGCCTGTCAAAAGAATGACATAAGAATTTGAATTTTTGAAATTGGATTTTGAAAGACTTTGGTTTCAGCCAGTCACTTCTGAAAGAACACCATTCATACAGAACCGTGGTTTGTACACACGTCTTGCTCACGTTAATTTAGTCCTCTCGCCAAATCTCTGCCACCTGAATCTTACCACATAAAGCTATACTCGTCGCTCTAATAACTTAAGCCCTTTGTTAAAAGGAGACAACATTATTTTAGGATTGTCATTAGATTTTTAAGTTTGTGCTCTATACGCATTACAGTGTATGGGTGTGCAAGCCATCTGCGAGCATAGCGACAACCACCATTTATGGTATTCTGTGCCTATGATCTTTGCCTTGTGCCTGTGTGTCTTTGATCTTTATATGTAAACAATGGATTAAATATCTACGATTCACTTAGATTATAGAAAGACCAATAGATAAAACCTCCACGACGTAAACGTTCTATCTATCCACTGAGCAAGTAATCACAATGTTTTAGTTCTACCCACTGGTTTTACCCAAAACATCATTTTACCCACGCAATACAACTGTGACTGCGGCTAAAAAACACAGGTTCAGTATCATGGTATTTAAATTTAACAATGCGGGACGTCGTACTTTATGCATTCAGCCCAGTTGCTAAGCATAAAAACTCCACGCTTGGATAGACGAAGCTGGTTTTTCTTCTTTCATTTTGAAATTATAGTCTAATGACGGCTAAAAAAATTGGTTGCCTGTAAAGTCGGTATACGGGCGAAAGTTTTACGTGACAACGACTTTGAGTGGTAAAATAATTTTAATGTGAATATTCATTCAGGGACGCGTGCCTTTCACTTTTTATGTCTGTCTCTCTCGCTCTTAGGCGGGCTAACCATGCCCGAGTGGAAGGGACGCGTGCCTCTCACTCGCTCTCATTGTGAGCGCATAACGTGAGCGGAGCGTAACGCAGTTTCTTGAAGTGTCACCCGGCAAACCAATTTATAAGACGTTGTCACGTCAAAATGTCCCCCATTTTGTATATGAAAGGATGTGGAACGGATTAGGAATTGATCTGCACGCACGAAAAATACAAAACTAACAAAATTATGGGATACTACAGGTACTGGTGAAGACGAAGATGCCTTGCGATGCTCGTTACCCCCGCTGATGCCGAGCGGTGAGAGTACCCCCTCGATGCTGCCCCGCGGACCTGACTCCTACCCTCGCGGCTGTGTTTCCGGGTTCCCCAGCGCCAAGTCCGGCTGTTGTTGCTGTCCCACGTTCGCGTGCTGCTACTGCCACAACGATATATAGCCACTTTCGTGATACATGATAGAAAAGTCCCTTCAGTGATGGTGTGCTTGTCATAATTCAATAAAAACGTGCAGGTTATTTGCTATTTCATTTCAATGAAAAGGACGTAGGATGAAAACTAGCTCAAGCATAATCTTCAATGCGCCACAAACTAAAAAAAGACTTTATTAACAAAATTGTTTGGTAGCATTAGATAACATGGTTTGCTAGCCAGGCTACTTTTCTACTCCACTCCACTCTAAATTGTACAACAATGACAAAGCTGGTATTAGGCAGGGTAATTCAGTTTGATCCCAGCATCCGTGGAGACAAACCCTAGCCGACAAAATGATATGTGAATCAAACATCACGATAGGGGTTATACCAAATCGTTTAACCGTGGTTCGACGCTTCATATTTCTGTATTAACAGTACGTTGGTGGCTTTTGGTGCAGTCGGTGTGACCGAACCGAAAGAAACTGTAACGTGAACTGCCGCGACTCTCGTGTAATCCCAGAAGATAGTTTCGCTGAAAGTTGTCCCGTGCTGGAAATATTCTTCCTAGAAGTTATTTTATTAATACAGTGGCTCGATGAGTAGTTGTATCAGTAATACCTTTACTTTTGAAAAAAAAAAAATAGTCTCGCGACAACTTCTGTGGTTTCTGGCGGCTCGTCTGCACTTTAGGTGACTAAAACTAGCGCCTTCAAACTTTTTTTACTTATAGAACTACTTAAAACAAACAACTGTGTAAAATCTCAGCTTGCGGAAATGCGCCGTTTTAACGATATGATTTTTTAAAGTTTCAGAAAATTCCTTAGCACAACGCCATATTTAAGTGAAAACCAAGTGCACAGATAACTATATATTGAAAACAGACCTAACTAAAGAGATTGCAATCACTGACAATGATGTTTAAATTCGCCATAAAGAGGATATAATAATATATGACTGGTAGTCAAAGATCTAGGACCATACAGCCTTGTCTAAACTGGCATTTCTTTTTCATCATGCAAAATATGTATTACGTGAATTTTGCTAGCGCCTTCAAACTTTTTTAGAATCAAATTTGTAGTATCCCAGATTGCGGAAACGCACCGTTTTAAAGATAAGATTTTGGCTCGCCTGCACTTTAGGTGACTGCAACAGACCCGGAGATGACTGCAGGGCAGAAATCCCGTCGGATAGATTAGGCTTGTTAGGTTATTTTTTTATACAGACCCGGAGATGAGTGCAGGGCAGAAATCCCATCGGATAGATTTGCATGATGAGTTCTACAATCCAAAAAATTTTTAGTCACCTAAAGTGCAGTCCTTCCAAGATTTTTTAAAGTTGTACATATTTTCAATAAAATATCGCAATTTTTAGTTGAAAACAAAGCTTAAGAGGGTTTATCCACAAAATATCTTCCCACGAAAGAAGAACCGACACAAAACTGACATTTCCTTTATTAATCTTCTTGAAGACAAGAAGAAAATGGTCATTAGTTCTTACAGCCATGTCTTGGTTTATTTTAGTCCCTTATGGTGAATTTTAGGCCAAAGCCGTTTTTCAGTATTCTCAATGAAATGTATGTAATACGGAGTAAAATAAAATATGGAGTTAAAAGTGTGGTTCAAGGAATCGAGTGGGTGAAATAAAACATCGTCACAAATAATACAACCAGGGCAGAAACACATGGTTATTCCAACCCCAAAGCACGAGCCGAGCGAAGCGTGCCGCGGCAGCGGCCGGCGAAGTGCCAGAAACGAAATGCTGGCGTTTAACTATCTCTACCCCACCCTATCTATCGTTTGTTAAAATTTTCATAGAGTACCGTTTCCGGCACTTGGACGAAAGATTGTTGTATTTGTAATACATATTTTGCATGATGAAAAAGAAACACGCAAAATAGGCGCATCTGACGTCGAGTTGCGGAAACCTGCCCCGATAACAAATACGAATGATGAAAAAGAAATGCCAGTTTAGACAAGGCTGTATGGTCCTAGATCTTTGACTACCAGTCATATATTATTATATCCTCTTTATGGCGAATTTAAACATCATTGTCAGTGATTGCAATCTCTTTAGTTAGGTCTGTTTTCAATATATAGTTATCTGTGCACTTGGTTTTCACTTAAATATGGCGTTGTGCTAAGGAATTTTCTGAAACTTTAAAAAATCATATCTTTAAAACGGCGCATTTCCGCAAGCTGAGATTTTACACAGTTGTTTGTTTTAAGTAGTTCTATAAGTAAAAAAAGTTTGAAGGCGCTAGTTTTAGTCACCTAAAGTGCAGTCCTTCCTTTCTGGCCCTCTGGCACTATGCGTCGAAAGGGGCATACTGGCAATAAACGGCGTCTCTGTCTAGGAGCGACGTCACATCAGGCGAGATGAAGGCCAAGTGCCAACCAACCCAAATGCTCTGGGGACGTGCTGGGGACCGTCCACTCTAAGATGATATAACCACTACCATTCACTGAGCTCTACGCAATGAGGTTCCTCTATTAATGTTGATATTTTGATAGAACCATTAAAGAGCGGCTTATCTCTGTTAGCATCTTCGGCAAGTCAACAAGAAAATAACTCGGAATGCTAGAAACGACACACACTTTATTTAACAGACATGAATGAATATATGTTATAGAGCTGGGTAAATGATTGTTATCTTCGGTTTGGGTTGAACCTGCAGCTGTAAGTCCCGAAGGGTTTTCCGCACGGTCCGCTGCAGACTCCGCCGCAGGGGCCCCAAAATGGCCCGGGGAAGTCCAGTCCTGCCACCTGCCCGCAACATGGCATTCCACAGGTCGGGAAATTGCTTTTCTTCGGAGGCATTTCACTTGGAAATTGAAACTAATTTTTTTTACAAAATAATTGTGTATTTTTTCGAGTGTCCAGCTTTCGATAATTTTATATTTTATGTAAATTTTATTGTGACAGGTTATTTTGTGGTGATTTTGTGTTTTTTTTCTAATGTAAGATTTTTTCCTTTTTTAAAAAGAAAAGAGATTTTATTTTTCTTTATAAGTTATTGTCTTCTTTACTGTTATCAGAAGAAGAAAAACTTTTTTAAATGTATCTATCAATCTGTCAATTTAGTTCTGTCAACAGTAAATTTTATAATAAATCTTGAAACATACATAAAAAAAATCTAAAATATACATTTCATATTCTATAGTAGAGAGTTATTTTTCAAAATTTTACCACATATAACAAATTGAAATCGGAAGTTATTTGCTTCGTCCTTTGTCCTTTAGCGTGCTCAAGGCGTGTATAAGGTAAAATGTTATTTTAGAGTTAGTTTAGAGTCTCTTTTATTTGTCTTCCATGGGAGTTTGAAACAATATCAACAGCTGATAAGTCCACTGTTGAACATAAGCCTCCATACAGATCGCCACGACAGGGAAGAATTTCCAAAATAACCACGTTTGACAAGGTAATTATTGAGACTGTGTTTTGGTTTCCAGATACCACATCACATCAAGCATGCCAGTGTTGAACGTGTGCGAAGGCTGCCAGGGCCCCATGTGCGGCCCATCCGGGTACCGATGCGGCGGGCGATGCAGCTCCGGTTTGGGTCCCAACTGCAGCGCAGCGCATAGGGGCGTTCCGACTGTCCCCCACGGGTGCGTTCACTGCACACACCTTGATTTACGTGCAAGAAAGAATCAGAGTATTTTTTCTGTTACTTCGTCTGCGCGAACTTCAGAAGTTATTTCACATACCCAGAGAGATTTAAATATAATAATAGGTTATAGAGCGGTCATTGGGAAACGTTTCATATAAACATTTTGATCTCAAAAGTCAATCGTATGTCAAATGTCTTGTACGGCCGCGTGACGTGACGTGACACTAGATTGATAAACTTATTACCAATTGGTAATAAGTTTAGGATCAAAATGTTTGTTTGCTTTGTCCGGTCTATTAATATTAAATGTCTTTGCACAGACCGAAATCAAAAGTAGACATTGGGATAATCCAATGCTTAGTCTATCGACCTACCAAATGCCATTCAAATTAGTCCAGCTGGTTCAGAGTGAAGATGTTACCAAAATACTTATCATCACATACACATAGCTTTCCCTGAGTCGTTCTCAAATTAACTTTGCGTGCGATCTCCGCAGAAAATGTATGAGAAAAGCTATTCGGTCGCGAAATTTTGGGAAAATTAGTCTAGAATAGATATTATCGTATTATCATAATACGGATATCGATTGCAAAGTTTTTTGAAGTCGGGTAAAAGGCGATTAAGAAAAAGTGATGATTATGGTAAATTTCCTCATGGGGATCGATCAGGGAGGTTCAAAGTCGATTATGAATCGTTCCTTCTTGAAGATTGTATTTGTTTCAGTTCCCATCCGGGCGTGGCTGGGTCGTACTTCGCTTGCGGTGCGTTCTTTGTGGGAGGCTGTACGGGCGGCCTCGGGAAGTTCAACTGTGGCCCGTGCTGCGGACCCTAGAGCGACCTCCTATCAAACTTGTTAATAAATAAAAAAAATGACACGTGTACTTGGTTTTCATTTTTAATGCTAGTTCGTACAAAGCAGCACACGGCACATAGAATATGGTTTGAGGCAGTCTCGAGTGAGGCTTGCACGACTCAATCTGTTGCCTAGCTAGCGCGCACTGGTAACTTTTGTCACCGTGACTGTTTCGTCACTCTTATCAAGTCCGTGGATATGTATAGAGATGCACGCATGTTACGTGACAACTAGGTGACATTTTTGTACGCCTGTGACGAACAAGCCCGTGACGAAACTGTCGCCGCGCCCTTAGGTTTTCATAGCAGTGCGCGCACGGGTGACAAAATTGTCACTCGGTCGGTCGCTATTTCACCGACTTCGGCACACGCAAAATGTCGTCTTCATCTACGCAAAACGTAAACATTCGTGAAGTAGATATTGACAATGATGTCCTTATCGAAGAAATTACAAAGCGACTAGCACTTTATGATATAACGTAGAAACAGTATTCAGATATTAATTTGAAAATTAAAGCGTGGGAAGAAATAAGTACAATAATAATATTTTCCAATGCTCTCGATGTTGATAAAACATAATTCCGTCATTCACCAACACTCAAACGTAATTCATGAATGATGTAATTGACTGACGGTCTAAGTACCTCATAGGACAATGAAAATAATTAAACTAAGATAAACACTTTTATTCTTAAAGTAACGTAACAACCACATGACTCTGCAAGTTTCATGAATCTCTTTAAACTCTGAAGAACAAATCACGACATCCAGTCCAGAGCCATCGTTTAGTGATAGTCTGTGCACTCGACGACCACTACACGAGTCTCCCATTGTGTTCCTCAGCACGTCCCACAGCACGGAGGCTCGAAGCTCGGAGGTTCGTAGCACGAAGGGCCATTGTTGCTCGGAGGGCAGCAGCTCGGAGGACCGCAGCTTGGAGGACCACAGCACGGAGGACCGCAGCAAGGCATGCAGCAAGGTCCGTAGCATGGGCCGCAGCAGGGAGGTCGGCAGCACTGGGGTCGGCAACATTGAGGTCTGCAGCATTGAGGCGGTGGAGATGGAGCAGGAGGATCGCAGCTCGGAAGTCCGAAGCTGGGTGCTCCGCAGCACGGAGGACCACAGCCCTGCGGTCCACAGGTTGGAGGTCCACAACTTGGAGGTTCGCAGCTTGGAGGCTCGAAGCATGTAGGTGAACAGCACGATTGGCAGCACGGAGCTCCAGAGCTCGGAGGAGGGCAGCTTGGAGGTTTCGGTGGAGGACAGCTCGGAGGGCCGCAGCAAGGGCCACAGCAGGGTCCGCAGCAAGGCCCGCAACATGGTCCACAGCATGGTCCACAGCATGGACCGCAGCAAGGCCCGCAGCATGGAAACCCGCAGCAAGCCATTTTTATGCGAATATAACAGTAACAAAGGCAGAAACAGAGCCACGTGGAATTGAAAGAATTTTTTTACTTGAAAATTTTGATTAAAGTTATATTTGTTTTTTTTAAGGATTTTGATGTATCCTGTTTAAAAATTTATAAAAAACTGCCGTTTTGATTGACAAATTCGGTTCACGGAGAACAAAAATTCTAAGTTCAAATTTAATTAAGAATTTTTCGATCACCACAGCTTTATTTGAGGCCAGCAGCTACGAGTCAATAAGAATAAATCGATGCCCGACCAAAGCGAATTTGACTGACGCGCGGCGGCGGGCGGCGCGGCGAATGTATTTTGCGGAGAAAAGTCCGTTTTATTTTCGAAGTGGGTTTTAAAAATAAAGATCCTATGTTGTCACCCCATATTCTTCTCGAGGGTGTCGTAAGAGACAAATGAGGATATCTTTCTAAACTATATCTATCACAATTTGTGGCTGCAACACAGTGGCCCGGCAACATTGCAAGCAATACCAGTCAGAGTATGCAATATTGTAGTTGGTTGGTTAAGGTCGCGGGGAGTCGCTGGATGCAAGTGCCCCGGGACCGGTCAATGTGGCATACTAAAAGTCATGTGTCCAGCAGTGGACGTTTTCAAGCTGATGATGACCTCTGATAGACATACGGACAAACAGGGAACGAACATTCAAGATACCCAAGCAGACGTCATTGGAGAGGGGATCTAACGTCACGTTAACCTCCTCCCTCAACGCATGTCGCCTTCAGGGAGCGAAGAGAGCCCGGCACTTGTCGGACTATTATAGTTCGGAGGGTTCAAGGTCAGATGAAGGAAACACGTGGTGAATCAAGGGTCGATATGAGTTAGCGACACAGTTCAAATTTCTTAATCTGTTTCCGATATTCCAGCAACTAGCGACAATGCAAACTTTGTGGGGTCGCATGCAAATATTGCTCGGATTCGAAGTCCACCTGTAATTTTCTAAACTAACTTCTAATAGTATAACGCCTTGTGATTAAAGTTGTATATTCGTCATAACTTTGATAAGATTTTATTAACATCCAAATTATATATTTCTACTAATCGTTTCGCCTCACAACCTCGAGCTTGAGTCCTTTATTCACCGATGAAGTCCTTTGCGGTGTTCGGAAGCTGGAAGTGGATAGGCATCTCGAGGGAGTAGAGCAGCATGCGAGCCTGGACGAGGAGTTTGCATTCGACGGGCAGCAGTACTTCAGCACCGGCGCGGTGTCGGAGGGCATGCGGCGCGGATTAGGTGCATCCGCCCTTTGCGGTAACATCGACGACGAATTAGCAACCGCTGGACAGTTGGACTTCGGATCTACTATCGTCACCGATGGGATGCGGTGGGGAGGAGGCGCCTCCGTCTTATGTGGTAACATCGCAGACGAACTCGTCGGTGGACAGGGAAACTTCGGAGCCCCTGATGCGGGTGAAGCAGCATTAGTAGGAAGTTGTGCCAGTGCAAACTTCAAAGACGAATCCAGTTTCTGTTGACAGCACTCCGGAGCATTCCGGTTCGGTGCTGGCTTCGAAGCCGAGTCCGCCTTCGGGGTGTTGTCTAGAGGAGGTTCATTCGGCCCCTGCACTGGCGTAGCGCGGTACGAGCCACACTGCGGCGGGCATACGAGCTGTCGCGACTCGGTCTGCGGCATCGTGTTGTAGGAGGAACACTGCGGGGGACAGGCCGGCATGTAGGCGAGCGCGGGGAGAGAGTGCGTCTTGAGTAGCGGAGTGCCGTGCCGAGGGCACGCCGGCGGGCACAGCAGCACCGGCTCGTTGCTTGTTGGTTCGTTGTGCGACACGTTCCCGTAGGAGAATGTGGACGCGATGCGCGCGTTGGTGCTGTGTGGGGGACTGCAGACCGACGGGCACGACGGACGGTACCCGCGCTCGTAGTAGGAGCCGCAGGGCGCGTTGTCGTCCGAACGAAAACACATGCTGAGTCATACGCCGGTGCTAGATTTGGGTCACTCTTACATATATTTTTTGATATAAAAATAGAGAATTTTTACTGATAAAGGAAGATTCAGACAAAAACGTCAAAGAATGTGTTGGCAAGTGACATTTTGTAAATGTATTTCTTATGTATTTTATTCTGTCAAGTAACAAACAATTAAAACAATCTTCTTGCTTGTACTAATTGAGTTCAGTGATAACACCGAAGCAAAAAACGGTCAAGTTCGAATCGGACTCACGCGCCGAGGATTCCGTATCGAAAAGGGGTACCCACAATATGTAGATGGTTATGCGATAAAATTTCTTGTTTGCAGATATTTTCTTTATTGGTTTGTTTTATATAAAATATGTTTAAAATGTTGAAAGTATGTTAAATGTTTTAATGTCAGCTGTAGGTGAGTTGGAGGACAACTACACGTGGCGACAGCCCACCGCTGGCACCACGCATCTAAATCTACATGAATATCTTACAGTCAGATGTGTTATGTTTCCTTTCACAAAAGGTTTAATAATATGATATGTCAACATGCAAACCTTTACACAAGTGAATTATGTAAACCCAATAGGTATTTAATATTCATTTAATACCGCAGTATCAGATACAGAGCGCTACGGAATGTACACAGTTACAACCAAAAACGTAAATATCTAGTGTTGAAATAAGGTTGAACTAAATGGAATCCTGCCGATATGAACCTGTGCGAAGTGAACACCAGGAAAAAGGACATAACCATCGAATACATTTCTTGAGACAAGTGAGTAACTTATAATAACGAAAGAGAAAGATAGAAGCATCTGTCTCGGTGTCTCTACTGCTGCTGCGATCTCAAATCCGCCCCCAAGCGTTATGATATGAGATGATAATAAATATTATTATTATTTCATGGCTTTTATTCCTGTCAAAATAGCGAAGTTGCTATAGGTTCGGCCATTCGCTTTCGTAAGTCGGTCCGCAGATTGAGCTCTTTTAAACCCTTACCAAATCTTCTCGTAGGGCAATCCTCAACGACTTGCTGAGTGGTCTTTTTATATAAGATGGGTTTGCACTTGGCCTTCATCTCACCTGATGGTAAGAGACGATAAGACCTTTGTACGGTACGCGTGCGCACCCATATGCCTCAACCAATTTTGTTATCTGATTATTTAAGTTTAGTTTGTATTCTAATTTAATAGCAACTCTCAGCTTATACAGTAGTTTTAGTTTATATGTCATTATATTGAAACTCAAGTTCTTTTTACTAAAAATATTTGTTTTCATTCTAATTAGATGACTGTCTGTTGAATGAAATAAAAAAACTAGTGAGGCGCTGGCTCTGCTCCTTTCATATCGGAACGCAACAGTGCTATTAACACTGCTGTTTAGCGGCAGACTTGGGTAACATGGTGGTAGCTAGCCAGGCGGATATAGAAAAGGTCCTACCACGAACCAAACCGAATACCGATAGGTACCCCCACTGGAAATTGAAACCTGGACCACACGATTGTCATTATGCCTCGGAGGCGGTCTGTACGAGAGCTCCACAATCACACATCTAGACGCTAATTACCCTCTTGTGAAAGTGCAGTACAGTTGCATCGCGCTACTCCGTTTCCGTGATAGTTTGTCGTTAACTACCCTCCTCTCGGTTCATAATGGGCAACGGCTTCAGCAATCGTGCTGTCTCTCTGTTCTAAGACGGCCGTGTGATCCCAGTTTTACAATAAGATCATGATATAACAAAGGGATCTCAGTATTATAAACATCTTTCTACGATCACGGATCCGCCTGCCAAACATGGTAATAATGGCAAAGACCGTAAATAATAAATAATAGGTTAGGTAATATGCACTCAACAATGCTCTGTCGAAAATGTTCGATTGAATAACCAACTATACTTTGCGGTTATTTGCGAGCTTTCAACTGCAAAATTAAGTATGTAAATATAAAAAAAGCAATTTTATTGTGTTATTGTTAAAAATCCTTGTTTACAGATTTTTCCTATGGTTTGCTGTCGTTCTTGCCAAATTTCAGGATTCTGGGGCAACGAGAAGTACCCTATAGGTTTCGGTTCTCTTGCACTCTCTAAAAAAATGTTCTAGAAATGCCGCTTCAACAGCCATATCTTGTTATTGCGTTGACCTACAAGTTTGCATTTTTTCACCTATCTAAGGAACTGCAGACTTGAGTACGTGATTTTAATTTCAATTCGATACCTTTACGCGTTCCTGAGGCAAAAAGGTCTTGACGGACAGACCATCAATAAAGTGATCCCATAAGGGTTTCTTTTTTCCCTTTTCTAAGTACGAAACCCTAAACAGCAGGTGGAAGTGGTATAAAATCCTAGAATTTTATCTGTACTCATCATATTAACAAAATATATGTTTTCAGTTCACAGTCAGTTTCGCCACATGGATAATATTCTTCATGGCTGGCATGATCCTTGGAGCTCCTACTGTCATCATTCCTCAGCTAAGAAGAGAGGCCAACTCTACTGAAGCCGTCAGCGTAGAGATGGCCTCGTGGATGTGTAAGTAGCGAATTTTCGACATTGTTTGGAAGCGCCCTAATAGAACACAGTCTACTATCAATTTAATTTGACATATACACTAATTTGTTTGCAGCTGCTGCTATACATATCGGCGGGATCCCTTTTGAGATCGTCTCCGTAATGGCTGCAAGTTTTTTTGGACGAAAAATTGCCATCGTTTTCATTTGCGTCATCAGCACCGTTAATTTCATTTACATATCCTTCAGCAGTTTAAGCATAGTAGCATTGTTCATAAGTCAATTACTATTTGGTGGTCTCGGCTCTTGTGTAAATATATTAGGGTTATTAATAATAGCAGAGTACACTTCACCTAGATATAGAGGAGTATTCCTGACTGCTAAATCTGCTAGCTATGTGTGGGGAATTTGGGTTTCCAATGCAATAGGTACATTCCTTCACTGGAAATACATATTTTATTTTGGCGTGATTTGTTCAGCCACAGCATTAGTTCTATTTCTTTCATGTCCAGAATCTCCCTACTGGCTCGCAAGCAAAGGAAAATTAGATGAATGCGCGGCAACACATCGGTGGTTGAGAGGGGTAGATCCTGAATCAGAAAAAGAAATTGAAATTCTACTGCATTCCGCTAAAGAATCTATTTCTCACAAAAATAAATTCACCGCAAAATACATTAAAAAGTACGTAACAGGATGTGGGTCGAGGGAATTCTGGAAACCTCTGTTGTTAGGGTTTTTACTTATTCTTTCGTATTCGTTCACCGGCAAGTTTGTCTGTGTGGTTTATGCTATCGACATTATTAAGAAAATCACTGACAGTGAATACACGGCTTATTTAGGAATGCTTATTTTGGACGGAGTTACTGTTTTCGGGATGTATGTAGGATCTCTCCTCTCTATTTACTTCAAGCGAAGGAAGTTTTTTTTCGTTACTAGTACTTTGGGGGTTCTGTTTTTATCAATTATGTCACTATACTTATACCTCATACAGTTAGATATCCTAGTGGAAAATCCATACGTGTCTATTATAATATTGATTATGTTTTCATTAGCTATAAGCTGTGGTCCAATGATTTTGTCGTCCACAATCCGTGCTGAGATAATACCACTAAAGAACAGAAGTGTGGCCGTATTCACTATAGCCCTTGCAACTGATTTTTCGGGAGCTACCCTTTTAAAAAACTTTCCTTATTTGTATAAAACTTTAGGCTTGCACGGTGCCTTTCTTTTTTTCTGTATAGTAACTATAATAAACTTGTTGTTACTGTATAAATACTTGCCTGAGACAAAAGACAAGACGCTACAAGAAATAGCCGCCCTTATGAAATAACTAGGGAAATATATCTGTAGGTATCTAATAATAAGTGGACGTGATGAATAATTAATTAATACATAATTATTTCATCCGTTTATTAGTAACTTTTTAATTGAATTAATAAAGTTTGACTCAGTGTATGGTTTAAGATTTATTGGAGTTTAAAAAAATATGATATTTTTGTTACGGTTATTATTATTCTGCTTATTGTTTTACAACTTTAAAACATATAAGTACTACCCACCTAGGTGTAAGTCAAATTACAGGTCTAGCGCTTAACTGAGTCCGTTCCTGAGGTATGATAGAGGCACGGGGGGTATGTTAGCGGAATGGCAAACGAGTAACGACGCAATTATGCTTAAACGCGTCGTTTGTTGTTCCGTAATCCCCAGCCCTGCCGCTAGACCTGTAAATACAGCATGATGTTTTGTGCGAGCAGCGGGATCTCCGCCATGTTAATATTTGTAACGAAAGTAGCTGGAGGGATTTTTTCTATACTGTCTTCTGAATTTTTTAAAGTATGGGACCTTCAGGCATCCACAGTCACTCTCTACGACTGCTGTTGTCTAAAGTCTAATAACGCATGTATTGCAGTTGTTCAACCTTCAACCTCGTGGACTTCGGAAGGTATCCCACGGGAACTACATGCTTGATCGGGATAAAAAGTAGTCTATGACCTTTTTCTGCCCTTCAACCACCCTACACAAAAAACCAAGTCATTCTGACCCTCAGTTAAGACGGGAAGGATCGATAAACAAACGAATAAACAATCTAACTTTCGCATTTGTAATATTAGTATGGATTATATGGTCTACTTTTAAAATGAGCTACATTTTAATGACAAATGGACGAACCATTGAAAATCGCTGTCAGCAAACTAAGAAATAAAACTGAAGCCAGATAGTAAGGCACAAACTTCGTTAAAAATTATTCTACCCTTTGTAGACACACTGACACATGCAGATATACGAAAATATAACAGTAAAATGTTTTTCTTGGGTATCGTGGAAATAGCAAATCTCACATAATGATGACTGATGTTTAGATTTATTACAACCGTCATTACGCAATTGTCCTTACACCACCACTTATAGATAGAGGTAAGTAAGTGTAATACGCAACTCCGAGCAATTGGAAGGCCGCAGCAACAAATTGCATCGTTTACCAGTTTCCTGTGCGCTTCCAAGGAACACCCCACATAACTGAACTACCCACAGTTACACCCGCGGGCCGCGGGCCCCGTGCGCGCGCGCCGCAACCAGAGGCGGCGCACATTTTAATTGAATCCAATGTAAAACAAAAGTGGTTAAACAGAATATAATGTAGTGGTTAAACGGGAAATATAATTAAAGTTGAGCTGTATAAATGGAGATGGAAAATCATTGCGTCATCAATCATATGGAATTTTGGAATGGAATTCACCTTCAAAAGGTCGTTGAATGGTAATCGCACCTAGAAGTCTCAATGTAATGAGGCACTGGCTACCTTTCATACCGGAACAAAACAGTGCTATTAACACTGATGTTTGGGGGCAGACTGAGGTAACAATGTGATAGCTAGTCAGGCGGACATACCTACGAGTACGTACATATTTATTTTATCATTGCTTAACATAGGCCAGCTTCATGGACGCTACTATGACAGGACCGGAGAATGTTTTGAGGTTATACCTACTTGATATGGGTTCGACGCGATTGTAAAAACGGTCTTTTATAGACTGTATAGCCTTTGATTCATCATAATCAACAATAACTGTGTAATTCACTAATACAATCCAAAAGTTTACAAAAAAATTGATGCTATTGGAAAACATTCACACGAACAATGTGTCGAACCCGGATAGTGCTAAATTAAATTTCAACTGCCTAAAAGCGCCGGCTTGAGCTTGACCGGGCTTAGCATGTTGCTTGCTTCCTTAGTGTTGTGACGGTTGGAGAGAGCATGTGTATGAGAGCAAATGTGGCATGAACCAACTGCGCGTCACCCCTGCCGCTACTGAGGTGCATGTACAATTCACATCCGTCGTACCGTTCCCACGTCAACAAATTGTAGGAAGCGTGTCCCAAATACCCGAAACGACTGTTGCTATGTTCAGTTTTTTATGAGTTTGAGCTTTTGAGCAGCAGGAGGGTCGCTTGTGTGTGAATAAAATATGGATATGATGATATAAAGTATACGCAAACCTCAAGCATACAAAATATCAACTTGATTTTAAAATTGTTAGCAAAAATGATTTTTATTGCCAAAAATCTTTGAGAAGTGTAAGACGAATATGCTTTGACGGATGACGGATTTGATGATACAAACTGGTAGTATAAGATAAGATAAACTTTTAATTGGTATAAATGGTACATTTCAGATGTTCAAATAAATATTTCTAGATCACAAATTTAGCCAATGTTTTGACATGCAAACGGTAATTAACAGTAATAATATCGAGCATTTAAATTATAAAATTTTATGATGTCAATACACGTTACCTAATTGATATCTATATCTATGTCAATTAATATTAGTCAAATGTTATACATAATAAAATTATATTCGTAAATCAAATTAAAATTAAATCCTACCTATTTTGTCCTAGCTCTAAAAATTCCTTAACAGAATATAAGTTGTTAAGAAGATATATAAAAATATATACGACAATACACGCAAACCTCTACGCAAAGCGCCAGGGTACGTTTGAGCCCGACCGGATCTCTGGATTAGTAGTTTTTTCATGTAAATAATTTTTTTGTTTTTACAACGAGAGGAACTAATTCACCGACATAGCACGACGAGTCAGTGAGCTGAAGTGGCAATGGGCAGGCCACATCGCTCGAAGAACCGATAACCGGTGGGGAGTAAAGGTTCTCGTGTGGCGACCACGTTCCGAGAAACGTCTACCAGGCCATCCCCCTACTAGGTGGACCGACGACCTGGTTAAGGTCACGGGGAGTCGCTTGATGCAGATGTGGCGTACCAGGAAGGAAGCCTATGTCCAGCAGTGGACGTTTCCTGGCTAATGATGATGACTACAAGAGTGCGAAAGTTTTAGTTTCAATTTCAAGTCTCAATAGATAAAATTTAGCATACACATATAGAGTGACAATTTCAATTCCAGTAAAAAGATATTGCCTCTTTTGAAACTTGTTACATTCATCTTTAACTGACATTTCCCTCAAAGCACTGCTTTGTCATATGCATAGTGCATATGACAAAGCCAAAAGTGAATACATATTTTCTTACTGGATTGTATATTAGTAGTTGCTCAAATATGCAGCTGTAACGGACTGATAGCGGAACTGGCTCCTGACACGTTTTGATACGGAAGCCCTACAACATTGTCGTTATTTTTTCAGCAATGAAGCATTTATAAACATAACATAACTAAATACTGATCGGAAAGTCTTCACGTTATGGCTGCGTCACTCGACTCCCGGAATAGAGCAACATTTTGTCGCATACCGTCACCGTCGACGTTATAATATAAGATGTTCAACCGTCACGACTTTATTTTACTGCATGATTCAGCCCATGTATGCGCGTACGCACAGAGAGTCGCACGCGCGCCCTCTCCGTCGTTCGTGACACCGCCCACAGCTGTATTTTCGTCAAAGCTGAAGCGTCATACTTGACCGAAATTTTAGAATTCAAATGACGTAACTTTAGCAGAAAATAACATGATTTTTACAAGCTTTATTTCACTTGCCATGTTTGTTTGTTAAGGTCAAATCTTGCAAGCTGAACCAAGCCCTTCCTCTCTTACCCTATGCCCTTTGCAAATGAATTTTTAGATATTGGTTCAGTTGCGGAAACAATTGGAGCTGGAAGGTGGACCTAGGAACTCCTTATTAACTATACATGATAAACCCGTCGTGTTCAAGCTCGTTAGATTTGTCTAAACAAACACTACTAAATACAAAGACACTATAAATAAGTTTCAATCACATTATGTCCAGATGGGTTTTCACTTGGCCTTCATTTCACCTGATTTTAAGTGACGATGACGCCGTTGTATGACACAGAACACTGAAGCCTCAATCTAGTGATGCACTAGCTTTGAAACCCTCGCTACGCTCAGGATTCTATTTTTGAACCACTCGCTTCGATCCAGGTTCAATCCTAGAGTCTTTCGCTAGCTCGGGATTCAATATTAGCATTGCAGCCTTGCATAACAAATAACTATTGTTGTTATAATAACGGGGTCAGAAATAACTGTCTACATAATAAGGATTATGAGATACAGCCCGCTGACAGACAGATGTATGGACGGATGGACATCGGAATTACCTTTGGTTACGCTTCGGATACGGAACGGTAAAAACATGACTTGAAATTTAAATGTTTCGATAAAAAACTCGAACCAAATGAGAATACCAGTGTCGTGAGAATGTAAACACTTGTGCATAGATTTTAGATGTTTCCGTCATAATATGGAATACTATGTTCCGGGCATGCCCCATATTACGAGTATTCTTTGTTTTCATTGTGACGTCATACCGCTTACCTTCTCAACATTAAAATCCTAATAAATATTCAACATCGATGCGATCGAAATAGCTTTTACTCGCGAATTCATCTGCGAGGATTTCAGAATTATTGCGTGATTAAAGTAACTAAGCGACCCCACCCCGCCCTTGCTTCGCACGGATGCAATATATGACGTGACATAACTCGACTTTTAGGCGACATATCAACATGAAACATGCAACAGATTTTCAGTTAGACCGCCAGCGACTGTTAAACAGCAACCAATTTCGTGCAGTATTTTAGCGTGATACACGTACAAATAAACAGAAGAAAAGACAAATTTGGTTAAATATTTACTTTGCATGCAAACTGCATTGGTTTGCATCATTCTATTGCTCTTAAAAAGACCCTCATACTTTTTAGCCCCCGACGCAAAAAGAGGGGTGTTATAAGTTTGACACCATAGTCTGTGTGTGTGTCTGTCAGTGGCTTCGTAGCTCACGAACGGATGAACTGATTTTGATGCAGTTTTTTTACATGTGCAGTTTCCTTTCGGTGGTTCTCAGCTATATTTGGTAAAGCAGTTTGAAGAGCATTTTCGGCATAAAACGGTTTTTGTTTGTTCATTGCGTAGTTTTTTAAAACTTTTAAATTTAATTCACATGTTCTAAAATATATAATATTAATTTGCACGCATATACAGGTAAATAAATTTTCCTACTTGACTAATGGGTAGACGTTATTCAGAAAGGGGAATTCACGTTTGTAATAAACTGATCTGCGCTGTGTAACATAAGGCTTCGCAGAAACGACCAACTTGTGGTTATCCCGAGCCAACATGATTGATCCCTCGTCAGAAAGTGCGCGCCAGCTCCAATCGCAATTCTGAACACCATAGCCTGGATATTTTACTGTCCCATTTAAGACATGTAAATAATTTGACTAACTCAGTGACATATACTTACGTACTAACATAGTTATAAGCAGTACTAACAATCATATGGATCCTTGACATCTGATAACAAAATGATTTTATTAATTTATAAGTCCTAGACTTTTTACACGTACCTCCTACGTAAGGCAAAGTTCATGTTGTTACCTAAACGCCTCACTTTGATAAGGCAATCGATCTGTTATTTATCGTTTTCCGGGACACAATAGTCATCTATTTGGTGATTTATAATGTCCTAATTGACTCGTCCCATCAATACACTATCCGCCACTCCACTAAGAGATATCGTCACCAAATACATCTGTGAGCCGTGAGGTTGTAACGAGATTTCTCCTTAGTGAATTGCAGCTGTCCATTTTGTATTGACTATTTTATCAAGATCAAGGGTCACGCACGTGCTTGCTAGGAGTCAGTACTTCCAAAATGGATTCACGGCTTCCAATACTTCGAGTTCAAAACGACTAATCACAATCTCTTCGGAGCACGGTTCACTGGCCGCGGCTGCTGGACCTTTTATCCCTCTTCCATACCATGTCACTCCCAAACAATTGTACATCCTCCAGTGTGCCAGTTTAACCGGTATATCATCATCAACATTTATCACTATCCTTGGATGTACTTTTTTTCAATGAAGTACAAAATAGTGCATATGTTGAAAAAAATTGCAACTAACTCAAAATTTAAAAATCTTCTTTAGAGATGCCATGATGTGTCACGATATTTTATTATAATTATCAGATTTATCAATTCTGAAAACATCTCATTACAAAAAGACCCATTCCACAACAGTTTTTCTACTGGACCATAGACAAAGTCGACAGGTATGTGATATTGTATACTTAATCGGTCGATCTAATTGCGATTATCTATGGATCACCAGCGTCAGCGATCCCTCGTCGCCGGCGCCAACTTTGTGATGAAAATAAAACAATCGAAACATGTTTCCGAGAAGTTCTATTTTTGTTTACCGACTGTTTGCGATGAAATTAAAATTGTTTCGCTGACGCCCTTGAGACTCGATTCTCCGGATTCAGTTAATAAATGTATTGTTGTTTCACGTTTTTAATTAAAGTATCTATTATTAGCGGAACAAAAGTCTTAATTACTTCTCGGAAATGAATATGCGTAGGTGAATACTTCAGTTGTAATAGTAGAATCGATTCTATTAGCTAATAGCTTGGTAAACGTAGTGTAGGACGTCCCCCGGCTAGGTGGAAAGACGACTTACGTAGGGTAGCTGGACGTGAATGGATGCGGAGTACAAGACCGGATTGAGACCACTCTTGGGAGAGGACTATGTCCAGCAGTGGACTGTCGCAGGCTGTACATGATGATGAATCTTTATCAGCATCATTCTGCTGATGACTCAACAGCCCACTGTTAAAACAACTCGCCTGCTAGTAGCCTTTTACGACACGCAAAAGAAAATATTTTATCAACACAAGACTCAAAAAATATTTCATCATCATCAAAAGCCCGAGAAAGTTCGTATAGACAATGAACGGTCACCCGCATGGAACAAAAACTACCTACCAGTAGCACACACCGCCTCTAATCAAACTCGTGCCACGTGATATCAAATCACGCCGTCTGTGGCGTACAACCGCTAGTGAATTTAGCAATTTTTATCGATGCATCGCAGTGCTGCTGCTTGTATTGAAAATGTTTTGTGTTTAATTTTATGCTCCGTCATGTCCATTTTTGGTCGATTAATTTATTTTTGCTGCCTTAATTAAATTATGTAATAATTGTTTTTAGGGTTCCGTAACTCAAAGGGAAAAAAGGAACCCTTATAGGACCACTTTGTTGTCCGTCTGTCTATCTGTCAAGACCCTTTTTACCAAGTTGAAATTAATATCGAATTCTCAAGTCTGCGGTCCGTTAAATCTGTTAAAAAAATCGAACTTATAGGTCAACGCAATAAAAAGATACAGCTGTATTTTGACCATTTTCATACAAAATGCAAAGGAACCAAAACATATTGAGTACTTCCCGTAATAAGCAAGGAAAACCAGGATTTTTCAATTATTACACAGTAAAAATAACTTTTTTGTTTCCAAACTTAACTTTGCAGTTGAGATCCATACATCGGGTACGTAATGTAAGCAAAGTTTTTTCTTCAATCGGCCTTATATTTTCGGTAGAGCATTATTTTCAGTATGTTAATTATTCATACTGAGCCCTCGGTGCGCGAGTCCGACTCGCACTTGACCGTTTTTTATTAATAAAGCAGCTAACGATGATCTCGTAAAACTTATAATTTATGAATTGAATGGTATCTGTCACGCATGACGTCACCCTACGCCACGTGCTAGATCACAAAGAGGACGTTTATTATAAACGACTTGCCCCACACGTGCTACATACAAACATTCATACATATAATATCATGTAGTATACACATGTTCCCGGTAATTTGTAGGATTGCGCGGGCGACCATCTGCGCGGTACTCGGTACTCGGGACTCGTGGTACTGGGTACTGGGTTCAGTTGCCGGGCGACGATCAACGCGGTGTCTGCGGGCGGTACTCCCTGTCAGTATTGGCTTGTGAGTGTAATATTGACTAAGAAAACGTTATACATATACAGGATTGGTCACCTAATGAAGGCACATACTTCCATCCAAAATTATATGCTTTAACTTCCTCTATACAAAGATAAAAGGCGAAAGATTTGGTACGTAAAGAGAAACCAGTGTTAGAAGCGTCGGTGGCGCAGTTGATAAGGCGCGGACTCTCAATCTGAGAGTTCCGGGTTCAAATCCAGCCGTGTACCTATGAATTGTTTTTCAATTCAAGTACATTATCCGATTGCTCGTTCCATTGCTCGCTGAGTGACTTTGAGCTTGTTTATTCGGCCCACAGTAAAAGACCACGTTTCGGTTCCGTATGTCATCACTGGCAACACGCACTGATCAAAGACTTTTGTCTTTAGACGCTGAGGTATTTTGGACGAGAAGATATGCCGTAATTTCCCGAACGCTGCCCAGCCGAGTTGGATTCTTCGGTTGACCTCTTTGTCGAAGTTGGACCTACCTAGTTGAACGATCTGTCCCAGGTATACATACTCGTCTACAACTTCGATTGTAGTGTTCCCAACCACTACCGGCATAGGTGCAACATGGACATTTGACATGATTTTCGGCTCGGAATTTCTCTACGTGATAAGGTCCGGAATGAGGAAATCCGTAGACGAACGAAGGTCACCGACATAGCTCGACGAGTTAGTGAGCTGAAGTGGCAATGGGCAGGCCACATCGCTCGAAGAACCGATAACCGTTGGGGAGTAAAGGTTCTCGAGTGGCGACCACGTACCGGGAAACGTCTACCAGGCCGTCCCCCCACTAGATGGACCGACGACCTGGTTAGAGTCGCGGGAAGTCGCTGGATGCAGGTGGCTCGGGATCGGTCGATGTGGCGTACCATGAGGGAGGCCTATGTCCAGCAGTGGACGTTTCCCGGCTGATGATGATGATGATCCGATTGCTTAACGGTGAATGAAAACATCGTGAGGAAACCTGCATGTCTTGAACAGGCATGTCAAGTCCGCCAATCCGCACTGGGCCCGCGTGGTGAACTATAGCCACTCTCTGTAGGAGAGTAGGCCTGAGCACCTGCAGTGGGGACATATACAGGCTGGTGATGTGATATTTCATTTGTATGATTGAACTGGTGTACAATACAGTTATGTTAATTGAAGGCAAACCTATACGTAATAAACTTGTCTAATTTGAACAACCGGTATGTATAACCGGTAGTGCATTCCATATTTTAACTGTACGTATGATAAATGTAGAAGTGAAACATTTGGTGCGAGCTGTAGGAATATCAACAGTATACGGGTGGAGGTCTGCCGTTATTCTGTTTGACCGTCACTTGTAGAATGGCCAAGGCGGAATCAACAAAAATAGCTCCGGCTCTCCAAAATGCGTCCTGTAAAATACCGAAAAGCAGGCAACTTGACGCCTGTAGTATTTATACATAAAAATAGGTATGTAATTCATACTAACAAATATACGCAAAAATATACGCAATAACATTATATAATGCGTATATATTTAAACTGTTAAACATATGAATCCAATGCAAGCCGTCAACAGATTAGAGCCGTTGGTGTTCGCGGAACGAGCAGCGCGACGCAGCTGGCGAGCCTCTGGCCACTTCCCCGTAGTGCTGCGCCGGCGCACATGCACCCGGCTTTGTGCGTCTTTACTACGAACTGCATTCGTGTGATAACCACCCTAAAGATTTACCAAAGCCTAGCCAAAGAATAGGAGGATGAAAGGCTTTTACAAACGTCGTAAGTATACACGAAATTGTCGTAATTGACAGATTACTTTGTAAAAGCGTATTATTGTCTTATTGTCACACACACACACACACACACACCTTGCAAGTTTATGTTTTGTAAGGATTATCAGAATGTTTATACTTAGGAATGCATGTCAAATGTCGTTTAATAGTGAATACTATGAAGTTTTCAAATCCTAATGTTAATGTTCTAAATTCAAATTTAATAGGTTTTTCTGATAATCCTTACTAAACATAAACTTGCAAGGTGTTTCCATTTTTCTGATGAGAAGTATCAACATCAACATCCTATATATGTCCCCACTGCAGGGGCTCAGGCCTACTCTCCTACAGAGAGTGTATGGGCCATAGTCCACCACGCGGGACCAGTACAGATCGGCGGACTTCACATGCCTGTTCAAGACATGCAGGGTTACTCACGATGTTTTCCTTCACCGTTAAGCAATCGGATAATGTACTTGAATTGAAAAACAACTCATAGGTCCACGGCTGCATTCGTACCCGGAGCTCTCAGATTGAGAGTCCGCGACTTATCAACTGCGCCCCTGACGCCTTTATTATTATTACTATTACTAATTAAATAATTCGATTTAAATAGTATATACGCTCTTTATTTCTTCATAAAAGTGTTCATCGTTGTTGTGATTCTACGTATACTTCTCATAAATTTAACACACTCTGTGATTGTGTAAAGCGGAGGAGCAGGGCTTCCACACACAGGTTTAACACACTCGTTACAGGCAGTTTCAGAGTTAAATGTAATTTGTTACTTTAGGTATATACAATAAAATATTTTCATTTTCGGCATCCCTTGAATATAGACAACATAGATTGCTTGGTTTTGAAGTGTTTTTAAGTCACTTTCGTTGTTCGTCAGAACTCGGATAGAAGTTATAACAGGAATTCGTTTTCTTTACTCCTAAATATGACAATAGACACTTCCGTCATTTGTGGAATTACGGAACAAAGAACATTTGTTTGTTTCCTGTTACAATCTAAGCTAATGTTATATCAAGAATAATTAGTACATACCTATTACATAAACTATTCTTCCTCATCCTGATCACACATTGACTTACAAAACTAATAGATATTCCAACTTGATTGCTGTCAAAACACCCCCACCGCTATTATAACTGTAAAAGCCAGTTCAAGACATCAAAACACAAGCGTATCTTTTGTCCGCCAATGAAAGTCAATTCGACCATACACCAACCTTCCGGAATGCTCCTGTGGAAGTTAGCTTGAGTTGTTAGGTTAGGTTGAGCCTTAGTTCGAACATGAACTTCAGTCGTTAATTGAGCCCTTGGCACTAACTGCAGCGAAGACAAGTTAGCGCGTTCAAAAAGAACTAGAAACTGACTTCAACTACCCTAAAAGTCTACTATTATTACGGCAAATTTAAGATATATATCTCATTGATGCCATTCTCAGAACTGAACCATCCAAATCGGTTCCCCCAGTCAAAAGTTCTGGGCTAACAAACACATAACATTCCCTATCTCAAAAACTCTTTAGCCGGTTTTGATGGAACTTGCAGTCTTCCCTAAGTTGAATATATCTAGTTCATTAAAAAAGGATTGATTTTAAAAGTCTTTATTGATTATAAAATATACATAATCACTGAGCACCCGACACAGTCAGGCAAGGAAAGGCAAAAAAGGATTATTTTAATTGAACTTGTAGTTAACATAAAATTTAAATGTATACATACACTTTTGAAATTTGTCACACTTGTTTAGAAGCTGATATAGACTAACATATACAAAAACTGGGCAGTTCTGTAAATATTAAAAGGTCGAAGTCGAAGTCGAAGTCGAAGTCGGCTAAAAATGGGAACCCTCTCTAAAGTCAGACGGTACTTCAAGGGATGGGTCTGCCAACTATCAATAGTCGTCCATCCTCTTTTTGCAATCGGTCCAACAGCAGAACGGCTGGGCTCCACCCCAGATTATTCTTCTGCACCGTGATGACAGACGATTAAGTAAAATGAAATCCAGTACGAAGTTACTAAGGTTGAGAGTACCCGGACTTTTGACTTTTGTAGTCGACCTGACAGGGGCGCTGCCAGATTTTTGGGAAAGCACATCCTCTGATTTCATTTATATTTATACGTTTTAAACACAGAGATAGAAGAGATCCATCCACTTAAGGGCTACCTCAAGGTAACCCACTATATACTACGTGATATACAGGTACCTATACGCTTAAGGGGTTTGTAAGCTAACCCTGGTACCCTAAGGAGGGTGGGACTTTAAGAAGTTTTGTGATAGCTCAAAGATGACTCCGGCAAGATGCAACTTTCTGCAACTTCCCCGTAGTGTCTACAGGTTTTACTAGTATGTAGACGTCTATTATTACAGTTTTCCTCATAATCCTTGTTATTTTTAAAGTTAACGTAATGTAAATCCCGTGTGACGTACAAATTGGTGTGGGTTTTATTTCTTATTGAATCATGTTTTGAATACAACTTCATCACCGTTATATTTCTTGCAATTACTAAGGAAGTAAGCAATTATGAGGAAATAAAATAATTTTTTTTCCGAAACTCCATAGACTAAGGAAAACTTTTTATGTCAACAGGTAAATCGTTACATTTTTTGGTATTTGGTAATACCTTCAATGGATACGCTATATCAATAGATTAATCATCAGCACGCACGGTGGACGGATTGGTGATCGCAGTAAGCAGACTGCTGACAAGATATGTTTAATCTGTTGATATATTGTTTCTCAGTCGCCTTTTAGGATAGCAGCAGGTTCCTTATTTATGATAAGTCAATTGTAGAGCCATGGAGCTCAGTTGGGTACAACGTCATTCCTTGAACAATCGAGGTCTGGGTTCAACCAGTGAGTTCCAAGCCATACGTCACCATGTAGGCCCTCTTCCGAGCCATGTATAGGCTAGAGTGCGTGCCAAATGTCATCGAGATAAAGCTCCAGATTAAATAGATCTAAACGTTTTATTTATGAAAGGGCAAATTCGGGTCTTGGTCATTATTTTGCCTCTGAAACGACTTGATAAGTTAATATGCCTAGTTTTATCATTATTGGGTCTTGGATCATTCAGCTATAAATATATACATACAAGAGGCCCTTCTTAACACAAGTCGTCAGTACTAAAGAGGAGGTCCTAACAGTTTTGTATAAAGTCAAGCCTATTTAAAACAATAAAGTTCGTTTATTCATTACATAGGGTGTCGTTTCCCCAGCCAGACTCCATTCTCGCATATATCACTGCGTTATGAATGAGCTTGGACACGGAAAGACCCGGTTCAAATTACTAGAGAAAACAAAGAAGGAGCATTTAGGCAAACAGGAAAAACAGGTCGCGTGGGCAGTAGTGAATGGAACCAGTCACTATAAAGCTGTGGATGTGCTGTGGTAAATACGGCCGATGTAAAAATTAGGTATTCAGGAAAAGTGTCACCCATATCGCTGACTAAAGATCCGTGAGATTGCAACATATTTTTTACGAAAGTTTTCTCTCCATGAAACGAATGGACAATTGCCGAAAGTGTGAAATCTTTGTATTGCAGCTGATGAGCTCTTATTTCTATCGTACCAATTTGGTCAGGCTTATGGCCACAGTTCTGCGACCCATATGGGCTAACGCAAAAAGATGGGTATGCCATGATCCTCATGCGTAGATAAATGATTATATTTATAAATTGTCAAGTCAGTAGAAGGTGCTGTGATTAGTAGGGGATTTACCAACAGGCTGAGTAGGCTCGAGCCTATTATAGTGCGACAGATTTTATGTTTAGCAAATTTTTGGAGTGACACAAATATCCGATGAAGAAATGTGAAAGTGAGTGATATCAGGGTTATTTTGTATTCATCATTGATATACTCGCATCCGAATTAGAAAGAAGGCAGCTGGCTCTACAACAAATTCAATGAAAAGTTTTCATTTCAGACCAAAATGAGTGAATTGCCATCATCAATCTACAACATATAATTTAGCATGAATTTTTTTATAAAGTCTCGGTGGAATCACTGATTATTACCTACTGCAGTAATCAGTGATCCTCAACAATCATAGAAATAACAAAAATATAGTTAGCGACATTTAATTCATTATTATATCATTATATCATCATATTCAAACAGTGTTAATAAACTATTTTTATTTTTAGTATTTTATTTTTATCAACCCTTGAGAACACATCCTTTTTCTTGGAAGAAATTCCAAGAAAAAATCTTATTAGTCATACCTGATAGAGATTTGAGAAGCTCAGAAATGTACCAAAAACTTTGTGTAATTTTAACCAAGGTACGGGTGAAAAAAATTAAACAGCCGATGTTTGGCAAATGTGTTAATTCTACGATCGTTACCCTCGATTTGTCAAATTGTGTGTCCGTGGGATGTAAAGTAGGCGTAGTGCGGTGTCCGGAGCAAGTGATGGTCCTCGACCTGGCCCATTCAAAACTAAACCTGATAACATCTGGAACTTTAAGCTGTCTTTTGAGAAACCGCTGTTCCACGTAAGATCGTTACGAAAATACTCGTTTCTCAAATGAATATTTTATTTAAAGCATTACTAAAACTTGACCAAAATTATTACTTCGACTTTTGAAAAGGAAATACTAGTAATTTATGATTAATATTTAATTTAGCTTTTTTATGTATTCGATATTGTACCTGCTCATTTCTTTTGTCTAAAAGTGACTGTCTCATCTGGATTTTTTTTAAACAGTCGATAGGTCCTGTCTTTGGAATCTTATTAATAGCTTATTCAATTATATTTTGTAGAAAAATAGGGGAAAAGTACAATTAAAACCTCGAACTATATGTGTAAATGTGCCTCTCTCACAGCTGATTATCTCAGAAAACTATAATAATAAACAACGATGTCGTTATATAATATATTTGTCGAGAAATCTGCATTTATAATTCTGTAAATCGCTGTTTACAATGTTTCATAATATTTCGATAAAAATATCAAGTTTAATATGAATTCAATTCATAAATAATTCCATTGATATGTTGTCAAATACTTCTACACAGAAGTCTTTGTATATAAGCACGAAGTCATCTGATCTATTATAATCAATGTTAGGGAGAAAAACAATTAACACTGCTTTCCCAGTAATCATAAACGTGTACCTAACAGACGTTCTTGTAATGATATGGGCCCAGTCGAGTTCCCAGAAATACACAATAATTTATCGGTGCCTTCATGCAGCGTGAGGAAACCGAAATGATGTAAAATATAAGCTCATTATGATGTAATAGCAACTCAATATGATGTTTCGTTTGGTACCTAATCAAATACTCGTATTCCATACATTCAGTTTCGTTTGGTCACAGCTGTACAATCAGTAGGGTCCATCCTTGGCCACAACTAGGCATTGATAGACTTACGTAGGTTTGCCTCATCTTCGCCTCGGCCTACATGTTCGTCCATCAATGCCTCTTTTGTTGGCCGCTGCAGTAATGTAATTATTTGCATAAAACACGGTATACAGGTTGTTAAATGTTCACCAAGATATGGTATACAAAAGCTTAATGTAAATCAAGACAAATTTAAATCTGATCAAAAAAATTACGCACAAACTCTTTTTGAATTTGTAAACAAACATATGTATATCTGAGACTGTAAACAAAATTATAAATTCGTAGCCTCAGAGTGTAATCTTTTCCAACGGCTTCATGTATTTCATGGTATTTTAGTAAAGAACACGCATTTAGCCAATTCCTCGAACGCGTGGAATGAACCCCGCGAGATCGGCCTTGCTGAAATTCTAGGAGGACTATCACGCTTGCTTGATAACGAGCGATAAACATTCAAAACACATGCACGCCTTGATTATTCTGGATTATCTGTGGAAACAACATTGTTTATCAGCGCGATAAGCTGAAAGTGTACTCATCTATGTACGACGACGTTTACATAAAATCGTTACACGCGCTTCTCCCATCAACCAGGAGTACTTGCAAACTAAGTTTGCCGCTCTGAAGCTAGACACAAAAGATCACGAAGTATCAAATTATTAACGTATCAATGAGAGGCAAGGCAAGTTAGCGGGTGGAAATAAATGTCCTAGTGTTGTATGTCATCTAGGGATAGTTATTATAGAAAATAATACACACACATTCCGTCTGTACATGTTTGAAATTGCGGAGAGCTAACTTCAGAGGCAAACAGCGTGCGAGTACGATTTCACTGTGATACGGCCGCGTCACTTTGCCAGCGGTCATTGATTTACATGTAAGACTTTATTTTGTAACTTACTACTAACAATAATGTTTGTGTAAGCCAGAATAGGCCCGATAGGAGGAATCGTAATTGAGATTTTCTTGTTACACTATTTGATAACCTAGTGGTAATGTTACTTATCAGTTCTATGAAATGTAACACGCGCCAGTTGACAGGAATGTCCTTATTATCAATCGATAAGAAGATTTCATTTGATGATCGTCAAATAACCTTGGTATTATGTAATTATAATTTATTATGACAAAGAAATCATCGGTGGTATTTATAAAAGTAGCTTCAAAGTTATATAAGCTAATGTTAGTACGTTAAGACAGGGGTTTCTCTATCACACCAACTCCGATCAACTTCCCGTTGGGGTAGTGAATAACCCTTGGTCTCCTGCTGAAAGTAAGGGAGTTTGGTCGCGATGGGTGGAAGTGGGTGGTTGTGGCTGGCCAAAATGTGAACTTCTGGAAAGTTCTAAAAATTTCTGTAATGATCTACAAAGATTACCAAAATAAATTTACATCCGTGCGAAGCCGGGGCGGGCCGCTAGTTATTTCCTAAAATAGTTTAAAAACAATTCTAACTGCATCAAGTACATATTTCTTTCTTTTCGTTATTGTCTGGGCGGTTTGTCATGTTTTGGTCATCATACGCAAGCGGAAGTAGGTACAGCTGGTTGAGTTCCTCTAGCTCCTCTAGCTAGCTAAATATACATTTGAAATTTGCCTTAATAAAAGTAGACTTTTAGGGCAGTTGAAGTCGGTTTTTATTTCTTTTCGAACGCGTTAACTTGTTAAAATTACAAACATACAAAATGGTCCAAATTTGTCGAGGCGAAATGGACTTTGGGTTAAAGTTTACAAGATGGAACGCAATTTAGTATTGTATCGAATCGACTAACGGTGTATTGCGCATTCACACCATATCATTGTAGAGTTCCATCATTTCTTCCAACGCAATTCCGGTCTCGTGGAACTCAGAGCCGCAGGCAGGGAGACGTTGGCCTCAGTTAAATGGTACGAGTATGTCTACAGATAATTGTTTTCCTACTCAGAAAGAAAACGCGCATCTGTATACACAAACACTATTTACTACTATATAGCTAAATCTAATGTTGCACAAAACCTGTATTTCAGCGTCCAGCGCCTCTCCCCTCAGAATTTTTCTCCCGACGCTTTTCATGTAGGATTTGCAGTAATAATAAAAATATATTATACTAGCAGCCCGTCCCGGCTTCGCACGGGGTAGACAATTATTTATTTTTGGAAATTTGGATATAAAACACTTTTTTTCACAAATATTTTTATTTATTAAAAAAAATTTATTTATTAATTATTTATTAAAAACAATTATATCAGTGTCCCCTCCACCCCGCCCGCCGCGATGCCCGGCGCGCTTTTCAAACTGCATCGCAAACAACGGCCACGGCGCTATGGCGGTTTTGTTTACTGTTTGAATTTTTTAATTCGTAATATCTTTTGAATGGAAAGTCCAATTTAAATAATTTAAAAACTATTTTATAGGTAGTTAAATGGTCTTGACCATAAAATAATTTATTTGGATAAGGATTAATATAAACACATAAATAGCATGGTTTGAATTTGGTTAGCATTTTCATTAATGTTTAAAATGAAAAAAGTTGTTGTAGTGACATAACTACAATAATTGGACATATGCTACCGCGGAGTTTTTTGTAGACATTATGATGTTCTTCAATATTGTTGTACATTATTTTGTTCTATCGCTAATAGTTTCGGCAGCGCATTCGACGAAAGACATTTTAAGACTCATTTTTCTACACCTTCGGTTACATTGTTCAAATTTTACCAAGGATCCCTAATTTTTTTCAAAATGAAATGTAGCCTATGTCAAATTGGAAGAATGTAGCATTCTATTGGTGATAGAATTTTTTAAATCGGCCCAGTACTTTTTGAGCCTATTCATTACAAACATACAAACATACAAAAATAGGTACAAATCTTTCCTCTTTATAATATTAGTGTAGATTTACACTCGACGAGTCAGTGAGCTGAAGTGGCAATGGGCAAGCCACATCGCCCGTAGAACCGGTAACCGGTGGGGAGTAAAGTTTTCGAGTGGCGACCACGTACCGGGAAACGTCTACCAGGCCGTCCCCCCACTAGATGGACCGACGACCTGGTAGAGTCGCAGGGAGTCGCTGGATGCAGGTGGCTTGGGACCGGTCGATGTGGCGCACCATCTAGGAGGCCTATGTCCATCAGTGGACGTTTCCCGGCTGATGATGATTGTATCTACACGCCTTACAAGATACATTTTCATTTGTCTCTTATCGCTCCTGACGGAGTTTGTGATGGTCGTATAGTGGAAGCGTTCTCATCCACAAGTCTCGTCTTAATGAGGCACGGGTTAGAACAGATATTTTGACGGCAGATTTACGTGTAAATAACACAGTGTTAGTTGTGAAGGCGAACAAAAAGTAACTTAAAGAAACCGAGTACTGAACAAAGCTCCGGAGCTCGGGAGTGCAATTCACGAGGGATAAACATCCTTAGAACCTCCACCGTTGCTGACGATATATTTTGTTACCTAGGCAACGAGAATAAATATCGAATGACGTTAGCAAAAATATCCTCTAGATGTGAGAATGTTTGTCCTTAGAGAAAGCATGACTGAGAAGACAGCGAGCTACTACTCTAAGCAAAGACATTTAATATTAATAGACCGGACAAAGCACACAAACATTTTGATCCTAAACTTATTACCAATTGGTAATAAGTTACTCAATCTAGTGTCACATCACGTCACGCGGCCGTACAAGACATTTGACATACCATTGACTTTTGAGATCAAAATGTTTATATGAAACGTTTCCCAATGACCGCTCTATAACCTATTACTATATTTAAATCTCTCTGACCCTAAGCTACCTAGTCCGACCCTGTGCTGCTTTAATGTTTTAATTACCCGGGAGAATCGACGGCGTGACGGCGTCGGCGCAATTCTGCGTAAGGAGAGCGCTACCACTGCGCCTCGCAGAACTGACTTCCAACGGGAAAAGTACGCTGGAGGACGGACTTACTGGAACTCGGATTTCTAGTTAATTGTTACAAAGTACCTTGTTATCGAGACGATATTGTTGTATTGACAGTTCTTATTAATATCGCAGCCGTGGAAAGTTCTATCAAACCGCCTCCGTGACCTAATAATAACGATAAATAACGATAGCTACACCCTTGGACTTGCAATCCGGAGGTACAGGGTTCGATTCCCAGTGCGCCTATCGTTACTCGGTTTGATTTGATGGTATTTTCTAGGGCATTTTCTGTCGGCTAGCTACCACCATGTTACCTAAGTTTGCCACCAAACAGCAGTGTTAATAGCACTGTTGTGTTCCGGTAAGAAAGATAGTAGAGACAGCGTCACATTTGATTGAGGTTTCTGCCAATCCAAGGCCCTTATCGTCACTTGCCATCAGGTGAGATGAAGGCCAAGTGAAAACCCATCATCCAACGTAAAATAAAATGAAAGTTGTTAGGACTCGAGCGATACAATAGTATAGCATATACCTATGCCTACATTTTATGCATCAGAATGTAACATATCCTACTAATATTATAAGTGTGAAAGTTTGGATGTTTCGATGTTTGGATGTTTGTGACGCTTTCACGGAAAAACTACTGAATGGATTTGAATGAAACTTTACAATAATATAGCTTATACATGAGAATAACATATAGGCTATAATTTATAAAGACATATTGTGTTAATTGTACAAAATCACACTTATAATATTAGCGGGATTACATGGACAATTTTGGCATAACAAAAACGCGTTGCCTAGCAACCGACCATAGAATATGTAATTCGTATATACAAACTTTCGCGTTTATAATATTAGTGTGAAGACTATTTGAATGTACTACGTCAGATATTGAAATTTCTTTTGTTTCTTTAAACTATTAGCCTACGTAACAGAATAAACACTATTTTGTACTTTATGCTGGAAATGGAGATAGTGCCTTCTATGCCTATCGAACAAGTAGAATAAATCCTGAAGTACACGCGGACAAAGTCGCGGGCGGAAGCTAGTATAAATATATACAAGCAGAACGTCTGCACCGAATTTTATTGCCTTTGATTTTTTGAATTTGTCTCCGCCCCGTATAGCAAAAATCATGGGATAAATTCACAAAAAATATTTTTTCACATACATTTACAACCTAACAGAAAGTCAGCATGACTAGATTTTTGTAGAGGATTAGTTGATAGGCGAAGAAAGAAGATTACATGTTATTCCCTTGGAAAAATCCTGAAGTCCACGTAGGCAAAACCGCGGGCAGCAGTTAGTATAAAAATAAAAACCAAACATTTATACAGTCAGAAGTGCCGCGCACTTTAACATAATACTGTGACTTGTCAAAGTTAGGAAAATTGGAAACTGCCAAAGTGTCCGAACAACGGAACCACCTTACGTAGCTAAAACAACAACAAAAATGATTTAATTAACTTTTCATTATATCAGACCGCATCATCATTCCTAGTAGAGGTGTAATCACCCGGCGTAACTACATCAGTTCGTCGTAGGAAGTTGTCCTGTCCCTGTGCCCTGCGTGCCTCTAATTATACAGACCAGTGGTCCCAAAACTGTATATACCCGAGAACCTCTTCCAGAACTTCCATAATAGCATTTTCATTCGTCCGCATGGAGCTTAGAAATACGGGAACCCTTTATCGATATGAATGTAACCTATGTCCAGAATCGCTTCAGTCATTTAGTCGTGATAAGTTCGAATTAATAATATTCGTGTGATGAAGTTATTAAGTTTGTATCATGTAAGGTGAGTAGTGGACGTATCACGGATGATGATGATTTCTATAAATGTTTATATGCTTATATGCGAATGCGAAAAATAAATATAATGGATTATTAATCTAATCGCGGAGATAAAATTAACTTTAATAAATTTTTAAAAAGAACAACGATTTTATTTTATTTTATTAATTATGCACGTGTAAAGCGAACTTGCTGAATTGTAAATAATTTGTTATTAATCACAATCTATAAAATAAATTCTAATAAAACAAAGTAGGTTAGTTACACGGTTACTCCATTAATAACTCAAGAAAGGCAATTTTTCAACCGACTTCAAAAAAGGAAGTTTTTTTTGTATGTGTGTTACGCTATAACTCCACCAATAGTGAACCGATTTTGATAATTCTTTTTTTGTTTGGTATAAAATACTTCAGAGGTGTAATACCCATATAAATTTGAACGAAATTGATTGATCGCTCTTTGAGAAAATCAATAAAAACCCAATTTTAAGGCAATTGAAGTCGGTTTTTATATCTTTTTGAACGCGTTAACTATATGATCATTGATTTTAGAATAGCATAGGACAAATTCCCTAAAAATCATTTTCTCATACAATCACGACCTATTAGAATGACTTGATTTTTTGTAGAGGTTTAGTTAAAAGGACAAGGAAAACAAAGGTTATATTTATACATATATATCCCGACAGAACGAGTATTTCTCACGGGATCCTCGGGGAAACTCCACGCGGCCGAAGCCACGAGCAGAAGCTAGTTTATCATAAAACAAAACATACGTGTGTAAATATACTAATTATAAAATAGAATTTGTATAAAGGAGAAGATCGAATTTAAATCACATGTATTATGTTCATATCCTTAAAAGTAGTCTGAATGCATCCTGCTACAACAATCACTATTGTTAAAGTTGGGTGTATCCTATACAGCAATAACATTTTGCGCGGCAGACCCCTGATACTTATATCTTGACCCTGTAAGAGGTCTACGGTCCCCACTTTGAGAAACCTTGGTCTAGCCTTTCGGGGAACCCGCCGTTACGCAGCCTACCTCTAACTAAATTGTAATGGAACTAAATGTAATAGTAGGTAATATTTTTTCTTCTAAACTACATGAGAACGTGACACACGCACAAGGACATAAGTAACATACAAGATGGATGTGATCTCGTCTTTTGTTCTTACTATATTTTTGTCGTAGATTAATCGCTATAAAAACTGGACATGATGTATTGTATGATCACTGTAAAGATGTGTATAATACGCATACACTAAAGTTCTTATGCACGAGTACATAATGCTATATTATGTTTCATAATCAGTTTGAGGGTAGAGGTTTTCTAAATACAGTGGTGTTAGACAAACATGCGGAAGTAGAAAAATATATACAAGCATAATATAATGAACTAAATTGAGTACCAGAGATACCCAGCAGTGGTAGTGTAACTCCACTGTGTATCCAGTAGGCCACGGGGGCCTTAAATCCCAACGCTGACGTACTCTCACTTCTGAAGTTGATGGGGATAATCATCACACACAGTCTTCCGTACCACTGTACAATATTTAATATAAGCATGACAGAAAAATTCGGAAAAGAAAGAAAGATTTTACTTTTATTTTTGCTCAACCAATTGCAAATACAAGGTAAAACCTTACGTAAAATATAGGATTCTTACACTTAAATACACGTTTCGAGGGTTGCGTACAAATGTAAGACAGATTGAAACGTTTAAAAATAATTTTTTTTTAGTAGGAAACCATTTACGATTTAATTTATTACTTGTTGTTATAGCGGCAACAGAAATACACATTCTGTGAAAATTGCAACTGTCTACCTATTTATTACGGATCATGAGATACAGCCCGCTGACAGACGGACGGACCGACAGCCGAATCTTGTAATGGGGTTGTTTAAACTTCGGATCCCTAAAAAAGAATCCAGTGACAAACGGATGACGGACATCATCATCAACAGCCTATATTCGTCCCCACTGCAGGGGCTTCGACCTACTCTCATACAGAGAGTGTATAGGCCGTAGTTCCACCACGCGGGCCCAGTCCGGATTGGCGGACTTCACCTGTTCAAGACATGCAGGTCTCCTTACGATGTTTTCCATCACCGTTAAGCAATCAGATAATGTACTTGAATTGAAAAACAACTCATAGGTACGTGGCTGGATTCGAACCCGGAACCCTCAGATTGAGAGTCCGCGCCTTATCCACTGCGTCACCGCTTGACGGACAGCGAATCTTAAATAATAAGGAACCCTAAACAGCAAGTATATAAACATAAATGATTTTTAATGTACAGCGAGCTCGTTGAGACACAGCTACGCGTGCGTCGTGATACAATTTCGTTAATGCTGTTTTAATCGCCAGGTAATTGGATGTCATTTGGGACACGGAACGGCTAACAAGACACATTACCCACCTCGTTCCCAGAAAACTTGTAATGACACCTAATAATTAGGTACGCACGGTACGAGGGAAATTCTCAGAAGATGTAAAAGGTTCGACTTCTAAAGAAAAACTGCAGCGAGCGTTGCGAAATGTATTGAATGTAGCCACCTGGAAATGTGAACTTTTCAATTTCCCAGCTTCTACGTTTCAATTGGATAGGTTTCTTTACGTTTCAACGAGAAAATGTTTATTGGATTTTTCAGTTTCTTTGAAACTAGATAGATATTGGAAAATGTTGTGTGACTCCTGAACTGAGTAAAACTATATAATGTACTTACTTTAACGTAGACTCGGACTAGCCTTTTCTAGACTAGGACTCAAAATACGGACTGGACCGAGACACCCGAGCTGGCAGAGCCCGAGGAAGAAGCCTCCGAGATGCGAGACATTATGATATCAGTGTGCAATGCCGCAATGCCTCGCGTCAGGTCGGCACCAGGATCGGGACAAGTCCATTGGTGGTCCGATGCCATAGCCCAGTTACGCGAAGCCTGCCTGCATCACAGACGCCAGTACCAGCGGCGATACCACGTAGATGGCGAAGAGCCACTGCAGAGGAGCGAAGGTTGGCGTATAGTGCGTACCGGAACGCGACAAAGGCACTCCAGGAAAGTATAGCCGACGCCAGGTCCCGGTCATTGGCTGAGCTCTTAGAAGGCCTAGACAGGGATCCATGGGGGCGCACGTACAAAAACGCAATGGGAAAGCTCCGACCATGGGTCCCTCCGCTAACTGCCACACTCGATCCCGGACTGGTGGAGAGGATAGTCGATGGGCTCTTTCCTCGGAACAGTGACATACTGGGGAGCCTTGAGCCACGTACAAGCTCATCTGACTGGCACGACGAGCTCTCAGTCTCAGAGGCGGAGCTCCGGATGGCCATAAGACGTCTCGCCGCGCGGAACACCGCTCCAGGTCCTGATGGGATTCCGGGTTGGGCCTGGGCAGTAGCCCTGAGCGTGTTGGGTGGCCGGTTGCGGAACCTGTTTGACGCCTGCTTTAGGGATGGATGTTTCCCGGCATCATGGAAAAAGGCAAAGTTGGTCCTTTTGAGGAAGACTGGAAGACCTGCGGAGTCTCCCTCTGCCTATCGTCCCATATGTCTGCTCGACGAGGTTGGCAAGCTTTTTGAGCGAATAATTGCCTTTCGGATCAACAAACACCTGGCACGGGATGGTCCGGATTTGTCCGACAGCCAGTACGGCTTCCGACAGGGTCGCTCGACAGTGGACGCAATTCTCTGCGTCAGAGCGCTGATGCAGCGGGCTGTGTCCAGGGGCAGTGTAGTCTTGGCTGTAAGCTTGGACATAGTTAATGCGTTTAACTCTCTGCCCTGGAACACAATCAAGGAGGCACTCATTTACCACCAGGTGCCTTCCTACCTCCGGAATGTGATAGGAGCTTACCTATCGAACAGGCTCATCCAGTACCCAGGACGGGATGGCATCTCTCACCAGAGGGAAGTCGTTTGCGGGGTGCCTCAGGGGTCGGTGTTAGGCCCACTTTTGTGGAACCTCGCATACGACAGTGTCCTGCGGACGGAACTCCCCTGCGGCGTCAGTGTCGTCTGTTATGCAGATGACACTTTAGTTTTGGCCGAAGGGGAGACTTTTGAGAGGACTAGGGGGCTTGCTGAGCTAGGTGTGGCCTGCATCGTGGGGAAGATCCACGGGTTGGGACTACTGGTAGCGCCCCAGAAAACTGAGGCCCTTTGGTTTCACAATCTCCGGCGGGGGGTGGAACCAACCAGCTCGTCAGTGCAGGTGAGCGGCGTGTCTGTACCGGTGGGACGGTACTTGAAGTACCTTGGCCTAACCTTGGACAGCCGCTGGAGCTTTGAGGAGCACTTCAGACTCCTTGTCCCCCGGATTCATAAAGTGGCGGGTGCTATGCACAGACTGCTGCCAAATCTCGGGGGACCTCGGGAAGAAGTTCGGCGCCTTTATGCTGGTGTCGTGCGGTCTATAGCACTTTATGGTGCACCCGTGTGGGCGGACAATCTTACGAGCGTCCGGCGCCGTAAAACACTGAACGCCGTACAGCGACAGATGGCAATACGGATCGTGCGTGGATACCGCACGATATCGTACGAGGCGGCTACTGTTTTAGCGCGATTCCCGCCCCTGGATATTCTGGCGGGCATGGATGCGAGAGTCTATGACCAGATTCGCGTCCTGCGCGAAGAGGGTGGGGTAGCCCCGAGGGAGGTCAAAGTGCTCAGGAGGAGGGCTCGGCGACGCGCTCTAAAGAAGTGGCACGAGCGACTCAAAGAGACACAGAATGTGCGCCAGCGCGTCGTCAGCGCGATCCTGCCAAGCTTCCAGGCTTGGCTGGACAGAGAGGGACGTGTCACCTACCGGCTGACCCAGGTGCTCACCGGACATGGCTGCTTCGGTGAGTACCTGAACAGAATTGGAAGAGAGCTCACACCACAGTGCCACCACTGCGGGGATGACCGGGACTCTGCGCAGCACACGCTCGAAAACTGCCCAGCATGGCAGGCCGAGCGGCAGGTCCTAATCGACGAGGTGGGCGGAGTTCTCTCTCTGGCTGCCGTAGTAGCGGTAATGCTAGAGAGGGATTCTGCGTGGAGAGCAGTGGTCTCCTTCTGTGAAACCGTGATGGTTCAGAAGGAGACCGCCGAGCGGGAGCGCGAGCGTGCTGACCCCGCCAGGAGGAGGAGACGAAGGGGTGACAGAAACCTTCACCCTGTAGTCACGCCACCGTAGCCCTGGATGCAAAGGGCAAGGGACCGGAGGCAGCCTGAGTGGGGGCTCCGGCTGTCCTGCTCCGATCCCGAGAGGGCAGTGGAAATGGCGTGGCCCCTTTTCCACTGCGGAGTCCGCTCTGCGAGAGTGCAAGGGCTGGCACACCAGCCCGGGAAGAGCACAATGCATCGCGCGAGGGGAGCACTGGCGACGTTCCTTTGGAGGACCCAGAGCTCCCTGATATGCGCAGCGGTTGGCCACCGAAGGGGTTTAGTGAGTAAGAATCTCACATAACCCGATTCTTCCCCTAAGGAGTCGGGTATCTTTTGAAGATTCCCCTTCGTAAAAAAAAAAGGACTCAAAATACTTGTAGGTTTCGTAGTCAAACAAAGAACGCTTATAGTTTCTCTCTGTCCGTCTGTCTGTTCGCGGACTAGCTCAGAGACTGACTACTAGAAAGCTGTAACTTGGTACGGGAATTAACATGTGTTAATCATGTCAACAAAGTGGTGGAATAAAATCTTGCAAAAAAATATTTTAAAGGTGGCTCCCATACACGCAACTTGGCGATCAAATATTTTTTTCGCGTCTACCCAATTATGTGGGATATCGTTGAATAGGTCTTTTAAAAATATTGAGGGTATAGGGTGTAATGGGAAGTTGATCGGAGTTGGTGGTGATAGAGAAAACCCTGTCTTAACGTACTAACATTAGCTTTCTAAATATCCATTTCTGAGTTTAAATTGCGAAAAATTTACTCCCTCAAATAGTAAAATGCTTATTAGATTTCGTTTTTTCATTAAATTTTGAACGTTTTTTATAAGGGTATATAAAAACATTATTTTACGAGATAACTCAAAATATAGAACAAGCTTCATACATTTAACTATTTATTTTGTCAAATACCCAATTTCTCTAGCGGCTCGGATACGGTGAACCTCTATCACATGATTACTTTTACAATGATGAAGCAATCGTATTTCTTATTCTTTTACAAATCGGACTTATATTTTATAATCTTTAGCCTGTCGACTATCAAAACATTAACACTATCATAGTCATATGTATATGTACGTATCTAATTCCAGTAATATTTGCGCAGCTTTCTCAGTGTTGTTTGTTCGGATAACGATTAGATAGATGTTTACGATTTTATACGAAGTTCTCGTCTAATTAGAATGATAAATAATAAGTTGTCTGTCTGATTTCCAGGAACCATGATCGTTCGCGATGTTCAATCTGAGATAAGGGTTGTTAACAATTATGTGTATTGGAAAAAGAAGATAAAGACATTCTTGGTATTGATATTACTATCGAGAATTCTTGAGATACCCTCTGGCCAGTTTACATAAAATGTTCAGTGATTTGTGGGAAGTTATTGTTTAAGAAACAATTCAGAATTATGTTAACCGCATATTCAACGCATTTTTTAAACCAGCTATTAATAGTATCGTATCGTACGTATATGTGGAATCCCGTAAAGTAAATAAATTTTAAATCCATCGAGTTATTTAGAAGGAACCTATATAAACCACATCTCACCTACGATCGCCAATTGCGCCTGCTCAGGTTTCATGAAAGGTACTCGTAGATTCGGCAACCTAAGAGAGTACCCCACGTCCAGCGTAAATTTCACAAAAGTAACTATTACACTATTGATGAAAATTAAAACCCGAATCAAACAGAATCTCTGCGAAGTCAACCAATCAACGCTGTGCTTCGTCGAATCGAAATTGGCGCGGATCTTTCAAGGAACGAGGACCATTAGCTGTCTCGTCGTGGATAATTTATTATGAATACAGTTACATACGAATCGACCCGGGGAAATTCTAAGGAAATATAATTTATGATGATTGCAGAGCTCGAGGAAAATCATAAGGTATGAGCAATAATGAGAAATAATCCTGACCAGGATTATTTCATAGTTGCGTAATGAATGATAAAGTTTTATATTATGTGATTTATGCATAATGAATTTACATTCAGCCTTCATCTAAGTGATATTATGGACGTAAGACGGAAGCGAGGTTTTTACAAAAGCATTAGTTCCTTTAGGCCGCATTCCGTACCGGAAAACAATCAGGATATATGGATTATGAATTATATTATACACGTATTCAGGATTGGAACAAGTCTGTCTGAAAAAAGATCCACGTTTTACTTCCCGAGACTTTTTAACGTTCTAATTTTTAAAACTGAAGTGTAAACATAACAACCTGTCTGGAATTTTATACAATTTATAAAACACCGCCCGCACTCGTTTCCCGGATTGAAAACTGTGAATTCCACAAACATTTTCCTTGGTGTTCGACTAAACGGCGGGCGTCGTTACACAGAGGTAAGTTTGGCATGTCTGGGATCAACACAAACACGGGATTCCCGCGATCTCTTTACAAACTGTTCTTGGAACTAAAAGTTTAGCTGTTCATGTTGCCAGAGTGAACGAATTAGATCGATCCGAAAGTGGGATACTTACAAAAAAAATTATTTTAAGGATCCGTTAGGAGCCACAGATTCTACGCAGATGTTGAAATGGGTATTATTAAATATGACAAGAGTCACAATTTATTAGCCCATGTCTTCTCATGGGGACCAAGAAAACTGTCTAGAGACGAATTGCGTGACGAAAGCTTACCTAACATCTCTATAATGGATTTCTTACAGCACGGTTTCATAATACGGGCTTAATAACACATATCAAAAAGAAATCAGATTATTTGAATTAAGAACTAATTTAAATTTAAACCCCATAAAAACTAACATATTCTATTCGTCGTTTCGTTCGATTTTGATTAATTAACACTTCCAATTTATTTTAGAAAAATGTAATGGTTCTAAAATGGTTTAAGTTCCGTTTTTACTTAAGTTTAAGTGACGATAATGCTTATTAGAGGTCTAACGCATAACTGAGTCTGTTCCTGCGGTATGGGCGTGGTACGGGAGGGTGTTTACGTAACGTCAAGACCAGTAGCATAGTTATTAATTTTTCATTGTTAGCCCCCAATGTATGCGTACCCCCTTGAAATATAATGTAATATTATTTTTGCCACAACTTTTGACGTTGGGTCATTAAACTATGCTACATGTTGTGTCAATTCTAAGTCAACCAAATATCAAGTCTAAAAACCTCTGACAGATGAACAGAGTTACCTCAACAATATAGGTCGACTAGATCATTCGGGTAAAAACTAGTTGTCAAAACTACCCACATGCTTACAGTCAAATAAGTAACATATTAGCTACTACCCACAACTGTCAGTGATTGCTGACGACGACGTTGATGGACGGCGCCATGTTTTAATGGTCGTTAGGCAAAGGCGACAGCCCCGAACGGCTCTCCGATTTTATTATCCACTCGTTATTGACGAAATATGGCGCGGCCTAGTGTGCTCGCGCACACGTGCGAGCCAGCTGTCCCGCGATACAGTCGGACACAGAACGTTACAATTTGTGTTAATTCGATTAGTGACATGTGGCCTCGGCTTCAAAATAGAATCACCTCATAAAAATTAACTATGAAAAGATGGGCCGTAGCATCTATTTATAACTACCACTAAGTCGAAAAAGAGACTAAGACTTTTAATTATTGATCTCAAACAAATTTTGAGAAGAATAGCTCCTCAAATTGCAATAAATCGCTCACTTTTGTATGTCTATCGAAGGGATCGGCTCTTTAACTACTAGAAAGGGACTTGGAACCATCTTATCATCGCAAAAGTAACTAATAGGGCGAAAACCAATTAATATGTTATAGGTGGTGCAACTACATGTTAGCGATATATCTGTACTATATGCCTCAATTTCAAATATATTTTAAAAACTGTCTGTCTCTGTGGAGCTATAGAGATATATGTTGCTCGCGCGGTCTACAGCTCACAGAGCTACTAGTTATACAAATTACCTAGAAAACATTACAAAATCCACAGCACAATAAAAACACTAAGCAATATTTTAACAAATAACAATAAATAATGTGTGCAATTACGATTACGCCACAAGTACCGATAACAATGCGATCGATCACTTCCGCGCGCGCCTGTACGACATCATGAAGAAACACTTTCGTGGAACGACGGCGCATGTCACACGCTCGACGTTCGAGGAACGCTCGATTATCTCGACTGTTATTGATTGTACCGGCTCAGGGAGAAATCGCCATTGTTCCTGCCTGTACCGTCTCTACGAATATATATGATAACATTCATCATTCCCGAGGACGCTCGCTCACTGTGGCGTGAAACCTGCAGTTGGCACTTTTGACAACGACTGTAGCTTTCGAAGTTCAAAAAGTATGGACAACATTGCAAAATTTGAAATTGATCAAATTTTAAATCCATTTGAGATGAGAGACCTGAAAAAATTGTTTTAGAATTATCTCGCCAGTGAATTCGGAGAATATCGTTACATTAGAAAAACTCGCAGATGACGTCACGCATCAATCTATCCGACGACAACCCATACACACCTACCTCCACTATCCCAAACCCATGGGGATAGACTAGAGGAAAGAAATTCATCCCAATTTATATGTATGGGTAATATAATAGTAATTATTATTTTTCAAGATTTTAGTCATAATTTTCGTTGAAAAATATCGTTGTTTTTATCAACACCAAAATTAACTTATTTCAGTACATAAAAATCCATCCAAATCCATTCATTTGTCATTTTAAAAAAAACATCTACAACTATATTATTTTTGAAGGTTATCCATTGCATCTGCATATCCTCAAGGTCTTTTTTATGTCAAACAAACAAACTCAAGCAGCGTTTGCCGGTAATTTCACCAATACAAAGTGCAAAAACAAATGCCTACATCCATACAACAGTCAACAGGTGGTACAAAGTAACGAGTGTGAATGGTTGGGAATTGTGATAAAAAGCCACCTAATTGGAATGCAATTGAGGTATGATCTAATTAAAATGGTCACATGATATACTTATGCGCACCTGGCACAATCTATCCCCCGGCACAAGTTCATCGGCAGGCTGCGGGCTATGGAGCAAAAATATATGTTACTTGGGGCGCAATATTACGCAAGCATAAGTGTACTTTTTCAAAAGCGCTGCTGCTTGTAAAATTATCTACATTTTTAAAATTTAAATAAGACTACAAGATCCTTTTCAATCAATACTAGCGGCCCGCCCCGGCTTCGCACGGGTGGACATTTTATTGTGGCATAAATGGAATCTTTCTAGATCATTACAGAAATTTTCAGAACTTTCCAGTAGTTCTCATGTGAACTTCTTTACTCATGTAAAGTTCACATGAGTTCGACAAGGAAAGATATATATTTTTCAAATTTTTGCCATCCACAATCACCCACTTCCACCCATCGCGACCAAACTCCCTTACTTTTATCAGGAGACCAAGGGGTATTCACTACCTCAACGGGAAGTTGATCGGAGTTGGTGGTGATAGAGAAAACCTTGTCTTAACGTACTAACATTACCTTTATATATAAAAGATTAAATTAGAACCATGAAAATCAGTTCTCAGGAAGGGCGGAATCTTCGCTGTCCGTCTGTCTGTCAGCGGGCTGTATTTCATGATCCGTAATAGATACACAGTTAAAATTTTCACATAATGTGTATTTCTGTTACCGCTATGACAGTAAATAATAACAAAAAAACTTACACCCCGCCACGCCCTCCTACCTTGTTCAATGGTGCATAACCCTTCATGGGGTACTCCGACTCACACTTAGTGGTTTTTTAATCAGTTGAAAAGATAGTGAAAGTGAAGTTACGCCGACGTCGTAGTATTTTGAATCTTGTATCTTTGTAACCATCTGTTGGCTTTTTTACTTTCGAATGCGTACGAGGTGATCATGAGTCATCATCATCATCCTTAACTATATTTTTAAACGTACGTCTCACTTAATTTATCAGTCGCATCGTTGTTTTACTTTAAAATGTTCAGTCCCAAAACATACTATTTGAGTGAGAGTCGGACTCGCGCCCCAAGGGTTACCAACCGTGAAAAGAAACGTAAATGTATTATTTTTTATTTGAAATAGTGTTCACTTTACTGACCGCATAACTAACTTTGTTTCTCAAGGTTATTTGATTATTTCTCAAAAACTATACTAGATAGAAACTTCGCTTAGGTTGTTCAAGTTGACAGCGTTAGTAGTTCCTGAGGTAATCGTCTGTGACAGATGAACGGATGGACATACAGACATCACAGTGAGATTATACGGGTTCCGTTTTTTCATTGGATGTTCAGAACCCTAAAAATCTATGTTTAAATATACGTTTGATAATATGTGTAAAATGTGTATTCATTCCATAATCTAGACATTTTTTATGATGGATTGAAATAAATCGAATAATAAGTTATTATTAGGCAGCTACGATGGCCTGAACGTTTTAACCGACTTCAAAAAAGAAGGTAATCAATACGACACGTTTACATATGTATTTGTAATTATTTTGGTCCTCGAGAACAGAGGCGAGCGCGGAAGGCGCTCAGACTTCTTGCAAATAGATCTAATTCTGGTTAGTGTTATTTAGTCATCTTGCCTCGCATCGTATCATTTCGAAGCCCTTTGAGATATCAGCATAAAAGAAGATACATGTTTTAATTTCAAATAGTCATATGCCTATGAGCGATGTCAGCTTCATCAAAATACAGCCGCTTCATACCTCATTCCAAACAAATATATATCTAGGTCAACAAATTGACGAAGAGTAGCAAATACAAAAATCGGAATGAGGAAGTCACTATACCTCCGATGTCTTAAGAGGCTATGTTGGTTAGACCACGTGGCTGCGTTCAAATGTGGACTGTTTTGTAGCTGTCTCTATCCGAGCCCTATCCTACCCGAGCGCGTACGGTGAGACAGCATACACTACGCGAAGTTATCCACCCGTTATTTGGATGTTTCGTAGTCCAGGGATCATTTGAAGGATACAGTATATTATGTAACCATTTTTTAATACAGTATACTAATGAAATTTCAGATGCCGGTGGTTTTTCCAAATTGTTCTAAATTGATTCATACTCTTGTAAATCAGGTTCAAAGTTGGGGCTTTTTACTACCGTAAAATACAATTCTTTAAGTAAGAGCCCTGTAACTCTGGAAGTATATATTTAAAAGAAAATCTGACTCACCACCGACACAGATATTTGTTTCTAGATTGTGTCTTGAAAATTTCATAGATTTTCATAGCTTAATACTCAAAATATGACTGCACTACGTTTGTATGGGCGCTTTGACAACAGCATACCCTCTTAAATGACATTCTTTTTAATTAGACAGATATACAGGCAGGCAGATTAGTGATCGTGGTAAGATGTTTTTGCTATGCATGTAGATGCTGTGGCCCATCTGCCGATGCCGATGACTTTTTAATGTATGATGGGTTTGCACTTGGCCTTCGTCTCATCTGATGGCAAGTGACGATAAGGCCGCGGTTGGTAAGCGTGCGCACCCAGAATCCTCCAGCTAATGAAGCGTTGGCTCATCTACCTCTCATACCGGAACACAACAGTGCTATTAACACTACTATTTGGCGGCAGACTTAGGTAACATGGTGGTAGCTAGCCAGGCGGACATAGAAAATACCCTACCACCGAATATACCGAGTACAGATGGGTATCATACCACTGGGAATCATACCCGGTACCTCCAGATTGTATATACAACATTAGCCATTAGACCATAGAGGCGGTTCCATTGTTTTTTTTCCTATTTCACCTTCTATAATATCCTCGAGAAGACTCGGAGTGGTCCTATTCTGAAGTCAAAACCACATGGCAATTACCTTTATTCTTTGAAACATTTAATTGTTGTAAATCTTGATTTCAGATCTCAACATCGGACCATACCTTAGCAGGCATAAAAAACTTAAATCTAAACAACCGTGAAGAAGATATAGAACTACCTGAAGTACACAAGAGCCAGCTTAAGGAACTGAATCGAACTCATGATGACCTTTTCAACAAGTGGCTCTGTGCTCTGATTAATAACTTTAGTGTGATCCTTTACGGGATTGGCTCAAAAAGATCCGTGTTGCAAAAGTTTCAACTTGAAAAATTGGAATCATCGAACTGCATAGTTATTAATGGCTTTTTCCCCAGTCTTACCATGAAAAATATTTTGGAAGCAATCGTCATGGATTTTTTAGGAAATAGCAATGTTCCTAATAATGTTGCAGATGTGGTTAATCTAATAGATACACAGCTCAATGAGAATGATATAGAATTGTATCTTGTAATACATAACATAGACGGCATTATGCTTCATAGTGGAAAGATTCAGAAAATTTTGGCCGCTATTTCACACATCAATAAAGTTCACACAATTTGTAGTATTGACCACATAAATGCTCCATTATGTAAGTATTTTAGTTAAATTTGAGGTAAACCCTGCTTTTTAGGTAAGGAGTCATAAATCAAACACCACCCAGTTGCTGTTAGTACAAAATTGGTAAAATTGTTAAAAGTACGGGGGACTTTCAATATGCCAGCGAAACAGTTGTTTAATGGGATTCATTTTCAGCTTCATGAGTCCACTGCTGGACGCGATGGGTTATCACTTACAAGCTACTCAGTAGTGATGACAGTAAGATAATAAAATGGTAAAAAAGATATAAACACGTATATACCACTGCTCCACAAAATTTCGTCTTTAGACTTCTTTTAATCCTATTCTTAAGCCGCCACACGTTAAGAGTTCTGATCAAAAAGTAAATAACAATTTCTCTGCAGTATGGGATCACTCGAAATTGAGCAAGTTCAATTTTAAATGGTGGGATGTGACAACTTTCCTTCCATACACGGCAGAAACATCTTTCGAGAATTCACTGATGACACACCGCAGTGGCGTAATGCAGCTGTCTTCGTTGAAAAGTGTCTATCAGTCGCTCACATCGAATGCCAGGGGGATATTCACCATCATCATTCAGTATCAGCTGGATAATTACAAACAAACACATTATCAAGGTATTCAATTCTTAATTTTGACAGAATTTTTCATCAACAATGCCTTATGCTTTGGTTATCTAAATAAAATTGTCCAGGGTGTCGCCTTTTTTTTAAATGGCATTTTACAATTCCGTAGCCGAAAGTTAACCAAGGATTAACCAATTTCTAAGCTTACTTGACGTGTGTTGGTCGTACGTCCATCTGTCAGCGGGCTGTATTTCATGATCCGTAATAGGATCCATAATAAGAAATATTCACAGGATGTTTTCTGTTTTCGCTATAACAACAACAAAAATAAGTTAAAAGTGATTCTTAAATGCTAGCAGAGTTCGTATTGCTTATATGCAAAAAGTTGAAATACTCTTGGACATTAGCAATTTTTATTATTGATAAATCATTATTAGCTGGATACATTATCGTATTATTCTTTATTTCAGATATAATAAAATTCATATTTATGTTAGTAAATAAACAATAATCTATATTGTTTCTGTTTTCAGGTCTACCCTTCAGAGATCTATATTCGAAATCTCGTGAACAATTCCTTGTCAGCTCTGATCTTGCGCTGAGAGCTCAGCTGACAGAGTTCCTCGATCACAAGCTAGTTAAGATGAGGAGAACATTCGATGGCAGTGAAAACCTCATAATACCTATTGACAATGGACTTTTACAACAGTTTTTGGACACACAAAACCCATAAGAAATATTGTTGAAACCTAGACTAGATAACAATTTATGATTTGTAACAAGTAAATAAAACTTTCAAAATTAGGTTTTAGCATTTATTTTACAATCCCAGAAATATTCTTAATAGGATTATATAATATATATCAACAGGCCAAGTTGTAAATTACTTAAACTTAATGACTTACACGATACAATAAAATTATTTAACTAAAATTCTCTTCAACATATCTGGCACGTACACCATGATGCATCAACCAACCAAACAATTAATATTATCAATGATATCGTTCTGTGCATAAGTTGCTCTTTAAATTTAAAAAGATTGTAGAAAAATACTCTCTGGAACTCATTGGACATCAAAGATTTGATCTAATTAGTTGGATTAAATATAATTTACGCTACGTCTGTTACAGTAACCTACAATTATCTTGACTCGGGTTACCATTAGTGAGATTACGAAACATGGAATTAATTTTGAAAATAAATGGTGCATTGGCAACGAATAATTTAATGTTTATATATCCAAATACATTAACGCAGGGAACGTTTAACCCTGATAAATTACATCAAAGAAATGCGTCTAACTTACTCAACAAAAGAGCATATTATTATTTCCTATGTTTCAATTGTTTAGCTTGTACTTTATTTTTCGTCTGTACATTTATTAGACTGAATGTAAAATATAGTTTTCATATCAAAATTGACACCAGGGCCAGGGTGGTTAATTTAGACATCCAGGAATTTCAGAATCAGTCTAATGTTGGTCATATTACAGGCGGAATTGTAAGAATTTATTGTTTGTATAATTGATTTCAGGGCAACATCTTATCTCATGTTCCTTTCTTCCACTTAGTGCTAATTTATACCAAAGTTGTAAATTTAAAAATTGTCGAGAGCTATTTTAATCCTAAAATCATGCACTTCAATTTCAATATTAGACTTAAATTAAGCATATCATTACAATAAAAAAGATATTATTACATAAACAATTTAATTAAATCATTAACTTGTCGGACAACAAACTACAGATTCCACAAAACGACAATGAAGTGGTTAGAAAAGTGTGTATAAATGATGTGACCGGGGCACTAAATATACCGCTAGATGTAGGATGAATGCAGCCAGTGAGCCTCGCTGCGTGGACTTGCGCGCGTGCGACTACGGGGATGTATGTATGACTGACCAGGTTTATTGTCCGATGCATCGGAGCGCTGTACACTTACGAACTAGTAAGATAACTCCGCTAAGGCAACACTCAATTCTCGTCGTCATCTTCATGTTTCCGTTTCTTCCCTCGAGTGCTCTCCTCCTCACCGTCCGCATTCTCCTCGCCGTCTGTCGAGAATATTATAAACACGTTAATAGTTGATATTAATATAATAACAGCATATTGCAAAGTCAGGTTATATATAAAATAGCACTTGAGACTGTCGTGGTAGCTCAGTTGGGTAGAGCGTCAGTCCTTCCAACAATCGAGATCTGGGTTCGATCTTGGCTCGTACCAATGAGTTCCAATTTGTTATTTGGAATTTATGTATGAATGATAGACTGGCTATAGATTACCATTAGCTTTTTGATGAAGGAAAACACTGTGAGGAAATATGCACACATCCTGAGAATAAATCAAAGGTGTGTGTGAAGTCTACCAATCCGTCTCTCTGTGGGAGAGTAGGCCTGAGTCCCTGCAGTGGGGACATATATAGGCTGTTGATAATAATAATAACTTGAGACTTATCATTCTTACTAATTATGTGATGAGTTTTAAATTCCATTTATTATCGAAATGTTGTGAAAGGCCTATTAGACTGTTATTGTGACGCTTCAGTATCTTTTGTTTATAGGGTCTCAAAATTATTTTATTAGTACACTGACCAAACCCTATAGTGCATTTAATGCGCGCGTGTGGAGAAGAGTTCTATTATATGGAGCTCAAGCTTTCAGATAGACGGCTGGATTTGATCTTGGTATAATATATATTAGTTATGATTCCTCAACAATTCAGACCATGATTCCAAACATGGTTCGTTTCAATCACTGCAACATACTGAGGCCAACGACTGACATACATAAACAGAGATAATACATACTTTGCTTGTACATGTCTTGAAATAACTTCTAGGACCTTTGAAATGTTTTCGTTTGAGACTTAATCACCCTAAAATGCTTCACAACTTTGGATATTATACTCATCACCCCGTTTTATTCCAACCCATTATGCAAACGCAGCTGACCGAGTTGTATGAAATTTATTTTAACACAACTATAGAAGACTTTATCCAGGAAATATGTTATTGTGGATCAGAACCAGATTCTAAAGTCAGTGCAGATTTATGTGATATAACAATGACACAGCTTGAAATGAAAGAAGAGCATTAGACTATCTGGACGGTAAAAGTGTACTAATTAATTTTATAATAATCATTTAACCCAAAAGGTGAACACACTTTCATATTTACTATTTTAGTACATTTAAAATATGTCACTAGTCAGCACTGGGGTGGAGGTATGCACTGCTGTATTCCAACAGTGCAAATGTGATTATAACTGTCTGAATAAGTATCAATAACATGCAACTCCATAATGAATCCACTTTTCTGCCTACCTTGTGGTTTAGCGTTGCGCTCGGTTCCAGCGTCGTTCTCCCCTTCCCCATCCTCGTCGTCATCGTCATCATCCTCGACGTCACTGCCCTCGTACAGAGAGCTGGCAGAGCTCTCCTCCTCTGTAATTACATAACCTCATTAACAACGAAACAAAGTTAATTCAGATTGTCAGGAAGACACGACATAGAAGCTCGGACACCTGCACTCTAACCAATACCAATTAATGTTTTTAAACCTTTGGTTTGAACATTTGAAAATTATTGATGATGGTTGGATATAGTATATATGTATATTTGTTTAGGTAATATATGACACTCAAAAGTAAAACGTGCATCTCATACATATATTCTAAGGTTGCACTCGAGTATATTATTTTCGTTTTGATCCGCATAAAAATGGTGGATCTGAAATGTATAATTATAATTTTAAAGATTCCCATTTCAAAGAATTAGGAATTGACTACCTTAAAGCTAGCCTCTATAATTAATCAGCATCGCCACATTTGCACTGCAACACATCTTGCTCTAAACTAACATCGCGAATAATCTCAGCTATCGCCACGTCTCTAGCTCACTGTCCAAATTCAGTTCAGCTCAAGTCAGATTTTTCAGCAGCATCAATATTAAAAACATACTTACCAAGATTGTCATTGTAGACAGCCCTTAGTGAGATTTCCTCGTCATCATCTTCTAATACCTGGCATTGTATCTGTGATTTATGTTTTGTGTAAATAAAAAACAAAACGACATACCATTTTTCAATATCCTTAGAACTGAGGTCCGTGGTATTCCAGTCCTTCTGGTTATTGCTCTGGAACTCGTAGAAGAGTCTCTTTCTACAGCTGCGATGACTTCATCTCTTCTGTCCGGATCTACTCTGGGTACTCCTTCGTGCCTTTGGCTACGACCGGGGATACGCCCGGCCATCAGCGTATTATGAGTATTAATAAATACCCTATGGTCCGGGTAATGGTCCAGTATTTCTCCTCGCCGGTCCAGTTGTTGACGATATAGCCTTGCGGCTAAATGACCGTTTCCTTTGGCCATACCATAGTAAAAGTGCATTTCTGCGTACTGGCTTAGACTAAAATTACTCATGTTGCCGTCAGTAACACAAGCACAAGTCAGTCGTAAGGCAAATCGGAGTCCGTAACACAAGCACAAGTCAGTCGTAAGGCAAATCGGAGTCCGTAACACAAGCACAAGTTAGTCGTAAGGCAAATCGGAGTCCAGTAACAAAGCGAAAGTAGGTTCAAAATATCGGTATCGGAAAGAAGCAACGTCAAGTAGTATCACACGCGATGGAAGTGAGTGAACGACTAGCGGACGGACGATACAGTGAGATGCTACGGAGAATGTATGGGGAGAGGGGGGAGAGGGAAGTGCAGGTAAAAAACCCCTAGCGCGCACGGCTGACTTTTGTGGCCAAGACAGTAGGTCTTTCTCTTTCGTACTTCTACGCAACCATAACAGTGCGAAAGAGAAAGACCTTACTGGCCTGGCGCCTTTTGAAACGTGTTATTTATTGCTTTGTGTCATTGTGTGTGATTGGCCTTGAAGTAGATTTTGGTTTAATTCTAGCTTTCATAATTTCATGTCTAAAAACAGAAAATGAAATGTGTCACTGATCGTTCAATTTGAGATTATTTGAATGCTTTTGATGCCTTGCTAATGTAGGCCATAAAAATGAAAAAAAAAATAAGCTTAAACATTTTTTACGACAACATTTTTTTTTATGGGTTTAGGAAAGCTCAGTCATCGTCGTAGAGAAAATAGAGGGTGGTTCCGTGGCTTGGTAACCAAAAAATGAAGAAAAATTGTGATTATCGATTATTTATGCAAACAAATTTAGTACCTTTATTTCAATCACTTCAATATGAAGATTTTGACCGTTGATAAATTGACCTCAGTCTGCCTCAGTTTATAAAATCATTGGGAACAACAATCGAGGTCATGGAAAGGTTGACGGAATAGATCGTGAAGTGAATGAACTGCCTTCATTTATAACCATCGCGGTGGGGGCTCGGACGGCCATGGGGAACATTTGATTGATGGACAAAACGAAACGCTAGGAGTTCTAGGTATAATGTAGTTATTTATGTCAGAGGTCAACATTCGTGGCAAGAGAAGTCAAGAACTTTTGTATCGTGATGACTGGCTGGAATACTTTTATGGAATGGGCAGCAGAAAGCAGTGACCTCTTCGGCAACGACATGCGTTACAGAAACCTTGAATTCGTAGTGTCTATGACTGGTCATGAGACAATGGGGTCTCTAGAGTCTGCGCTGCTACGTCTAGGGAATCCAATAAGGTATATTTTCTCAATGACTACGTTTTCAAAAATAAATAAACCACTTTCATAATTGGGGAGCCACGACCCATATATTATGCCCCAAGCTCTCTTTAATAACAAAGTAAAAGGCTTATCATGCTGAAATTATCGTTGTAATGGAACATCCTCGCCTTGAAGCCTCAAAAGTTAAATTAGCGACACTTTTGCGTTATTTCCCGAAACAATAGTGCTAGCCCGGCAGAAATTTTTCCTTACAGCCACAGGAGCATTCTGTCGGGAATCGAAGTCGCGATATCCGGGTCAACATTTTACAATGTATCCACTAGGCCCTTCGATCAACAACTAGGCCACGGAGGCGGCTGTTTTAAGTGTAGCGGAATGGTGACACGGACGGAAGGACATAGTTCGACTTCTTTCTTATATACTAGTGACAATGGCTTGAGATTTCGTAGAAGTGGCAAGGTTGGAAGTTCTGGGAAGTGTGGGCTCGGTCGTGCAGAGTGCGGCCGGCAGCGCTCCCGCCCCGCCCGCATGCCTCAACCGAGCCGAGCCGCGAGCCGAGCCTTCCTCAGTTCACTTCTGTCCACGAACCGAGCCCATCGCCACCGCGCCGACATTTCCCACGAACTTTCACCTTCGCGTAACCGCTATCTGTGATAAACACGCCGACATTTAGTGAAATTGAATGTGCGCCTTCCTAGAAACGGTTCGTACGACGGATAGCCGGCGGCGACGTCGATTTCTGCAAATTAATTTCTCCAGTGCACTCGGATTCTACGAAACTGCTTATAAAGAGTTTACCGGGAAGCGATATACGGCAGTAAAGTGGATTTGAAGAAATCTATGTAATTCTAAGTGGGCTGTGTGTTTCCGTTTTGTTGCTGCCGAAGTTAGTTACGTTGGATCCCAATCGGCCAAACTCGCCTCCAATGGTGGTCAAACTACCAGGTAAGCAATGAAAACTAATATGTATTGAACTTTCACTCACGGTCCAGATTTCCACGAGTAAGAATTGAAGGCACAGTGGCTTTCATAAACAGTCGAGCTATGTTTACGTCAACAAAACGGATGCATAATCAACACGGCGCGATAAACGGCGCCAACTGATATCGTGTCTTCGGGTCAACTCAACAGGTTATGATAATTCAAGTCTGGAATACGTTATCGTCGTATATTCCACGGAATTCTTAATAATTATCTCCGTACCGGTCTTACTCATACCGTGTATGTCTTATTAGATGTTACACAAGCTGCGATAAATTCATTTCCTCAAGACTTAAATAATTGCGGTCAGGTACCGTTGTTGTCATTTGCTGTCTTATTCATTAAATTACTTGTTGCGGTTTATCTATAGGTGATTAGGGTCAATGGTATCACAGAATGTAACGTTACTGAGGTTGTTTACATTTTTGACACAAACAAATCGGACATAAGAATCACTCTTGATATAACATCATACATAACCTAACAAAAGAAATGACCTCGTATGTTTTGGGATCTTTAATCTTAGCTTCATTATGATGTCATCAAGATAGATCAATAATTTTTGTTTAGTCAACGATAAATCATAAACAAACACGTGATGTTATATTTTGAATGTATAAATGAAACAAAGCAGATGATGTCCACTAAAATTTAAACAAGATAAAAGCAACAACAAAAATTGATATTCAATCGCTGAGTTTAGAGGTATCTGGTAGAGTCCGTTGCTTGAATCTATGTTAGGTACACAGTCGAAAAAGTTGGTTACTGGGATACTTACTCGGAATTTGTAAGAAATGGTATGCGTTATGCAAATACAGTTGCGCTGGAGTGTCCGTTTAATGGCACTTCCAACGGCCCGTGCAGTTCATTCGAAACCAATTAGCGTTCACGCGATCTTGTTTAATAATTCTTAGGAAACAAATTATTTATTGTAGTATTTATTGCCAATTAACCAATAAACAAATGATCTTTTTTGTTACAAACCCCAATCACACGATTTTGAAATCATACGAAATCATTTAATACCAACTTTGTATGCACGTTCTCGAAAACGTTACAAATGGTTTCTGGTTAGTGTTTATATTTGTGTATTTAGTGTAATTTATTTCTGGAAACCTCATGATTCAATAGAAACATTTAAGTGGACAGTTTCCCTTAAATATTCAGCAAAATATAAAATAACAGCAGTGAAAGTTTTCATATTGAGGTTCAATGGCAGTATGAATAAAACAGAACCTTTAACGCATGAACACTTTGTTTCATGTTATCAAATGAATTTCGTGACATTTAAATGTCAAAGGATATATTTCTTTTACAAACACAATGAATTCCTAAAATTTTCCTCAAATTCTTATCAATTCCAAAAGCTTTGAACAAAGCTACGTAGTATTTATGCAATCATATATTTTTATATTAAAATGTGCTCGCCTAATATCTTTTCCTCGTACTAAGACCAAGAGAGCTGTCTTATAAAAATAAGCTGTTGCTTTGTTTTCTCTATTTGTGTTCGTTATTTTCTGTGTATTTAAGTTTGAAATGCCTAGGGAAATCATGTTATGTCGACCATATATTACGCACAATGTATCGACAGTGGGTACGAGTGTTTCATGCCAGTGTGATGCCACTTTCTCGCAATTCTGTGTCGCATACCGTAGTTAGTAGCCTGTACAACGTACAATTGTAACAATTGCACATTGTTTTGATAACTGGAAACGTCAGAGGTGAACAGTGTACCGGGAACTCTAAGCTTTGTTTATGTACAAAGGGAGACAATGACGTTTTTTGCGGCTATTTGAGTCAGGAAGGTCTTTCTATTGTTATCTTGTTTCCGATTATAATCGCCTAGATAGAGATTGTTTTTGTGAAATACATTTCATGGTTCCCAGAGACTGCACCCTCTGAATTGGACATACCTGTGTATAAATTGTAAATGCATCCTACAAAGTAGTAGTAACACGAACATTGATGTGATTTTCAATGCATGACGTTTTAATTCGTTTACTTCGTTAGTCAAGCTTGTCTCCTCTTTAAAGTATTTTTTTCAATGGGGAAAGTATATTTATTAGCATCCATATTGAATTGGATTACGGCAAATCTCCTTACAGAAAGTAATAGTCCCCTCATAGCGTTGATCTATTAGGGGATAACATTGAGCTTACGTAGCCAATTATGATGGTCGGTTGACCTACTATAAGAAAGAACTTCGGAAATTTTAGTTTCTGAAATTAAAATTTTCTCTAGAAATAAGAGACTCAAATAGCCGTATATATAGCCTTTAAGTCGTAAACATACAATACAAGTCATACTGTTATGTATTGTTTAATTTTCAACCGACTACAAAAAGGAAGATCTCAATTCGACGGGTATGTTTTTTTAATTGTTTGTTACCTCAGAACTTTCGACTGGGTTACCTTGTAGAAGATGAATTTGGAAAGAGCAATCTCATTATTTGACATATTCCGTCTATGTCTATTCAACTATGTGAGCTGATATAAAATCTAAGAAAACTACTTAAAACTAGCAACCATACAAAACGTGAACATAAGTTTTGAACAGTCGACCGACACGTATGTGTGAATTGCAAAACATTGTCTACAAACTGAGGTAATGCAGTACAATACGGTTTTCCTAGAATATGAAGTGATCGACCTCGACATCCATCCACCCACTGTAATACGCAGAAAATGTACAATTGAACTGAACATGTGCGTCGCAAACATGCCACAAACATCGCATTAATACTTTGATGTGTTCGGGCTTCATCTATTATATACGAGTAACTTATATTTCACAAATCTTGGAATCAGTCGAATAGTGAAAAGGTGTCATCAGAAATACTCTCACTCAAACACTAAAAATTATTGGTACAAACCAAACCATGGACTTTGACAAATAAAAACCATTATATTTAAATACCGCAAAGCTTACACATGTTATTGACGTTATTGGCGTTTAGATCAATAAATTCCACTTTATGGCCGGTATTGAGTATGTACTTGAAAATTTTTCAGATGTCAATTATTTGTTTTGTTCACAAAAGAAGCGAAAATTATCAGATAGCATTTTGTCTAGTATAAAGAATAATGACTTATAGTATTTATGGTTAAGCTGTAACCAATGTTCTTTGCTATAATTAATTCTCCAATTAGGGATTTTGTTCCAGCTATCGACAGATGTAATTGCATCCTATAGGATCAGACGTGCCACTGGATAAGTCTTTGTTTTGTTAGCCGCTACTGTCAATAGAACTATATACTTTTTATAATTACATTGTATTTGATTGTTGTCGTATGATGTAGAGTGTATCATTGTATGGAAGACTGAAGCTGAACCAACCTAAGCAGAGTGATTTCGACGCTTTAAGGAGTTAGTCGACAGCTTGTTTAGGCTGTGTAGGTATAAGATAAGTAAGAAGAAGAAATTCCATATATCGAGTGACGTTACATAGAGTTTATTGTACACTGTATATTATATTATAAACCTACTACGTGATTGGGATTTTCGTTTTTGACCTAAATTACTAATATTTATTTCTTAAAATTACCGAAATAGAGTGAGTGAGTAAAATACCGGAAAATATGAGAGAAGAAATATTTGTCCTCTAATTTCAATCTAAATGCGCATTAAGAGTAACTAGCTCACACATGCTTTGTTTGTTATCATGAGCTGATTAGATTTTGTTCACTTAAGTAGCCTTTATAAACTTGTTTTACTTAACATAAGTGCCATGATTTTCGTCTGTCAGAGGCTCTCAGCCATTCCTATCACTCCAGCTAAAACTAAAACAAAGCGGTCAAGTGCGAGTTGGACTCGTGCACGAAGGGTTCCGCACGATTATCTATAAAAACGGCAAAAAATCATGTCTGGTTTATGGGAGCCTCCTTTAAATATTTATTTTATTCTGCTTTTTAGTATTTGTTGTTATAGTAGCAACAGAAATACATCATCTGTGTAAATTTCAACTGTCTAAGTATCACAGTTCATGTGATACAGCCTGGTGACAGACAGACAGCGGAGTCTTAGTAATAGGGTCCTGTTTTTACCCTGCGAGTGCGGACCCTAAAAAGAAGGTAGCGAGTAACAAGACTAGGAAATGTATGTTGTGTTGTGCTCGTCTCGCGGCAGGCAAGTTGCGGTGGACGTCTGGGCAGGGAGAGAGGGCGCTGGGTGCGCGCGCGCAGGTACGCGTGTTCTCGGAACGCGCGCGGACGTTTTTGCTCCTTTTTCGATTCGACTTTACCGAGAACCGGTGCCGGTGCCGGTGGCGAACCTACTCGGAACACATAATTAATCCTTGGAAGCCTCCGACCCGAGGGTTGTTATAAGAATCGCAGCATTATGATTTTTATTTATTTTTTGCATTGTCTCGTTTTGAAAATTGTACGGCTGTTGTTCGCAGAAGGACCAACAATGTCTTACATACCATTATGCTCGGCGATTAAAGTTTATATACAGCTCGCCTTTGACCCGCGGCTCTTCGGAATTACTTGCAGACTGTCTTCCAAGAAATGAGTTTGCATTGTATCAATTTCCCGTACGAAACTTAATTAATAAGATAGACTCACTACTTCTTCTGGAAACTTCCACTGATGGACATATGATAATCAAATCACTGGGTACAATATTCAGTTTGAATGATGCTATTAAGTGTATTTTTAAGTGAGTATTTCTTTATGATTTAAAGCAAAATATTTCTGACTGAGAATGTTTCGCTAAATAAAGTTTTTATTTTATCGAGAGTTTTAGTTTTAATTAAAACGACTGCTTATAGCTCATCAGCTCGTTAAAACACTGTATTTCTGTTCCGACTGAGAAAGCTTCGCAATAGCTAAAGTTCCTCAAATATGATTTATAGTTTCCGGGAACAGTGAAAACTTTGCAGTTGTGTTTGCAGCAAGTTTACCGAGGAAAATTCCATACAACGGAATAAATTCACAATAATAGTACAAAAATACAATATTTAAATAAAATAATAGATATTCTACTAATATTAGATTATCTACTTATAGGGTAAACAAAAATACTCGTCTAATCGCAGACATAATAGAAATTTGATAAAGGTTTTGATTTTTCTTCTTCCAGTACTTTTCCCTAAAGAACAAAGACATACTTTATCGACAATAATGAACAATTTGATTCCGTGAAGCGGCAATTTGTTTCGCAGTGGGCATCGGGCATCCCTTTCCATGTTGGGCTAGGACGAAGTCGAGCAAAAAGATAAAGCGCCCGCGCCGCTTTCCCAGAAGAGCTAGTTTAAATTTCAATGGCGGACTACTGCGAAGCTCGACGTTTCGTCTAACGAACCGATTGAAATTCTGCTTTGATCTGGAACGAGTAGGCTTCACTCCAAATTCATTCATAAATCCAGCAGCATTAGGTTCACATTGAAATCCAACGGCACGACGAAACTAATTTCCCGTTCTGATTGGTCTATAATATGGTGCACTGTAAACTTGCACAGGGAGTATTTCTCAACAAGTCAAAGATAACACTTATTTATTATACGAGTGGTAGGAAAATAAGGTGAAGGCAAACGATTAGGTCACCCCCGAGGTCGCACTGCACTCAGCCAGTAGGTGTGGTGCATTTATGCATTGTGACGTCATCGACACATACATAGAGTAGACATTAGACAAGGTATGTAATGCACCAGATGGTGTGTGGTGGATGGTATCATCTTTAGAGTACATACTTCACAAATAAAGGGTGTGCCAACTAGAGTTTTATCTCTCTTTCAATATTTCATACAAAACTTGTTCTTCATTACGATCTCTAATAAAAGTTAAAGTTTAGCTGTTAACTTTTATAGTTAACAAAGAAATTTCTTTCTAAATATAAAATTCGAAGCGTCGGTGGCGCAGTGGATAAGGCGCGGACTCTCAATCTGAGGGTACCGGGTTCGAATCCAGCCGTGTACCTATGAGTTGTTTTTCAATTCAAGTACATTATCCGATTGCTTAACGGTGAAGGAAAACATCGTGAGGAAACCTGCATGTCTTTGAACAGGCATGTGAAGTCCGCCGATCCGCACTGGGCCCGCGTGGTGGACTATGGCCCATACACTCTCTGTAGGAGAGTAGGCCTGAGCCCCTCCAGTGGGGACATATATAGGCTGTTGATGATGAAATATAAAATTGATCTTCATTACGATCTCTAATAAAAGTTAAAGTTTAGCTGTTAACTTTTATAGTTAACAAAGAAATTTCTTTCTAAATATAAAATTGATCTTTCACGCGGCAAATATAATATGTATAGGAAGGGCATATGATAAAAGCGTGTCCACATAGAAGTTAATGCTGTCTTTAAGTGTCTTTGTTATATTTCAGTATCAGAATCAAATGAGAAACACAATGCCATTGAAGACCAATTGCTTCAACAAATATTTCAATAAGAAAGCGAGGCACGCTAAACGAGTTCTCCAAGAGGAAACCCCTTTCACTCGGCCCGAATGTAGCCATGGACAAAAATAAAGCATAGTTGATCTCATTTACAGATTACACAACGATCTAATTGACTGGCCATAAATTGGGAGCTTCTCTAAAGCTTATATCGTAGTACCGTATAGCGTAACGCGTCTAATTTAAAAATCGAACAGCCGCGAGTCGTCGTCGTTCCGGGAAATGTCGGCGCTCGCGCAGCACCGGCCAACAACGCCAACCGGTCGTTCGGTTCTTGGAACGCGCGAAGGTTGTCCAGATAAACTTTTACATTGATCGGAACGCTATTGCCGAAGTCGTCAAGATCGCGTTATTACCACTCTCAAGCCAAGAAAGGTTTTTATAGCATCGTTTCAGTATTCATGGAAATGTGCAGAATGACTCACGTTCATGTGACATCTTTAGAAATTTCGTTCGTGATCTTATAATTGCTACAGTATTTGTATCCCGTTATCAACGGTAAGAAGTTATAAGTAAAGAAATAAATGGTTAATCATCCATGACTTCTTGAATCTCCTCACTGCAACATAGTGCAGCCAAGTACTGTGACAGAATACTTTACCTAATTTATTACTCGTATCAATTAGTTTACGAACAAATATATACTTAAATCTCTTTGTTTACAAATTATGAGCTGACATTCGGCAATATGTGGATTGCTAAGTAAAATATGGGCTAGCTATTGTTGTGTTCTCTTGTTCATCTCTTGTGCTATGTATTATTTTCACCACGTTACTTGTGCATTTGAGGTGCCAAGAGAATGGAAATATAATTGATAAAATGTATTTGTATGTACAAAATCTAAACCATTTAAAATACAAATTTGAACCTCTTTATATCCAAATTATGGAAGGTTCATAACTTTTCGTTCGCCATGATTACTGCCGCGTACTTCTCGTAACTTTCTAGTCGGCTGTGGGCAGTAGTGTATAGTGTGGGTGGGTACTACGCTGGCGCCACATGTGATGAAATCTGCGCGCCGCTGCCACACCGTGTGTCAGAGGCCACCAGAGAAATCACGGCGCGGCGCGTTGCGGCACCCACCTGTGGTATTTCTGATCTAAAGATAGACAGACTTTGATGAAGAATTGCTTAATTAACTACACTTTATCTAACGAATTGTACATTAAAATTAGATACATTTAGCTAAATTAAACGAGTATATTCATATAGTTACAGTGAGCGTGTGTTGATATATATATATATATATATATAGGTAGACGATAACGAATTCGCGTCCGAGCAATAATTGTTTCATTGCTCTTTATTTCATATTTTTTTCGTTATTATTTCACCCTGTTCTATGGGCCTCCCGTACATCCTTCCAGTTTTTTTAACCCTTTGGACAATAGTTCAGGAACGAACAGTTTATCCTACCATTTAGCTATGGTGTTTGTCAGATTTTTAATCCTCCAAAACGGCTGAAGGATTTCGATAACTGAGCTATTTTTAGATTCGCCTAACTGTAAGGTCACCCACGCAGCGCTGTATTCCATTTTGTAACATTGGAGTTTACTTTTAGAAGTCGTGTTTTTATTTACGCAGCTTGTTTGTATTATATAGAAGGATTTTTATAGAATTTCATTTAGACTGTTTACAAAAAATTTCAGAACGAGATATAATATTCTAAGAAGAACACACCTGTGTGTTCTGATAGCTGGCGAAAAACACCTAGGAGCATGAAAAACACAGCAATGTTTTGTCAAAATAGATTGAAGTACTCGTAAGTATGAAACACACTTGCTCCTTCTAGTAAGCGCGTCTCCGCACGGTTCATTGGACTTTCAACGGCAACGCCAGTGCCTGACAATTTTAGGTACAAAAAAATGTAGACTATAAGGCTTTGTCTGACTCTGAATTCAGATTTTGGTTTCACTTTCGCACTAATTATAACACGTAAGAGTGAAAGGGTAAGAACTAAGAAACTGTGCGCAATAACGACTCTCGACTCTCTTTTGATACATTTTTGTCTCAATTAATTAATTAAAATCAGTGCATAAGATATAAAAATTCTGAAGCTGTAAAATATATATTTAACTTATTTTCAACCTAGTTTCATAGTGTAAATAAATTACAGTTTGTTTAGGAGGATATTTCGGGATTTCATTGTATCGAGTGAAGTATGAATCATGCAATTGGTGTCTGTCTTATCAAAGATAATATCATCTATATTGATATGTATTTCTACCACGCCTACAAATAGTTTCTGTTTAAAATATGGTGATACGGGGTGTTGGCCCTCCGCGCGTATCGTTCCGCATTTCTGAAACGATGCATTTCGGGCACCACATAACCCAGTCGCACGCAATGTCACTTGCACTACTCCAAAATCAGTCCAAAGAGGTACAACAGCTGGATTCAGAACTCCCTGATGACTTTTGTTGGTTTTCGCTAGACTAAACAAGTAAAATTAGGTCGATTTTTTGAAGTAACTTACACACTAACTGTAGTAAATAAAAGATTCTAGAATATCTAATTCGAAACGAGTTCATCTGTCAGACTGAGTACCGAAGACCTTGTGACGTAGCATTACGCGACTTAAAAAATGTAGGGGCGCCAAATTGTGTTTTTATAGCCACATAAAGCCAGCAACGTACAGTAAAATAGTTCTAATAGTTTTCCACACAATGCTTTGTTCTCCGCTTCATGGCGAGATTTTTAAATTCCCTAAAGTGAAGTTGAGGCTTTTCCGCGAGTGTCATGCATGGCGCGCGGCACGTGTACCAAACTATCACAAACGTTTTGTTTATCGGAAACCTAATCGAAACCAATTTGAATGGAACGATTGGGAACGCACCGCATGCGTGGTAAACACAACCTGCCTTCGACAACATCTGATTTGCCGTCTGAGTTTATTTTTGTTGAATATTAATTATGTTGAAACCAAGGCTGGCCTTTGGAATTCTCGTCAAGAATCGTCAAAACAAGCGATAAAATGTACACATTATACATTTTATTGAGAAAACTGAAGAAAAGATATGTTCAGAGTAGGCTGTATAGCTTTGTTCCATTGCTTTCCCATTCGGGAGAATTAAACTATACTAATCAGAATATAATTAGGTGCCGTAGTTTAAAAAAAATTCAGCACTCGAGGCGAGACTCATTACGACTCGCGATTTACTCGAAATCACTTATTTTCCCTTGAGGTATGAAGTATTTAATATCTAATCTATGCTTGAGGTCCCTTTTTGCGTAACTACTCACAAATTATGACTGACGCGCCATTTGAAATTAGAAGAACACTTACAACAACAAAGCTTAGCTCATTTAGCTATGCATCCGATTGCCTTCAAAACAAAACACGTTTCTAAACAGCTGTTTACATATTGATTTACGTATTAATATTTAAGAACAGTAGGTACAGTAATTACTTCGGCATGTAACGAACAGTTCCAGGAATATTGTTAGTATATCGTGGCTGATGTTTTCGTCGAATTTGTAGAATTAATATGCCGTTTCGAGTGTTTTAATGATACAATGTTTTAACAAAGTGTATTCTGATATCGAAAATGACATTGCAAACGGGAATCGTGCTAATAAAGCTTTATAGTCTCGTATAGTATAAGTCTCGTGACATTATTTTTCATTATAAAGTTTGTAGAAAGGTTTTCTTCGGTTTACTTTCCAGGAATACCTGGAACATAAAATTACATAAAAACCGTTTTATAATATAAACTTTTAAACATTTCTAGTCCATAACAAAATGGGTTAAATAACAGTTTGATTCAATGTGACAAACGAAAAAAATCTTAAGCAAAAGGTTAAATAAACCTAAACAAAGAATACAATCGGATAGCCTTAGCCCATGATTCAGGTTCTATTCCAGTTCGGCGAAGCCTATTTCTAGAAAGCGATAATTTTACCCGATGAATAACGTAACTATTCCGAGTATCGTGTGTACATAATAAAGCACTTTATTTAGAAATGGGCGCTTTGTCACTTTAGCAACGTCAGTAATCGGTAGTGAGGAGTAAAAATAACTGTTACTTTGCGGTAATAGGTTTATAAGAAGAACTGCGATAATCATGATGTTGAAAGGGCATGGAACCGTATTTTATTTAGGACTTAAAATGGTGAAATCCTGGTTGTGAAATAATACTTTATGTCACCTCACGGGTGTAGTGAAACATGACTAAGGAAAAAATTTAGTAGATAAAATCTTAGCGTGGTGAAGGTAAATTTCTTCATAGAATCTCATGTTCAGTTCATGGCAATTGAATTGACTATGACGGATCATGTCCAACAGTGGACTTACGCAGCTAGGAGGAATATATACTCGATATTTAGGTACTAAGTAACAATACCAATCAACTGTCCCCTTTTCACAATAAATGTAAATGAATCAGTAAAATGTGGTTGCCTCGATAGCGAGGTTTCCCAGTACTACATTAATAACGAATGCGTTGGAAAAAATTCTAACGAATATCACTTGTAATTACCAAGCAGTGCGAAGTGAAAGTTAGTGGTTACATTTTTCAAAATGCTTTCATTATAGATTATTATTATTAGAAACCTAGAACAGAGAAACGAGGAAATACGGTTTGACATGTTCGTGTATTATATCGCAGTTGGATTGCACGTTAGGCTTTATACATAACAACTAGGTGTTTTACGAAACATCTCCGCTATGTACAACAGCTGCATTTAATAAAACTAGTACCCATGTTTAGACGTTTTTCATAGATTATCTGCAGTCACAATCGTTTTGTGTAAAGCGACCATGATTTAAACAAAAGTATGTAATTTTACACGTCAAAACCCTACCACTTTCAAACCGAGCAATAAAACAAAACCTTCCAAAAATGTTTAATTGTATAAGATAAGATATTCGAAGCATAGCCCATGCTATGCCACAAGTCCACAACAAACGATCCCATTAATAGGGAAGTTTCCGTTTTTAACGGAACCCTAAAATAAATAAGCCGAAAGTTACGTCATAGCGTCACGGGTCGATGCGCCTGCGCAACGTGCGCTCACAAGGAAGCTGCGCTGCTCACTTCTACTGATGGTCTGTAAAAAATTACAACAGTCAACAATTTGCGCCCGTCACGATTTCTCCGTAGATCTCGACCGATTGTCATTTTTTGTGACGTGAAATATTAGATGTGGAACTGTATTTTGTTTGAGTTTAATGTTTACCTAGCAAACAACGTACAGTTCGGGATTTGATAGAAAGGACATAGAGTATTATAGTAAAATCTAGACTCTGTACAAAGAGGGCCTCTCTCACACGCCTCTATAGTGGATGGTTTTGACTCATCTATATTGTTTATTTAATTAAAACAATGTGATTGTGAATTCAGATACATTATAAGGTATTAGGTATCTCTTTTCACGAAATATTACGATATGCCAACCAAACGAAACTATGATCCCACCCCTATAAACTTTCAAGCGATCAGCTGCCTCATCGAGAAAATACATATACGCCAACAGTAAAATACCTTTTCAACAAGTAAAAAACCTTTTCGGTAAACCTTGATCAATGACATTATACATGTTAATATTTAGAACAAAGCACCAATCAGAAATTAAGTATATTTTATGAAACACGATAAAAAGATAAACATAGTACGATAATAAATAAGAAGTGATCATACGATGCCCTTTTATGGTGCATGACAATTGTACGATAAACCTTACCACATCCTTACGAATATTATTACATTTGCTAAAGAGATTTCTTTCATTCCATACGATCTTCATGGATATTGTACTCGTATTTTATAGGATAAGAGTGTTTTACCTCGTTCAATGATATCCCCAGACTCAGGTAAAACCCGGTTTATATTTGAGCCATGTATAAATTTGTGACTTTTTATATTTATAATTATGATGATTATTCTATTTCTATTTTCCTTGTTATTTATTGATATTACGATGCGTGACGACGTGTTATATATTCTGTAGATGACCCCGCGATGACGACACGATAAACTAATGAAATCATTACGATATCTCGTGATTCTTCCATTCGCGATAGTCTAAGGTGTTTTTTTTTCCATGATGTAAGCTGTCACTGACCGGACTTGAGAGCGACTTTGGTATTCTAAGAATCGATGTAATGCCTTTATATTACAGAGTTAGTTATCAAGTGGTAATTATACAGCGTCGGTGGCGCAGTGGATAAGGCGCGGACTCTCAATCTGAGGGTACCGGGTTCGAATCCAGCCGTGTACCTATGAGTTGTTTTTCAATTCAAGTACATTATCCGATTGCTTAACGGTGAAGGAAAACATCGTGAGGAAACCTGCATGTCTTGAACAGGCATGTGAAGTCCGCCGATCCGCACTGGGCTCGCGTGGTGGACTATGGCCCATACGCTCTCTGTAGGAGAGTAGGCCTGAGACCCTCCAGTGGGGACATATATAGGCTGTTGATGATGATGAATTATAAAGCCTCTTCTTTTGAATAAGTTCACCCATTTCATCCTGTCGGTATTGTAAGAGACGAAATCTTACTGCGGTAACCAAACCGCAAGCCAAGCGTTGTGATTAGGGGAAATCTCCTCAAGTCCATGACTTGCTGACGGTGAATTGACGAGAAAATCAGTTCCAAACTCACTCATATATAATGATAACGGATGTCTTAAATTTAAAATCCTGCATTTAACAGTACAATGATAACATAAAAGATAGCATGTATTTAATAAGTAATAAAATAATCAACTTGTTTAAATGATAAATATACCATAACTACATACAAAACCTTTACGGCAACTTTTTAATTTTGAATAAGCTATGAGCAAGAATTATATATTATATACAGTCATCCACCCATACTAGGCCCTCTGCGGTACTGCTGCCTTGACACACTATTGTTTTATTATCAGCTACTACTGTTTTCGGTAACTTATGCGCCTTCAGTTCGCTTTATCGACTGTGATTAATATTAACAAGAACTCACAATCGAATCAATTTGAGTAGCAGTGATCGGCGTGAATCATGGCGCTTCGTCTGAAATTGCGTAAAATATTAATCATTCGTTTATGTTCAATTGATTTATATAATATTATATATTTGACAATGAATTATCGATCGACTGCATTTTAATATCATAACTCTATCGTTGAAGAAAATGTCCTGAATGAAATAGCCACGGAAGTGGAATCTGCTACATATTTTCCTTTTCAAGGAATTAAATCCAGGGATCCCATTGGAAATATAATTTTACATATTAAGTTTTCAAATAAAATAACTGAAGTAAAGTTATTAACCTCGATAGACAAGACAATACACACATTTCTTTAGTTATATATACTATGCTTAATCCCAGACAGATATTTGAATTTTTATCGAATATCAGCACATAATAATATTTATATATTTCTTTACCTATCATATTTCAATCACCTAACACATATGTAACTTTTCCTGACGACTGTCAGCGTACGCACTGAAAATTTACCATAATAATATAATAAACTAGATTTTAAATGCTAAAATACGAACTGAAATAATTTTTTTGGGAATTGTGCAATGAATTGTAATCCGCGAGTACCACGCCCTTTTTGCTTACTATCAATTCTTACAAGGCCTCTCTAATGGTAGCACATTATTCATATCTCTTCATATATCTATATCGAGCAACATAGTAACGAAAACGCATCATAATTCCGAGTATATACTTATAGAGACTGGAGCTCTATTCTTAGAAATATACCGTCACACTGCTATTTCAAGAAAATAGCTTAGTAACAATACAAAGTAAAGACGGACCCGAAACATTCATGAGCCCTTTGTGTACTCAGATAATGTAAACAACAGCAGCGCAGTCAATATTCTACTACATTTCTTAAAAATTACACTTCCAGAAAGCTACCTCGGCGCCCCTTTCTTCCATTATTATTTTCTACGAAGACGGGATTGAGAATAGTTTTCAAAAACAATTCTGAAAAGCAATTAAATGAAATTCTTATAACCGCCTACTTTGTGCTGATGCTGAGGAACATGATATTCGAGTTAACGAGAAATTGTCGTACGCCTACATTCATATAGTATTAGTAAATCGTGAATAACCTTAACATATATATGTATTGATAAAATACCAATAGATAGGCAATATAATATCATTGTAGATAGGTAAAGCAATTAATGACTCAGAAAATAACATAAAAGGAAATATTTTTTCTTCTTCTTTCACGTTGCCCTTTTAGCTATGACAATGAAGATAATGTGGAAATGAATATATATTAACATTATATTATCACCATCTGAAGTACATTTATTATTTATAGGATTTACATGTACTTACAAAATATTATAAATTCATTACTACTAATAATAAAGCCTAGGGAGAATTTATTAAGACTTCCTCCACGCTTATCATCTTGCAAGAGTGGAGTGAAGTGTATTGAACCTTTATGTTCTCAGAAAGTATAATTTTAGAGCCAAGGTTTACTCTTCTCGTTCAAATAAAGAGTTACTCGGAACAAACGGTGTCGCTGTGAAATTGAAATCGAAGTGGGCCAAGTTCCGCGAACCACGGCTGCATGCCTAAATGTTGAGTTTCCCTGTAGGCGCAGACGCATGTCGGTTACTTCACACAATGGCATTTCCTAATACACGTATAAGATCTGCAGACGATGAGAATTAAGAACACATAATAGCTAAGAATATAATGATGCCAAGGAACAATATAAGGAAGGAAACAGTTTCTTTTCCTTTTCTACCGAATTGCAATAGTGACTCGTTCGGGGCCGTTTTTAATTACTCGTAAATCAATCAGTGTTAATCCATATCACATCCTCACATTTTTATTCAGACCGTGCAAAATATAGCGACGGGCTTACCCTGCCTTACCTATTCTTTACTCTATATTCCAGTAATATTGTTGAGTATAACATTCCAGTTATATTTTTGTTAAATTTGAGTGTTTCATCTATTTTGTTAAATTCGTTATTCCATTAATTTCAACCCAACATTACAGTTATTTCGTTAAATTATTTTACATCTAGTATTCAAACTAAATTATCTAATATGAATTTAGTATTTTAAATAGACATACTCGAATAGTTTAATCTGTCATTTGACCGTTATATCTGTTGGAGACCCAATTTATCAAAGCATCACCCTCTTTCAAAAGACCGAGCGAGCCCCTAAACTATGTTCGGATGCTCACAAAAACATGTACTCTCGAACAAAATAAACAGAAATCCTGTAGTAGACAGCTGCGTATAGCGAATGACACGCGGCAGATGGTCGTGAAAGCCGCGCGGGCGCAGCGCATTGAGCGCAGGTAAGGGATTCCGAGAACGCCGAATATAATCGCAATACGCAGAACCCACTCTCTATGGCGCAGGCACAGCGCGCCGGCGCGGTGCGAATTGAACACCTGCGCGTGCGATTGTCTGGCCGTTAAACGAATTGATAATGAAGCTGATTCATTGAACTTCTATTGCCTACTTTAGAAGCAATAAAATCTACGCATATCTCAAAAAATGTGTAATCAAATAATATTAGTAAACTTTTCAGCTCGTTTTAGTCATCGTTTTATCAGTTGCAGTTTGCAAATGAATCATTTCATTTACATAACTTCTAGCTGTTTTACTAAGCAACTACTAATAGACTACTTTACTAAGCATTCGAACGACGTTAACTGGTCTTCCGTAATAACTGGACACGCGGAATCAAATGAACATTATCCATTCATAAATGCAACGGATCAAAGATTAACGATTTTGTAAAACAGCGCAAAACTAAAACATCGGTTTGTAAAATTCTATTTCTAAATATGGTCGTGCGTAGCTAATGGCATAAAACTATAATGGCGCCCCAAGCAGAATGAAGCTCATCAAAATTAACGAATCAAACCAGTAACATGGGCGAAAAATATCTTTTATGTATTTATTTTTATTTAATCATGTCCGCTTGTTGTGACTGCAGATAATATTAGACTTCATAACGTCTAAACATGGGTAGTTGTTTTGTTAAATGCAACGCAATTACAATCCACACACATTTACATAACGGAGCTGTTTAATAAAACAGCTAGAAGTAATATAAAGCAGCTAATTAAGCAATCCAACTGCGACATACATTTACATTTTTCGATCAAATATTGTATATTATGAGTCACTGCTAGCTAGTTATTAGTAGACGATTGTTTATCTGTCTGAATAAACTATCCCAAATACGTCCAAGCACGCACTTTTTGTGCCACAAATGGCTTGCTACCGTCACTCATGCTACAAGTAAGGCTGGCGGGTTCTGATAATCATCAATCAACAAGTCAACAACCACCGTATGCTACATAGCGATCATTCAGTATATCTTTAGATTTTCAACTAACACTATTGTTATAATCATTATTTTATAAAATTCAAATGTGCTATAATTTTTATGTTTGTCATCTTAATCAACCTGACCATACAACAAATATATTTTTTTCTAAAAAAAAAGGTTGAAATTTCAAAATAACTTTAAAGTAACTTTAAACTATAAAGTTATTGTCATGATTTGTTTGGTAGATAACAGGAATCTAACACACATAGTATTTAAAAACAACAGATATCGATCGCAGTCAAAAGATCGCTCAGATCAGGAAATCACGAAATCACAAATCAGCAACGTCAGCTTCAATTTTTGTGAAACCGAGATATCAGCTTAGATGCAATCGTGGAATTTGAATCTGATGTTAATTTACTAAAAACTGCAAACAATAAGGATATTGACAATAATCCTGACATGCTGAAAATTATTGTTGAATTCTTTTTCATTACATTACATTGTTCCAATTTTAGTGGAGACAAGCTTACTTATAGTAAGTAGTAGTAGTAGTATAATAGTAATCATTTAAAATTGAATTGAATAGGATTTCATGGAAACGAAAAACGATGATGAAAATGAAGTATTTTTAAGCTTTTCAAGCTGTATTCTAAACTAAACGCTATTTTCTATTCACTGCATATGCATAATCGACTTAATCATAGACGAGTTTTTATTAAATATACTGTAATATATTAAATAGACAGTAAAATAAAAAAGAATGAGTTTTTACAGACGTAGTACGCAAGTACTTGCTTGATAAAACATTTTTCGAATTTTTATAGATTAAGAAATATCCACGAGTATTTGTTACATTATTTTTATATCGCTTGTAGGTTTCATTCTAAGAACCCATAAAATTGCAATTTCTTGCAAGGAGAAAGTCACGTGGCTAATTCATTATAATAAGTTTATCTTTACAAAACGACTGATTGATATGTAATCAATGTTAGACAAATTGCGTTAATAAACATATTTCGTTGTTAGTTTTTATTTTATGTATTTTAAGGATAATTTACTGATATGTATGTTAAAACGCACGCACAACAATATATTTCTTTTTCTCTAAGATAGTACTATATACTTCATAACTACAATGCTATGAAAACACCAGCATAACGCCAAATTCATGAATGAAACGTATGTTAAAATGATATCTTTCGTAAAAAAATAGCATAAAAACTTATCATCAAGAGACCATTCACGTTATTACGTAGAAATAATAACTGGCTTTATTATTCCTGTAACTAGAGAGTTAATAGTATTCCTTTAAATGATAAACATCGACGATTGGTACTGAGAAGTAGCGTGATAATAATGATTTGAAACGACGACTTTCCAATACTTGCTTTCAAATAACTACTATGCATATGTAAGTTTGGTTGCCTATTTATTTACAACTTTGAAATTACTTAACACATAGCTCACTTCAATATTTCTTATTAGCTCTAGTGGTTGAGGGCCAAGAAGGGAACAACGGAGTACATATTTTAAGGATACACGAGATTTACAGCTTGTGTAATACCAAGTGTCAATAATTAATCCATAACAATGTAGTGAAGATAACAAATGACTATTTATCTGACTAATTATTGTTCGAGTATGTTATTGAATGAATTCTCGGAAGTCAGTAAACGTCCGAGTTTCGACGCTCGGTTGCTCTCTCGCTAGCTAGGCTGTCCTCGTCCTCCGCGCCTCGCTCCGCAGTTCGTACAGCGCGCCGCGTTCACTTCATTCCGTCTCGACGCGTATGTGTGATTGGTCGTACGCAAAGAAACGGTGACAATCACTAGTTATTTTATATTGTACATCACTATTTACTACGCTTGCGTCGAATGTGACGTTTCAATTTACATTCCGTTGTGTGCCTTCATAAGTGGAATTTAGTGTTTTTATAATAAATATAAAACTGTACTTTAAAACTGTGTTTGTTACGTGAACTTGTGGTTCTTGGAATGTTAAACACACAACTCATGGCTATTTGTGCTCTGGAATCCTTCCTTCTTGTTGTTGTGTGGTGATCACTTGAAACCGTGGCCTCTGAGGGCGAATTGGGTGGAACACAGGACTGTCCACCGGATAAGATTCCTCCAATGTGCTTGATTGACCGGCGGGAGGCAAATATTTGTCCGTTAGACATGACTTTGGCAGCAAGGTTATATCCTCAAAGTAAGTGTCGTTTAGGGTTATTGAAATTCCTGTAGCGGCATCGACTAAAAATAATAGCGTAAAACTTTGTATGGTTACCAATTTATCATATTTACACATAAGCAATATTATAATCTTCTTCTATTTTTTTGTAATTGTTAATGTAAATTTCAATTGATTTGTAAATATTAAAGAATTATAGAGTAGTTAATTATTGCTTTTAAACAATGGAGACAAGTAGACAACACATTTTTGGAAGTATTTAACTAAGGAATGGTTAGGCTATGGCAAGACTTAGAATGGTCATGATTTTTTTTAAATTTAAAGGAATTTATGATTTAGTTTAGCTTATCAAAATTGGTTGGGGTGCACAAAAGGGGGCGCTAAGGTGGGACTTAGAATCGTCATGATTTTTTGAAATTTCTCGCAGGGGCGTTAGTGTGTACAAAAGGGGGCACTGAAGAAAAAAATTTGCGCCCCTTTTGTGCACCCAACCAAAATATCAGTTGGTGGCCTGTCCGCTGTACATATGTAAACATTGTGGTAGTAAATAAATAAAATCTACTAATACATATCCACATATATACTATGGTTTATGACTATGAGGGAATCTGTTCATCTGTCACTAGGCTGTACCTCATGAACCATGATAGACAGTTGACATTTTCACAGATGATGTATTTCTGTTGCCGCTATAACAACAAATACTCCCTAAGGGGGCTTCCATTCAACAAACGAGATCTTTTTAGATGTGTGTTTTAACATATTAGTAGCGCCATCTAGTAACGAATAGCAAAATGAAATCGAGAACGAAAATCAAGGCACATTCATTAGAGAATGGTTTCTCGCATATTATTTATGGTTTTCCATTTTTTAAATATCCATATTCTGTACGGAATCCTCGGTGCGCGAGTCCAACTCATACTTGAACACTTTTTTATATCACACGTAATCGGGATTGACTTTCCTACATTTGTTTCATCATAATTATGTTAAGAGGATTTCCTAAAAACCTTTTTTTCTTTTCTTTCCAGACACATGTGTGAAAGTTGGTGTCTCGCTAAGCAGTTGGTCCGGTTGCTGCCCCAACTGCAGGCACGAACTGCACTTCTCCTTTGGCCAGGGCAAGCATTGCCACACACCGCAGACCCCACTGACCCCACCTGTGTTCGCCCATCCTGTGTGCTTGCCTCCATCTCCGCCTCCTCTCCAAACAAACCCATCTTCAAACATATCAGCCCCATACAGTGAAGAGCTACGAAGGCTAGCGGATACGGTGCGAGCATTGAGGCTGTCAGGATGGTACTACGGAAATTTAAATTGGCAGGTACGTTGATGTTATGGAGTTATTTTTTTTCTTGGGCCATTGACAAAGCATTTAGATCACTTTCCACTTCCTGGGCAATGGAAACCAGATAGAGACAAGCATTGAATTATTTCATTGGTTTTATTTTAATGAGCATTAACTAATTCTTCATCAAGTTTAGTCATTAAATTGACAATGGTGGGAATACTTTTAAAGTGCTTTAATACTGTAATTGTGTAATTAGGGTACCATACCCTAGGGTTGCCAGCCTTCTTCCTATCCATCACAGGACTGTATCTTTTCAACTGTAATAAATAGAAATAGATTTTTTTTTCAGAGTATGAATATATTTCTGCTATAACAAAAAAACAATTTAAGTCACTGGAATCGAAGTCCAGCTTTTCATATTATTAATGTTCAGTAAATTTCCATTAAACTTAATTCATTTTATATTAAACATAAAATTATTGAGAATTGTGATAACAGTATTACAATATAAATGCGGTAATTACTCGAATGTTTCCAACAATGAAATTATTACTGGAAAGCATGACACATTAATTAGTATTTACATATTTACGAAAAATAAAAAGTATTATGGACTAGCTATACTGATGCTGATCTGCCGATTCCTCATAGATCACCATGCAGTAGTTTCCCTATCTAGAATGTTATTCGTATTCATTATCTGGCAGGTTTCCGCAACTCGACGTCAGATGCGCCTATTTTGCGTGTTAGGGTGGCGTGCCTTTAAAGAATGTTCTTTTAGACCTATGAGTCTAGAATGATATGGCATTATTTTCAATATGATTGTCTCTTTTTTCCAGGGAGCACGGAATCTCCTAAAAGAAGTGAGTGTAGGAGCATTCCTCATACGAGATTCATGTGACAGAAACTTCATCTTCTCACTGTCCGTACAGACGGAGCGAGGGCCGACATCCGTCAGGCTTCATTTTGAACGAGGTTATTTTAGGTAAGGATCTACTATAAGACAAAATGAGATAATGATTTCGACATTTAAAGAATTTAACCACAATACTGTAGGTCTTACACTCTAGGGACTAACTATCACGACTAAGTTACCTTTACAGGTTAACGACTAATAGTCGACTAAAGTATAAAATGTACTTGGAGATGTCAAAATGAAAATTTCTGCTTCCATTCTAATTACTTTTTATTAGATATTTGAACTTATTGTGAAGGACAACACGGAACTGTACTCTGAACGTGGCTTACTTGCGTGTACTTTTTGTTTGTTACCTCTTGTCTCTCGTTGGCACAACCCATCATGATGTTATTTTACACACATGTAGTTCTTTTTATTGTAAAAAAATGTTCCTCTGGTACAGATTGTCTTTAGTCCATGCAGACAGCAAAGGCTATTAAAATCATAATATAACAAAGAAATCATCCACAAAAATTATGTAATCACTAACCCCACAGGACAAGGCAAGGCCCTTAAGATAAGGAAGGGAAGAGAAAGGCTGGTGGTTATATTTTAAATCCACTCTGCCATTTTACATCTTTTTCTCAGTGGTGGTGTTTGCAAATTAGTTAAAATCGCTGGTTGGTCTTAGTGTAAAAATTTTGCGTGAGCAATGAAATTTCAATCATTTTACTAAACTCTGTTTGTATCTTTCCAGATTAGACTGTGATGTTCCTCTGGCAAAATACATGCCTCGGTTTCGATGTGTGGTGGAGCTAGTGCAGCATTACACGCGAGTCGAGCAACGCAGCGCTGCCGGCACAGTGTGGGTCGACCGGGAGGGATGCCCTCATTCCCCTGTCCTCCTCAAACACCCCCTCCGACAATCCCCCCCTTCCCTGCTACACTGTGCGAGGCTCTCCATACACAGAACTCTAGACTCAAACCCCGTCATGCCAAAACTATGGAGCGCTCCCAAATACAAGCGTCTACCTCTGCCCGCCTCACTTATAGACTATCTCGGGGAATACCCCTTCTCCACCTAACCCATGGATCTGTTTATTTATTTAGTTCAATCGCAGACTGAGGGTACTGCTACACGGTCGATTTATACACAAATGTAAAGTGATAATTGACAGTACAAAGTGCCCGGTTGCCTAGTAAAATTATTAACAAACTGTAATATTTTTGTCTTGTAATTGTTTTTGGTTACTCGATTGGCAACATGCATGCAGTTATTTAGTGTGAAAATTGATTTATAAATTATCATAATATTGTATCATTTTGTGTACAAATTAAGCATTGTATGTTGTCTAGTACAGGTTGCTAGATGAAAGGGGCCGGTTCCTTTTCGATTAGGTAATGTAACAACTAACAAAATATTAATTTATAATAGTTAAATTTTAATTGTATTATGTATTTGTAAGTATTGAATATGGGACTCAACTATGGTAATGCTGTATACAATTTTTTGTTTGTTAAGTCGCTCTTTCTGTATATAGGGATGTTTTGAGAAATTATTGCAAGACTGATTCCTTGAGCGTTTATGTGTAAAATGCTTGTACGTCAACCTTTCTAATATGTGTTTTCATTTATATCATTTGTGGCAAAACTGACAAATTGCCATGACTCTCTGTTTGTTCATGATACTATGGCAGTTTGGCATTGATTCGATCGTCTAATGGTCCTCTTTAATTAGTCACTTCTCCTTAAAAGTGTTTTGACAAAATGCCACTAAATGCCCAATCTTGTCATACACTCAAGAAATCATCACACTGTAATCGTAGTTTTATTTTATTTATTTATTGCTTGGTTTAAGATTTAGTATAATGACAAATCTAGATTTCGTTCCTATCAACATAGTAAATGTTTCACATCGCTCATAATATCCTGGAACACGCCATTAGTTATACGAAATAAAGTGCCATCGAAACAGCATTAGTTCACGACACGTAAAAGTCAGTATTTTGAGGCTGAACATGTGTACATAGTATTTATTTTTGTTTTATTTATTCATAAATAAAATTAGTTTCATTCGTTGCACACTATGTAATATATGGTGAAATCAAAAATTTTCCGAGGCACAAAATCAGTAAAGTTTTGAATTTTAGGTAATATGTTACACCGTGTTTTACTGGCATTCTCATATTAGATTTTTAAACTTTTACGTTAACTAAATAATCTCATTAAATATCACATAAAAATTTATTGACCTAGATTTAAATTTTAGTTCTATATTGTAATTATTTTGATCTGTGTTGCAGTGCTACAACGCAATGTTGCGAAACTATTTTTGTATAGGGAGAAGTCAGCCTCAAAATGTGATTGCTAATAGGTTTTCCATGAAGCAAATTTATTTTTGTACTGGTCGTAATAGGCACAGCGTAAATAAGTGTGTCATAATAGTATACTTGATTATTAATGTCTGTAGAGGTTTGTATAAAAAAAGAACTGCAAATAATGTATATTAAAAAAATGGAAATATACAATCTGCCTATATATTTTTCGCATTTTTATTTGTGTTGGTGTACCTCGATTTTTCTAGATTAGTAGGAGGTACAAATCAAATACTTTGATCCTTCGTCCACGTTGCTAAGGTTTCATAATTGGTTATAAATATGATATTTATTCACAGTCATAATCGGTTATAAAACGAAGATATTTGCAAAACATCCAGGAGAAGGACAGCAGCATCTATGTGACATCTAACTGCGATCACCAATCCGCCTGACAAGCGTGGTGATTATGGTAAATCCGTGATGATCTATGATAGGAGTCTCATGGACTTGATCAGCCAATTATGATGATACACAGCTTACAACGTATATACAACTGTAGCCAAACTTATAGTACGATACTAATAGAGGGGAAAATAAGGATCCAACCGAGTGTAGTTGTACTCGCAATCCGTTGATTACGGGTTCGACTCCCAGGGCAAAGTATCTCTCTACAACAATCATGTTATCTCAGTTTGCCGCCAAACAGCAGTGTTAATAGAACTATTGTGTTTCAGTAATATTCTCCAAAAGCCGCAATGTTGGATTTTAAGTGACATGTATTACATTCGGATGTAAATCTGGTTGATTCGCTCGAGTTTTATAGTTAGAACCAACTTATGTAGTTATTGAGGATTATTTCTTATATATATATTATTTGCGTTTGGATAATTTAAGTATAGAATTATATTTTACTTGTATTTTTGCCCAACTTCTTACGTATTCTACTAATAGGAACTACTTAAGGGCCTTCCGGAGGCTTCCGTATAGAATTTTAATAATAAACATTCTGAAAATCAAATAATAGGTAAGGTGTGCACATAATCTGGATGTGACAGCGACAGCGACACGAACGGACGCGTCGAAGCCCACTCTCGGGAAAAAATGGCAAAGTGCAAAACTTGTAATGTTATTATTGACGAAGTATTAGCCTACGTGCAGAATAAGATCAAAGTGATGGATGAACCAAGTCTAGTGCTGATTTGTAAGACTGGATTCTCAAACGCCAGCGTGCAGCAAGCAAAGGCTACCCTCGCCGAGCTACTGCAAGCCACGTCGTTCAGCGGGAAACTTCACATACGTCGAGGAGACGGACGTGATCAAAGGGACATCGAGGACATCATACGCTTTCTGAAGGAAGTACCTCCAAGTGAGTTGCCGATTTTTGTTGCTAAAGACCTCAGTAAACTGCCACCATTCTCGTTTGACCACGTAGATGTCACCCGAGTTCTCAAAGACATTATTGTACTACAAACGGATATCATGAAAATAAAACACAACTACGTCACTCTAGAACTAATGGACCAAGAAATCAAGCTCTTACGGGAAGAAATCACTCAAATGCAAGATATGCCTAGGGTACCCTCCGCTTTTATGAAAATAAATCATCTACATCGACCTGACTTAGCGAACAGTGGCCCTACTGGTATTCATCACTCTGATATAGAGAACAATCTTTATAAACATCACTCGACAGCTAGTACACCGACGACAGTTAATACTCCACCTAGTGTACAGTCCAACAGACGTAAACAAGAGCATACGCTAGATACATGCATAGAGCGCGCGCTCAGTGCCGAGCGACGTGCGCGTGCGACTGACTCACTGTCGTCACCGCCGGCAACGACGTCCCCCTCTCCGGCTGCGGCCGCGGTGCCTGCTAAACCGGTCGCATCGACGTCACGCACGCATAGTGTTAAGATAAATAAAACCGTTCTAGTGGAGCGAGCTTGCGATACCGTACCAAAAGAGAAACCGGAGGATGAAGAGGGATTTACTCGAGTTACATATGGCAGAAAAAGAAAGAGTATGAACAGACGAGGTGCCCTAATAAATGGTAACTCTAAATTAGCTGGAGTAAAATCAACAACAGATATTTACATTTCAAGAATCAGGCCTGATCTAAATGAACAAGATGTTTTAGAATATATATTGGATAAAGGCGTGAAACCGATTCATATTGAGCCGCTGATCCCGCCTTACCCGACTAACTTTAAAAGTTTCAAAGTGACAATTATGAGTAACCGAGCTAAAGATTTGCTATCCGACTCTTTTTGGCCAGTAGATATTGTATACCGACGTTATTTTGAGCCAAGGGCTAAATCAAAATCAATCGTGAATGACAGTACAAACCTTAAAACTAGTAACAATTAACTGCAGATCAGTTAAACGCGCAACGTCGTTTATACGAGAATTATGTACCGATAACGACATCATCGCTCTTCAAGAGACATGGTTACTGCCGTTCGAATTGGACTATTTAGACAAAATCCATGACGAGTTTAGTAGCATAAGCACGTCTGCAGTAGATGTGAGCCAAATACCTCTATCAGGACGACCCTACGGCGGCTGCTCACTCCTATACAGACGATCTTTGTTTGTTACGAAGATAGACTGCGGTACGCCGCGTCTTGCTGCGACTGAGATAAGGCTTTCTGATCATACAAAGTTGCTATTAATCTGTGTATACATGCCCACTAACGATCCAGACAATCTGCCTCTTTTCTGTGACTGCATGAGCAAAATAAATGCTCTGCTGGATGAAAAAGATGTGACGAATTTCATCATATTAGGTGACTTTAATGCCGACCCGCGAACACCATTCGGTCGAGAATTGGAATCACACTGCAAAGAACATGAATTTATTTATGTCGACAAAAAAATGTTACCTGTAGATACGTACACGTACGTCAGTGATGCACACTCCACCACCTCATGGTTAGACCACTGTCTATCGTCAGAGACCATAGCGACCGCTATTGACAGAATCTGGGTAGATTACACCGCGGCGTGGACAGATCATAGGCCACTGCACATTGTACTTAAAGTACAAGACCTTATCACTCTACACTATGACACAGATAAGAAACCAAACCCGTTCGCTTGGAAACCTACAACGAAAAAGCAGGTCTTCCAATTTATCAGACAGAGTGAAGAAAAACTATCACGAGTAAAGCCTCTACGGGGCGATTGCACACCATCTGACATAGACAAGTACTACGGTGACCTGATCACGATCATGCAGACAACGTCTCATAGATTATTTTTTAAGAAGAGAAAGAGACCTGACTCGTATAATACTGTATCTGGATGGAACACACGCGTCGCCGCACATTATGCCGCGTCTCGTGATGCACTCATGATGTGGCACACGCAGGGAAGGCCATCCAGTGGTCCAGTCTCAGAGCACAGGAAGGTATGCAGAAAAATATTTCAAAAAGAACTACGAGCCTGTCGACGTGAAGCTGACCAAATAGCCATGGACAGAATTGCCGATAGCGCGCTCTGTGGAAATTTTGGCAAGTTTTGGCAGCACACTAAGCAGATGACAAAAACAAAACGCAACATACCAACTCATATTGACGGAATTGCCGAAGATAGAGCTATAGCTAACCTGTTAGGTGACAAACTGCTTCGCAGTCAATACACGACTCTTCCACCACTTACTATCGAGTCTGAAACAAGTAGTTCCATAGATACAAAGATATGTGTTAATGAGTCGCTGGTTAAATCAGTAGTCAAAAAAATGAAAAAAGGAAAATCCCCAGGTCATGACGGACTCGGCATTGAGCACGTCTCACATGGTGGACCTCTCATGATGCAATCCCTCACACAGTTGTTTAACGGCATACTTAGCACATCGCACTTGCCACCTGACATGACCCTGACTTTGGTCTCACCCATTCTGAAAAATAGTCGAGCTGACCCAACAAGCTCGAAGAACTATAGGCCCATTTCATTGGCTACAGTAATTGCCCGAGTGTTCGAGAACGTCCTCCTTTCACTGATAGGTGAGAAATTGGGATCATCAGATGAACAAATGGGGTTTAAGGCTGGATCATCAACTACACATGCTATCTTCACACTTAAGCAAGTAGTAGGGTACTACAAAAGTATGAAAACATCGACATACGCGTGCTTCCTGGACCTGAGTAAGGCGTTTGATAGAGTGTCCCACAAAATACTCTGGACAAAGATGCGTGATAGAGGTATCCATGGAGACGTCATCAATGTGCTGCGGGTGTGGCACGAGGAACAACGGAGCTGTGTGCGTTGGAACAACGGAATGTCGGAACCGATTCGTCTGATGCACGGTGTGAGACAAGGTGGATCTATGTCGCCCATGCTGTTCAACCTATACGTCGACGAACTGTGCAGAAAGCTGACTGCAACCGGTGTAGGTTGCTCGATAAACGGTGTGACCATAAATAACTTGAGCTACGCTGACGATATGGTGTTATTGGCACCATCCATCAGCGCCATGCAGGAACTATTGGAGGTATGTGAAAAGTACGCACGCGAACATAGCCTAATGTATAACACAGAGAAGTCTGTCCTGATGGTTTTCGAGTCTGCCAACACGCCACAAACTGTACCCCCAGTTACTTTGAATGGTGGAGACCTGCAGCGGGTGTACAGTTTCACCTACCTGGGGCACGTTCTACGCAGCGACCTATCTGACATCGACGACATCGAGAGACAGCGCCGAGCGACTAGTGCCCGCGCTCACATGATCGCTCGGAAATTCTACCGATGCAGCGACCGAGTTAAAAGACTGCTTTTCATGACGTATTGCACGAATGTGTACACGGTGGAGTTGTGGGCGAACCACACGAAGGCAGCAATGAACGCCATGCGCGTTCAATATAACAATGCGTACCGCGCTATTTTTAAGTTGCCTACATACTGCAGTGCGAGCGGCATGCATTGCGCGGGCCGCACGCCGACCTTTCCCGCCCTCCTGCGTGCGCGCTCTGCCGCATTCAACACGCGCGTGGGCAGCTCCCGCAGCCTGCTCATACAAAGCGTCGCCGAGTGGCCCCGAAGCCCTATCGTTGAAGTGTGGCGGAACTACCATACGCCAATCACGTAATCTAGCCTTAAGTTTTTTTTTTGTGTGTTTGTGTGTTTTTTGTTGTTGTAGTGTAAATATGGCTGTATGCTGGAATAAATTGATTTTATTTTTTTTTTTTTTTTATTTCTGTTTTTTTTCTTCTGTTCACAACATAGTCGATCAATTTAATCGTTACTGCTTAAAACATTGATTTGAGAGTTTCCAAAGAACTACAACACTATAAGCGTCAAAAATGGTTGCATGTAGTGATGTGGTGATTCGATTACTTAACAAATCGGTTAGTTTAAAAAATAATCGGAATCGATGAATTATACTCGATTGTTTTGATTATGTAAGAAAGAAAACTAATGTTCATGTGCGTGTTAGGTAAAGTAAGTATAGTGTAGGGACACAAACAGCAAAGAGAAGCAAATAAAATATGGACTCTATCGTAATTTAAAAGTACAATATGTAATAAAAGCCATGTCCGATCAGCGAGGGTACTCTCCAGTATTGAGTTATGCGTTCAGTTATGCTGTTTTAAATTAAATATATGTAGAAGGATAGAATTCCGGGAAAAAATAAGGAATTGTATTTCTGCGTGGCAAGGCAAGCTGATGGCGCTAGCAGCTCAGAAGACGACTACCCACAGTAATGCATAATTGCACATTCGACACCATCTCACAAGATTGGCACTCATTCACGCACATTTTCTAGCACAGTGGTATTTGATTTAACTTCCCAAAAGCTTGCGTTATTCAAACACGCGTTTCCGCTTCAGTATCACACGTTTGTTAAACTAAACTGAGTGTTGTCTGACAAATAAAAATATATCTCTCGTAATGTAATTTTGATTGGAATTTTTACGAAATTTACATATTTACGTTTTTACAAATATATTTTATCATTTGGTCGACTATTACTCGTTAACCTGTAAAGCCGACTTAGTCACGAAAATAGTGACCAACCACCGCGGAGACTGACAATTCCCAATCACCCGTGCGCGCACTGCCATGAAAACCTAACAGCGCGGTGACAGTTTCGTCTCGGGTTTACAAAAATGACACCCAGTTTTCACGTCATAACGTGCGCACATCTCCATACATATCCACGGATGGACGGAGTCAGACAATTCTTTTTCCAAAATTTTATTTGACCACTTTGTCAGCGTGATTATGTATACCCCAAATCAAATTACAGCTTTCTCTATTAAGTAGTAAGAGTCTCTGAACTAATCCGCAGACAGACAGAGCGAAACTATATATATATGTTTGTCAACGGAACCCTAAAAAGGGTATTCACAGACAACAAAGTGCTCCTATATGGATTTGTTTTTATACTCTTGCAAACGATTTGAAATTTCGAATCGATTGTCTTTATGATCGATTCAATAACGCACGCCACTAGTTGAAACTTGAATGTTATTGATCGTTTTCTCAAGAATTTAATTTGAAGTCAAACAATGTGAGAATTAGTGCGAAATAGTTTTAATACGTTCATAATAAAAACCATGTCAGTTAATGGAACCGGCGGTATTTACGCACCGCTGAAACAGATACTTTCGGACTCCGAGTCGGAAGATGACCACAAATTAGAGAATGGTATTCATATCAAAGCTATGGATAGTTGCAACAATCTTGACTTCAACAGCGGTTTGCAATCGAATAAGTCGAGCAAGAATTACAGCATGAGTGACATGGATGAGTTCAACACTAATGTAAACACAGTAGAGAGCACGATGGATAACGTAAGCTTTCTGCAGTCAGATGTGTCCAACAAGATGTCTTTCCCGCGCCGCTGCGCCTTCATAGCATCAATACTGATGTGTGTATTCACAGTGGTCGTGTTTCTGTGGGGTATACCCTGCTCCGACGTCGGGAGTTGCGTCAATACTGAGTGGCAAGATAAAACGACGAGCTGGGAGCTTCCTTACGATGAGATCGAGCTGTCGGGCGCCGTGCAAGTGGTAAACGGTGCCATACCTAACACTAAGAATCTCATTTTCATCTATAGAGGCAATCACATGAGGCAGAAAGAGGAAAACAGTGATGAAAATGTCAATGGAGTTTTGTTGATAGTTGGGAACTCAGGAAAAGTTGGCTGGTACACTAGGGAAAACAGGATACCAACAGAAATAAACTGTCATCTCATCGATGTCAACAAAGACAAACAGAAAGACTGTATTGTGTCTGGATCAGAGGGCCTACTTGCAGCACTAAATGCACTCTCTGGGACTTACTATTGGTACATTCATAAACATGGAAAAGTCTTCAGTAATATAGCATCCATTGATTTTCCTATTGTAATGAGAGACATGGATCATGACAAGGTGAATGATCTACTAACTGTTGCTACAGTCTTCCCCAATACAAACCACAACTCCCTTTTGATAATATCTGGGGCGACAGGCAGCATTATCGGCGATCCCATACTCATAGAAGATTGTTTATCAGTAAAACTTCTTACAGAAGCTGATACGATAACTTATCTTTGTAAAAACGGTACTACAGAAGCTGTCCGTCTGATTTCATATGACATACTGATGAAAAAGAAATTTAAAATTGATCAAGCCAACCGCATACCAACAAATGCAAACATCACCAAAAGAATTAATTTAAATTTGAAGAAAAGTATTGGTAATACAAGAGAAATATTCACCAATGGTCCTGGCAAGCTTATTGTTGACAACTCTGGTGAATGTCCAGAGTCATGTAGAGTGAATTTGAAACTGATGCTCGATAGAGATGGAATGACAAACGTTAGTTGGGAATATTCCGCTAATCATGTGTATGCTATGAGGCCAAGCTCTTTTGCTTTTGCAAATTCCATTCGAGGATTTGTTTTAAAATTATGACAGTGGAACAGTGCACACCTCGCAAAGGGTGCACTGAAAATAAATGAAGTTAGGTACACAGTACAAAATCAAAGTCCAAAAAATCCAACCGACATATTCTACTACAAGCCAGCTATAAATATAGCTTCGATTTCATCATTCATAAAGTATGATAATTTTGCAGCTCATGATATTTCTGAGAGAATCGTGCTGGTGTCGTTTGATAAATTTCAAACACACAATGTTAATGTAAGTCAAACAGATATAGTTCAGATATGTGTGAGAGGGGACATAGATCCACATAAAGCATTGCCTCTATGCCAACCGGACTTGGACTATCAAGAGAAATCCTTGATGATTGCAGACTTAGATGGAGATCAGTCACATGAGTTAATTTCATACTACAGCACATTTGTGGCTCCAGAATCGTACTCGCCAAAGAATTCAAATCCATATGATAACTGGCGCTTAACCTCTATGGTCAGAGTGATCCGTTTAGAGACAGAATTGCCAAAATTGTTTGTTACAGAAATTTAAAAGAAATATTAAATAATAACATGAAGTATTTAACCACATATGTTAGTCTTGATAGACCAGTCTGGTTGACTAACTATACCGACATATATTTTAAGTTTAACAATTTTGTTATTTTTATTCAAATCCACGTTTTTTTTTTCTTCAATTAATAATACCATTATGAATTTTTGCGTTACTTATATTATCGATATCGACTAATGCCATTACATTTATGGTTTTCCTTTGCAATTTTATTGAACGGAGCAGCTGAAAGTAACCTCAGTGGTGACTCTTATGGCATTTGTATTATTATTTTGTTAGTATTGTAACATATTGCTTTATGTTTGTAGCCATTTGACATCTTTTTTTAAAAATAAGGTACATAGGTTGTTTTTATAATTTAATTGTATAAATTGTTAAACCTGCCTAACATTTTTAAAATATAGCATATACATATATACTCATTTATGCCTTGGCTGTATGTAGCTTTGAGAGCTAGTGAAGTGATATATCTAGTCATTCATGTTAAACTGATATCTATCCATAGCAATATAAGCTAATTTACTGAATTCTCAATTACTAATCTTGTGTTTAAATTTGCCTGAAGTGTTCAATGTTTAACCATTTATAAGATTAACAGCTTTCACTACTTCATAAGGGTGTGGTTACACTAAGGCGGAGATGAGTGGAGCGGAGAGATAATAAAAAAACAAAATAATAAAAATCGGTTTTAGAATGTACAAATGACGCCCTTTTATACCTTTTAACTAGCAACTCCATTTTGAAATTTCGTTCCCCCTATTTTGGCCCCTTAAATAATAAAGTATTTTATCTTTTACTCCAAATTTCAAGTCGATAGCAGTAGTTTCTGAGATAATCTGCTGTGACAGATGGCCAAACAGACAAGACCTTCAGAGTGAGATGATACGGGTTAAGTTTTTTTGATGTTCCAACCATAAAAAATAGTTTGAAATTGAGCAGGGGCTGGCGGATAGTACATTGTATCGAGTTTCAACTCGATCTAACCTCAGTGTAAACACACCCTAAGGTCAATCAAACTGATACATTTTGTTATATGTTTGAGAAGATTTACTGATTTGAAGTGGTTAAAGCTGTAAGTGCTAAATATTTCTCATAGCTGTATCGTTAAGTCAACAGTTATATTTTTAATAATGTCGTAGGGTGGTTAATCTTAGAATAATCAATGTATTAGGTTATTGCTGAAGTTTAAGTGTCGATTAAATAAAAATAAACCAGAATGAGCTGCTACATCGGGAACCTGTTGGAACACGTTACAGACAGTGGCGTAGCGTGCCTTGTCGGGGCCCCGTATAAATTTTTTTTTGGAGGATATGGAGGTAAAGATTTTTCACAAAAGAAAAAAAATATTGTGAGAAGAAATATTTATTAATCACATAATTTACCCATTTTACAAATAAAAATCGAATTTTAAATTTTCACTCTCCTTGCCTTTTTTTCGGCAAATTGATTTATTAAATCATTTATGGCTGATGATGATTTTAGTTTTTCTAAAGTTTCTGCCTCTATGGACAATAGTGAGATGTCTGACAGCCGTTCTTGTCCCATCGAAGTTCTTAAGTAATTTTTTATTAGTTTTAATTTTGAAAAACTTCTTTCTGCCGTTGCGGTTGTAACTGGAAGGGTCAAGAAAGTACAACAACGTACACGTAAGTACATCGCGATATCGATGAAGGATTCCCGGGGATTCCCCGCTGAGTTGAAGATGAAGTAAGTAAAACGGGGAAGTCCCGCAGCCCGCCATAACGATGTAGTGTTGCCAACTTTTGAACGCACGTTTAAGGCGAGAAAAAAAGGAATTGCTTTATAGAATATTGTCATTTGTAAAATAAAATAAATTAGAAAGTGTTTATTCTTTTTCCTTACACACTTTGGGGGCCCCCGTGGCCCGGGAGCCCCGTATAATTGATACGGCAAATACGGCGGTAGCTACGCCCCTGGTTACAGATGTAAATCCTTTAAAATTAGATTTATTTTTATTGTTAGAACGGAGAATGATGACAATTGGATGATTGATGACCTACTTTGTATGTGAGAGACACTTGTAGTGTTTTGATAAGGTGTGCCTTAACCGGATCCTAGTTGAGTTGCTCTCTATATTTATTACTTGGTTAAAAATAAAAAAATTCAATGTGTAAAAAAAATCATGTCTTTAATTTATAAACCTCACATTCGTATTTTTTAAATTCTGTGACATTGGTATAGATAGGACCACCGCATGGGCGACTAAAGGAAAATTCCAGAGCTTTTCAGTATACCACTAACATATTACTTCGATCATCGACCCGCATCTTGAGCGCGGCCATTAAAACAACAGCAACAGTGTATGTTCATGAAATTCTCTATATTGCTGTATATCTAGTTTCACAAGGTGTTGGGCTATTTCTACTTTTAAAACAAATTATTTGGAAGGATTTGAGTTAGGCGTATCTATAGGCGAGAGATGTATAGGCTTAGTTCACAGATATATATATGTACTACGGCTTAGTTTTATTGACTGTGACATTGACGCGGCCAAGTTCTAGCGGGAACTAAATTTTTTTTTGAAACCGAGTACTTTTGTAAGAACGGGTGGTATTTGCAAAAATAGCTTGTGAATTGCGGCAAATTTAAAAATGATTTTATCCAGCACCGAGATACCACGTTAAATCGAGTAGATTAAACAGGTGAAGGATAAACTAATCAGTTCTAGCTGTTCAAAATTGGGAGGTAAGTTGTGAAGGTACGGCGACGACGCTTAGGAAGAGGTTTTTGAAATGATATTCTTAACCGTGGTGATTTTGGCAAATCACCCCATGAAAAGTCCACTAAGCGAACCATGAGGTAAGTCCATGTCCAGACGAAAATATGGAGTACCCTATGCGGGTGAGTATATTAGGATTAGGGTGTGTAAGGGCAAACGGTAATAATGAAAAGTAAAGTACAAATTGCAAAAATAATCAACTTTATTCTTAATCAGTCATCTATCGTACATCTTTTAACACCAAGAATATAAAAGAAAAAACATTGCAGGCTCCATGATGCGCCATTTTTAGGGTTCAGTATCCAAAGGGAGCCAACGGGACCGTATTGCGAAGGCTCTATCTCCACGGACGAGAGTATCACGAGTTCGTCGTACTATCGTTGGATAATTTTACGGTACAACGGTAATTCCGCCTGCGTACCGTCACGAGACTCGAAGATATTGCCCTGTGGAGACAGTTCTATAGAGTTTGTATCGAATGTGGCGGCACGGCAAGACTATCGCCGCGATTCTCTCGCCCGTGGAGATGACGCCTAAGGCTCCTCTATCTGTCCGTCCCGTCTTAGGACTGAAGCTTTTCAGCGTGTATTAAATATAAATTCTACAAAAACATTTCTTTTTTGCTTTTTGCAAAACGTTAAAACATAATGTGGTGTTAATATATAACAGAATGGCAAGGCTACTCTGGCAAGAACTGAGACTATGAAATACTTGGGAATGTTATTGGATGAAAAGCTGAACTTCAGGCCTCACCTGGATGTGGTATGGTAGGGTGCGTAAACTTATTTTCATATTTAAGCAACTTCGTCACGTGGCAGATTTCTGTCAAATGAAACAGGTCTACTATGCCCTTTGTCAGTCATTGTTAGTGTATTGCATTACTGTGTGGGGCGGAGCCTACAAAACCCACTTCATTAAAATAGAAAGAGCACAGAGGACTGTTCTTAAGGTCGGTAGTTTTAAGCCGATCCGTTTTCCAACCAAGTAACTATATGCGGAGTGGAATGTCCCCACAGTTAGACAACTCTTCGTTCTTCACACAATTCTCGATGTATTATGCTTACGTAAGTATCACTTGAGTTAAGTAATAAGTGAGAGTATTCGAGAACATGTTATCTTTACACTAACACTAAATATATCCACAGCCTTCAACAATAAAACAAATAGTTAAGAGTTAGTTAGCAATAATTAATTCGCAAATTAAATAAGAATAACATAAAGACATATGGTCAATATCAATAAACATAGTACAGTACTCGCACGCTATGTTTGCCCCTCTGAAGTTAGCTCTCCGCAATTTCAAACATGTACAGTCAGAATGTGTGTGTATTATTTTCGATACTAACTATCCCTAGATGACATAAAACTCTTGGACATTTCTTTCTACACGCTAACTTGCCTTGTCTCCCATTTATACGTTAATAATTGATACTTCGCAGCCTTTTGTGTCTAACTTCAGAGGAGCAAACCTAGTTTGCGAGTACTGTACATACACGCTATAAGTTATTGATTGCAATTGATTTTATAAGATTTGTTACATAAATAAATAGCCCCATTTTAAGCCTCTTTACGCATTTTTCTGATCAAAATATACTAAATTCCCATTAAAATATTAATAGTGCATCAAAGTTTGCACTGCACACACACAAAAAAATAGCTTCGTAGATGTATATTGAATTAATTAAGAAAAAACGATTATAATAATACAGACTTAGCCATAGAACTGAGACGTCAATGGCGCGCCACAGAATCCATATAGTACCAATAGTGGTATCCACGACGGGCGTTGTTCCTAAAACACTACACAACAGCATAGATACACTACAGATCCCAACGCACACTATTGCAACATTACAAAAAGCCATCATCTTGAACACGTGCCGATTAACTAGAAAATTTCAGCAACCATTAACAGAGCATAGTTAAAAAAAATGTTGCTTGGCTACGGCCCGCAGTAAAAAACCCTTTCTAAAAGGAGAATTAAAAATAATAATTTTTTTCACTAATCATCTTATACTGTATGTATATTTCAACTTAGATCGAACTAAACTAATTTATACATCACTAAATATTCAACGACCTCTATTGTAGGCAAAATCTTCCAGTTGCACAAGTTATTTTTTAAATGTTACTGCAGACTCATCTAATATATAAACGAAACAAAAGATAATTATGATTATGAGAGATTATGTTTTAATATAACATAATTCATTTAAAGAATACTTTTTCGGCAATATACTGGGCTGTTCAAACGAGCCATTATCCCTCTCCTAATGGTTCCATACTAAATTTCTGTTGACATTATCTTTTAAAATATTATAGCTGGCTTTGATAAGTAATTACCTAAAAATAGGAGATGAAATTTATAGTGTCGCGAAATAAATCTCATTCATTTACAACTGTATAGTTAGCTACGCGGTGGCGAAAGCGTCACTGTAAAACGACACTAAGTGCTAGAGTAGCGACCACGTACCGGAAAACGTGACCAGCGACCTAGTTAAAGTCGCGAGTGGGTGTGGGGGTCGTATGTTCACCAGTGGTGTAATCTCGCGGAGTCTATGGCGCTATATACTTCTGCGCCACGTTGTTATCCTCGATCACTTCGTAGTCGCTCAGGTTGACCAGCTCCGCGTCGGCGAGCAGCTGAGCGATGCTCATGCCTTGTGCGTTCACCAGCTCCACCGTCACTTCTTGGTAGGAACGGGCGCTGTCAACAAATTATTACATAACTATCCTACTAATATTATAAGTGTGAAAGTTTGGATGTTTGTGACGCTTTCACGGAAAAACTACTAAATTGATTTGAATGAAACTTTATAATAATATAGCTTATACATCAGAATAACATTTAGGCTATAGTTTATAAAGACATATTGTGTAAATTGTATAAAATCACTCTTATAATATTAGTGGGATTACATGGGCAATTTGGGCATAACAAAAACGCGTTGCCTAGCAACCGACCATAGAATATGTAATTCGTATATACAAACTTTCGCGTTTATAATATTGGTGTGAAGACTATTTGAATGTACTACGTCAGATATTGAAATTTATTTTGTTTCTTTAAACTATTAGCCTACGTAACAGAATAAACACTATTTTGTACCTTATGCTGTACAATAATTTGTCATAAACGTCACCTGTGCCTATCGAACAAGTAGAATACATCCTGAAGTACACGCGGACAAAGTCGCGGGTGGAAGCTAGTAATTTATATAAGTGAACACGACGCGACGCTTTTGACAGTAATATAGTGGAGCGGAGTTCGTTTTAAAAACAGAAGCCACGCGTTCTCATTTCAAATATTAAGCTCTCAACCTGTGCATCTACCATGACTTTACGCAGTCGATAACGTGTATCGTTAACTATCGCTCTGTCCTTGTCACGCGCATCTCGACTGAGCAGCATTTCCGATAGTATTCGATATACGTTATCGACTACGTAAACTCATGGTAGACGCACTGAAGTGAAACCCGCGCGGAACACGTCAAACCCTGGCCTTAGTGGCCGGCCGCCATCTTGTTTTTTTCCTTTCAAATGGGCAGCACACAATTCTGCTGATATATATCGATAGAGGGCTCTTGTGTGAACAAAAAATGTAACGAAACCTAGTGGCTTAATGTGGCACGTTCCCAGATATTTCAAAGTAAAGATGGACGTCATAAATATTACAAACATGATGAAAAATTAACTTCGCGTGTTAATTTCGCAACGATTTGTCTTGACATATTTTTTAAGTCTATGGACAGCGTCATCTCTGTGAGTTTAGTCGAACCAGATCTGTAATACTCGCACAATAAGTTTGCCCCTCTGAAGTTAGCTCTCCGCAATTTCAAACATGTACAGACGGAATGTGTGTATTATTTCCGATAATAACTATCCCTAAATGACACAAAACACTAGGACATTTCTTTGCATCCGCTAACTTGCATTTATACGTTAATAATTGATACTTCGCGGTCTTTTGTGATTAACTTCAGAGGGGAAAACTTATTGTGCGAGTACTATAGAAAGTTGTCTATTTCATTCCAATCGAATTCGTTTCACTCAGTTTAAAAAAGGCCGCACACGTGTTTTGTGGAAAGAATGAGTTTCGATACAGAAATATTAATTGTGGAAATTCAAAATCAAAAATTCAAATGTTTATGGGATACTGCAATAACAGACTAATATTATTTAAAAAAAAGACTATTCGAGAACTGACTGATATATGGTAGCCACTTGCTACCTTATTTGGCAACCGAAAATATCCAGAGGTAACAATACAAAGCAATGGGAGTTTAGTTGGGTAGAGCGACAGTCCTTGTACAATCGAGGTCTGCGTTCGATCTTGGCTCGTACCAATGAGTTCCAATTTGTTATTTGGAATTTATGTATAAATGAGTTTAAAAAAATTCCATTGACTTTTCGGTGAAGAAAATACATCGTGAAGAAAATACATCGTGAAGAAACCTGTACACTCCCGAGAAAAAATTCAAACGCACCGGTCCCGCGTGGTAGACTATGGCCCATACACTCTCTGTAGGAGAGTAGGCCTGAGCCAGTGGGGACATATATAAGGCCGTTGATGATGATGCCTACGTACGTAGCCGGCGACGTCGCCATGGCGTCTCGGTGGAGTAGGGCCCTTAACGCGCTCTGTTGACACTTTGACACTAACAATGAGAGAGGATATATAAATATATCTATTGTTTGTGCATGCTCACATGACGTATGCGTCGAAGATCTTGTCTAGGGTGAGGTTGGTGAGGAACTGTGTGGCCTTCTTCCACTGCTGGCAGTCCTGCGAGCGTTGCTTGACGCCCGCCAGCACGCACGGCAGCGCCTGCGCCGGGAGCTCCGCGTAGCGCGGCTCCAGCACGCGCAGGGCGTCATCGCGCACCCAGCACACGTTACCATAGTCCACGTACATTATCTATACAACACAAACAACCGCCTTTATGTACTGTAAGACCGAGCTTTGCTCGGATTTTCTGATTCCGTATCAATTAGTTAGACAATCGAAACGACGATGACTGAACATGTATTCCCTAGACTGAATATATATTCACTTCCACAGTGTTAACTTACAATAAGTGGTTTTGCTTATTGCATACAAATTAATCCATTTAAAAACGGCGTCTAGACGTTCCGTATGCTTTTCTAAGGGGTAAGGCACTGTATGCTAAAATACAAGTTTTTAAACTTGTTTAGAATGTAACTAGATCGAATATTCTAGCCCAATTTATAAATAAAATATAAATTTATGTATAACTAATAAATTTATCCTTATCTATTTTAGTTCATTTTTATGTATATTTCTTTACATTTTCAAATACTTGCAGGATAGGAAATAAAATACATTAAAATACTCCAAGTAGTGTTGTGGTAAAGCTATGTTACATTCAAATCTAATTCACACTCGACCCAATAAGCTGATGCAAAAATGTAGGCATAGGTATAAGACCTACTGCCCGTGCGATGACAGGGCAGGTCGCCAATGGCTTATACAAGCAAACCTTTGTTTAAAAATATACATTCGTGAAGTAGCCTGTAATGTCAAAAAAACTACACATGTTCACAAGAATTAGGGACGTCCACCACAGGGAGGTGAGAGATCGGGACACATTTGTATTTAATAGTATTCCAAGATTGGCACATTATAAAAACAATGTAATTTCATGTCGGCCAAAATTTTTAATGCTTTACCAAATGACGAATTATTACCATTTGAATTGTTTAAGCGAAAATTAATGGCATGGTTAATATAAAATAATTTTTATGAACCTGCTGTAATTTTTTTTGACATTTTTTATTTTGACACATCTTTTGACATACATACGGATTCATCATCATCAACAGCCTATATATGTCCCCACTGGAGGGGCTCAGGCCTACTCTCCTACAGAGAGTGTATGGGCCATAGTCCACCACGCGGGCCCAGTGCGGATCGGCGGACTTCACATGCCTGTTCAAGACATGCAGGTTTCCTCACGATGTTTTCCTTCACCGCTAAGCAATCGGATAATGTACTTGAATTGAAAAACAACTCATAGGTACACGGCTGGATTCGAACCCGGTACCCTCAGATTGAGAGTCCGCGCCTTATCCATTGCGCCACCGACATACGGATTAAATAGTTACAATTAAAAACAATACTCAATATTTGCATATGTACTGCAAATACATGTTCACTTCATCATTTCATTCAAATACGTACCTCTACGTTGTTTGCCACCGGCACCACGGACTGCACCACGGCGCGGTACCATTGCCCGTCGAGGGGGAAGTTCGCTGCCACCAGCTCCGACGTCGCCGGGGTCATCTGAAGATATATATTGTACAAAGCAAAGACATACTCTTAAATAGTTTTTATACAAAAAAAAATTTGGTTGCCTGTAAAGTCGGTATACGGGCGAAAGTTTTACGTGACAACGACTTTGAGTGGTAAAATAATTTTAATGTGAATATTCATTCAGGGACGCGTGCCTTTCACTTTTTATGTCTGTCTCTCTCGCTCTTAGGCGGGCTAACCATGCCCGAGTGGAAGGGACGCGTGCCTCTCACTCGCTCTCATTGTGAGCGCATAACGTGAGCGGAGCGTAACGCAGTTTCTTGAAGTGTCACCCGGCAAACCAATTTATAAGACGTTGTCACGTCAAAACTAAATTTCCAAAAGCGTATTTTAACAAATTCTCATCACTTGCGTCTTCATAAATCGAGAACTGATTATAGTAAGAAAAATATATTGTATGAAAGAGCTGAATGAGCTGCTGAGCTTGTACACAACTAGTTGCCTAATAGTATAAAAGAAAAACAGTAATTCATTGTCTTCAAAAATCATTAAAGAACTAGATTCTAAAAGGCTATTCTTATAGCAATAAAAAAAGCAATGTGAATGCACCCTTACATCATGTTCCGACTAGCCATTGTTCAGTAACTCTGCAATGTATACCCTCAACTTTATTGTATTACTGTACCTTTACTGTATATTTTATTTTATGTTTTTCATGTAATAACATTTTTAACCCTTTGCAGGAGTGAGCAGACTTTGAACTAATACAATAATAATAAAAACGTCCGACCGACATTTTTACTTCAAATGTGCGTCAGTGTTACCACCCGTGAGTAAAAAGCGCTGAACGTTGAGCGCCATAATTTGAATAGTACGAAATAGCGCAAGATTTCTTTAGAGGAGATTGACTACGTGACTAGCGTGGTATTATGAAGACCTCCCCACCCCCACCCCTAAACGGGTCACGCAGTATGGGCGCGTTCCCTTTAAGTTTATAATGGAATGATGAAATGAATGGACTTTTACCGGATGATGATGAATAGCACTGCGTATAAGTAGCGGCATACAACCTGATGGCTTAGTTGGTAAAGCTTTCCGGGCTGTCGCGAAATCAGCATGTTAGAATCCAACTCAGGTCGAAGCTTTTCACATTAAAAAAAATTCAAACGGAGATCTCGATGGTGGTGTCTATGAGAGTCCCATGTCCAACAGTGGGCTTTTGCAGTTGATGCTGGTGTACCTGTAGTGGTTTGTAGGCTAAGATCGTGGCGGGGCTGTTCATGTCCACTATAAGCTGGTCCAAGGTCTCGGGCGGCAGCAGCACGCCGAACTGGGACCGAGTTGACGCTGAAACACACATAATAATTGTTAGTTCTCTCAGAATATATACAACATATCTTTTAGGATTTTTAGAATGTATCCCATATGATAAAAGTAGCCTAATGTCTTTCTTTGGCCAATCAACTCTCTCTACAAAAAATTGAGACATTCTGACCCTGAGTTACGACGGGAAAGAAGGCCAATCAAACACACTCACGTTATAGATCAGAATCTCACTTGTTAAGCGTCTATGTGGCCGACGATTGTATTCGCTGATCAAGAAGGTCTGTTCAGTCTACTAACAGAAAGTTAGGTAGTGAACACAATGAGAAGAATTTTCTGTGTGAATTTATCCCATGTTTTTTTTAAATAGGTTATTCTGCTGTTCGGGGTTCGGGGCACAGACAAATTCAACATATCTAAGATCATAAAAATCGGTCTAGCCGTTCTTGGGTAATTACATATTGGTGTACGAATTTGTTTTAAATATATATATATGTAAAGTCTCACGCAAAATAGGCGCATCTGACGTCGAGTTGCGGAAACCTCCCCGATAACGAATACGAATAGATATAAAGTATAAGCTGGCTTTGATAAGTAATTTCCTGGAAATAGGACATCGGATTATAATGCCAATGAAACGAATTTCACTTAATAAAAACTTTGATGTAATGATAATAGGTTTATTAATATAGACTAAGTTTTAAATTTTTAATTAATTATTTTTACAAATTAAAATATTACCTTATTAACAATAGTCATTACGCAACTAACGGTCATTATTGTTTAAAACGGCACCAAGGCTTTACTGATAATGAACACGTCACACGTTTCGTTGGTAGTTGGCCTGTGGGTCAACTACTACCCTTCAAGATTGGCCAACATTGGCGTTGTTACGTTTTAACAATACAACTCACGTAGGTTTTCGTCGGTGACGATGTGTGCGTAGAAGCGGTTGAAGTGGGGCACACAGGTGATGCGCAGGCGCACCCACGTGCCCGGCACCGGCAGCGGCAGCGGGGGGCATGTCAACGCCTCTACTTTGTCCAGGGTCCAGCCGTCTGTCGCACGCATCATTTTCAGTATACGTTATACAATACACATATCATTAAGTAGCTTTGAGTCCACGACTTACAGGGAAAGGTGCCCAACTAAAAATACCCTTTACTTTCATACATCTGTCATGATTTCAAAAATATTTCATTCAGACTTCAAACAAAACTGGCATTTTATAGTTATTTATTGATATCACCGCACCGTCACTCGATGTGGAGGGACGTCGCGGTGAGGCGGGGCGGGTAGCGATCACGCCACGTCGCCCGACACGGGCAGAAGAGTGCGGGGTCAGAAGTCAGGGCAGAAGTCTCGCCACTCGGGCGGGACATTCAGAACGATTTTTTATGGACAAGTTCGCAAAATAATTCCGACTACTTGCCCCTTCTCTACATTATTAAAATAGCGCGAGAGTCGCTTTCTTTTTATTTATCTGAGCTTTCAATTAACAATCTCCTCAAAATGTCGCGTAGGAGTAATAGTGAAGATTTGATGACGTCTATTATCTATTATAACCCTCGCTGGTAAACGGTCGCTTTCTTCCCTCGGTGAGAAATTCTACTTACGCGGGTGCTTCAAAATGTGTTTCTTTTTGCATCGCGACCCTTTGAAACAAGTCTTGTCAGGGCCGCCCTTGTAATGTTTGCAGATGTCTGCTTCGTCACGGCAGCTGTAGCCCTGGGAAAAGTAATAAATAGCTATTTGACTATAAAATTGTTGATTTTAGGGTTAATTGCCCAAAGGATGTCAGCGACCTAGCCTAGCGTTTCGCCGTTCTCGGCTCTGTATGGCAAAAATGACGTCCAAAGCGAAATGTAGTTCGTCAAAAATAAATTCAGTTAAGTGTATGTGCTACAGCATACTCACACTGTCTCGTGTGTCTAAGGGTTGGTTTGCTAAACGTCAGTGTCAAAGTGACAATGACTGTGTCACTAGAGCAGTGGGCGAGTGTGTACGTTTATTAGAACCGAACACGTGGGCATTGTCGAGCCAGTGAAGTGGTAGACAATGTAGGGACTAACTACTACAGTCGGCGTGATTAACTACATATACAACATTATAGATTTTTATAACTAAAAATCACTTTAGATTTAAACCGCGCAAGGACACGGCGAAACTATGGGTTCCTTGTTAATTATGGAACCCTAAAACGTCATTCAACTTGAGATGAAGATAAGTGACGCATTCAGTCCAGTCCGTTTGCTTAGTGTCAGTACACCAGAACGGCATATAAGCGAAAGTAATTTAATAAATAAAAAATGGCGAAGCATAAAATCAAACACAAAACATTAAAAGTCACAACAAAGACAACCTCGCAGCAATGCCTCGATATAAAATGGCAAATTCACCAGCGGGTGTACACCTTAGCGGCATCTTTAGAGTTCGAAATCGAAATTATTTGACTAGAGGCGGTGTGTGCCGGGCGGCTTTTACGCGATATTTCAAACAAATGCATTATACATACGGTGACAGCTTCCACGGGGTCTTCATACTCTGGACATTCTCGTTCAAGGTCCTCTTCGGGGGACATGAATTCTGGAGGGCCACACAACGGCGGGTTGGTGTTGGAGGGCTGGAACCCTGGAGGGCCTTGGCTCGGTTGTTCGTTGCCAGAACAGATGAACCCTGGCGGGCCACGAATCGGTGAGTCATCGTCGTCGGTGGTTACGAACCCTGGGGGACCCCGAGTCGGCGTTAGATACTGCGTCTCCGGCGGCCGAGGGACGTCAACTTAAAATGGAAAAAACAATGTTTGCTTCCCAGATTTTTACCACATCTACATAGAATTCACATTAGCTCCTGCACGAGGACACTTGTGTTGCGGGCAGCCAATTTTATCTAACAAATACTTAAGAAAATAAATCGCAGGTCGCTGCGGATCACTATAACTCGATACTTTTAGTCGTATTGATAATTAGTTTCGATCCGAAACTATACAAGGGTAGTATCGTATAGTTTCGATCCAAACATCGATCTGTTTCATAACAATAATATAATATAAATATATTCACATATATATTTGTTCGATTGTAGCAATACTGAAACAAATTAAAAATGAAAATGTTACGAACACTATGCGAAAAATATAATATATCTATAATATATATCTGTAACATCACACTCACACCTGACATATATATATTTTGGTACATACTAGTGTTAATGAGAACGTAGTTAAATTATAAGTTTTAAGACAGTTTTTGAATTTGTTGCATCCACAGCGCCGTGGGTGAGAGCCTGGCGACCTGCAACACTGGGTCACACCTGTCAGGCACCAGTCTCTCACAGACAGCATTAGCACTAACAAGTGAAAAATGTAATATTATTTGAAGAACTTTCTGTAAACAAATTTATTATTAAAAAAAATCAGATAGTTTACAATAAAAAATGATAATTTATTAAGACTAAAACTCTATAACTGCTTGTGTTGCCTTGGTTGGTAAATCTTAATTGTTTAAAAAAACGAGTGCAAATAAAGTGGCTGTTTAATTTTTTTAAAAGTAGACTGAATATTATATATAAATGCTTGTAAGGAGTAGTTTAAACGAATGTAAACAATGAACCTCCAGGTCTTTTTGTGTATAAAAGTGTTTATATAAATTTTTGTAAATGACTGTTCGAGTTCTGGATAATAAATAAAAAATTTGAAATAATTGTGCTTCTGTGTTCACAGAGTGTCAGAGTTCTCATCAAGTGAGTTCTTTTACTAGTCAAGGTCACATCGTCTTTAACATCAGATGAGATTTTGTTGAAGCCTATTTTTCATAAAAAAAATAATAATAAAAAGGATTACTTGGAGTAGCTAGTCCAAACTTGATAATTAGTTCGTTCAATGTCTCTCTCGGTGACAAATACACGTACACTCCCAGCGACTCTGAACTACTGCAAATAAATAAATTATAGCGTTAGTACATTGTCATATAATATAGTTTTTTTATTATTATAAATAATGGCTTTAACCAGTGGTTATCTAGCCAATGGCGAGTAAAATTAGGTAAACAAATTTTGAGGTTATAAACTATGCCGAAGCCATTTCTTCAGCTTTCTCAATAAAATGTATAATGTGTACATTTTATCGCTTAATTTGGATTCTTGACGAGATCTTCAAAGGCCAGCCTTGGTTTCAACATTATCCGAAAGAATCCATATGCCGAATGTACTCGACATGATAAACTCTTCGGATCGTGTCGAAACCCTCGCAATTTTGCGTAATTGATACTATAACACTGTCCGTGACACTTTTTGCACTATATCACACCATTATAACACAAAAAACACACATAACAGTATTATTAACGAATTACTAAAATTGCAATGAACCACCATTTTACAAGTTCGCGCCAAGAATCTATAATATAGTTACGGACTGTCATCGCCTCCTACCGCTACGCGATACCTCACGATGGCTCTGCTTACTTTCATACCAGAACACAACAGTGCTACTGACACTGCTTTTTGGCGGCAGACTTAAGTAACATTGTGATAGCTAGTCTACCACCAACTAAATCTACCAGCAACGGCAGCTACCCCACTGGTAATCGAACCCGAGACCTAAGTGAACCAAGCTTGTAGCCATTAGGCCACGGAGGAGGTCGAAATGCGTCAGATATGATGATGAAGCGGATGACATATACACTTACTTATCCTCTACGACTACAGTCAATCTAGCCTTCATATAGTGCCTCATTAATATCTCGTATTTCTTCATCACCTCTTCGCTGTCAGTCTGAAGTTCAATCTGAAAAAAAAAAGATAAAAAAAAGGATTCAGCCTCAGTGTATATATTTACCTACAGATCAAATAATACAAGAGAGAATAAGCCGTCAAGAATCTGTTGATCATTATATGCCCTATACAGCGTAGTTCAGACAACTGTCTAGCTGGTGTAAATGCGTACAGGCTGTTAAAACAAGTAAATGCGTTCAAAAAGAACTGGAAACCGACTTCAATTGCCCTAAAAGTCTACTTTTACTAAGGAACATTAAAGATTTATATCGTTTTCTCATGGATGCCGTTATCAGAACTAGACCAAATTGAAATGGACACGGGAAGCACTACCTTTCAAATAAAAAAAAGAATCATCCAAATCAGTTCACCCAGTCAAAAGTTATGAGGTAACAAACATTAAAAAAATGTTCGTCGAACTGATAACCTCCTCCTTTTTTGAAGTTGGTTAAAAATTAATTAACGATTAACACTAAAAGTTTCAGAAGGGATTTTCGTCGTCCGAACACTATCTTTGTTCTATTGAACTGTACTGCTATCCACACACCTTCAACGTGGCTTTAACATGCTGTTACTCTATAACCAATCCAGCGCTGCATGTTTTGATAGTTTGATTAGACGACATAAAAGACGTTTCAGCGCTGCAGCGAACTTTAGTTATAACCTGTATTTACACAAATGGTTGCTAGGAACGATCTTGCTGAAGAACAGAAAATAGTTCTTCATTCATGGATAGATGGCACCGTCTTAGCGAAATTTAACAGTCAAATGTATGTTTTTTCGTATGAATTGAAAGCAAGGAGTTTATATACGAGTGTCCTGAATGCCTCGATTCAAATCTATTAAAGCCTACTGTCGTACACCTACCAAAGAGACTACTATGTAAATAAATCTGTCAAAGTTGTTAACAAGACTTTTTTGATTGATGATGATTTATGACAGTTTCGATCTCTTCCGCGCCATCTATCAAGTCATTTAAGTACTCAACTGACAGATGTCTCTGAAAGTTCCTCATTAGTAGTCATGCAGGTTGGTACCTACCCCGGCGAGGTGACAGTTGCGAGCAAATGGCGCCTGGCAGCAGAACTCTGCCGCCAGCGGACGTATGGACGTGTGAGGACAGCGACGGAATTCTCCCGTGTCCACTAGGAACACCTGCACTTCTTTCTTGCTCTCCTGTCAACACAATATGGTGCACATTCACTCAGAACACTGAGTTCATCGACATCATCAGCCAGGAAATGTCCACTGCTGGACATAGGCTTCCTTCATGGTAAGCATTGATCGGTCCCGAGCCACTTGCATCCAGCGACTTTCCTCAACCTTAACCAGGTCGTCGGTCCATCTAGTAGGGGGACGGCCCGGTAAACGCTTCCCGGTACGTAGTCGTGGCGACAGTCGAGAACATTTACTCCCCACCGGTTATCGGTTCTTCGAGCAATGCCCATTTCCACTTCAGCTCACTGACTCGTCGAGCTATGTCGGTGACCCTTGTTCTACAGATTTCCTCACTCCGGATTTTATCACAAAGAGAAATTCCGAGCATAGCTCGTTTCATTGCTCTCTGAGTGGCTATGAGCTTGTTTATTCGACCAGCAGTTACTAAGATAGAATCCATACTAATAGTAAATTAATCGTAGTTTGTTCTGCCATTCAGTTCGTAACGGATTCAGAATGTGTTGATTTTTGTATAGTATAAGGATGTTATTTTTAGGTAATCACGATCGAAGCCAGCTATTGTATGTTAAAAGATTATGGTAATTTTGTGTGTTTGGAAGGATTCTGAAATAATTTAAGTTAAGAGGGTATGCTGGTGTCAAAGCGCCCATACAAACGTAATCTAGTCATATTTTGAGTATTAAGCTATGAAAATCTATGAAATTTTCAAGACACAATCTAGAAACAAATATCTGTGTCGGTGGTGAGTCAGATTTTCGTTTAAATATACTTCCAGAGTTACAGGGCGTCAAAGAATTGTATTTTACGGTAGTAAAAAGCCCCAACTTTGAACCTGATTTACAAGAGTATCAATCAATTTAGAACAATTTGGAAAAACCACCGACATCTGAAATTTTATTAATATACTGTATTGAAAAAATGGCTACATAATATACTGTATCCTTCAAATGATCACGGGACTACGAAACATCCAAATAACGGGTGGATAACTTCGCGTAGTGTATGCTGTCTCACCGTACGCGCTCGGGTAGGATAGGGCTCGGATAGGGACAGCTACAAAACAATGCAACCTTGAACGCGGCCACGTGCTCTAAACAGACAATCCTCTTAAGTTCAAATCAGCTTACCTCAACACTGATAACCATGCCTCTGGCGTAGTGGTCGGTGTATTCATCTAGATAAGCACAGTAGGTCAAAGAGGCGACATCTTCTAGCCTTAAGTTGAAGTTGAGAGATCGATACAGAAGCGTCATGTTCCTTGTCATCCTGTAATATAAAATGTGGATCTTGTACCAATGTATTGATGGAGATACACGAACGAACAAAGCTCCAAAAAACGTAACTGATTGAACAACAAACTAAACTTTGCAATTAAAAAAATTAGATCCCATACATCCATCTATGTTACGATCAATTCTTAACTGCAAATGTAAGTTTGTAATCTTAAAAAGCTATTTTTACTATAATATCATTTAAAAATCTGGTTTTCAGATTTCAGGTTGTGACAGACTTGTGGAGGATGTGTGCAGGATTTTAGGTCAACGCGAAGCTACCAGGTTTTGATTTCCTTGCACTGCGAAGGGAATAGTCTAAAGATGCAGCTTAAACATATATTTGACTTAGCAGTTTTATATTTGTACAGTTCCAAAGGATTGCAGACTAGAGTATTCAAGAATAATTTAAACTTTATAACTCCACGCATTTAATCCTAAAGGGGTACATTTTTACTTTAGAGGCATGGAACCCTCAAACACAAATTATGTCAACTGTTTGCCTGTCTCTTGATAATAATTTAAATCTACTTACTGTACAGCTTCATTGGCAGTCTCCGTGCGGATATAGAAGGTGGATCCATCCACATGCAATATCTCTGCTTCATACTTATGATCTGTCTGAAGAATGCTCTGCTGAGGCAAGTCCTGCCCTTCTGAAGTGTCCTCTTGTTTAACATCGACTGAAATAACATTTACACATGGACCAGAAAGAGCATTAGATTGGGGCTGAAGCTAACCAAGAGGGTAGACAAAGACAGAATGCAGTATGCATTCTCTCTTCACACTCTTAGAATATTTCGTAAAGTCGTCTTCTACAAAACTGTAATGGTTTTTTAAATTGTTGCTGTTAAATGAATTTTTTAAATATGGCAGCCAGGACCGAATATTACATTATTGTCATTCATTATTCGGACAGTATTTTAAACTCAATTAATCTTTTTATTGTCTATTTCTCCATTATATTTTTTATAATAAAGAAAAAGATATGTTTCAAATTCGGCCTGCACTTGTGCACTAGTTAAAAAATCAATTAATAATCTAAATATGTATAGAAAAATAATAGAATAACATTTTTGCAAATAAAATAAAAATAAATCTATTTGTACTAAGTGACAGCGTCAAATGTCATTTTATTGACGCCATGCCATGACGTGTGTTTTATATATTTTTGGACAAATAAACTAAACCAAAATATTCAAAAATGGTAACTAAATAACTTCTATTTTATAATTGCCTTTTAAAATTTTAAGTGTACAAGACCAGGCGTTGGCTCCATAAATTTGAAGAACGTGTCATTTACTTATTTGTTCTTCCACTCTATTGATTTATACTGGGAGCAATACATATCAAATTGATATACAATCTACACATGAATACAGAGTGTTAGGCAAGAGCCTAAACTAGGATACTCTGTGTCATGGGACACAATAAGTGTTGAAAAAGTGTACATATGATAGTTTGTTCTAGTTTGTAACTATCTCTTACATTGATTTATAATTTTAAGTTGAATCCTCTCAAATAAATATTGTTATCATGTCTAAACATAACTAAATTATTTAGATTTTAATGTCAAAACACACTATATGCCTCACAAACACTTTAACAGCGTAGTTAAGTGGAATAAACTTTAAAAAGAAGTGGTCGCTGCGTCAAATGTACAGTCTATTTAAAAATAGAGAATAACTGGATTCAGGCATTATCAGCTGCCTGCCTGATCAACAAATAATAGTCATAAATATTATAAAACTACTATTTAAAACTATCTTACCAGTAGTAAGCTCCCTCATATCATTGATTAGGTTACTGAGCTGAAGTTGTCCTGGATTCTCTGTATTGCTTGGTTCCATCTTCCTTACTGGGACACTCTCATCGGAACATGAAGAACTCGAGAATTGTATCAAACTTTGTTCCTCCTGAGACATCTTCCTTGATGTGGGTTTATACTGGGAGCAGTGGTTGGTTGCTTTGGAAGTGGAGGCAGTGGGCTCGCTCTGTGTTTTTACGATTTCAGGCTGAAGTGGTGCTGCCAGTTGTTTGGATGGATTATGTGCCACAGTGTTAAAATTATGACCTTCATTTTCTGTAACAACAACTTATATTACAACTGGACAGAATAGATACACTGAAATTGGTTCTTCGGTTGATTTTTTAGGGACATGAAAGTATTTTAAAAGGCCTAAAGCTGAACAAATGTAATAAAACATATTCAAACAGTTTCTATCAGTATTTATCAATATTTAGAAGAAAAAAAAGAAGTTAACAGTTTTAGTATCTTGATTTTTATTGATATTTGAAAACTGATCTAAACTAATTATAATTTAAACAATAAACTACATTTCACTCACCAAAATTACCTACAGCGAGATTGAAGTCAGTGATGAGGTAGATGTATTCATCAAGCTGTTTCATGCAGTTAAGGAACCTTTCCTTTAGAATTGAAGGCTCACAGTTCAACACCTGGACAAATCCTTGTGCCTGATTGAAGGAATTCAAATATTATTTGAAGGGAAAAAAATTAACACCTTTTAAAACAACACCGGCAGTATCATAGTTGCCTGTTCTTACCCGATTGTAACAGTAGGAAGATCATGTTTTTCGAGAGTATTGTAGAGGTATAATTGTTTGGTACACTATGCAGCTTAAAAGGTGTCATCAAATTCGTATTTACTGTGAGAGTGACACTGGGTATTTCAATATCATAAAAAGTTAAAAAAAATTATGCAGTCGGGTTTTTAAAATTTACTTTTCATTCACTTGTGTATTTACTGCTTCTAAACAAAATATTGGATTGAATGGAGTTTTTAAATTGATATTCAAATGTGCTTCTGTTTCAGCTGTGATATTTTGTGAAGTAACATGATGATTCTTGACAACTTCAACAGGTCAGAAAGGAATTCATGAATCATATCAACCACACAATTTAGCTAGTAAACATAATCATAGTTATTTAAAGTTATCCTTGCTAATATTATAAATGTCAATATGACTAGGCTAGATAAAGGCCAAGTGGAAGCCCATTATAAATTTAAAAAACTATGCTACTTTTTATTTTGGTCTGACAAATAGTTCCCGTGGGATACCTACAGAAGTTCATACAGACCAATTTGTGTGGAAAACCTAGTAAAAATAATAATTGCAAAAGCCAAATAGTTTCTTAGGGTGTAATTTTTTTACCTACCATAATTAAACTTTTTTACCTACCTAAATTTAATACCTACCCACAAAATGAAATAATAATTTAAGCATCTGCAGGTACACATGAAAGTAGCATGCAAATTTACTAATTAGTAACCACAGAGGCTGGGGTATATAAAAGAGGAAAATTGCTGAAAAAGATAGTTCCCCCCAGGGCTTCCTGTACATCCTAACTTCGGTAGATCTTTCAAAGCAGGGCTGGGGTGCACAAAAAGGGGCGCTAAGCCGGGACTCATATTTCCTGAAATAATTGAACTTTCGTTTTTTGTTCATGTTAAATTTAAATGTTTTTAAGGATTTTCCTTACCTGCGTTTTCATCCTTACTATGTCGTTAATAGCTTGATCGCATTTATTGACCAGGATTTGAATTCTCGCTTCCATCTCGTTTCTCCGATGGAACGTCATAGCGGCGAGATCGATGAAACTCCTGTATATTAAATATCGCAAATGTAAGCATAAACTGCACGAGGATTGCAAAATAAATTGTAGAAAGTTTGAAACAACGAACGGCCAACTTACATATTCCTAGATTTGTTTATTGCGTCCAATTTAATTTATATGAGAAGATCATCTACATTATATGGTTAATAAAGCGTTACAGTATCAAATAAACACAGTTTTATTAAAAAACACTAAAAGAATTGAAAATAACAACAGTGAACGGTGAAGAAACATACAAAATATGAGGAATGACAGATTGATTTTTTATTTAAGGGTTTCCAGGTTACGTATGCTAAATTTCCCAGATACGCAATTTTATTTATAAAACAAATTTTTGAAAATGATTTTTTTAAATTGATTTATTCATTCAACAAAAAGCTTACAGTATTTCAAAACAATTATAAGTTTATTTTAAACTTACATGTAATCATTCATTCATTTTATAATCCGTTCAAAATTATATTTGAGCGCCACCTATTGCAAATTTATACCAACTATTTTCAATGGAACTATCTGACAATAGATGTCATCATATGTACAGCTTTCTTAGAGATTTTACATTATACTCTTGGTCTCTCAATAGATGATCAATAGATAGATCTCTATGTCATGAAATTAGATGGTCAATGTCGCAATTGGATTACGCCGTAATACCTAGCTACGCTAGCTTTTTCACTAAACAGCTCCGTTAATTAAAACAGCTCAACGACGTTAAGCAATTTTTCATAATAGCTGAACTTTAATTCGCGAAATTAAATGAGCTTTTTGCTTTCATCAATCATCATCAATTAACGGGTCAATGATAAGCGGTTTGGTATAACAGCGTGAAATGAAACGCCAGATTGTAAAAGTTTAGTTTTAAATAATAATTATGTCGTTGTATGTCAAAAATGGCGTCCAAAGCAAGAATGTAGTTCGTCAAAATTGACGGAAAAAACCCAGTAAGATGGTTGAAAATTACTCAAATATACATACGTGTAATCAGTGGTTTAAAGATTATTTATATATATTTAATCATAGTCGCTTTACACAAATCGCTTTTTCTGGTCGCAGATAATCCATTCTGCAAAACGTCTAAATTGGGGTAGCGGTTCTGTTAAATGCAACGCTATGACAATCCAGCTACACATTGTGCATCTGTTTTACATAACAGAGCTATTTAGTAAAAGAGCTATCGGTTATTTAAAAAAGCTTATTAAGCAATACATACAACGGCGATAGGTATATAGTAACTGCTGCCCATTTACTTGTTCAACTTTTAACGCATTCTTAACACCTTCAGGATGCGCTGCGCTTGCGCTGACGCCATAAAGCCAAGAACACACGTCCAATACACGTTCATTATTTATTTTTCAGAATCTTCTGTCCCACTGCTGAGCAAAGGCCTACCTATCAACATTCCAGTCTTATTTGCCACTCGAAAGTCTCTCTCTTTCTGTTTGTTGACTTTCCACAACTAAACGACTCAATCTATCGTGATGAAATTTGGCAAGAAGAGAGTCATAGGCTATTTTAATCCAGAAAAAGTTCTGTACAGAATACATATGAATAAAATTAACAAATACATATATACTTCTCATCAGAAAAATCGTAACACCTTGCAAGTTTATGTTTTGTAAGGATTATCAGAAAAATGTGTATATTTAGGAATCAAATGTCGTTTAATAGTGAATAATATGAAATTTTCAAATCCTAATGTTCTAAATTTAAATTTTCATAGGTTTTTCTGATAATCGTTACAAAACATAAACTTGCAAGGTGTTTCCATTTTTCTAATGAGAAGTATATAATAGGTAAGATAATTTTTGCACAATTAGCACCGAACAAAAATGTAAGTTACATCGGAAAACAAACTTAACATTTGAACCGAAAAATAATATGATATAGTATATCTGTCTATATCACGATGAATGCTTCAACTGCAAATGTAAGTTTGTAACCTTAAAGGCGACTTAAAAAATTTCATTTTTCAGATTTATTTCTATAACTACTTGCGATGTAAGAAGTAGCTTCTTGTCAAATCAGGATTGTATGTCTAGGTGAAGTGCTCTATAGGTTTTGATTCCTTGCAGTCACAGAAATCTCGTCGAAATATTCGGCATAAATACTTAGAAGTTTAGTATTTCAAATTGATATGATACCTCCCGCATTCCTTTTGTAGATTTTTGAAGTCAAGTCAGACCAAGTGGCCTCGGTCAAACAATCAGCTTTATTTATTTTATTTATTTGGCATGTCAACAGCTGTTACATTCATTATCAAGAAAAATAAAGTACATATACATCGTAAGCTAAATGTACAGCCAATTACAGACAAACACATCATGCGATTAGCATTAAGTACGCTAAAGCACTATGGCAGGTAATCACATGAAAACCTTGAGCGCACGTTCGGAAAACAGTTAACAATACAATACAAATGTAATAGAAATAGAAAATAATAGAAGACAGTTACAGTCACCTAAGGCTAGCGTGGCTAGCTTGTACCTAATAGCAATAAAAAGTCACACATAACATAAACAAGAACATCAACAAATTGATAAAGGAAGGCAACGTTTCCGCTGAGAGTGTTACGTTTCCCGCCCGTTTGATGTGCAATTAAACCTCGGACATAACTCCAGGGCTAATTTCAGTCTAATTACGATTGCTCCGCTAGAATCGTAAGCGGTGCCCTCGCAGAGGCGTCAATACGCCCATGTCGTGCCCTGTTTACACATGCCAGTAAGCTCGTCCATTCAAGATATATCCAGTACCTTTAAACGAGCAATTATTTTTGCGATTTCGCTACAATTTGGTACGTGGGGGGTTTTGGGGGGCGGAAATGTGATCTTTTTAAGCATTTTTTTTCCATAGTACATATTACACTTCTAGATTATTATTATGTCTGGAAACGTTTTCGAGTTTTTATGCGGTTTTCTTTCACACGCAAAATATGTTTTACTAGCTCGACCAACCAACTCAACCCGCTAGCTCATTCTAATATTTCTAACTACTATCTTATTCAACTTGCCCAGCCCGGCCAATCTACTTCTCATATTCATCTACTAGCATAGCAACCACCTCAACCCCATATAGTACTCGCAAACTAAGTTTGCCTCTCTGAAGATAGCCACAAAAGACCGCGAAGTATCAATTATTAACGTATAAGTGGAGGGCAAGGCAAGTTAGCGGGTGGAAAGAAATTTCCTAGTGTTTTATGTCATCTAGGGATAGTTATTATCGAAAATAATACACACACATTCCGTCTGTACATGTTTGAAATTGCGGAGAGCTAACTTCAGAGGGGCAAACATAGCGTGCGAGTACTATACCTCATGCTAATATTTCTAACTACTAGCTAACCCTAAGAGTACAAACTCAACCCGCTAGCACGTCTACTATCACAACCTACTAGCGCGACCTACTATCTCAATCTGAAGGCAGCACCGTCGGCATGTACTCTGTAATTATAACGAACATTGAGTTGTTTCGCCCGCGGAGAGCTCCGTAATTAAAACATAGTTAGAAGAGCAGACGCGCCCGGATTAATGTTTTAATAGAAATGTACACGTGATTACACTCTTAAAGTACTTAGCGCGTTTTTCTGATGTTTTGATTGATGAGAGCCATTCTGTAATTAGCTTACTTGCATGCGTCTCTTAGTGTTATCACTGTTTTGACGCAAATGTTTATAATATATATATTTGCTCGATAAGTGTGTCCTTATTACGCTAACGTTTACCTATTAAAACTCGGGACTAATTTCTTGAGTTTCCTAAATTGTTTCATGAAAAGGTGAACTCATTTTGAACCATTTTGCGTTTATTTCGTCTGCGTAGATTTCTGAAGTTATCCCACCAGCCCAATGGAACATTTTACCATGATGTAGTTTACTTTACTGGGATAGAAAACAGCTTATCTCAAAACCTGTCTTATAAATTATCTCTATGTAAAAATAGTGTTGATCCACTGCTGAGTGAAAGAAGGGCTAACCACCACAATAGAAAATACGCTCGTGTAACTCTATGTTAAGAAGTGCCCTGTCTTTTATAAGCCTTGCATGGGGACACAGCTCCATCTAAAAAGTGGAAGCCTCTTCGAGACTTTAATCTAAAGAGATTTCTATCTGAAAGTATCAACAGCGAGTCTAGCTAAGAAACAACCCCGGCGAGGTGCGAGGACTATTTGCGATAGTTAGCAAATATATCTGAGCTATGATGATGCCAGAGACGGGTGTTAGGTGGACATTCGACAGGACTATGTGGAGCAAAGGGGCGACTCTCTTGGATTGAATATGTTGGCAGACGCTGGCTTGCCGCCCACTGAATGAGCCCCCAAACCAGTCACCAATATTGGCGACAAAATAGACATGGGCGACTACAGTGTTTAGAGAGGCACGGCAATGGTTTCACACGCAGTTTTCTTTTATTACGGTTTGCATTGATAGTATTTCATTTAGTTGGAACATAGTACATTTAAAACTAAGAAGATGCAAGTGGCCCGGGTCCGGTCATTGTGGTATACCACGGAGGAGGCCTAAGGCCACGGACGTGGGTTAGATGGTGACGCCATTCGTAAGTTTTCTCTTATTGTTAATCAAATAGCCACCCAATTAACTAACAACTACTGTAAAATCTTCAGAAACCCCGAAGGCGAACTCCGTTGCATAGAAACGACTGTTGGTTCTGTGCAAAGAATTTAATACTCAGTTCTGTGGCAAGTCTAATTAATTATAATCATCATTTATTGGTACTGCTGGTACAAGTCAATATTTTATAGTTAAATAACAATTTATAAATCAGTCACATACACAAAAGTCAAAATTAAATTGCTAAGTTAAATTAAGTTAGTCAAATTACCACTAGTCATGGAGAAGAGAAGTCATCTATTTTATAGAAACACTGCTCGACAAGCCATTTTTTAAATTTATTTTTAAAAGAGTTTTTAATTTAAGAGTTTAATTTTTAAATTTATTAAGGAATATAAAAAGAAGGTCATTCCTGGGCGACAACACGTCGATATCGCCATTTAGACGAATACTAGCGTCATCTATAGGCGAATGACTGGTACCGATTACTATTTTCATACATATAATATTAACAGTATGGGTTTTGATTCTATCTTCGTCGATATATGCGGCATAATTGATTGTGTCTATCTTTTTATTGAGTTGACCTAGAAATTTGATTTTTTCGCAAATCCAATGGAATGGACTGCAGATGTGAGTATTCGATATTAATTTCAAGTTGATACCGTCATGCGTTCCTTAGAAAAATGGCCTTGAAATAGAGACAGACGGACAACAAAGCAATCCTATAAAGGTTAATTTTTCCTTTTAAAGTACGGAATCCTAATAGTAGACTTCGTCCTTGCCAAGTGGTAACAAATAAACATATTTTTACATGTATAACGCATAACTGAGTCTATTCCTGAGGTATGGTAGCGGTACTGGAGGGTGTTTACGGAACGTCAAACGACGCATAACTTCAGTCGGGCATCACGCGACACGCTACTTTTCACCCCTCCCGTACCGCGCCCATACCTCAGGAACAGACTCAATTATGCGTTAGACCTGTAACTGTTCAAGAACACAGTCGCCACGCAATTATTTTTTATAAAATGTCAACCCTATTTCAAAAGACTTCATTAACGAAGATATATTAAATCGTTAAAGCGTAATAACTAAAGAAACAGACACTGCATTCAAGTTTAATAAATGCCAGGCAGACAATAAACTCATAAACAAATCAGCCCATCTCCCGTCAAGTGAAACAATACTCTGTACGACGCAGGCGCATCTATGGCGACAGGATGACGTCTCGTTCACACTAACGACATGTTTATTGGCGTAGAAAGAGAGGGAGGCACAGTGACATGTTAATAAAGGTTCTGTTATGCCACGCCTACCGTCTGCGGAGTAGAATGATAAGTGCAAAGTGAAAATAGTTCTGCGGATATGTATAAAATTATTTGAATTCAAGTGATGGGTAATACTTATATCAAACACGTTATATTCATCCTCTTTGTTATCCCCGAGAAGAAAAGATTTGTCAACTTAAAGATGTTAACAAAATAACTGTTAAATAATCTCGGAATTTCTCTACGTGATAAGGTCCGGAACGAGGAAATCCGTAGACGAACGAAGGTCACCGACATAGCTCGATGAGTCAGTGAGCTGAAGTGGCAATGGGCAGGCCACATCGCTCGAAGAACCGATAACCGGTGGGGAGTAAAGGTTCAAGAGTGGCAACCACGTGCCGGGAAACGTCTACCAGGCCGTCCTCCTACTAGATAGACCGACGACCTGGTTAGACTCGCTGGGAGTCGCTGGATGCAGGTGACTCGGGACCGGTCGATGTGGCGTACCATGAGGGAGGCCTATGTCCAGCAGTGGACGTTTCCCGTCTGATGATGACGATGAATCTGACCTGAAACTGATCCCAGACATGTGGTCTCTTTAGAATACGATCTACCCAATTGAACCCGCGGATGTCGTGAAAGGCGACTTAGGTAAAATATTGTAGGAGTATCTGCCTATGTACTCAGCCTCCATCTATCCAAGATCTTTTCTTCTTCTGATCTTTCTTTTTGAAAGATCAGAAGTTGTCAGAACTGGAGCAAGTTGAAATGGGACCGGACCACCTTTCAAATAAAAAAAGAATCATCCAAATCGGTTCACCCAGTCAAATGTTATGAGGTAACAAACATAAAAAAACATACCCGGCGAATTGATAACCTCCTCCTTTTTGAAGTCGGTTAAAAAAGGGTTGCCCATTTGGTGGATGAAAAATATCTTAGCTTTCGTTGATGTTTTTTGTATCGAATATTTTGTAAATTCTTTCAAGTCGTTGTTCCATACTTACTTATTCTTATTATTGAGAAAAACATTCATTTTTGCATTACTAGATTCTGGACCTGGGATCTGCCCCCTCACTCAACTCACAAAGACTTACGCGTACCTGAGAAAAATCAGAAAAGAATTACTATCAGCCAAAAATCCATATATGTGTAATGTGTATACTAACTTAATGTATACACGGAAATGGGCTGATCTGTCGACATTTTCGTGACAAAACAATAAATGAGAACGAGTCAGAATAACGGTACGCTCGCATAGAGAAGTGCTGTATATTAAAAAGCTTCAATTTAGTGTTGTCGTTGAGCATTGCGGCGCAGAGTACAGTCGCGCGGACAAATTGTCCACCATTACCAGCTGTCAGTGGTGACGCCGACTGTGAATTAATATGGGAACGTCTCAGCTTCGATTGACATGACACTCGTAAGAATGAGGTGTAGGGACGACATGATTTGGAGTTTGGTGAGACAGTACCACTTGATCATCTACACCTACATCACTAGTCTTGGGGACTGGGTGTTCCAAAAACGTCAAAAATAAAGATACAATACATATACGTACCTATGATACTTACCACATAAGGTTCATGTTAAATTTAGGTTTCATTGTTTATTTTTTAAGGTTATTCGCTCGATAAAAGTATCATACCAAATTTATTTTACCATAATCTTTTAAAATCGATTATCTAAAAATAGGACAACAGATTGTTATTATTATTATTTATTTAAATCAGATTTTTATACAATCCATAATGTTAGTAATCTTAGGTCTATGTTAGTAATTTAATAAAATTATATTATCAGACATGATACTGCGACACTGGTGCATGTAATGAGAGCCAGTGTCGCAGTATCGGTCCGTCGGTGCGTTGCGCGACGACAGCGAGCAGACTGCTAGACTTATGTCGCGAAAAGAGTATATTTAACATCCAACTTCATAGTGAATCACATTTTTTATTTTTTATTATTGTTCAGAACGCCATCTATTAGCTTCGTAGCTGACAATAGAGTTGTACGAATGATATTCCTTTCGTGACACAAACAGTCTCACATTGACGAACGAATGAATTAGCGTTTTAAAATGTCCTGCCTCGTTAGTCAGGCAGGGCACCCTATTGGCAGATCGTGAGTTGGAAAAGCTAGTTCGTTCGCGCCCGTTCTCACGGCGCGATACACAAATAGCTTTAATTCAACTTTAATGACGCGTTCGCGTGAATGGACCAAATTGATTTGTCGGCCGTGTTGTGACTCTTTATCTCTTCAGTTGTAACTGATGAGGGCTGTTGCTTAATGACGGAGACTTGATGCAGGAGGGGTCGACTGGAATCGACGATGTGTCTTCATTTTCCTCTACTTCTTCTATATTCCAATTTTCTTAATTTTCCTTCTACCTACAACTATACACAGGGCTAAACAAAACTTAATTATATATGGACAAAAAGCAAAAAATGAAATGATACAAGTAAATTGCCAAGTGAAGCAGCACCTTATTTCCAAAATTGCAAACAAGTGAATGCAAAAATTAAAGTTTGATATCTGAAAAAAGCTTTTTTGCTGTAACATGATTAAAATGTTTTTTGATTTGATTATTGCTTTCATGATTGTAGGTCAAGTTTCTTTCCATGGTTTGGAAGCCTTAGTACGCGAGTCCAAATCACACTTGGCCGGTTGTTTTATTCGAAAATGAATACCGCGAATTTATATAGCTAGCATATAGCTCCTCATTTCTCATATTTAGCGACATTTTTGTTCTTTATTCCACATGATTTAGTTATCATTATGCCATGGCATAGCAAGTCCATTTACCCCAGTGTGAATCAAAGCCACGTCTCCCGTCATTAGACTGTGAAGGGGTATTTTCCTGTAGTCCTATAAATATCGGCCTAGACCAAGGAAGTTACTACTGATAGACCGTACAAATTAAACAAAATGTTATACTGAATTTTTTACAATGAAGCAGTTTCAGAGACTGTTAGTTTAGTAATCAAAGGTGTCAATAGATGGCGTGGAAGAGGTAGAAATTTATCTGTGATAATTCACAAAAAATCATGGCAGTCCACACTCCCCCAAAAGTCTTGTTAACAACCTTGACAGATTTATTTACATAGCGGTTATATTCTCATTCTCTCTAGTCGTTTTATGATAGTAGGCTTCAATGGCCTTGCATCAAAGAATTTAGTGTATAAACTCATCACTTTGAATTCATACGAAAAATTTTGCTACGACGCTGCCATCTGTCCGGGAACGTAGAACTATCTTTTGTTTAAAAGTCCTTCATTGATAATAAATCACTCTGTCCTAGTATCACATCACGTCACGCGCCCTTAAAAGACAGTTGACGTATTTTTAACCGACTTCAAAGAAAGAGGAGGTTCTCAATTCAACTGTATGTTTTTTTTGTATGTATGTTATGCGATTACTCTACCAGTTGTGAATAGATTTTGATGATTCTTTTTTTGTTTGGGTGAACATACTTCCGAGCGCTTTTTGAGGGAATCAATGAATACCAAATATATACCCAGATAAATTATACCTTTACGGGTGATCATTTTTAAGGCAGTTGAAGTCGGTTTTTAGTTCTTTTTTTTCTCAATGCCCGCTCCATGACCCATTACTTTATTCCAACCTCTCTGATCTAGACGCAGGGTGAAGGACCGAAGCCCTAATGACGTCATTTGTCACCCGCCGCACTAATTTTTGGCGAAACAATTTGTCACATGTCAGAACAAAAGATATCATAATTAGACTAAATACAGAATATTGTCGCCCAGCACATACTTAGTGCTCAAGCAAAAACAACCATTAAAGGACAGTCCAAATGACTCAATCTTGACGACAGGTGGCGACCACTCTTGCGCACGCTCGTCCATTCCGTTTGTGTCCTTAAATTTCAGAGTTGGTTGGTGGAATACAAACTTTACACTCTTTTGATAAGGCTGGTTATTGGTGGAGAAGTATGGATGAGCGTTCTGGTTTTATTGTGGCGGAATGTTCATATTTACATGTAATTAGAGCCCAGCGGCGCAAGCGCAGTGTCACGTGATTAAAAACACATTAGAATCGAAGAGGAAAGTGAGATACATACTTTTATATAATTTGAAGGTTTAGAGATAGCACTGATTGATGCTACGCATGTATTTTTACTGTTCTTAAATATTAAAATCACATTTCAATAAAATTTGAAATGTTTTCAAACGATTAATTTTTAATTGACATGACACGCAAAATCGATAATTGACAATTATGTTTTCCTGTTTGTGTTCGTTATTTGGAATTTTTACTATCTTGTAAGTCATATTTAGAATTTAAAAAACCGGCTAAGTGCGTGTCGGACTCGCACACCGAGGGTTCTGTACAGAATATGAAAAATTAACATACTGAAAATCACAAACAATAAATAAAATAATATGCACCCAATTCTCTACTGAAAATGGATGTCAGATTGAAGGACCAACTTAACTTTGCAGCTAGGTTACATACCCGATGTATAGCTTTTATGTAATACCTTGTTTCTTGCCATCAGGATTCAGTCTACTGGAGGTAGCCTATAGGTTTTTCTTCCCTTGTATTTTGTATTGGAATGGTGTAAAATACAGCTATATATTTTTATTGAGTTGACCTATAAGCTTGATTTTTGCACAGATCCAAGGGACAGCAGACTTGAGTATCCTGTATTAAATTAAATTTGATGTCTTCACACATTCCTGGGAAAAAGGGTCTTGACAGACAGATTTACGGACATACGGAAAGCAAAGAGATCCTATAAGGGCTCTTTTTCTTTTGAGCCACGGAACCCTAAAAATGGGCGAAGTGTGAGTTGGGCTCGCGGACCAACGGTTCCGAACCATGGAAAGAAACGTACAGATATTACTACCTTGAAATAAGGTTAATTTTCCCGACCGCAACAACTAAGTTTGTTTGTCAGAGTGTTTTGGTGTTTTTTCAGAAACTGTACTAGGCAGAGACTTCGCTTAGGTTTTCCCGTAATATTTACACAAAACCTTGTCTACCTTGATTATTTATTACATATTTTTATTTTAGAATATTCGGGAACAGATTTTGACACAAATTTTTCATGATAAGCTAAAATGCAGCGAATAAAATAATAAAAATGTGTTTTAGAAAATATGCTTTGTTTTAAAGTTCTTTCATATCATACCCACTCTGGAAATTCGGCCTTGCTTCTTTTTAAATAATTTATAAATTATTTCAGTTGCGTCACAATTTTTCATAACTATTTCAAGTTTCAAGTCGAATATGTAGACACAGTAATCCCAAAAGGGTTCCGTTTGTGCTACGACCGTTTGGAACCCTAAAAAGTAATATCGTTAACAGATTCGTTACACTTGACTACCCAATGTAATCTATACAATAAAACATTTATTTACTAATATTGTTAATCGTTCAATAAATTTTATGAATATGTATTTTAGAGTATATCGAGCGTAGTTTTTATTGCTAGTTGTTATCTGGTGCTTAAATAAACAATAATATAGTTATAAATCAACCTAAACTTTTAGTTAAACTATCCGTTTTAGTTAATACTCAACAGCCGTATAATAAAATTAGAATAAACTCATTGAATCGAACGCGAGTTTCGAATTTTCAAATTTGGAACGCGCTCGGCCATCTTCCCAAATTGCCGCCATAAACGGGATAATTGGATCAGCTCATTGGCCGGTAGCTAACTGAAACAAATTTTAAATGGCTGCCGGTTACAACCTTTTTATTGAGTCCTATTAGTAAATGGTGTAGTAAATAAAAATACGAATATCATCATTAGAAAAAGGAAATAAAACCTGAAGGGAATTTTAAGTAAAAAAAAAGCAATTTAATTAAGAAAACCGAAATACTATTCACGGCCGCGGCACACCTTTCCCATCCCAATAAAGTGTTTAATAAATTGCGTAGTATTGCGTGGGTGCTATGGAACAGGCAGGGGACCGGATATCACAATCTGTTAAAGCTATAATTAGAAACTAGACAAAAAACTCATATTTTAAATATAATGTTCCGTTCTTCCATTAACAAAACGTGCATTAAAATAAATTTTACAAATCTAGAAAACGCAGAGCTACTGTTTCAGCGTTTTAATTAAGATCGCGTTAAAGATACAATTTTTTGCAAGACTCGTATATTATGATGAATTTTATTGTAAGTTATATTTTTCCCTAACGCGGTTGTAACTGGCCATTAAAAATGGCCGCGTACAATAATGAATTTCAATTAAGTACGTTCGTAACTAAATCCAAGGTAAACCATAACATAAACAATTGAAATCTATTCTACATTCAAATAGGGTAATAAATTAAAGCACTGGCCAAAAAACTCATTCCACGATCAAAGCGCTTTATAGGTCTACCAAGTGCGTATTCTGCAAGACAGCCTGGGTTCCGTCGTTCAGTGATTGAATAATATTTACTCAAGTTGCTGTATTTTTAATGTTAATAAATAAAATAAATGGTGACGAATGTTTTCAAAATTTATTAATTATTTCTCTAATCCTTATTCACAAAACATAAATTTTAAAAGTACTGTCTAGTGTAACAAATCCTTGAAGATATACCATCCTTGCATAGCGTTAACTAAACTTTTTGGAATTGAATATGTCATTGGAAGAATCTAGCATTCAAGACACAGGCTCGGCCTAGTTTCAATGCTAGTGTACATTTATATAAAAATAATATCCACACAGATATATAGAGATAAGTTTAAGTGCCAATAACGCTTTTTATTTATTTATTATTATTAATTTAAAGCAACAACTTTTTGTTGGAACCAACCACGATGTGTTTCAGTAATGAAATAACTAAAACATAACTATCCCCTCATATATTTCTATCTTGCCTGGCTCATCACTTATCAGTTGAGATGAATTTATTAATGTTTCCCGCCTGTAGCACCTAAAAACCTTTTCAGAAACTTATCCCATAAGGGTGTTAAATCAGAGTGTAAACATGTGAAAAAGTAGCAGAAGCCTTTCAATATTAAGTAATTGCTTTTCAAAAATCATCGTACTCGTACTTCACCTGAGGAAAGTCGTGCATAAATTATTGCGTAGTTTACATTTTAAACGTTTCTAAATGTTAAATCCAGGGGGCGTGAAGATCAAGCGTCTCGCGCACTTCTGGGAGGGGATCGACTGGCTAGACTAGCCGACTTCAGTTCCACTCACGCACAATGGACAAAATATGGCTTAGTACGGAAACCTCCCAGACAATCACTACAACTTCTGTTTATTTGCGAAGTCAAGACAGCACCCTATGTTATTAACTTTTTATTTATTTTACAAACCTGTGTTGCAAACTAATAACGGATAACTGTACGGGACTGGGAACCCTAAAAAAATATTAAAAGGCTTGTAAAAAAATGAAGCGTTCGAAATTTAATTTATTCAAAATTGAAACGTCACGGCGCACAAAGGCGCGCGGCACACAATGGGGACGCGATGCGAGTGCTAACACGTAAATTAAATGCTGATATCACAATTAATCAAGTACCCATATTAATAATTGGCTATTCACTATGCCGAGGCGAGGTGAGGTGTCAAATTATATTGCTCAATTAAACGCTCGTAGATATAATAGGGGGTTGGCCTCTTGTAAATAAGGAACTTGTTACCCTATTGTGTGCCTGTGAAGGAAAGTTTTTACAGAGGCTCACAAAGGTTAAACAGTTCAATTAACTATTGACTGAGTTATTGAACCTACTTTTACATTCATTTCCGTGTTTATTTCAATGATATAGGTTCGGTTTTTCGTTTGGTACCATGGGAATAGTACGATTAGTATTTCTTACGTGTCTTTGAAAAACTTTTAAGTCATTTCATTTGACGCAAGCGGCGGTAAAGTGACCCGCAAACAAAATATACTTCTCACCAGAAAAATCGTAACACCTTGCAAGTTTATGTTTTGTAAGGATTATCAGAATGTGTATATTTAGGAATGCATGTCAAATGTCGTTTAATAGTGAATAATCATTTCAGGTTATCAAATCCTAATGTTAATGTTCTAAATTCAAATTAAATTTTCCTAAAATAAAACCTAACGTCAAGAAAGGTATGTTTATTATCGGTGTGATTCAATTATAGAAGTGACCAGAATATCTACAGCGTTGCAACAACTTGTAAATAACTATTACATTCATAACTTCATTGCTTATACTTAACGTAATGTATTTTAATCTACACAAATATCTTACAAATCAGTTGTTCTCATTTTGAACTAGTGCTGAGACTTTTTCGATGTAGATTTTGTCGATATCTTTATTTACGCATTTTTATGAAAGCTGCAATTGCCAAATTGCAAAGGTTGTCAAATTACCAAAACTGATTAATAAATTTTGTACAGAACCATTGCTTAATTATATATTTTAATCATGAGTTAAATGATATGAGTATTGTTTATATTCTTGCTAATGTTTTCAAAATACCTGTTACATCTTTAATAAACTTATAAAAGAACAAAGCTAAAGCTTTACAGTGCGAAATATTTTGTAATTAAAGTAACACTTAAATAATTTAAATTAAGACACATACGAGTATTGATTCCAAAATAATTTCGAAATCGTTGTTTTCAAATACATTATACATACCAATTACATTATTTTTTAAGATTCTAACATCCAAGTAGGTAATTGCATCTTCAACTTACATTCTGTTTGTTTTGTTTATTATAATATATATTTATATTAGAAAGACAATTATACCTAAAATAAAATTGTACAATTTGAGTTGCCTCTCCCTCAAGAGAGATTTGGTAAAATAATTTCATCGATAACATTACACATCGCTGTAATCACATCTCTATAAATAGGGTTTAGACAGCCGGCAATGTTAAATTATTTACGGTCGATATATTTTTAGGATTAGTAAGAAAATTATTTCATTCCAAGACCACATTAAGCCCTAGTTATGGACTAAATAACATTTTAGACCGAGCCTTTATCATCATCATCACCAGCCTATATATGTCCCCACTGGAGGGGCTCAGGCCTACTCTCCTACAGAGAGTGTATGGGCCATAGTCCACCACGCGGGCCCAGTGCGGATCGGTAGACTTCACATGCCTGTTCAAGACATGCAGGTTTCCTCACAATGTTTTCCTTCACCGTTAAGCAATCGGATAATGTACTTAAATTGAAAAACAACTCATAGGTACACGGCTGGATTCGAACCCGGTACCCTCAGATTGAGAGTCCGCGCCTTATCCACTGCGCCACCGACGCTTTAGCCGAGCCTTTATACATACCTTATATTAGTATTTGCTTCTTCGATTTTCTAATCATAGTTATATCCTTCGCACGGGCTCATATTATTAACCTGGGTTTACACAAAAACCTTTCTTACAATTACTCAACTTGAACAATTATGCATCTCTCTATCGTTTATATATGAGGCAGGCATCATCATCATCTTCAACAGACAGTCTATGGGCCATAGTCCACCCCGCCTGCCCAGTGCGGATTGGTAGGCTTCACACACACCTTTGAATTTCTTCTCAGGAGTTTGCAGGTTTCCTCACGACGTTTTCCTTCACCGAAAAGCCAATGGTAATGATTTTTATCATTCATACATAAATTCCAAATCCCAAATTGGATCTCATTGGGACCAGACAGGATCGAACCCAGACCTCGATAGTTCAAGGACTGACGCTCCAACCAACTGAGCTACCGTCTGTTTAGAGCACGTGGCCGCGTTCAAGTTTGCATTGTTTTGTAGCTGTCCCTATCCGAGCCCTATCCGAGCCCTATCCTACCCGAGCGCGTACGCTGAGACAGCATACACTACGCGAAGTTATCCACCCGTTATTTGGATGTTTCGTAGTCCCGTGATCATTTGAAGGATACAGTATATTATGTAGCCATTTTTTCAATACAGTATATTAATAAAATTTCAGATGTCGGTGGTTTTTCCGAATTGTTCTAAATTGATTTATACTCTTGTAAAACAGGTTCAAAGTTGGGGTTCAAAGTATCTTTTTATTACCGAAAAATACAATACTTTGATGTCCTGTAACTCTGGAAGTATATATTTAAAAGATAATCTGACTCACCACCGACACAGATATTTAGTTCTAGATTGTGTCTTCAAAATTTCATTGACTTTCATCGCTTATTACTCAAAATATGACGGTACTTCGATGTATGGGCGCTTTGACAACAGCAAATCCTCTTAAAATATGTCCTCGCAACTATCAAAAACATTATATAATTAGTTTCGTCTACCAACCCTTAGTCTGAGTAAGGCTCGACGACCATGCGACATGACCATTAGTTTTATTTCTCGTTGTCAAACAAGTAGAACTACCGAAGTGCTGGATTAAACGTTCACAGTCGGCACACGGCCAGCTGGTGTTGCACCATACAAGTATTTAATAACTTCATTCGAAAAACCGTTCGGTTTCGGATAGTTACTGGCTAAGTATTACGAGATTGCTGCTGCAGCGAAGATATTCATAAAGTATTGTTGACATTTATAATTTTAAAGTTTCTTTGAGGTTAAGAGGACTTTGGGTACTTGACACCAAATTACATTGTGGTTGAATTGTATTTTATTCCGTAACGAATATGAAAAGAAAGCGCGAAAAAAATATGTTTGTTTATTTGGATTTTTTTTATTAGATTTCGTTTTTTTATATCATTTTGAATATTTTGAGCATACTAGCAGGTGACGTCACAAATTCACCCGATTTAGATGGAGCGTTTTAGCACCGCGTGACTAGAATCTCTTTTCGGTGGGTTGTGCTAAAAAAGTAGAATTCGTATCGAAAAAAATTTGATAGAACTATTCATCTTTTACATAGACGAATTAGGCAAAAATATTTTTTCAGTTGGATCCCCAAGCCCAATGTAGTAATCAAAAGGGAGAATCATGTCCAACAGTGGACTTATGCAGAGAATTATGAAGCAAGACCGGATTATTTCATTTATAATGTGTACATAAAAGTTCCTGTTTCGACAAGCGTTCGCCACATAATGAGCGCTAAGGGTTGTTGACTATTTTCTCTATACCAAAACCACCGATTTTTTAAATTTTATGCTACGAGCTACTTCTGCTTCGTTGAGTAATTGGGTTAGTTTTAACTTTCTTCCTGTCCTTGTGTACATACGCGTAAAATATAATATTTATAATAAAACCCCGTTATAACGTATCGAATCCACATTTCAACTAATATATATTGATTTCTGTGGCAATAAATACAATCATTACGGTTATAAAACAGTGTCATGTCACGCTATTTAGATACAAGTATTTTAGATAAGAATCTCGGCCCGTTGTCACCTCTCTACGGAAGCTGAATGCTATCTTGTTTTCTCTTTTTTTTCAACCGGTGCGGTCTAAAATATTTAATGCACATATTTTATTGGTCTAGGAATTTTTTGTTGTGTGCTTGAAGATGTCAATTAGTGTGTTTGTGTATGTTTTTTTTCTAATAGCATAGTGCATATAAATAGCACTTAGTCAAATGAGGTTTCTGAAATCTATATGGTAATGCGACCGTGTATGTAGATTTTGGTGGTCAGATAAATAAAGCTTGGCGACTGTGATATAGATTTGAAAAAAGGATTAATCACTTTTCCTAATTCCATGTTATTTAAATTACATTATATGTCGACGAACGAATCTCCACCTTACAAAAGTCAAAACGTTGAAAAATATTTTAAAAAAGAAACGATTAGATCCCATCCGATCACAATGGCAAATTAATTTTCTAACATAAATTTTTATCTCAAACTTTAAAAAGTTCGATATAGGCAAGTCAAAAACAGGATGGGTTGCTAAAAAGTGGACAATCCCAACTGAATTGGTTATATCAGGCAGTTTAGAAGAGATTAGGATTCGCTTTATGGTGTGTTCGCGTGTCTCATTAACGTTTAGCTAGTTTGTATTTTTAGTTGGGAGTTCGTTTGTATGGTATGTGTTATTAAGCCGACGTTCCATGGCTGCGGTTAGGGCAGACGAACATTAAATTTGAGTCTTAGAGTTTTGTAAAACAACAATCAAATTAAATATATAACATGTTTAAATGTTTAAATTACGACCGACCGGCCCCGATCCCTTGGCTAGGGGAACGGCCTGTTCTACGTTTCCCGGTACGTGGTCGCCATTTAAACATTACCATAGAATTAAAATGGGAATAGGAACCGCTATCACGACAATGATATGAAGTGTCCGGCTTATGACATTACAGATGCTGTGAATGTTATTGAACTCTCAATGAAGGTAAAAATCATTAGGAATTTGAGGAAACCTAAATAAGCCTAGCATTTTACTAAAACTTGCTGACTTGCACTTTGTATTTTCTTTTTTAAAAGGCAACAAACGGAAATTTTGCACATGATCACCAAACAGTTGAGACGAGATGGTTGTGTCAGTCAGTCAAATTGTCCTTTTAAAAATTCATACACAAGTTATATGGTGTGGCGATGACTGAATGCGACTGCTAATCCGATTTATTTTACTTATTTGGTATTTTAGGACTCCAGTATCCAAAGCTTTAAAATATTATGTGCCTAAGCGAGAAATATCTGGGACCATTCTTTAAGCCTATAAAAACGAAGATTCAACTTTTACGACAAAATAATCCAATTTTACAGCTTGAAATATAGAATTAAGCGCGTCATAAAAGTCGTTTCATAGGAACGACACCTTAATTCTACCATCGAACCGAACTGGTGCTATTTAAATTTTTCAATTAAGTCAACACAAGATTTTAATTGATCGAGTGTGGCTTGATTGTTTATTATCAACGTGTATTTTAATAGATATTCTGTTAGATTTATATCTTAATTTAGTGGCTAGTACTACCTTATGGGAAAACATAAGATAGATATGCTATAGGAAGCTTGTTTTTGAATATTGAATATTTAAAAAATGTTCTTCCAAGATTGAAATAAAATAGAGTAAATATTATATCTACTTGTATATTCACCACCAGACAGTGAATATAAGTGTCTTAGAATAATGCATTTTGTAAGATGAAAAAAACACAATTTAAACTTTATCTCGTAGACAAATTAACATCAAAACATTAAGAAGTGGATGTTACATATTGTTTATTACATGATTAGTTTTGTTGTGATTCTACAGGTATTCCTTCTTAAATAGGGTACAATAAATTTATTCATGAAAAATGTACAATTTTACGTATTGGTATTTGGGTATTTGTCAATTTTTTTTACCTCATTCGATAGTCGATGTTAAACAATAAATAGCTCTATCATTTTTTTCGATACGACTAATAGTTTTTTATCACAACCCGCCGAAAAGTGATTCTAGTCACGCGGTGCTAAAACGCTACATATAAATCGGGCGTGTTTTGTGACGTCACATGCCTGTATTGGAGCGTTAAATGTATGAGGCTTTTATCGATATTTTGAGTTATCTCGTAAAATAATGTATTTATGTATTATATACCCTCATAGAAACGTTCAAAATTTAATGAAACAACGAAATTTAATAAGCATTTTACTATTCTAGGAACTAAATTTTTCGCAATTTTTGAGACATTAAGATCTAACAGAAAATCCAAATAAAAATTTAAGATATTACTTATTTTAATTTTAATATACGCTATGGCATAAAATAACCCCAAACTAATTAGGTGTCAAGTACCCTAAGGCTTCTGGGTGAGCCCGCTTTATCGTTGTTGCGTGCGACAGAGGCCATATACGAACCCGTTGTGCAAAAAAGAAATTTCAAGCCTCGTTTTCATGAGGACATTTTAAAAGGCTTATCGTCTGTCTTGTTATAAAATATCTAATATATACTTGGTTAGAGTAGGAAGTATTAACTTTTCTATTAATAATGAAATTGGAGCCTTTTATTAAATGTAAGTAATTTATATTTTTTATTAATTCCTCTTCCGTATTAGTACACTCGAGTACAAAAATATGTATCCACTTTCATACCATGTTACATTCACCCTTGCTTGTTCCCATGTAGTGTGTTGAGGCAAACGTCAATTGAAGGTACTATACGAAGGAATATTTTTGTACTCGAGTGTACTAGCATTGTACCGTGTGTATGTGCATTGATTTTGCAGTGATTGCCGATCATTTATATATTTACCAAACTAGGATATATATAGTGGAATCAACAATAAACTCTTAATCAAAATTTATTTTCCTGGCTCATAAATATCTTAATTCGCTCTTCTTATAAAAATATGTCTTGAGGGCGACATTCAAAACAAAAGTAAATTATTATTAATAATAAATTCTTCCCAAAAACCACTGCGTTTCAACGTGTTGAGCCTTCAGACAAGCGAGAATTTTAAAACGTGTTTAGTTAGTTGTTTTAAGTCCATCTAATTCACCTCACACTCCTCTCTCCACTTGGCACACAAGCTAAATATCAATCTTGTATAATTTTAAATTTAAATAAATGTAACATAAATTCATACATATAGGTATTATCTGCACAAGAATAAATTTGGTTTTCGTATTTACCTACATATACTAATTCAAAAAGAATGACGTCATTACCCATACTATCATCGTCATCATCCCGTCATTATCAGCTGGTATAAAATGACGGGATTTAGCATAATCACCATTGTTGTTAGGTCGGTTGGTGATCCGGTTACAGCAAGTCGTCAAAGCAAACTTTTTAATATCCCTTTTTTGACAGCCACGCACGGGAAGAAATTGATTGAATCTATTCTAAAGCTTGGCTCACACAGCTAAGTCACGTGTTACCATGAAACTGGGATTTTAATAAGATAACAGATCTGTTAACGCTGTCTGATTATTTATGAAGTAAGCCGTGTTAAATAGTTATGTAAAATAGCTGTGAATCGATAACGTTATTAATTATAATTAACGTTATTGAATAACGTTCTCTCATTATGGATTTAAACGCGTCGAGCTAATGAGCTCGCACTTATCCATTTGTCTTCGTCCAAGGCCTCGGCTTGATAATTAAAATTATTTAAAGTTGCCTTTAAAACAGTGATTTACTGTTAATTGGAATTTAAGAATAGATTTCTAGTTTGTTTTTGTTTAGAGACAGGTTTTAGTTTGGCAGCGTTTTAGGCGTATGTTGCAATACACCGTCCCGGCCTGGGTTCGATTCCCAGTGGAGCGATTCCTTTTCCTAATTTTCCGATTTCCTAAAAGGAGATTTCGCGCACTGGAAAATGTAACAGTAGTATTAGTTTTTTATCTGAAATAAACAGTTGAAATTTTAAAAATAAATAAAAAAATTTTTTGTCGGTACTAGGTTCTATTCTGTTGGTGGTAGGGCATTTTCTATGTCCACTTAGCTAGCCACCACCATGTTACCTAAGTCTGCCGACAAACAGAATTGTTAATAGCACTGTTGCGCTCCGGTATGAAAGGTAGCAGAGCCTGTGCCTCTATTAGGTTGAGGCTCCTGGGTAAGCATGATTTCTATCCAACGGTCTTATCATCACTTACCATCAGGTGAGATGAAGGTCAAGTGAATAAATCCATCATACATGTAAAAAAGGATTAGCATGAGCACATTATTTATATTGGGATTATTATAATTATGTTTTCTTTGGTATTTTCATTGCAAAGAAAACGTGCAATATTTGTTTCATATATAATACTGGCCATAAAACAAAAGTTTGGTATGCGGTAGGTTTTATTTTCCAAATAAAATCTTCTTGGTTGTACAAAAAGTTGTAACAAAATATATACTTTTTGAATTATACGTACCAGCCAGTGTTGTTTTTAAACATAATAAAAACTTTTTCTTAAAATCGCGTCGGTTTTTCATAAAGCTGATTATAAAGTTCCGGATACGAACAAAAACCTTTCCTAAACAGCAAACAGTTCAAAGTTTCGACTGTTAAAAAAAGAAAGCCAAAACAAAAAATGCTCTAAATCACCGCAAGGTGTGACCACTGGACCTCTAATAATTTTTATGCTTTTCTATTCACCATTGTTACTATACAATCATACTTATTCAAAATTGAAAGTGATATATTAATCTGACGGACGGACATAACGCCCGAAAGCGTTACTTTGTTGTATTGGTTTTATTTTACACTTGCGCTGTGATTCGGTTCCGCTTGGAATATAATAATTGTAGTGCACGATTCATGTTGGAATATTGTATCACTTTTAGTGTTATTGTAGTTATGTAATGCTAACTTTACTGTCACTTTAGTGAGTTTGTAAAAAAACGGGTCAAAGGTTTCATTCGTTTGTGTATTTGAGAAGTACCATTAGTAACTATAGATATGAAATGAAAGCCTTCACTGACTGATATACATTCTGTATAAAAGGCCTGACCTCTTAGTCTATAAACTCAATTTGGCCTTCATCTTACTTGATGATAAGTGATGATAAGGCCGTTGGATGGTAATCGTGCGCACCCAGAAGCCGCATGCTAATTAGGCGCTGGATTTGCTACCTCGCATACCGAAACACAACAGTGCTATTAACACTGCTGTTTGGCGGCAGACTTAGGTAATATGGTGGTAGCTAGCCAGGCAGACATAGAAAAACTAAATCGAGTACTGATTGGTACCTCAACTGGGAATCGAACCCGGCACCAAGTCCAAAATTCAGCCATTAGGCTACGGACGCGGTAAAATAAGCTAGTTAGCTTTAGCGATTTCTTTTATGATATTTTAGAAGCTAAGCACATTTCAAATAAATAGTTCTTACATTAACCTTAACCATATGTTATAATCCAGAAACGCCTCGAAAATAATTAAGTCATTAAACCTCTTTCGATTAGGCATCTCTTGTAATAAAGATCTTTCAGGTGAGGTACTAGGCGTCCATAAAACTGTAAGAGCATATCTTTGCGCCGACCGAGGGGGCATTATTTACGAGCGGGCAGTACGAATCGCACGTTCGCTACAAGAACCCTTTCTTATATTTATAAAGCTGTCAATTTCGAAGCCATTTCGGGTTAAAAGTGGAAAGGAGCACAGATGCGTCCGGTCGTAACTCAGGAAAAAACGCTCCGAAGGCGGCGGACGAGAAAGGCCTCTGCGCATTATATTATTATGATTTATGTGTTTTAGTGGAGCCCAGCGCAACTCCTTAATTATATGTGATGTGGAGGCTTAACGAATCCTGTATGCAGGCGGTTACGACGGCTCCAGTTAGTGTCTTCTAATCAGACGTGGCTAGACAAGAAGAGGAAATTAGAAGCTTTTCGCTTTCTCGTTATTTAGTGCATTTTTTAACAATGCCTTGAAAACCATGCTCATGTAGAAGCTCATCATAGATTGCTTAAATCCACTGCTGGACACGGGGCTCCCTCAGAGATTGCGTCGTCGGATAAGTTGTGCAATGAGTTGCAATTGTTACAAAGGATCACGCCATCCGGAGCAAAACAGCCATATTTGCATGGGTGTTTTGCGGTAGACGGATAATAAGAATAAGAAATTTCCTTAAATCTAACTGGACTAGAATATTTGATCTAGTTACACTCTAAAGCGTCTGCAGCTAAACTAAGTTTTAACTAACTAAATTACTTATCAAAGCCAGCGATTCTATTTTAAAAGATTATGGCAACAGAAATTTAGTACGGAAAGCATTAGGAGAGGAGAAATATCTTTAGACATTTGGCATTTAATAACCAATTTACATAGCTCGCAGTACATACGAACCATAAATAACGATCGAACGAAACGACGATCGTAAGGCAAATGTGCAAGCAATCATTACGTTCCTACCAGCTCCCGCGTTTTCGTGCTTCAAACTATTTAGGTGCACCGAAACTTGCAATAGGCGCATTTAGGAAAGTGATAAAAAAAGAAGTCTTACTGGGGCGCCTTGGGGTCCGCAGGAAAATACAAAAAGCGTGCCTGATTTTATTAGTTCACTTTTCTTGTTTAGCCTTGAAGTATTTTCGAAGTGCATTCTACTATAAGGAGGGGAAGAAGAAGACTTCAGACCACTTCGTTGACGAATGTCCAGAGTTACATGAAGGAGCTGGGTCTGAGGGAACCACGTGTGTCGGGAATAGGCGAGGCCAAAGAAGAAACAAGATTCTCGTGTTTTTTAAAGTTTTAAATATGTATGGAGTATACATTTAAGAAGATACTAGTGGTTACACAGGAAATTATATCGTAAGAACTATTTGTGCAATTGAGATTTTTAAAATGACTTTCGACCTTTAACTATCCTAATTCAAAAAATCCCTAGGGCCGTAAAGTCACAACCCAACACACAATCGCATTGATAATATTAGTATGAATATAAGAAATGTACCCGTTGTCGTAAATATATGGAGAACTTCCGTATTACAACTGACAATATGAACGCTTACTCTATCACTTGCTCACATATGATAGCAGAGTTCATTTGAGTACCACCTTTTTTTTTCGAGGGGGAAATCTTTCAATGATACCCGACTTCTTAGGAGAGAAGTCGGGTTATGTGGAATTTGCATCCACTAAAACCCCCTCGGTGGTCATCGTCTGCCCAAGTCGAGGAGCCCTGGGAACTCCACGAACACTCCAGCACCACTTACATCGCATTGCAATCATCAACCTAACTTTCAGATAGTGTGACACCCAAACGGCATATGTGATTGTAATAAAAATCGAGTACTAACTAATGCGTGTTGCCAGTGATGACATACGGAACCGAAACGTGGTCTTTTACTGTGGGCCGAATAAACAAGCTCAAAGTCACTCAGCGAGCAATGGAACGAGCTATGCTCGGAATTTCTCTACGTGATAAGGTCCGGAATGAGGAAATCCGTAGACGAACGAAGGTCACCGACATAGCTCGACGAGTCAGTGAGCTGAAGTGGCAATGGGCAGGCCACATCGCTCGAAGAACCGATAACCGGTGGGGAGTAAAGGTTCTCGAGTGGCGACCACGTACCGGGAAGCGTCTACCAGGCCGTCCCCCTACTAGATGGACCGACGACCTGGTTAGAGTCGCGGGGAGTCGCTGGATGCAGGTGGCTCGGGACCGGTCGATGTGGCGTACCATGAGGGAGGCCTATGTCCAGCAGTGGACGTTTCCCGGCTGATGATGATGATGAAGTAATGCGCGTGCTTCAATTTAGGCAATAAAAATAACCTAAGCGACAAACAATGGGTACATACACATGACGGAACATAAAATCACCCACCAAAAAGTCACAAACACATAACTGCAATGGCTCGATATAAAATGCCAATTTCTTTCAGCAGGGTGTACGCGACTGTTTTTTTTTGATATCGCGTCAGCTACATTTGACTAGAGACGGTGCGTGTGTGCTGGGCGGTATTTTTCAAAGGGAAAATTGTGTAGTATAGTAGTTTGTGACGTACCTGTTATTGTATTTCATTGCAATTATTGAGAAGATACATTCGATCATCTACATATAAATAATCCAAACTGTTATTATTAAATTTTTAAAAAAATAATGATAATAAAAATAAATAAATAAAAAAGCCTTTTTATTTGATCCTGCTACATTGCATTGCTGCTTGATTTCCTTATTATTCTGATACACTTTATTTATTTAGCAAGGTCCCCAGGTTGGGTAAAGGCCTCCTCAAATAATGTCCACTTCTCTCTATCTAGAGCTATTTGCCACCACTTTGGACCAGCGGCTTTTTTAATTTCGTCCTCCCAGCGTGTAGAGGGCCTTCCTCTCTTTTTTATTTTATTATTATTATTATAACTATTATATTATTCTGTTTCCATAAAGCAAAAAAAAAATTTTATTGTACGGAACCGTAGGAATTTGATGCACTCCTAGCTTGACTCAACAACAACCAATACAAATCCGTACAAACAACATCGCATTATTTTATGTAAATGCATGTACTCTAAGTAAAATGTGATAATAATAACCTTTTTACCTGTCTATCGGATTCGGCACGCCGCAACCACGCGGCCGCTTTGTACCGGCTGCGACCCAGCACAATTCACATTTGAAAAAGAACTTTAAACTGAGTTTTTAAATTACATTTTTCAACATAGCTCCACGTACTATAATCACGTAAAAGTGTGCTTTATTCGAGTGTTTATAGAGTTGTAAAGTGGATGCGAGTGTGTTTAGATAGGAATCTCTCCGAGCGAGCTGCGTCCAGTAATGACTGCGCCGGCAAAGAAGTCATTATTCATTTTTTTTAATACAGTGTTTTGTTGAAACGACATTTTCACTAGTGTAATCACGATCTGTACAGGCAATATATCAACGTAATAAAAGCCACGTTATTACTACGGTAAATGTGTCGGTGATTTTCAATTTGATGTCTTCATTTCGTCACAGAAAGTTTTGATGTGTACAAATACTAACAGACCCGCCACTTATTTCATTTGCGCAAAATTATACGTCACTTAAGGGACTGGGTACAGTTACTAAGATGTTACCTAAATCTAACGTCAAATAATAGTTGACAGCACTGTGGTGTTCTGGCAAGTGAAAATTACTCAGACATACATTATTACATTTATGTCAAGCAATTTTAAACACAATTTCGATCAATGAATGCCCTGAGCTGTCAAAAAGCCAACGGACAACTCAAAGATGATGTTATTACTAAAGATTTTTAATACAGTTGCTATGATCCTGAGGTCCCGGGTTTGATTCCCAGTGCAATCTATCTCTGATACTTAGTTGGTGGTAATTTTATGTATCTGCCTAGCTAGCTACCAACATATCTAAGTCTGCCGCCAAATAGCAATGTTAAGAGTAACAGTGTTCTGTAGCTTAAGATTTATAGGTGTGCACGCTTTCCATCCAACGGCATTTTTCATCACAATCGTATATAAAAAAGATACTAATAATTAAAAGATGTACAGGTAGAGAGTGACACGTCTGTATAATGGTTACAATAGTCTGTGACATCGTGTTATATACTGTCCAAGTGTCCATTTTCGGAGAACCTGATTGTATGTGGGTTGTTCTGTTCGTTTTAAAGACGTTATTCACACATGTAATACGCTGTAATGAAATAAAATAAAATGAATTTAGGTTGTAAGGCTCGAAATGAAATGAAGATACAATCTGTTTTAATATGGACCGAATGATATTATGCTTTTGGAGGACTTTCAGAAACTGTTACGTTCGTAAACGTTCGGGGCAGGTTTCCGCAACTCGACGTCAGATGTGCATATTTCGCGTGATAGGGTGGTGTGCCTTACTCATGCCACCCCAGCTCCAGCAGAAAGCCCAACAACTTATTTGTGCTGAGCGACCTCGGTGTTCCGAGGTACTTTGCCGTAGTGTTGCTACTCCTCCGCACTCCATCAGGACGCGAGCAGCTGTGGCCCCCATGCATGCTCTGCACAGAGGGCTGTCAGTGATACCTAGAGTGAACAGGTGTTTGTTGTAGTTCATGTCCTGTAATTGCTCCTACAATCAGGAGAAGTTGACATCTGCGTTGTTCTAACAATTGTTTGGTGAGGCGACGGGTACTGGTTGGCCTAGCCTGTTTCAACTGTCTGCAATTTTCCCTTGACTCTTGACTGTTACGTTTAATTGAATGCATTTTGTTTCGAGGTTAGCTACATTGTATTGTTGAAAGCAACCTAGATTTTATTTATGATTTAGATCTTTAGATATCATAGCCAAGCCTAAGCTTCTTATGTACCTAGGAAACATGGGGAAGTGTGTATCTCACACGTATTTTAACCACCTCCGTGGCCTAATGGCTAAATGTTGAATTCACAATCCGGACGTCCCGGGTTCGATTCCCAGTGAGTGTACCTACCGGTGCTCGGTTTGGTTGGTGGTTGTGAATTTTCAATATCCGCGTGGCTAGCTATCACCATGTTACCTTAGCCTGCCGCCAAACAGCAGTGTTAATAGCACTGTTGTGTTCCGGTATGAAAGGTAACATAGCCAGAGCCTCATTAGGTTGAGGCTTCTGAGGATCCAACGGCCTTATCGTCACTTACCATCAGGTGAGTCGAAGGCCAAGTGTAAACTCATCATACGAGTATATTAAAAAAAGAAGGTACGCTCACAGTTTTTAAATCAATTTCTTTTATGATATCAAACAAAACTACATGGTTTATTCAGATCATCAATTTGGAATATAAACTACAAGAAGCAAAAATCCTCTGGAATTTATTGATGTAGTCCTCATTTATGACACATTTTCGTGTTTTCAAAACTTTTTTGAGAGGGTAATCTTTAAAGGATTGCCTCCGTTGCTGAGCAAAGACCTGTGCTTCAGTATTCAGCAGCTCTCCTCTCCAATTATATTAATTAAGAAAGTCAAAACTAACAACAAAAACACACTTTCACTTGGTTTATTCTTGCCATTTACAAAAAATGCCCAAAGCAATGATAATCAAACGAAAACGGTGTGAAAGTAGCCGCTAGGATCTACTATATCATTTTGAACCAACAAAACTATTGAACACTATAGGCTCTGGCAAAACCTGAAATTGCTGCAAAAAGAAACTAAGACATAACGACCTATTCTATTCAACTCGGCCGTCGACATTCATTCAAAAATCACCATAAGAACAACCAATCTTCGTCGGCCAATACTTTTCTCATTTCGCTTAACAAAAACCGCGGACCTCTTTACTTCCAGTACAATGTGTGTAAACCGCAACAAATAATAGTTTCCGACTGTACTCTTGAGTTACGACAACACACTCCACCTGAACAACTTTAAGTAATCACCTGTGTTCTTGAAAATCAACCAGATTTCAGCTTTATGATCGAGTGTTAAAGTTAACGAGGAGATTTGGTGGTAAGTTGGTTAAGTGCGTGCGAAGTCGGGTGATGGCTCAATCAATGGCGTATGGGCTGGAGTTCAAGACGTGTCGTCAGGAAAAACAATTTACTTTACAATGTACTCAAGTGAGTTGCATATCTGTTCTTTTATTGGTTGTTCACTTTTTAGGGTTCCGTACCTCAAAACGAAAAAAGGAGCCTTTATGGGATCACATTGTTGTCCGTCTGTCCGTCTGGCAGGAGATTTTTTCCTAGAAATGTAAAGATATCAAGTTAAAATTAAGATCTAAGACTCACACCCATAGACGGTCCCTTGAGATTTATTTCACTCGACTCGGTATTCGCAGTCAAAACCTGAGTGTGATTTGAGGTGAGTAAATCTGAAGGAAACGCCTAATACGAGTAATATTGGTGTTAGTTCCTACACTCGACCGAGAGAATTCTTCAAGTCTAGTAGATTTTATTCGATTTATTGAGTGACGTCAATTCAAGGTGAGTAAATATGAAGGAAACGTCTTAGAATATGGGTGTCAATTCTGAAGAGACTTGAAGCTGTGTAAAAATCAAACTCAATAAAAAGATACATACTCTTACTCGAACGTCCCATATTTTGACAATTTCAATGCAATAGAACCCTAAATTTTTTCAAGAACCAAGGTCTTACAACAAATAAATCTGACAACTATAACTCTTTACTTATATCACATTAAAATCGCTATTTCATGATTACCAACTTACATTTGCAGTTAAAGCACCATCGAATATTATTATTATTTGTTTATATATATTATTATTATTTATGATTATCATTTGTTACAACTGGAAACTTAAGCTTGTTTTTGAATCGAACTAACATTTTCGTCATGACTTTGTTCGGTGGTTACCTTATTTATAATTTTCAGTGTGTTTATTATTTAAATTTTGTAAGGAACCTTCGGTGCGCGAGTCCAGCTCGCGCTTGACCGTTTTTTTGCGGGTGCGAGACGAGCTTTAAGTTGCATTGTTGGGTAGAGCGGTCTTAATAAAGTTCAATGCATGTTTGTAATGAATATTTCATTAGTTCGTGCTCATATTTTTGCAAGTGAATGTAATTATGTAGCGTCCGTGAAGATCAACTGAGATCAGGGTTATGGGTCTGTATAATTTGAAATTGAAGAATCTCAGAGTTTTTAAGAGTTTGGTAAAGATTAAATTAATATAAAACATAATATGATATATAAATATAATATAAATAGATATGACTAGACAAAGCTGTATGAAGTAACTTCTCTGACTGACGGGCATTTTATATAGCACACTTTTCTGACTGCTATTTTATAAAGTTACTTTTTTAACGTAATTTTTCTAAAGTAACTTCTCTGACTGTCGGGCATTTTATATAGCACACTTTTCTGACTGCTATTTTATAAAGTTACTTTTTTAACGTAATTTTTCTAAAGTAACTTCTCGGACTGACGGGACGGATATAACATACTTTTCTGACTGCTATTTTATAAAGTTACTTTTCCTTTTTTTTCGATAGTAACTTCTCTGACTGACGGGCATTTTATATAACATACTTTTCTGACTGCTATTTCATAAAGTTACTTTTCCAATGGTTTTTTTTCTACAGTAACTTCTCGGACTGACGGGCATTTTATATAGCACACTTTTCTGACTGCTATTTTATAAAGTTACTTTTCCAATGTTTTTTTTTCCTACAGTAACTTCTCTGGACAATAATCTAAAAAAAGTCAGTAAAAATTAAAATTGTTATTCACTGTGAAGTTTTATGTAAATGATACTCATTTCGCGACATTTCAATCCGATGTCCTATTTTTAGGTAATTACTGCATATAGCCATTCTATTATGCCAACAGAAATTTAGTATTAAACTTTGATGGAGCAAGATCCCGTTAACTGCTATTTGGCAGAAGACTTAGGTAACATGTTATCAGGTGAGGTGGCCATAACAAACAGCCAGAACAGCCTTACAACAAAACAGAACAGTTGTTATCATTTAAACATCACAAATAAAATGATCATCAATGAGAACAATATAAAAAGCGTTCCCATCGCTTTATTATCATTTATCACGTACAGAGGACTGACAAACAGTTGTGGTACAACAATTACGTGCGTACATCACCGCTGCGATCGAACCGTGGCTCTGTGGTAAGTGTTAAGACGGCGGGCGTCGGCCGCTGCGCCCGCGCAGACCCGCTCTCAGCTATCATGTGATTATAGTTAATAGAGACGCCGACCGAGATATCTTATTCTACTGTAGGGCGAGTGGATCTGTTTAAGGTGATTTAAAACATAATATTTAGGCATGATTTCTATGTATATAAACTAGGCTTCAGATGACCACAATCTCACTTGGGGCACACCCTGGATATTGCATAAAAATGACATGATTTTGGAACCCATCCCATACATCGTACGGATGATGTTTATATACACATATATGTATCATGAGGGAGGCCTATGTATAGCCTATATATGTCCCCACTGCAGGGGTACACAGTACACCAAGCCCAGTGCGGATTGGTAGACTTCACACACACTTTTGAATTTCTTCTCAGGAGAATTTCCTCACGATGTTTTTTCTTCACCGAAAAGCCAGTGGTAATTATTGTTATCATTCGTACATAAATTCCAAATAACAAACTCATTGTTACAAGCCAGGATCGAACCCAGACCTTGATGGTTCAAGGACTGACGTTCTACCTAACCTGAGCTGCCATGGCTTGCCTCACATGCATGTATGGGTGAAGTAAAAGCGCGCGATACTACCAAGAGACTACGTAATAAGACACGTAAGCCAAATAAAGCCAAATAAAACCTACCTACCTAAAATGTTTAACGACACCAGCGGGGCGAGGATCCTATTCTATTGACTTTATATTTAAGTTTGTGTCTAGCTAGATAGGTTGATCTAGGGCTCGATTCTCAATGAGGTACCCATTGATACTCGGTTTCGTTGGTGGTAGGGCATTTTCTATGTATGCCTAAGTCTGCTGGCAAGTAGTTCCGACCTGCAACCTGGAGACTATTATGAGGGCGGACTTCTGGCCGAAGGGCGTGGTGTACCGTCACTTCTGAGGGAGGATAGCGAGCAACACCATCAGAGCGGCACCAACGTGCCATAGTAAATAACAGTAGAATATAGGTTTTTATAATTATTTTATGTGTAATAATTGTATCTTAATTTATTGCATAGTACTTTATATATACTATGGGTCTTTGTTACCTGATAGTAAAGAAATAATAATAATAGTATTGTTGTGTTGAATCGAATGAAAGCTACATATCTCGGGCGCCCTCTAGACCAACGCGCGTAACCTCAGGTGAGATTATAGTTAAGCGTTGATCTATCTTTTATTAACAAAAAGGTAGCAGAACCAGTTCCTGATTAGCTCAAGGCTTCTGGGTGAACACGCTTTAAATCTAACGGCCTTATGAAAGGGAAATGAAGGTCTCTTTGAAGACCAAGTGCAAACCTATTTACATCCAAACAAATATTATAAATGAAAAAGTTTGTTTCATTCTTTGTCCTTCTTTTATATCGTAACGACTCAGAACAACTTGATTGCTTGTATAGGGATAGTTGAAGGATCGGAAAAGGACCAAGGTAACTTTTTATCTCGATCGAGCAAGCAGTTTCCGTTTGATAATTTCTGTAGTACACGCGGAAGAAATCGCTGGCAAAAGCTATCAAAAATATCTGATTCTTAGTTTGAGGTGTCTTCAACAGGCCCACGCGCCCGTCATTCCGCTCGCAGCGGGGTGCGCGCGCGCCGCGGGACGCCTCGTTATTAGCACCTCGCGGCACAAAGAGAGCCGCTCTCCCCCGCCGCCCCCGCCCCGCTCGGACGGTACCCCCTAGCTCTGTCAGTCCATCAACTTGAATTAGGTATAAGTGAAATAATTTTAATTTCCAACTGTTTTTGTTGCTATTGTATTATAATAATATTCGATGCAGGTGTGAACACTGAGATATTGTTTTGAATTCGAGTCGGCGATTCGTAGAGTTACCCTAGACTAGGCTAGAACAAAGGTTGGAAATTTTTTATACCGGCAGAGCCTTTAAAACTTTAAATACTATGTCCTTTCTTTGAGTCGGAACGCTAACTTAGGGAGTTAGAATGACTTGAATTTTTGGATATGAGTATTTCAAAGCTTGAAAAAGGACACAGAATAATTCATACCATGGTCGAACCAATAGTTCCCATTGAATAATAAAATCACTGGTGCCTTTTAACTAAACTATATGACGTGCATGAGTTTACCAGGTTACGGTGATTTAAATATTTTGGTCATATTTGTGATAAATTTCGAGCTCGGGAGGTGTTTTCTATATGTATGTTGGATTTGCACTTGGCCTGCATCTCACCTGATGGTAAGTGATGATAAAGTCGTTGGATGGTAAACATGCACACCCAGAAGCCTCACATTAATGAGGCTCTGTCTCTGTTACCTTTTGATACGGAGCACAACAGCTCTATTAACAATTCTGTTTTGGCAACAGACTCGGTGACATGGTGGTAGCTATCCAGGCGGATATTAAATCTCCAATCAAATAGAGTCCCGATAGGTAACCCCACTGGGAATCGAACCCGGGACCTCTGGATTGTAAATTCTAATGTGCCATTACGGCATGTAGGCGGTTAAAGGTCTACTGCTCGCATTTGTATGGATTAGTATAGTAGTATCAGTAGAGATGTATGCAATGAAACACACTACATTCCCACATCTTCGTCGCCACGAAGAGATGATCGTGGCGTTCTGTGCGCACGCACTCGGTCGCTGCGCGCGCGCAGCCCGCTGATTGGCCGCGCCCCGCCTAGCGCCGCGGGGCGTGCTCTCGCGCCGAAAACAATGATCAAACACCTTTGTAAAGCGCACCGTTAATTACGGTTCTAATCAACGGGTGATAGACAGAGACAGATAGTCTATGCCGTTAGAGACGTAACTAATGACAGTGACTTATTGGCGTGAGTTTTTACTTCAATTGTGTACTTGATTGAGATTTACCGTGGATGTGAAAAGTTAGCCTCCTCTAGCTAGCCTATAGATAGCGATCTTCTAGCCTCCTAGAGATCAGTTCAATGGATTACTGTTGAACTACCTCACAATGACCACTCAAAACCTCTACAAATATTTTTTCAATGAGTAAACCTGTCAATTAGGCTATCCCTCAAAGAGTTCTAACGGTTGTTAGCTTAGTGATTCCGTATGCCCCTGGATAGGGTGGGGATGGTCATAGTAGGAGCTTTGATCGCCCTATCGGTGTGAACCGGCGACCACTGGATGGCAGCGGTAGTACGACGTAGTCCCGTCCCACTGCAGCTTGGAGCAGCCGAGTTGTCGTGTCTGAAACGCCGAGGGGAGGAGCAAAGTGCGAGAGGGGCACTGGAGTGTTCGTGGAGTTCCCAGGGCTCCTCGACTTGCGCAGACGATGACACCCGAGGGGGTTTTAGTGAATGGAAATTCCGCTTTACCCAACTTCTCGTCATATAAGAGTAGATTTCCCCCTCGAAAAAAAGAGGTGATTTTACTGATAAAAGTTTCACACAATTTTTTTAAACCATAATCTTTTAAAATAGGACAGCTGGCTTTGAGCTGTAGCAGTGGACGTTTCCTGGCTGATGATGATGAACCTAAACAACGAATTGATTTACATTTTTTCAGGCAATATCTCGGTCTATGGCGTATCGCAAACCAATTTATTTTCAACATAAACTTAATTGGGACTGTGGAAAACTTTGCTCTCGTTGAAGTCTTTTATACTCGTATAGCAAGTTGTATGGTGCAGTCGTTTGTATGACAATGTCTCTCCTAATAACCGAATAATGCAGTTCTTCTGAACTAGAAAACACATTGTCTTAAAATGATTATTTGATTACTTGAGTCGACATTTTGAATATTTTGTTTTGATTTTCGGTCTAGCATCAAGGTCTCGGGCCAATCATTGCGGCGTAGCATGGGGGAGACTTAAAAGCAGCAGTCGAAGTTTTCCGACTGATGATTCTGAACACGATGATTAAGAACACGGTGAAGCCTCTACTTTCTACATTTTACTGTATTTCAACATATCTAACGTATAACTTAACAAGCAACCGCAAACTAAGATAATATGAGACATACAACTGCGAGTCGGACTCGTGCACCGAGGGTTCCGTATAGAATATTAATAATTAACATACTAAAAATAATATTTTACAAGAATAAGTTGTGCCTGGCGAAACACACGACTAATAATTGACAATTTACATATTGAAATACAAATAACGACACATGCTAAAACATTTTTAATCGAATTTTTTTAAAGATATAAATAATTAAAAAATTGTACTTTTCAAATTTATTCCCATTCTTGTGCACACCACAATAGGGCACTCTTTTCTGACCTTGCTACTTGCCAAATTTCAGGATTCTAGATAAGATAAACCTTTATTTGCAATAATAGGTAAATGGAATTAAGTCGTTTTGATACTTTGCCGCGTTCTTGAGAAAAAGGACCTCGACAGACAGACGGACAGTTAAAAAGGGTTCATGGTTTCCTTTTGAGTTACGGAAGTCTAAATACCTTTTGAATGATGATAATTTTGGGGAACCTATAACAAATATGTACTCCATCTAAATAAAATATCAAGATGAGTTTTAAAAGTTAAACACATAGTTAAAGTCTATTTGTAAACATTGACAACGATAAAAGTAGTCTCTCAACCCTATTATTGTACTATAAATTGACTACAAACGACAACTATCACAATACGTGTCTACTAATAACCCGTCCGAGTACAACTTATTAACGCATCAGCCGCCTGCAACGGGACTTGGGGGAATTATTATTTAGCCGGTTAATAATGGAGTCATCGTTTCGACGTGACAGCTTCACACCTTGAGACGGTACGAGCGAGCAGCGAATCGAGTCTCGTTATTACAACTTCTACACCTTATTTTTTAAAATGTTGTGAATTTAAGTTTTATGGCATTCATTTAAATTCACTTATGTTCGATTGGGTTAGTAAATTGAAATCGTTAAAGCATGGATCTAGAAAGACCATCCGATAAAACCTTCAACACGTGAAGCGTAGTAACCTAAAACGTCATTTTACCTTTTGTTGCAGCCCTCTTTTTTCATTCGACGGATGACGTGTGCGAAAGCAGGATAGTCTTACACACGCAGGTTTACGACAAATTAGATTTTATCTATATTGTAGCGTAGTTCAGTAATCTATGGTCAATAGGTGTCGGTAAAATATGAACAGTCTAGAACTAAGGTATAAAATTCAAAAGAAAAATCCCACCACCTACATTTCTAGTTAACTATATTGCCAAGACTCACAAAGCTATCAGTTCTTATGAAGAGCCAAGCCCCTAACTCTATCTACATACAAAGCTTTTGCCCTGCAAATCTTTGTCAAAAAGTATAGCTTGGCCCATTTCACGACATAACATTTATGACCAGTGACTTCATTTATTACCATTAGTCCCATACTGTAGGGGGAGAAAAGGATGACGTGATGTATTTGTTTTAGGTGTGAAGTCACTTCAGTGTCAGTTCCAATTGGGAAAGGAGTCGTTGGGAATAAGCCTTTATTTTTCAGCTATTTCGAAAAGTCCACGCGGTCGAAGTTTCCTTTCAACAATGGTGTAAATTTTATTCAAATTAAATAATATACCTAACTATAAATAAATACACATTGATAAATCAAGTTTCATGAAATTCCAAACGGCTAAAGAGTAAAAACAGATCAACATAAAGGAGAAGCAAAAATGTAACTACAGCATGTAGTTTTTTTTCGTGTTCGGTTTACGATCTCCTTTGTGCTCCAGCCGGCTGCGCTTGCGCCCTGCTACGTGAGAGGTGTTAAACAGACGTCCGACGAAAGAGATAATCTAAATTGTTTATAAGGTTTTAATAAATTGGAATCGAAAATAATTAAGATAATAGACTGCCTATAAACTGTAAGTGACTTGTATTTCTTGGCGGGTTTCGTTGACAGCTCTTTGAGCGTTTAGTTTTGAATTATGTCTAAGTTGATGGGATATGTATTTAATTATGTTGTCAGTACATCATTATATTAATTTTGTAATGATTTTTTAGGGTTTCTAATACTCAATGAAGAATGTAACCCTTGTAAAATCACTATAGGGCCAGTCTAGGCATGTCTCACAGCGAATCATCTAGTAACGACTATCATATGTCATAACGATAAATTTGTTCTAATTCTTCATAACGCGAAAACCACACCATTTGGTTTTAATTAGAATATATTTAAAAAAAATATTTAAAATTACAAATTTTGGTTAAACATAATTGCCTAAAACTAATACACATACTCAAAAAAATAATAATAAAGAAGTACAACTTGAAATTTAACATAGAAACATTTTGAACAATATTTATAAGGTTTAAAAAGGTTACCAGCTCAGCATGTTGCTGCGGCAGGAGGCCACAGTGCTGGTGTTCAGCTGGCACCTATCACGTAAATAGTCTTAAACCTCGTACATACATAACAATATAAACACTTCACTCACATTCTGATTCACACTCTAATTCGTCATACACTTTAAATTTGGAATAGTTATTGGAAATTATGACCAAAAGGTGCCACAAGAGCTGGAATAATAAAAAATAAATAAATAATCTTTTTCTTTAAGAGACTAGAATTTATACAATATTTTCAGGTCCTAAAATGAGGATAATGACCTTTATATTTCAAGATAACATCTATATATTTATTCCCATCGTTCGGAAAATCATGATACCGACTGGCACTTGATGAGAATTGAACGCGGAACCTCTGGATTGTTCGTACAGCTGTATAACCAGGGCATGGAGGCCTGAAGCCCATCGGAGCATATTGTTTAGCTGTCAAAATGTCTATCGCGCCAATAATTGGTTAATTATATACGTTTTGACCGTTGGGTTTTTGTTTTAAATATCGTGCGTGGGTTCATCAATTTTTTTGAGAATCCACAGAGCAACAGTGATCATTCGCTAATAAAATATTTACGGTTTACGGATTAAGACATTTATTTCACAAAAAAGAATACAATTAACTTTTTACCGCCTAAAATATTATATAAGATACGGAGTTATTTGAGTACAGAAATTCGTATAAATCTAGTCAATACTCTCATCCTTTCTAAATTTAACTATGCGGACACCGTTTATGGTCCTAGACTTCTTTCTAAGACTAGAAATTTAATTCAGAGAGTTCAGAATGCGTGTGTGAGATTCTGTTTTAATGTGCAACCGAGGAGTCACGTCACACCCTTCATAAATAATGTTGATATGCTAAAAATGGCTTCTAGGCGCTACATCCATATTGCCACTCTGTTGTTTGGCGTTATAAAAACCCGTAAACCAGTGTACTTATTTGATAAGCTTACCTGGTCTAATAGGCAGCGTCTAGCGCTTCTGAAAGTTCCGACGCATAGATCTGCTGCATTTAAAGGTAGTTTTAAATACAAAGCCAGCAAGATATGGAACAACATCCCTCCCCCTCTACGGGAATTGCAGTCTGTTTCCAACTTTAAACGGAAAATAAAAGTGTATGTTTTAGATTTGCAAAAGCAAGGCGTTACTGATCATTTTATATAGCTACCTGTTTTAGATGATCGTTAAGTTCACATAGTTTTGTTGTTATATTTTGTTTATACAAAAAATTTATGAGGTCGATTGGAGCTAGTGTTTATATTGTTATGTATGTACGAGGTTTTAAGACTAATTACGTGATAGGTGACAGCTGAAAATCAGCGCTGTGGCCTCCTGCCGCAGCAACATGCTGAGCTGGTCACCTTTTTAAAACTTATAAATTTTGTTTAATATGTTTCTATTTAATTTTAAGTTGTTCTTCTTTATTTATTTTTTATTGAGTGTGTGTATTAGTTTTAGGCAATTAGGTTTAACCAAAATTTGTAATTTTTAAATAAATCTTTTTCTATTCTATTCTATTCTATTCTATTGTGAAATACAAGATACAGTGGGTATTATTGAATTTATTTTAACTAGTGAGTAGGTTGGATATTGAAATCTACCTATCTTATATAGAAAAACGAATCACAAGACAAAATGCTACAATATTACATGTCAGACCATAGAGATTTCATAGACATTAGGTGTGGGTTCACATGTCAGAAAAATCTTTAGAAATGTGATGTTTCACAAAGCGTTTGTATAGAAGAAATGTGTTGTATAGATGTGCTCCTTCAAGTAGTATTTTCAAAAAGCCGCACTGGGCCCTCGTCGTGAACTATGGCCCATACACTCTCTGTAGAAGAGTAGGCCTGAGCCCATGTGTGGACATATTATAGGCTGTTTTTGATGATGCTTAGTTTCAATTACTTAGTTGCCTGGGAAATTGACCCTTTGCGTCAAAAGCTGCAGGCGATCAGATGACAGCGGTTACACTTCATCATCAACAACCGGTAAACAACCAAATTTTAAGGCAATCGAAGCCGGTTTTCAGTTCTTTTTAAACGCATTAATTATTTTAAATGCAATTCAAGGTAGTTCATAATGAAGTTCATCTTTCAAAGGAACTCTAAAAATCGACTCTTAAATGAAGTCAACAGAAATTCAAATTTAAGTTCAATTTCACATCTTTTAAGAAATCACGTAACAACCATAATGGAATCAATTCAGTAGCTATCTCATTAAAATTGTACAATTTTCCCGGCGCGAAGTATAAATAGCGCATTAAAAAACCTTACCTGACGGGGAACGAAGTAATTAGCAATAAATTAACTATTCAATTACTATGTTCAGTTAATTAAGTTGTTCGGTGCGAGGCAAAAGGTAATTTAATTACAATATGTCTGTTGAGTTGCTCTTGCGCATAAGGGCTTGTGTATACTGGTGGTGAAACCATGCGACCAAATGTTATGATAACTCTTCTTCGTGTGCATGCGATTAGCAACTATAAGGTCTCTTTAAATTGACATTCGGGGCAATGTGTGAAGTGGCCGATAGTCTGAAGCTGGCCACACTTATATTTGTCGCTGACAAGGATACTAAAACCCTCACCGCTCGAAATTATGGTCGTTTGATGTGCTTGTCTTTATAAGTAAACAATGTCATCTGATGGTAACTATCGACGTAAAATGCGACGTAACTGAGAATATTATTTGCTGGTTCAGTCGATGTGTGGGTCGTCAGCTTCCTCATAGAGCTATGAGAATTCTACGCATGCCAAATTTTAAGGCAATTTAGGAGCAATCAAACTTTAGCATTCATAATTTAGCAGCAACCATGACTCAGTTACAGCGAGTTGTTTTTAGTGTGTCAGCTGGAGACATGGGTCTCCAGCTGACACATGCCAGGAAGGCAAACCAGTGAGGTTAGGGCTTTAGACTATAGTCAGGCATTTAAAGCACAATGACAGCAATGAGAGCCAAAAAAATTAACGATCACATTGATAAACTGTTGGATCTACGAACGAAATACCGTGTGTAAGCTGGCGACCCGTGTCACCAGCTTACACATCTGTATCTTCGTAATTATTCAAGTTACGATTATGTATTGTACCTCATATTTTAGAGCAAAATAGCAGCGCCAGGCTTCAAAATTTTCGAATCTCTAGTGCTAAAACTGTTTGAGCTACGAGCCGATATGTGTGTGTAAGCTGGTGACATGGGTCGCCAGCTGACACATGTTGTATCTCTGAAACTACATAAGTGAGAACTTCGTTTTAAAGATCAGATGAGACCATACAATAGCAGCGTTCACGAGTCAAAATTTCAAATCTCCTGGCTGTCTAGATTCAAAGTTATAAGCAAAAAACTATTTTCCCGCCAAAAATTTCAAAATAATCGCACGGACGCCGCTGAGCGGGCCGTTGCCGTTCCGTGCACTACGCTATTACAATAGAGTTTCAACTAAGCCGTCATTGTTTTAAAATTCATTTTAACCTGCACTTTCGTATCGATTCAATTGGTATATTGAGCGTGTTAGACCAGGAGCCGACAGAAATAAGCAATGGTATACTACCGATTAACTTCATAGAGAGACTACGAACGACCTTCACCAAATTTGAGGTCAAGTGAGAACCCTTCATCGCAAATCTACTAATTTGACTAATACGGAACCAAGATTTAGTTTAGTAATGAATCAACATATAAGAAATAACAATTTACGGTGTGATATAACATAGTATAAGAGGTTTTGTTCAACATATACAGTTTACATCACTATGATCAATAATTGTTGAGCTCGGTATTTAGTATATTTTCAGTAGCAATTATTGAATAAAACATGATATAGATTTCACAAACATTTAATTTTCATTTAAATTCCATACAAAGCTATGTCTCGTTTATTTCTTTATAGTATCCAACCTGTGATAATGGAACGCTAGTTTTTAGAAAAATAATTAATCTTAATGATGTTAACTAATATACACACACTTTAGAAGGCAGGTATTCTGAATTCTACTGGTTATTATATATAAGTTTCAACAAAATATGGGTTCCCATACAAAATTATGACTTGTTTACTTCTTTAGAATACAACTATCGCCTTTCAGAAGCACCTTTGTTATGATCAATTATGTACATAAGCGGTTAATTTTGTGACTAAATAATATATTTAGGCGAACCCTAGATTGGATCTCTTTGTTGTTCTTCGGTCTGTCAAGACCCCTTTTTTAAGGAATGCGTGAATGCATCAAGTTGAAATTGATATCAAATACTCAGGTGTGCAATACCTTATATCAAAGCCGTGCATGACGCATATTTTTGATTGATCTATAATCCTGAAATTTGGCAAAAAACAAAGTCTTATGGGACAAATATAGGAACCCTCTGTGCGCAAGTCTGACTCGCACATGTCCCGTTTTTGATATTATGAAAATCAGACAAAGCAATGTTAGTCAACTTTTATAATAAAAATATATCAAATCATAAGATTTTTATTCATTTGCAAATCTAAATTTCTGAGTATAAGCAATAATTTTTATTAAAATGTGCCAATATTGTTTGCAATTTCCATGAAAATAGCTATGAATAAAAGTTTAAGAAATACAGCCTATGTCATTTTCCATCCTTTTCCAAACTACCCCTATACAAAAAATCATCATTCTGACTCTACGTTACGACGATAATAAAGGACAAACAAACAAAATCACTTTTGCATTCATAATATATAAATAATATTAGTATGGATTGCTATTGAAAATATACTAAATACCGAGCTCAACAATTATTGATCATAGTGATATAAGCTGTATATGTTGAACATATACCTCTTATACTATGTTATATCACACCGTAAATTGTTATTTCTTATATGTTGATTCATTACTAAACTAAATCTTGGTTCCGTATTAGTCAAATTAGTAGATTTGCGATGAAGGGTTCTCACTTGACCTCAAATTTGGTGAAGGTCGTTCATAGTCTCTATGAAGTTAATCGGTAGTATACCATTGCTTATTTCTGTCGGCTCCTGGTCTAACACGCTCAATATACCAATTGAATCGATACGAAAGTGCAGGTTAAAATGAATTTTAAAACAATGACGGCTAAGTTGAAACTCTATTGTAATAGCGTAGCGCACGGAACGGCAACGGCCCGCTTAGCGGCGTCCGTGCGATTATTTTGAATTTTTTTGCGGGAAAATAGTTTTTTGCTTATAACTTTGAATCTAGACAGCCAGGAGATTTGAAATTTTGACTCGTGAACGCTGCTATTGTATGGTCTCATCTGATCTTTAAAACGAAGTTCTCACTTATGTAGTTTCAGAGATACAACATGTGTCAGCTGGCGACCCATGTCACCAGCTTACACACACATATCGGCTCGTAGCTCAAACAGTTTTAGCACTAGAGATTCGAAAATTTTGAAGCCTGGCGCTGCTATTTTGCTCTAAAATATGAGGTACAATACATAATCGTAACTTGAATAATTACGAAGATACAGATGTGTAAGCTGGTGACACGGGTCGCCAGCTTACACACGGTATTTCGTTCGTAGATCCAACAGTTTATCAATGTGATCGTTAATTTTTTTGGCTCTCATTGCTGTCATTGTGCTTTAAATGCCTGACTATAGTCTAAAGCCCTAACCTCACTGGTTTGCCTTCCTGGCATGTGTCAGCTGGAGACCCATGTCTCCAGCTGACACACTAAAAACAACTCGCTGTAACTGAGTCATGGTTGCTGCTAAATTATGAATGCTAAAGTTTGATTGCTCCTAAATTGCCTTAAAATTTGGCATGCGTAGAATTCTCATAGCTCTATGAGGAAGCTGACGACCCACACATGTTCAGTCGAGCTTTACGCACTCTTGATAATTGTATAATATATTTGAACGATTGGACTTAACAGACGTGTTTATCTAATAATAGCTGAGATATTAATAAATGCTTAAGTTTTGCTTGCGATTTTCTAAATAAAAAATAAACCACGTGCACCAATTAGAGGTAAGATCGATTACATTTACAACAAAGTATTTTCCGTAAAATATTTTCACGTACCGTTTAGTCTTTTGATATTCTTTAGCAATGACGTTCGAGAAGTGTGCGCGATTGGCGAATAAATCGCAGCGTTATGTCACCAGTTTAACCGCGTCCTTATCAGCATTGCTCATGCGCAGACAATGTTGTGAATGCAGCCATTGTGCGTGTTGTGGTAATGACACGTTGCTTTTACACGAGCCAAGTCGAGTCAACTCTTCAAGCGCACACATATGACGGTTGTAATTATGTTCCGCTGATGTAAACATAGCCTATTGCTGGCGATAAATGTCACTTAGAAAATCTAAAAAGTGCACAAACAAAATGAAATTATAATAGCAATCGTATACTTATACTAAACACTGTCAACGTATCAGCTGCATGAGGCAGTGTCAGACATGAGCCCGCCTCATAGATCGACAAATTTGTCCTTCTGTGATTTGCCATAATCACCACGATGGACAGGCTGGTCGGTGTCATTTTATAAAAATTGAAAAAAACATATATGATGGGTTTGTACTACTAGCCCTTTTACTACCTTCCATACCGTAACACAACAATGCTATTAAACACTGATGTTTGGCGGCAGACTTAGGTAACATGTGTAGCTAGCCAGGTGAACATAGAAAATGTCCTACCACCAACCAAACCCACGCCCACCCATCTATGTACACTCGAATACAAAAATATGTATCCACTTTTGAACCATGTCACATTCACCTTTAATTTTCATTTCCTTCAACACACGAAGTACATAGGAACAAGCAAGAGTGAATGTGACATGGTTCAAAAGTGGATACATATTTTTGTACTCGAGTGTACCCCCATTGGGAATCGAACCCAGGAGTTCCGGATTGTTAGTTCAGCAGAAGCTGCATCTAGAATAGTTTTCCCTTAGTTGCCGTTTACGACCCAACGATTAAGTCTCCAAAAATACGATAAATCACGTAAAAAGAATAATAAAACGCTCTTCACATTATTAGTTTCTTCTTGCATTGAATAATCTTTGACAAGGATCTTTTCACATGGGCTTGGGCATAAGTTTTGTCAGTCAAATGCACAATTGAGCGTGTTGCTTAATGTTTAGGATCGTTGCCCGTGCTATGTCAGTAAGGGGAAAAAAGCAATTTTATTTAATATACCATAAAAAAGAAAGTTGATGAAGATGGTTTTGATACATAGAGGCTGAAAATTTCCCTTTGTTCATTTATCGATAGCCATGGGATTTCATGGGGTGAAGTTATGGGCCACACCGGCCGGTTCTCATCGCGGAATCTGAACGCGAACCAACGTAAAAACCTTTTATAAAAATAATTTTACAAAATTTAGCTGCCTTAATTAAAAACCTGTGCGAAATAATATCGGGGCCAACACTTATTATTTTAAGTGGGGGTCAGGTTCGGTGCCGGTGAGCGTTTAATTAATAACAAAAATACTAATTATTATAAAAAATGACGTATTGTAATTGTGCGCCGCGGGAAGGGAACGGTCTGCCGGCCACGTTCGATGCCAATCGTAAAAACACCTCGCCCCGCCTCATTCACCTGCACTGTGGTGCGGCACGAGATTCAAATTGGACATAGAATTTGTAACCTTATTATTTACATTTTTTTTCTTTATCTTTATGTCCAATTTCTGGGCAAAACACTTCTTTCTTCAGCATTCATAACATTCTCAAATGAATGTTTTCTTCTTCTTTAAACTTTATAATAAATAATTTTATAATAATTAATATAAAAATGTATATTCCACTCAACGTACGGTGTGAAGCTATGTGGAATAAAAACTCGTATATTCAAAGTAAACTTGTAACAATTCTTTTTTACATGTGTATGTCAAATATGTACATCCTCGTACATTATTGTTGAATTCTCTTATTCATTATAACAATAATTGAAATATATAATTGTAATTATGGTATAGAGCAGCTACCAGGGTTAAATCATTTTTCAAACTCATTATCTAAGAGGTTAAATTGCGTAACAGCACATACACAGACATCCAAAATGTACCAACTGCTATTATCATTGACCACTAATGAAATATATTATACTAATATTACAAATGTGAAAGTGAGTTTGATTGTCTTTATTTTGAGTCGTAATGTTAGTTATATCGTCGTCACATCGTACTGTGGGGATACTTGAAAAGATTCAGGGATACTTTTATCCCAATCGAACCAGTAGTTCTCGTGGGATAATTTCTCAGGCAGATGAAACCGCAGGCAAAAAACTAGTTCTCAAATAAATGGATTAAATAATGCGCTTTTTTCTTTCATTTATTTCCAATTTAGTTGTATAAGTCGAAAAAACCGCTTATTAAAACTAAATTTGTCGAATATAATGTTTGTAAATATTTAAACTATTTGTAGACCAAAATTGCTCTAAGTTTTATCGACGCCAAGAGCTTTGTTGACGTTGTTTATCTAAATTGTTTGCTATTAGTGAAACCCTATAATTTGTTTGTCTTACACTTTCATTGTTTCGTTAAGAGAATGTTACTGTTGATTTTTCGAATAGAATTAATAATAATGATTATGTCCAGAAATGTTGGGATAATGGTGGCAGTGTGCGCGGCAACACTGGCCAATTACATAGGAGCGTTTCATTTGCCGCTGCAAAGTGTTATTGTGTGACCCCGCGAGATACCATCGCCTGCCTGCATCTCTCCGGGTTGTGCCACTTAGGGCTCCAACACACGATCACATTCACTGGATTCCGTCACCAAATGCCAAAACATAGCCTGTTCACATTCTGTACGAGACATAAAATCAATTGTATGAATTGGAAAAAAGTATCCCCAACAATTTTTAATGTGCTTCAAGACGAATAAAAGAAAATGATGTCGATCGCCATATGGAATTCCTGGAGAGCAATAGAGAAGATGATAGTTTAAACATCATATTTTTAGCATATAAATATAATTTATTTCGTCATAAGTAATGGTAGTTTTAATAATGCAACTAGTTCTGTAAATAGTCACATAAAATCAAACCATGTAGTTAAAATATTTAACAATTTCAAATATTTTCGTGCCTGTAAAGGTGGAATGTGAGAAAGAAAAATTTTCTGTCTCATCATACTTGTACATACCATGTTCGATGGAAATACACTTATCTGTATATTTCATTTCGACAAGGACATATATGTTTGATGCAAATCTGTTCAAACGTCGTGAGATAAATTTAAATCTTGTTTGGTGTCGGGATGTCATTGACACAATGGTAATTGGTAAATTCTGTTTAACATGGTGAAAGTGTAGATCTCGATTCTTATGACTCAATCAAATGAGAGTCTGAACGAAATTGGTTGGATTATGCCATTTTGGATAATTTATGTCATTAACTTTGACGAATTTACGGGAAAAGGTTTATAGGGAAAGTTAAACAGTAAACTAACTTTCCCCTAACACATTCTTGTAGGATCTTCAAGAGCATTATGGACGGTGCCCCCATTGTCGGTCTAACAGCTACATTCGATCACTATCTCTAACCGTTTCATATCTTGTCGTATCACTAACATACATACGTCTAAAGCTATGTCGTTTACTTTTTTGGAGTTCCGTTTGAAAGCGAGGTTAGGGCACGGTTGCCGGAGCGGAAATAATTATTAAGTGAGCTCAAAATATCTCATTATATATAATGCCTTTACGGAAGTGCTAGTAGAAACACAGTGAATTTAGCAAATTTGAGAAAGGTCTGTAAATGTTTATTTTGAGTACAGTTATTTCCACCAATGACACGGCTTTGATATGAGGCTTCCTATTGGATAATGGTCGAAAGAAGATATGAAGGAAAATGATTAAAAATAAATGACACGTGAATGTATGAAGCTAAGGCCTGGTCTTGTACACTTATAATTTTAATGGGCCATTATCAAATAAAAGTGATTCAGTTACCATGTTTGTATATTTTGGTCTAGTTTGTTGGTACAAAAACATATAAAAAGCATGACACAGGTAATACTTGACGTTGGAAACAAAGATGGCGTCAATAAAATGACATTTGACTCTGTCACAACAAAAAGAATGCTTTTACAATTAAAATAAACGCAAACATTTTATTCTAGTATTTTTCTATACATACTTAGATTATTACTTGATTTTGTATATAGTGTACAAGTGCAGGGCGGATTTTATACAACTCTTTTACGTTTCTGACATGTACATACATTGTACATCCCCTGTTTCTGACATGTTTCATAATAGGGTATTTTACACTATGTAAGGAAAAATATAAAAATGTTTGTTCATAATAGATTTCGAAAAAAGTAAACAAGAAACGTCGATATTTATTCATAAAATTGCAATTTTAATTTTATAATTCCATTTTAAAAATCGTCTTTTCTAATCTGTTTTTGAAATGTCTAGAACGCCATTCGCCATGTTGGATCCCGCCGTGACGTCATTCCGATAGTAAACAATCTACTGAAAATAAGTTGTGCGCTGTTATTTTGATAAATTTACGAGTTATTAACACGTTTGTAGACTTCTAGCCTTTATTTCACTATGGAAGACGGTTTTGTGAAAGCAGAAAGTACAAATCTGCCAATGGTTAATACTTTAATGGTGGCGAAATTTTTTGCCTCCAATCCCGATTTCTGTTCTGCGGAGTTGAGAAATGTTAAAACAGCAATGTAAGTAACCATTGTATCAAGTTTTGTCTAATAATAAGTACAATAACAATACACAATACAATAAAACGGGTCCTTCATGTTACACTCCAACCTAACCTATATTTTGTCATCAGGTCGGGAAGGGAATCTTACGGAGACGACGCAATAGGCTATGTGCAGCTGAAGCGTGTTCAAAATACATGCGTGGTTAAGTGTACGGTATGCCCGGAACATAAAGTGCGTACCAAGCCCTATGCAGTGACACTTGTTGTAAACGAACAAGAAGAGACTGTGACTAGTTGGTGACTAGTGTCAAGTGCCACGATTGCCCATCTTCAGAAGGCGGCTGCAAGCACAGTGTTGCATTTTTAATGTGGTTACATCGTCGAACCGAAGCCCCGTCGTGTACTTCGGAACCCATTATCTTATACTCTGTATAATTTTCCATGTCATTTTCCAGCTGAAATATGGATTATAATATTTATGAAGTTTTTAACTCATTACTTATCCTAGGTACCTACCTACATAATATAACCTATAAATACATTACAAAAGATGACATTTGTTTTGTAATATTAACAAGAAGTTTTCTTTTGTTTATTTGATAGTTAATTTACCATTTATAGCGCATACTTACATCAAAGTGGTCTTCACAGAAATACAGTCTAGTCTTTGTGGACAATGACTTTGGATCTCTTCTTGCCAGTTTCAACCAAGTATTTCTCATTTTTACATCACTTGGCACTTGAATCCATAATTTTTGTGGCGTTTTTACACTTGTATTTTTGCATTCAGGCACAAGACACCAATGATAACTCATTATTTTCACGAATCTTAATACTTGGTCTTTCGCAGTCGTATTGTTTACTAACCGAGTGACGTCACGAGATGAAAAAGCATGGCGGCTAGCGTTTCCGCGCGAAAATTCAAAATCATAAATAAAAAACAGATTTTAAGGCGCTTTTCGGTTTTAAAAAAAATTAACAAAATTTCTACTAGTTCATTACGATCTCTGGATTAATTTAAAACAGTTTTTGAAAAATGGTGTAATACCCTATTTGTAAGTAACAAACTTTCTTTGACATATCCGCTTTTACTTCACATTCACTTTTCGCTGTGCAGAAGATTGTAAATCTACAGATATTTTCAAAAATATTACCTACAATCGCACCATGAAAGATTCATAAAGTTCAATCTTTTTATGTGCGCATGCATCGAAAACATGCAACTTTCATTAACAACCGCAGTCATTGTAAATGTCCCAAATGCCTGGTGCAAACAAATATAACATTCTGTTTTTGATACTCGTATGTGTGTCAGACTCGATTTAAAATATGTAAATTTATGATTATAGATAAGTGACTATGGGTACTGCTCTAGTCATACTTTTTAATGTTTAGTTATTTTAGTTTTCTTACTTGTTATTCTTATATTTTTTTAAATGTTTCTTACCTCTGAATTTTTGACTGGGTAAACCGATTTTGATGTTTTTTTTTGAAAGCTGGTGCTACCCGTGTTCTGTTCTGAAAATGGCATCCATGAGAAAACGAAACAGGTCGGTTTCTAGTTTTTTTGAACGCGTTAACTTGTTTCAAAATCTGGGGTAGTTGTCAAACAAATATCGAATATATGGCGACGAGCTATATATTATAACATTAAAATAATTCAGTCTCTCTCCCTGTCTCTTCTGTCTGTCTGTTAGCTTTTCACGATTAAAATGATCAACCGGCCTCGATGGAATTTTGGCAAGAAATTTGGCATGAAGAAGGTCGTAGGCAAGTAAAATGCTTTAAAATAATGTCAGTATATCCATGCAGCTTTCTCATTTTTCAACTTTTGTCCTTTTTATTGAGTAATATGCATCGGTAACATTTTGATTTGCCAATTTAACTAAGTAGCTAAATTTAATGTATAGAACCCTGTTAAATTAAATACAAAGATAAAATACTTTAATAATTGCAACGTGCCTCTTGATTGAGACATTTAGGTTTCGAAGTGAAGCAATCAGATTGGAGTGTAGCAAAGAAATAAATCTGAACCAACTTGCTTAATAAGAGAAAACGGTTTCTTTTGTTTTTAATATTAATCAACGATTACGAAATAGTAATAAACTGTTGCAGTTATTTGTAAATTAGCTTTATTTTAGGCTATTTGTACACCGACGCAATGGAGATCTGTAGTCGCAGGTTTGACTCCTGTCCTGTGGTGCAATTTACCAAGTAGTATGTCTGGAGAGAGCGTGAACATGGGATACTTCTAAACTCACCGATTTACGGTGGGAGACGAGGTAAGCTGCGACAACACTAATGCTCATGTCAGTGTATCAGAAACGGACAAAATGAAAGACATCAACGCGCGTGTCTTATAAATTAATACATAACAAGCTACTTTTCTCCTTTGTCCTTTACTGCTGGCCGAATAAACAAGCTCAAAGTCACTCAGTGAGCTATGGAATGAGCTATGCCTCGAATTTGTCTACGTGATGAAATACGGAATGAGGAAATCCGTGGACGAACTAAGGTAACCGACGTAACTCGTCGAGTCCGTAAGCTGAAGTGGCAATAGACAGGTCATATCGCTCGAAGAACCAATAACCTACGATAACCGATGAGTTAAGAGTCCTCTAATGACGAACACATACCGATGGAACGACGACTTTAGTTAGGGGTTGCGGGGAGTCGCTGGATGCAAGTGGCTCGGTATCAATCAATGTGGCGTACCATGGAGGAGTACTGTGTCCAGAAGTGGACGTTTCTTGTCTGATCATGATAAGCTAATTTTGTGCCGGTCCTGTATGATACTTTCTAAAGCTCTAGAATTTTTAAGAAGTAAAATTAAAATAAGGGTGCAGTCCATTAGCCCCAAGTAGAGCAAGACCGATGCAACTCACACGCCTAAACCGTACAAGAGGAATGTACGTACGGTGCCTTTATTAAATTAATGAACTGCATTATTCTCCGCTGCCATATCTAGAATCAAAACTATGCTCTTTAGCAAACGTCTACTTATCACGTGAACACAATCTTATTGGAGTACCAGCAAATATATGTAACATGGCTAGTGTTCGACAAAGGAAATAAAATTTAAATCCTGAACCTGTTACCTATTGGTAATAGGTCACTCTGTCTAGTGTCACATCGCTTCACGCGCTCATACAAGGCATTTGACGTACCACTGACTTTCGAGATCAAAGTTTTTCTATGAAAATCTCCACAACGTTCGCCCTGTAACCCATTACTACATTTAAATTTAAGTAGGGTACAATGGGAATTTATCTATTTTGATTGATGATAATCATCTCTGAATCGTCATTTGACTTCTTTCAAAATTGTCTATGTACAATATAGTTTTTTTTCTACAATTTATTAGAGAGGCTAATGTCCATAAGTGCACATTAGCAGACACTGAGGATGTAAATTTTTAGGGTGCCTTAGTGATCAAGTACCTTGGTTTTTCTTTCAACTTATAGTTTCGCTGTGTTCGTCCGTCCGTCTATCTGCTATATAATTAACGCGTTCACATAGAACTAAGCTACCGATTTCCACTGCCTTAAAAGTCTACATCATTCATCCTTCCTAGACAATGTTCACTCTTTAGAGGTAGAATAATTCATAGATACATTATATTGTTTTTGTTTATTTCCTTAAAAAGCACTAAATCAATTTCGATAAAATGTATATGGGACCATCTCTGATATATGATCTACAAAAAAAGAATCTCATCGATCATATGAAATCGATTCATAATTAGCGCGTAACATACATACAAAAAATACACAGTTGAATTGAGAACCTTCTCCTTTTTTGAAGTCGGTTGAAAATCTCGAAAGAATGTTGTATGGCTTCTCCATTCACGTGAAGTGAGGCTTATAACATGTTTATAATAATTGCTAAACATAATCGTCCGGGAAATTTTGAATATAGAACTCCCCTTTGGCCACCAATATCCGTGCTCAGTGAAGCACACAATATTTTAAAATATTCTTTTCGTGTCAGTTCAAGTAGAAACACTTAAAGCATTTTAAAATATAGTTGGCCACTAACAATGACCAGCCATTTGACCGGAACGAGTTCGAATATAAACAACAGCAGTACCTATATAAACTCATTGACGAACAGTTAACTTAAATTGAGTAGTAGTATGTCTAGATATTACATTTATTTATACAACAAAAGAGCCTTTGTAGTAACTCAATAAATAAAATACTGTTCAATAAATGGCAATGAATTAAGTATGATATCTTGTTACAATATTAAGGCTGTGTGAGTGTCGTTATTTATTTTTTACGTTTGTACGTTTTGTACAAATTGAGTTATTCAAATAGTAATGGTCATTCTTTTTTCTCAAAGTATTCATTTTTTATAATCACAGTGGGTTTGCACTTGACCTTCATCTCACGTAATGGTAAGTGACCATAGGGCCGTTGGATGGGAAGCATGCGCAGGAGTAGTCTCAAGCTAATGAGGCGCTGACTCTGCTGTCACACTGGAACGTAACACGTCAATAAAAAATAATTCAACAACTTACCCTATTTGGGTTCTACCGTTATAGAACTTACACAGAGAAAGCCTCAAGGGTACAAAAACAGTTTTATTTCAAATTTGGAATCAGGTTGTTTACCATTTCATAATCAACTCAACCACACAGCTTTAAACGTTAACAACTTTAAAAACCATTATGACTACGATAAATTACCTACGAAAAAAAAGAAAAAACTCGCTGGCCAGTTAACAAAACGGTTCATGACAGAAAAGTAAAAAAAGGCAATGGAAGAGGTCCGATATCTAAAAGATTACCTCTTCATAATGACATTACGATCTCTTCATTGTGTAATCCGTCGTCTTGTTTATAAGATCGCTTCACGGCATTTAACTAGGTGTGTACTGTACAGTCGGACAGGGAATTCCATCGATGAAGTTTCAAATTGACACAAATACAAAACGTTTATAAACGATTATATTTACAATGTATTTGAAATTAGCTTTTGCTTATGACTTCATTCACATTGACTTCAGAAATATACCCAATTCGAACTACTTGTTCAGTAATGATACAATCAAGCCAATGTATGTCCTTTCCGCCCCAAAATCAAGGCACTTTGAGTCTACGTTAGTACGTAAAGTAAGGACAACATCTATACTATAATAAATCAACGTGTCTGTACATACATTGAATATCATTGTAAAAAATTGTGTAACAGAGTGTAGCCCTGTGCCTTTTTCATAACGACAAACTTAGGAAAATGACGTTCTTAGGTAATAAAATCTACAAATACTTAGCTGCCTGCAATTTATTACTATCTTTCAGTTGTTTATACAACCCAAACTTACTATAGATTTAAATCTGCAAAACATTTAAATTTAAACTCAAAGTTTAAAAGACGAAAAAGTGCAAGACATTTACTAAAGAGTGTTTAATATATTAGAGAAAAAACAACAACTAAAAACACAAACAATGTCAACCTTAGTGATTACTTGCTCAGCGGTCAAACTATTAAACTCTTTTGCTCTCTGCTGGCAAGAAAGAAGACTTTTAATACGGCTTTAAAAAATTGAATCCTCACACAATCAGTGGGATTTATCAAAATAATAAGGCGTTAAGAAGATACCTTTAATAGTTTGTTAAGCGTCGTAATGTCGGAATAATACGCGCACTGCCCGCCCGCCATAACAATAACAATGAAAAATAATAACCGCACTGATAAGACTGCGAGGGCTTTAAAAGTAACCGGGTTTTTCTTACTTTGTAGATGTGGGGGAAATGGGCCTTTACAAAGTACTCTTTGTACTCGTAATTAGGGCTGCTACACTATCGTTTTGACTTCGAGCTTGTGTTGGTTGCGTTAAGAACCCTCAACTGACACTGAAAGATGAATTGGAAGATCAATATCCTCATGTACAGCCTTCTGCTATTTGGCAGTCCACTGCTTGACATATGCCTTTCCTAAGATGCCCGACCAGACTCGGTCCTCTCCTCTCGTCATCATGCTCCTACTGGGAACTACTTGCTCCATTGGTATAAAGTTCCGGCTCTGTAACTACCCCTATCCCAAAAATAAAGTCATTGCGACCCACTGGAAGGAAAGATAAACAAAAAAACTCACAATATTTCACCTGTTAAGAGTCTATGTGGCCGACGATTGTATTCGTTGGTCAATAACTTCTTTTAGTAAGTCTTGATGTAAAGAGTCCCAAATTAAGTACAATTCTGTGAAATATTGTTTACGTTACAATAAGGTTAAATTTAGAACATTTTTGCCGTTAAATCTTTTGAGAAGACCTTTCTTCTTTGGAAAGAAATCGGGTTAAGCTTCACAGTAGTCATCTTCAGCACAAGTAAACGATGCCTTTAATCGATCATACATAAGTTTATGACCTAGCTGCAGCCCTGCTATATAAAATATAAGGTAGCCGGTAACAAGACGAGCATATTCATAAATAAGGACGAACTACCCATTACTGGCGAGCCAAAATTTCAAGAACACGCTGTTACAACCACAACTTTTTCAGACAAGAATATTAGTACCTCTTTTAAAATCACAATCAATGGCTGGGAGCGTAATGTGTGCGAGAAATAAAATCATTTAGCGGTAAATTGTGTCGGATCGCGGCCAGTCCGGGCACACATGGCGGGATATAAATGGCGGGGCGTTGGAGCCGTGCGCGAGAGTCGATCCGTGATAGCGATGGTCCCGCGCACCCTGGTACCGTTGAGGGGGTATTACCACCTTTGGTCGTGTGGGTTAGACTTTTTCTTGGTACTCCATGCTGACTAGCTTCTTTTGTACTTCATATCTTTCCGCTTTCTCTATCTTGCAGACTGCCTACTTCTTGTATCCACTCTAGCAGATTTTTTATATCCTTTTCGCATTTGTGATATGTTGTGAGTAAACAACCCAGACATTTATACATTGTTATCTTGCCTATATAAAAATTAATATACATCTAATGTATGTGAGTAATAGGTATATTTGTAGCTTTGTATGTTCACTTAGATATCCCTTCATGATATGGTCACTAATAGATATCCCTGCAAGATATAGACATACGTATATATAGGAAAATCTTCAATTGTTAGGGTTCCATACCGTAACAGGGAAAAATCCCTTTGTTGTTCGTCTGTCTGTTAAGACTCTTTTTCTCAGGAACGCGTGGAGGTATCAACTTGAAATTAATTTTAAATACTCAAGTATGCTGGAGCTGTGAAAAATCAAGCTTCTAAGTCAACGCAACGTCAAAAAGATTCAGCCAAATATGACACATATTTTGCCGAATAAGGAATCACAACCTAAAGGGTACCTCCCATTGACCTAGAATCATGAAGTTTAGCGAGAAGCAAGTCTTATAGCACAGCACAAGTATAGGAATAAATCTGAGAAGTCTATTTTCTTATTTATATCTCATTAAAATTTTACGATTACAAATTGTTACGTAAAACGCCTGTCGTAATATTAATTTTAATTTGTAAATTAAAAATTGCTAGTGACTTTTGTTCTTATAAAATGAGATTTTCATTATGTTAATTATTCATATTCTGTACGGAACCCTCGGTGCGCGAGTCTGACTCGCAATAGAGCGGTTTTTCAGTTTATATTCAGAATATTTACCTAGTTTGCCTCTGACTTACATTTGAACAAAAAATTCACGGGGGTATCTGTGAACTCTCAGTAATTCTTCAGTTTATAACGAGCAATAACAATGTGTGCAGTATCTGAGGGGTAATTTCTCAAATACACACCTCGCCTGTAGCGGCCCGGCTAAACGGCTCGCGAGGAACAATCTGGGTGCCGGGCGAGTGGGCACTATGCCGGCCATACCGACACTTATTGTTATTAAATGATAACCACGAGCTGTTTAATGTTCACCACAAGCTTGAGTTCTAGGATAAGAAGCTTGAGATACGAACTTAAGGTTTTGCTTCCCAAAAAGAACTTCCGAAAAACCGTCCAAGTGCGAGTCAGACTCACGCACCGAGAGTTCCGTACAGAATATGCATAATTGACCTTATAAAAATCATAAATATTAGGAAGGGTCGCTAAATAACGCTCTAATGAAAGGCCGAATGAATCGTAAAAAGCGACTTTAATGTGATATAATTTAAAAGTCTGGTTTTCCGATTTATAACTACACTTGTTATAAGACCTTGTTTCTTGCGAAATTTTAGGATTCTATTGGCCAGTAGAAAGTACCCAATAAGTTTTGATTCCTTGAGCTCGCAAGGGAAATCGACAAAATATGCGTCTGATACAATTTCAACTCACCTCTGCGCATTACTGAGAAAATAGATCTTGACATTCGTAAAACTCTAAGGAAAAAAGTAACATTTTCTGTTATCATTTTGAGGTACGGAATCCTAAAAATGATGATACTAGTAATAGTGTGACTAAAATCAAACGTGTTCTCAAATAATAAATTTTATAGCAGATGCCCAGACTCAATAGCTATACAACAACAAAAGTTACATTTAAATTCGTTCAGTAGTTCCGGAGATTAGCGTGTACAAACAGACAGAGAGACAGACCAAAAATTTAAAAATCGTAGATTCCTATTCTGTTACTATTTTTACATCGCCCTCAAGTAGTTTTAGGTAAATGTATTCAATGTACAAACACACTGAATTTACTGTTTTATTATATGTATTATTGATATGATGGGAATATAGTGTAACTTGGCTTAAGTTTTAAACGCTTACTATGTGCTCGATGCCCATGATTTCTTTAGCGAAGGCAACGTGGCAAAAACTTTTAATCTTCAAAAGAATTAAAAGGATAATTAAATTATGACCCAAATCAATTTGTAACGACTTTGAACCGAACAGAAATTTAATTAGCGATTCCCAAGAAAACAAATGTCAAGAAGGTATTAAGAAAAAGGAGAAAAAATCTGTGATGATGAAGCCCTCACGTACCTGCGTGCCCGCACCTTCTGGCAAATTGAAAACGACGCGCTTGCTCCCCGAGCTAATAATAAATTCTCAAATAATAATAATCCATAAATAATAAACGTGAAAGGAACAAAATAAAAATATACACGTCGAAATAATAAAGGATTCGAACGAGACGCGGTTAACACGGGGCGATTTTTGGGTGTAACTGGAACGCGAAGATTACTGTCTCGACTTAAATTTATTTTAATGACGGCGAAACGTCCTTTCTTTTATTAACAGAGATTTGATTTTAGTCTTTTTGGGATCGTTCTTGGGTAAAATGACAAGTAAATGACTTTTTAAGAGAAGTGTGTTTGTTTGTTCTTCCTTTACGTCTTAACGAAGAGTCATAAAGACTTGCTTTTTTGTATGGACATAGTTGATGGTCTGGAAAAGAACATAGACTACTTTTAATCCCAATCGAGCAATAAGTAACCTATTTAAGTATAGAACTGTAGAAGAAATTTTAATTTGTGTATATTTGATTAGATAAATTGGTGTTTGTATAATGTTTAACTAAAGGTTATTAAAATTTGAAAGTGGCCTTCGATGACCTTCAAGTATTCCAGTAATAAAAAACATTCACCCTTTTTCATCAGAAACTCCCTTTTTCATATAAGACCAAATCTTATGTGTCTAGGTCTAATAGGAGATCTGTTTCTTTTGTTTTACAAAAGTCGTGCCGTGTGCCGCGACGCCAGCGCTCACATAAAATTGTTTTTTCGAGCAACAGCTATAATTAGGCGATACGTTACGTTTTTGTTTGGACCACATTTCCCGATCCTCTAATTTTTGTGTTTTTTGCCGCTCCTTTTGTAGTCGTTAATATGATTACACCGTTGGGATGATGGCTTCATACGTGTTTTAGGTTATAACTTAATTTGCTCGGGTTACTTATTTGTTTTTTTATTGTTGTCCGACTTCCTGAGCGCGTCTGTCGTTCATTTTTTGCCGTCGGTCGTTAGGCAGAGGTGATTGAATGTGATGGTCGGCAAATTGTTACTCGTTCCGAGTACCTTATAAGATCTGAGTCACGTACTTGGCTCGATTTCCAATGTTGATACAGCGTTGTTGATGCTGTGAATTGGTTTTGTAATCATTTAGCGGAAGTTTTTGTTGTGGAGCGTGTTTGCACGTATTGTCACACTTTCGTCTAGGTTGTTTGTGAGTTTGAATTAATTTGTAATGAGTGAGGTGCGGGTTGAAGCAGTGAGTGTCACAGGGCAGGACTGAGGGCAGTGATTAGCAAGTGACGCAGTGAGAGTAAAAAATATGTGTGATGGGTTTGCACTTGGCGTTAATCTCACCCGTGCGTAAGCGTGCGCACCCAGAAGCCTCAATCTAGTGAGACGCTGGCCCTGCTACCTTTGATACCGGAACTCAACAGTGCTATTAACACTGATTGGTGGCAGACTTGAGTAGCATGATGGAAGCTAGCCAAACAGACATAGAATATACCACCAACTAAACCGAGTACCGAAAAGTATCCCCACTGGGAATCAAACCTAGGACCTCTGGATTGCAGGTCCAAGCGTGCAGTCAAAGGCAGTGAAAGTACATAGTTGTTTTTACTCCTTCGAAATTATGTCAACGTGTTTTGTTTCTGATTCCAACTATATGAGTGTATTCTGAAACTTAAATTCATCGTTTACAGTAACAAACTTAACTCCTTAATTTTACTGAATCCAATACCACCAACTAAACCGAGCACCGAAAAGTACCCCCACTGGGAATCAAACCTGGGACCTCTGGATTGCAGGTCCAAGCGTGCAGTCAAAGGCAGTGAAAGTACATAGTTGTTTTTACTCCTTCGAAATTATGTCAACGTGTTTTGTTTCTGATTCCAACTATATGAGTGTATTCTGAAACTTAAATTCATCGTTTACAGTAACAAACTAAACTCCTTAATTTTACTGAATCCAATACCACCAACTAAACCGAGCACCGAAAAGTACCCTCACTGGGAATCAAACCTGGGACCTCTGGATTGCAGGTCCAAGCGTGCAGTCAAAGGCAGTGAAAGTACATAGTTGTTTTTACTCCTTCGAAATTATGTCAACGTGTTTTGTTTCTGATTCCAACTATATGAGTGTATTCTGAAACTTAAATTCATCGTTTACAGTAACAAACTTAACTCCTTAATTTTACTGAATCCAAAGTCGAAAATGAACCATCGCTGCAGCTTGCTGGTTGAATAAACGTGGGTTAGTTAGCTATCCTCTACCTACTCTCATCCCACCCATAACTACACATATGTCTGGGCCAGCCTTACTGCTTGTTGATAATTTTAGCCTTTAGCCTATAATTGGTTTAATCGTCCCTGCAACTAGCTCAAAGCTTCACTTGTAGAAACATGATATACTGTTCCATGGACAAATGTCTAATTGTAAGCCATCTTTGAATACAGTAGACATAGCTACCCGGGGCCCCACCATCCGTGTTCACTGGGCACCGGGCATCAGAAACCGAGACTGGCAACTGGGCACCGGGAACTGTGAACTGGGCACCGGTTACTGCCGCCGTCCCTGCACCCGGCGGCCGGGTCCGGGGCGGCACGTTAGCGCACGTTAGTGCTGCAGAATGTGTTAATAATTGCGCCGCGCCGGCTGACATGTAAATTGAGCGATCGTCGTACGCGACGTACAAATTGCCCGGCCGACACTCGCGGCACGCAACCGAACGCGGCAGATGAAGTCGTTGCCAGCGCCGATTTAATGTCGTGTCCTCGTGATACCAATGAGATTGCGAAGTTTTCGTTATTGCCCGACAAGGCTACTGCTATTAGCAGTGTTGTTTTGCGGCACATTTCAAAAAATGCACAATGTGTTCGAAATTGCCTTTTACCTGATAGTAAGTGACTATAAGGCCGTTTAATGAAGCGCGTGCTCAACTAGAACTCGAAGGACTTTAATAGGTGTTAGCTAGCCATATGGATTCAAAAAATGTATTGTATCAATTATTTTAACTGCGTCACTTGTAGGTCATCATGGCCCATAAATCTCCCAAATTTCAAGTCTATAGCATTACCATCATCATGTCATTCCGGCAATGGCGGCGCCGGGACCCGACCGCGTACTGTTGCAGTACTTACTTGACCATCTCAAGGATCGTCGATCACGCATTACCTCCGCATTATTTATGACATTCCGCGCGCAGGCATACGTTCTGCACCGCTCACTCGCACCTACCGCAGCTGGAGCGAAAAGGCGCGCTGCGCGGGCTCGGATCCTCCGACAAACTCATGAAGACGTATAGAACGCGCACATGTTACTGAAATTCAAACGTATTACTAGGAAGATAAGATTTACATTCTACGTATTTTGGTTCCGAGCACGTGACGATTAGATATCATGACGTTACAAATATTAAAATAGCAAAGAGTCGCATGGTAGCGCACGGAGCGTGTTCCAGGTAATATTTCGAGTAACGAGTAATGGTACGATGTAATATTATGCGGAACGAAATGTGATGCCATATCAGATTACTTTAAGAAGCTATGTTTTGCGCATGTTTAGTAAGCAGGCCTGGCTCTGAGCGCGTGTTAGTGCGGCGTTAATTTAATTCGCCTTCATTACGTCGTCGTACCGCTCGGTTTAGAGCGTCGGTCTGCTAGGAAGCCAATCACTCGTCACTACCGCTTCTACTTCTACACAAATGCATGTGGTTCTCAAAATACAATAGCAGTTTATGAAACATTGCATAATGAGGGGTATTAAGACACGAGTGTGTGTTTACTAACCGAGCCGCAGACGAGGTTTTTGATAGTATCACATGAGTGTTTTAATATCTAGAGTTAGTAGATAAGTAAAGTTTCATACACTACTTTATCTACTCTAATGAATTAGGATTGAACCTACTAAATAAAAGATCAAAGGTGAGTAACAATACAGAGGACCCGGATTCGGTCTCCAGTGGAAGTAGGAGTACCTATCGCTATTTGGTTTGGTTGGTGGTAAGGCATTTTCTACCTCTGCATGGCTAGCTCCATGTTAACTAAGTCTGCCACCAAAAAGCAGTGCTAAGAGCACTGTTATGTTCTGGTATGAAAGGTCAGAGTCAGCGCCTTATTAGATCGAGGCTTCTGGGTGCGCACGCTTACCATCCAACGGTTTATCGTCATTTACTTTCAGGTGAGATGAAGGCCAAGTGCAAACCCATCATACATTAAAAATGCGCTCATCGCCACACTGACGTTGGGAGCCGCTGATGGATCGGCGCGGCCAGTGCTCACGTAGTCATTACATCGATTGCTCTCCGTGAATCTAAATCAATTTTATTGGCCCCGCCATAGCGCCGCACACTTGTTAAGTAATTACACCTCGCCACCACACCCTGACCTCCCAACCCGCTCCTCTGCAAAACAAAACAGATACGAAAGAGGAGTTTTGGGGCGTTTCAATGGGTCTCGATTATTTGGGCGGTGTTGCCAGCTCCGGTTTGTATGATAATTTTTAAATCGGCCTCGGCGATGAAAAATTGATTTCGGGCTGATACGGTTTTGATTATACGTTTGGCGATCGTTAGATACAATTATTTGGATACAGGCTGGTGGAATTAAATTGTTTAAAACGACTCCGTGATTGTAGGATTCTTTTTTAATAGTGTTGTAGAAGTTAATAAAGCCATTTTGATGGAATTGAATTGTTCACCATTTTAGATTCCATTGAATTTGAATGCTGTCTTCCAAACGTCAGGCTGCAGTTGATTCCGATTTTAACGAGTCGTATAATATGAAAATATGGTTTTTAGTTCGTTTCTAAAACCTCTACTATTACCTCTATAAAGGTGCTATTCTCAGATACCTGTAAAATTATCTACCTATAATATCATAAATGCGAAAGTTAGTTTGTTTGGCCTTCCTTCCCGTCGGAATGGAGTGTTGGAATGTCTTGATTTCTTGTATAGATATATTTGAAGGGACGTAAAAGGAAACAGACTACTTTTTATCTCAATCGAGCAAGTGGTTTCCATGTTACAATTTCTGAAGTCCGCGTTGACGAAGTCGTGACCAAAAGCTTGTTTCAGATAAATAATGTTTATTAGTGTCCATAATGCCCCGAAATCATAAAGGTAAAAGGATTATCGCCCGCATATTAGCATATTTTTAGCTTTGTACCCGTAATATATGAAAATGTTCACGTAAATGGGAAAAATTAGTCTTAAGAATGTAACATGTTGCAGGTCCATATGACCTGGACCACAAAACAATTATGTGAGATGTTATATGTGTGCTTACTATCTACACTCTATGTGCTAGAATAAATATTTATTCAGGTTCAATATTAATTTAATGATGATTGTTAATGTTTAATTAATATGTAGTTTCAATTTTACGATTTTGAATGAAATATGTAAATATTTGAATTATTTCATTATGCGTTCACTTGTCATAAACATAAAAGCTGTTTTTTCTCCGTTGTCGGTTAAAAGATGATGATTCTAAACCACATCGACTAGTAAATATATTCTCAAAAGGAGAGCATAACTTACTATAACTGCTATAACATCATTTATAGCAAACGCCTGTGTCATGTACTATTTCAATCGCTCAAATGGTCTCTATATCACCCTGTCTCTCTCGTTCATAAAGCAACTTATCATTGGAGCATATAATTTGTACTGTTTCTAACAATTGGAGTCTCTCGTTTATCTAGTGCGAGCGGAGCCGTTCGTGGCACATTTCCAGAGCCGTTCGTGTCTGTAACAGCGCCGTAATAAATAATAATAAATATTAACGGCCATCGCTCTGCGGAACCAGATCGTTCGAGTTATGAACCCTAATGGTGGATAATCGGACGCCCACAGTTTACAAGTGTCAGGTTCGCACTAACACTAAAGTGGTAGACGAAGCGTACATGCATGGATTGAAACATTTTAATATTTAGCTATATTTTCCTCGACTTCATCTACGTGCACTTCAGAAATTAACCCTATAAATATGCTTATGTAATAAATCACGTTCATCCGTTGCTTTCGATTTTATCATTTAAAATATAAATAGGAATTAGTAGGGAGGTAGGGATAGTGTTTATCATATCAGTTGGTTAGTAATGGATGGCACCGTTTTTAATTACAAGTCTCAATTCAATTAGACTTTGCTTGCCGAAACATTTTTCAGCTAAATTGAAAAACCCCTCCCATTTTGTGTGTATGTACTATATGCTTGACCAGAATCTGAATATGGGGTTTAGAATGATTCGATGACTTATAATGGCCCATTTATTTTGTTGTGAATTCACAAAAAAATTAAAAATTGCAAACGCGCATATGTACATGATTCTTCATACTATGTTGTAACAAAACTTATTATTTTACGAAAAAATCTAACTGTATCAACGGCACTGTTTGCCAACTACACAGACATTCCTCTCTTAAGTGGATTGCTTAATATTCAAAATAGGAATAAACTACGTTTGGTCACTGTCATTCCTCTTCAGGCGCTCCGTCTGATTCTTTGCCTTAGTCTGTGGTATCAGGGCTATCATAACTAGCTGTAAATATTTCTCAATAAACTGTTTAGTTGTTATTTGATAAAGTTATATTGCGCAAAAAATGATGTATCGGTAGCCAAGAGGTCGTAATCATAAACCCATAAACCAGATGGTCTTAACATTTGGATAAAGACTCCATTAGGTAAAAGGATGTTGTTTACGTTAAAGTCGGCTCCGCTGTGCTATTTAGAGGCCAAGTTTATGGCTGTTTTAGTTTAGACTATTAAGAAACCAATTCTCGTATTGCAGGCAGTACGTAGTACTTATGTTTGCTTCGTAAATGCATTTTCTTTTTTATATTTATATTGGAATTGTAAGGATCATTACAGAGGGTCTTTATTTGGACTGCAAGATTGCATTTTTTCAGATCGTCTATTTTTGCCGGCAGTGACATTGTTCACTCGTAACTGACGCTACACGAGTGAGAGGTGCCACGCGCGGGCTTGGATCCCCCGCCACACCGACAAGGACAGGCATAACGCGCATATGTTACTGAAATGCAACCGTATTACTGAGGTGATATATAAGACTTACATTACACTACCTATTTTAATTTTGAGCATTTTAATACGACATCAGAAGCGAATAGTTTGCGTATCTCAGGTGATGTTGAGAGAGTATTAAATACAATATCAAAAGAAATAGCTGGGCTCTAGTATCTCAGGATCACGTAAGTAAATGCCAGTTTGTAATGATGTGTAATGGTGCTATGTAATATTACGCGTTATAGACATATGTAATTGTGTAAGTGATGCGCACATATCACTTGACCATCTCAAGCACCACGCATTACCTCGGCAGTACTCATGGCATTCCGCGCGCATGTATACGTTCTGCACCGCTCACTCGTACCTAGCGCGGCGCGAGCGAAAGGGCGCGCTGCGCGAGTTCGGATCCTAAGACAAAATCATAAAGACGGATAGAACGCGCATATTTTACTGAATAATTTGTATTACTAGGACGATAAGGTTTACATTCTACGTATTTTGGTTCCAAGCACGTGATGTTTAGATATCATGGCATTACAAATATTACATTAGCAAAAAGAGTTGTCACATGGCATGGAACGATGTAATATTACGCGGTACGAAATGTAACACTACATCACATTACTTTTAGAAGCACTGTTTTGCGTATGTCTAGTATGAAAAGTAATGATTTTGCGTAGGTCTATAATGGCTACATTTTATCCCGACCAATTCAGTGGTTACTGTGGGATAGTTTCTATAGTAAAAGTACTACGAATGTAACTTGAATACATTTAAACGGCACCATTCAAATCGGCGGCGAGTCGTGGCGTCAGAGGTCGTCGCCTCAGCCGCTAATGCTGATGTAAGAGGTGTCATTATCCAAGCAAAGCCGGGGTCCCGACATTAGGCACCGTTTACGTCTTTATGAAACGCTTGATTTTATCATGGCGTACCTCGAGAACAACTCAATTGTGTACCATTTAAATGGCGAAAGTGTTTGTGGTGTTTTGGAGGCGAGTTTGCCCTTATTGGCTTTATTGTGTTGCAGTATTGATTAAGTTATATTGGTTTTTAGAGTAAAATCATGGTTAGATCACTCCCATGACTGTCTTTTTATTTAACCGACTTCAATAAAGGAGGAGGCTATATATTCGACTGTATGTATGTTACGCGATAACTCCACCAATTATGAATCGATTTTGATGATTTTTTTGTTTAATAGAGAGGTGGTCCCATATAAAATTTATCGATTCAGTGGTTTTTGAGAAAATCTGCAAAAACCTACTTTACCTGTAGGGGTGAACGTTTTAGAGGATTAATGCTGTAGATTTTTAGGGCAGCTGAAGTCGATTTTTAGTTATTTTTGAACGCGTTAATTATGTATGATGGGTTTGCACTTGGCCTACATCTCACCTGATGGTAAATGACGATAAGGCGGGATGGTAAGCTTGCAATCTAATAGCACTGCTGTTTGGCTGCAGACTTAGGTAACATGGTGGTAGATATAGAAAATGCCTTACGAACCTAAGAATGTCTTATCTGATTATCTCAGCACCTACTAATGCTACTGACTTGAAATTTGGATTAATTATAGAAAATGATGACCCACAGCGCGAGTGATAAAATATACGAAACATTTTTACTGAAAAAGGGCTCTCTTCTAAAGGTACTCTTCTAAAGCTAAGCATGAAGAATTTTTTTTCATAGAATGACTTGATTTTTGCTATGCTAATTTCAATCCCGGTCGAACAAATATAGGTCTAACGCATAACTGAGTCTGTATTTGTCTCCGTTCCGAATAGCAGAACAACTATTACAACATGGGATAAACTCACAAAAATTAATAAATTTTTCATACATTCATGACCTAACAGAAAATTTTAAATGACTTGATTTTTGTAGAGGGCTAGTTGAGAGTCCAATTAAGGACGTAGACTACATTTTATCCCGATCGAACGAGCAGTTCCCACGGATTACATTCTAAAGTCCACGCAGATAAAATCACGGGCAAATGCTAGTACATATACGTATATATATGTATTATCTGTGCAAAACATTATGTTATACTCGTATACATCAACGAGCGGGGCCTCCTAATACAAGTTATGAATAACTTCAAAGGAGTGAGCCTGATAATAATGATAACAATCATTTATTGGAAAGGCATAAACCCCCTAAAATAATACAAACAATGTAATTAAATGAAACGTCGGTGGCGCAATTCACTTTTAATCTGAGGGCTCCGGGTTCGAATCCAGCCGTGTACCTATGAGTTGTTTTTCAATTCAAGTACATTATCCGATTGCTTAACGGTGAAGGAAAACATCGTGAGGAAACCTGCATGTCTTGAACAGGCATGTGAAGTCCGCCATTCCGCACTGGGCCCGCGTGGTGGACTATGGCCCATACACTCTCTGTAGGAGAGTAGGCCTGAGCCCCTGCAGTGGGCACATACATAGGCTTAATATACTTAAGGAGGACTGGAATAGTCAGTTGAATAGAAACAGAAACAGAAAAATATTTATTTAAACAAGACACACAAAACACAATACAAAATCATAATTGACACATAAATTGCGTTCAATTAAAAATAATACATTATGAATGTACATAGGCATTGTGTTGTAATGTGTCGTCAAACAGGACTAATGTCAGCATCTGCTATGGCAGTAGCCATAGCGTTGATTTTGCACATAAGCCCTCTAATATATAAAGTATGTTAAATGTAAGTGTAAAAGAAGTGTATGTGTAAGTGTATATGGACGCGTTAACATATAGATACGTGTGTTTGTATGTACAGTGAAAGTATTGAGCAAGTGTGCAGTGTAGGTGAAGTGGCGGCAGTTAGAGACCTTGCAGGTATGTTACAACACGGCGACCGGGAGGGAACTGCTTCTGATAAACAATTAGATATTTTTTTAGTTTCATTTAAAAGGTTTTAATTAAACCTAGCCTATCAGTTGCCAAAATAGTACTGGACACCCCCTCCACTACAGCCTTGAGAACGGTGTTATATACGGCTCGCAGCCTCTCCTAGACGGACGCGACCACTGTTCTGATGACGCAGAAGTTTGAGACCCTCGCCGCGGCGAACATGCCAGACGCACTGCACCAATGCGGCAGACCCATCAATGCAATACATTTTTTTTCTTCAAATGCGAATCAAAATCAAAATATAACAAAAGACTTTTAAAAACATGATAGAATTATAGCTAGGTATACTTATTTTAAAAGTATTCCACGCAAAAGATGTTATCGGGACCATATTTCATATTTTTCATTAAGTTTTAGCATAATTTCCATTAACGTGTCGAGTAGCTATTCTGATGTCAAGTGAAAAGTCCAGGCGAGGAGGTGGCGTAATCACTTCATTATAGAACCGCTCGCCAGCAGCCAGGCGCTACCCCACTGCCGCCGACTCGACCACGCAACTTGGCCGAACTAAGTTCTGTAGGGTGACCAAAGACATTAAGAGACATTGACCTTTTTTTTTTTTTTTTTTTTTTACGAAGGGGAATCTTCAAAAGATACCCGACTCCTTAGGGGAAGAGTCGGGTTATGTGAGATTCTTACTCACTAAACCCCTTCGGTGGCCAACCGCTGCGCATATCAGGGAGCTCTGGGTCCTCCAAAGGAACGTCGCCAGTGCTCCCCTCGCGCGATGCATTGTGCTCTTCCCGGGCTGGTGTGCCAGCCCTTGCACTCTCGCAGAGCGGACTCCGCAGTGGAAAAGGGGCCACGCCATTTCCACTGCCCTCTCGGGATCGGAGCAGGACAGCCGGAGCCCCCACTCAGGCTGCCTCCGGTCCCTTGCCCTTTGCATCCAGGGCTACGGTGGCGTGACTACAGGGTGAAGGTTTCTGTCACCCCTTCGTCTCCTCCTCCTGGCGGGGTCAGCACGCTCGCGCTCCCGCTCGGCGGTCTCCTTCTGAACCATCACGGTTTCACAGAAGGAGACCACTGCTCTCCACGCAGAATCCCTCTCTAGCATTACCGCTACTACGGCAGCCAGAGAGAGATCTCCGCCCACCTCGTCGATTAGGACCTGCCGCTCGGCCTGCCATGCTGGGCAGTTTTCGAGCGTGTGCTGCGCAGAGTCCCGGTCATCCCCGCAGTGGTGGCACTGTGGTGTGAGCTCTCTTCCAATTCTGTTCAGGTACTCACCGAAGCAGCCATGTCCGGTGAGCACCTGGGTCAGCCGGTAGGTGACACGTCCATCTCTGTCCAGCCAAGCCTGGAAGCTTGGCAGGATCGCGCTGACGACGCGCTGGCGCACATTCTGTGGCTCTTTGAGTCGCTCGTGCCACTTCTTTAGAGCGCGTCGCCGAGCCCTCCTCCTGAGCACTTTGACCTCCCTCGGGGCTACCCCACCCTCTTCGCGCAGGACGCGAATCTGGTCATAGACTCTCGCATCCATGTCCGCCAGAATATCCAGGGGCGGGAATCGCGCTAAAACAGTAGCCGCCTCGTACGATATCGTGCGGTATCCACGCACGATCCGTATTGCCATCTGTCGCTGTACGGCGTTCAGTGTTTTACGGCGCCGGACGCTCGTAAGATTGTCCGCCCACACGGGTGCACCATAAAGTGCTATAGACCGCACGACACCAGCATAAAGGCGCCGAACTTCTTCCCGAGGTCCCCCGAGATTTGGCAGCAGTCTGTGCATAGCACCCGCCACTTTATGAATCCGGGGGACAAGGAGTCTGAAGTGCTCCTCAAAGCTCCAGCGGCTGTCCAAGGTTAGGCCAAGGTACTTCAAGTACCGTCCCACCGGTACAGACACGCCGCTCACCTGCACTGACGAGCTGGTTGGTTCCACCCCCCGCCGGAGATTGTGAAACCAAAGGGCCTCAGTTTTCTGGGGCGCTACCAGTAGTCCCAACCCGTGGATCTTCCCCACGATGCAGGCCACACCTAGCTCAGCAAGCCCCCTAGTCCTCTCAAAAGTCTCCCCTTCGGCCAAAACTAAAGTGTCATCTGCATAACAGACGACACTGACGCCGCAGGGGAGTTCCGTCCGCAGGACACTGTCGTATGCGAGGTTCCACAAAAGTGGGCCTAACACCGACCCCTGAGGCACCCCGCAAACGACTTCCCTCTGGTGAGAGATGCCATCCCGTCCTGGGTACTGGATGAGCCTGTTCGATAGGTAAGCTCCTATCACATTCCGGAGGTAGGAAGGCACCTGGTGGTAAATGAGTGCCTCCTTGATTGTGTTCCAGGGCAGAGAGTTAAACGCATTAACTATGTCCAAGCTTACAGCCAAGACTACACTGCCCCTGGACACAGCCCGCTGCGTCAGCGCTCTGACGCAGAGAATTGCGTCCACTGTCGAGCGACCCTGTCGGAAGCCGTACTGGCTGTCGGACAAATCCGGACCATCCCGTGCCAGGTGTTTGTTGATCCGAAAGGCAATTATTCGCTCAAAAAGCTTGCCAACCTCGTCGAGCAGACATATGGGACGATAGGCAGAGGGAGACTCCGCAGGTCTTCCAGTCTTCCTCAAAAGGACCAACTTTGCCTTTTTCCATGATGCCGGGAAACATCCATCCCTAAAGCAGGCGTCAAACAGGTTCCGCAACCGGCCACCCAACACGCTCAGGGCTACTGCCCAGGCCCGACCCGGAATCCCATCAGGACCTGGAGCGGTGTTCCGCGCGGCGAGACGTCTTATGGCCATCCGGAGCTCCGCCTCTGAGACTGAGAGCTCGTCGTGCCAGTCAGATGAGCTTGTACGTGGCTCAAGGCTCCCCAGTATGTCACTGTTCCGAGGAAAGAGCCCATCGACTATCCTCTCCACCAGTCCGGGATCGAGTGTGGCAGTTAGCGGAGGGACCCATGGTCGGAGCTTTCCCATTGCGTTTTTGTACGGGCGCCCCCATGGATCCCTGTCTAGGCCTTCTAAGAGCTCAGCCAATGACCGGGACCTGGCGTCGGCTATACTTTCCTGGAGTGCCATTGTCGCGTTCCGGTACGCACTATACGCCAACCCTCGCTCCTCTGCAGTGGCTCTTCGCCGTCTACGTGTCCGCTGGTACTGGCGTCTGTGATGCAGGCAGGCTTCGCGTAACTGGGCTATGGCATCGGACCACCAATGGACTTGTCCCGATCCTGGTGCTGACCTGACGCGAGGCATTGCGGCATCGCACACCGATATCATAATGTCTCGCATCTTGGAGGCTTCTTCCTCGGGCTCTGCCAGCTCGGGTGTCTCGGTCCAGTCCGCGGTGTGAGCTGCGGCGAGCAGTGCATCCCGATCCATTTTTCTTAACACCCAACGCCGCGGGGGGATGTCGCTCTGACGGTCATTGCCTGCCACGGGACGGGAGGTTATACTAAAGACAATGTGGCGATGGTCGGATAAAGTAACCACCTCTTCAGCCACCCTCCAGCCCTCCACCATCCGCTCAGCAGAGAGAGTCGCCCATGAAAGGTCCACGATTGACTCCCCCTGCCAGCGCACACAGGTGCTAGTAGACCCCCTGTTCAGAAGTCAGTTCAAATGTCAGTGCTGTCAGACTCCTCTCGCTCTGGCTCCTACAAAAGGAAAAGAATGGCCAGCCTCCCTTCTCTGGAAGAAATAACAGCAGAGGTAAGGAATCAGCCAACCGCAGATCTGGGTGCCAAGATTCTGGAAAACCTGCGGGTGGTCGAAGAGGTTGCGGAGAAATCCGGAAACCTCAAAGGGGAATTTGCGCGTTCGCTTAGACTTGCAGCGCGTACCGTGCAGGCAGCGGTAACAGAGATTACCCAGAGGTCCAGCACTGAGCGTCTGGAGAAAGAGATTGAAGCGATCAGCGCTCAAAACAGCGCCCTCAGCGATCGACTTTACACGATTGAGGTGGAAAATAAGCTTCTCCGGGCAGCGGCTAAAAACGACGGGAAGACCTCACCCGCCGAGACTTCCTGCTCAAAAAGCCCCGACAAAGCTCTTCTAGACCACTTCGGGGCCCTGATAGAGGCAAAGTTAGCCGCTTTCAAGGCAGAGCTATTCCCAGACAGGGTTAATAGGCCCCCTCTGGGGAAAAACAAGACGGCTCAGGTGGTTACTCAAAAAGAGAAATCCTCAAAAAGGGTTCAGAAAGCCACCGGAAAGGATATGGCTACGCGGGTGACATTGACGGAGCCATCTACAAGCTCGTCATCTGGCGAACCGTGGACGAAGGTGGTGGGCCGAAAAGCGAAGAAGGCGAAGGTCCAGGACCAGAAAGCCCCTCAGACGAAGGCCTTGCAGCCAAGGTCGGCGCCCAAGAGAAAAGGGAAGAAAGCGAAGCTGCCAAAGCCTGTAAAGACGGCAGCAGTAGCTATCACAATCCCCGAGGGAGCTGAAATATCTTACGCTGAGGTGATGGCGACCGCCAAGGGAAGGATAAAGCTAGCTGAAGTGGGCATTACAGAAGTGCGCCAAAAGCGAGCAATGAATGGCGGCCTGCTTCTTGAAGTGGGAGGGACGGATGGGGCAGCCAAGGCCGATGCTTTGGCCACAAAACTGCAGGCAGCCCTCAAGGATGTGCCCGTACACATCTCTCGCCCAACAAAAATGGGTGAGATAAGAGTGATGGATCTCGACGAGTCTATCACTCCAGTGGACGTGGCTCAGGCCATTGCTGCCATGGGAGAGTGCACTGCAAATGATGTTAAAGAGACATTGACCTACCTACTGTATTTTATGCCAAATAAACTATTTCTATTTCAAAGTTTCCGAAGTGAACGATCTGTTATAATCATTGTTGCTGGCTGTTTATAAATTTGTTTTTATTAGAAAAAAAGGATATGTCAAAATGTCTGTCTTTTTTTGGTTTTTCTGTGTCGCTGTGTAGCTTTTTTTCGTTTCATGTAAAATATCGTTTTAAAATACAGAACACAGTCCATTCGTGTTTATGCTCGTTTTTTAACTTACCACCAAGTCATACTTACCCTGCGTCGGCGTTAACAATCATAGTAGACTGGAATTTGTGCTGTGCGTGAGTTGTGTGTAAAAATCTCACAAACAAATGTTGTTACGCAGAAAATGAACTTTATTTTAACATGCTAATAAATGTAAGTTTCATGCCATCGTTTTCTGTGGATGGTTTTTCAGGCAATGCGTTTTAAAAGTATTACTGGTATAATTTCTCTGATGAATCTGTTATTGTTGTTGATCTTTGTTTTGTACAACGGTAACATATGGGCCCTAAATTTCTCTAAATATGTATGCGGTTTGCACTTGGCCTTAATCTCACTTGATGTTAAGTGAATGCCGTTGGATGGTAAGTGTGCTCACCCAGTAGCTTCAAGGTAATGAGGTCATATCGGAAAACAATCACATAGTGCTATTAACCAATCTGTTTGTCGGCAGACTTAGGGAACATGGTGGTAGCTAGCCGGGTGGACATGGAAAATGCCCTACCACTAACTGCCACTGGGATTACTGGGAATCGAACCTTGGACCTACAGATTGTTAGCTCAAGCTTGTAGACTTTTGGCATAAATTAATTTATTGATTCTGGTAAAGGTTTTCCGAGGATAACTTCTGTAAAACTATGCAGACGAAGTCGTGGATAAAAGTTAATGAATATCGAAACGTGGTCACCCTATTAAAATAGCTCCTTGCTGGCGAAGGGTAAAATTGTAAAGCGACTTCTTGTTACGTAACGGGCTGCGATTGCGGCCCGATACCCAGGGAAATTCTACAGTACATTCTGCCCCACACTAATCATTTTAAACACAATTTCCACATGAAATATGGGCAGCGTTACTGAAATAGAGCCTTTTAAAATTTTAGCCGTAACGTTCTATTTTATTAATACATGCATATAAAAAGGAACAAGATCCATGTGCCTCGTTAATAAGAGGAAGTAGCTTTTTTGTGAGTCCAGGTACCGTTTGGATATGACTGTAGTCTGAATCTCCTGATTGCCTGAAAAGTAAGATGATTTCGTTCTTTCTTATCTTATATTCAACATGTGAAATATTATCCTTGTAACTTGAAGTTGTAGTACACATTCTAGGCCATTTAATTTTTCATAATCATCAGCCAGGAAACGTCCACTGCTGGACATAGGCCTCCTTCATGGTATGCCACATCGACCGGTCCCGAGCCACCTGCATCCAGCTACTCCCCGCGAATCTAACCAGGTAGTCGGTCCATCTAGTAGGGGGACGGCCTGGTAGACGCTTCCCGGTACGTGGTCGCCACTCGAGAACTTTTACTCCCCACCGATTATCGGTTCTTCGAGCGATTATTTTTTATTTTGCTTTTATTGAGAACGCATAAATTGACTTTGAAGATGAAATTCCTGCCTAAGACCGCATGGTCCGACTGCTTAGTCCGACTAGTGTTGCTAAAGATTAAAAGCGCATACGGTTAAACTCCCTTAAACTGTTTACTAATACGCGCACGTCACACATCGTTAAGTTTTCCTTTCTCCTAATATTGTATGCGGTTTCTCGTACAATCTGCGGTTTGATGATACTACAAATTTTCTTTGGATTTCTAACCACCAAATTATTTTCGTTCTAGTTTATTTCAGTAACACTTTCTTAATTGTCAAGGTACTTTATTTTATTATTATATTATATATTATATTAGACCACAATCTAATCTAACGTTAAGCAAGGATATGGTCTGGGATGGTTCACGGTTGCCTAGAATAGCCTATTCACGCTGACCTTGAAGAGATGCAAGTTGGAGCCCTCTAGAATCACAGAAGCAATTTTTTTTGACCGACTTCACAAAATTTAGTTGTATATTTTTTGTATGTATGTAACGCGATAATTCCACCAATTATGAATCGACATTGATGATTCTTTTTTGTTTGGTAGAACATACTTCAGAAATGGTCCTATATACAGTTTATCGAAATGGATTCCACGCTTTTTGAAAAAATTAACAAAAAACAAATATGTACCCAGATAATTTTACCGGGTTAGTTGAAATCTGTTTCTTTAATTGTTATTCTGCCTTTTTCCGAATCCAACAAGTGAACAACTAATTTAGCATCAGCCTGCGCTACCCAGTGTACAAGGAAGGCATGAATTACAAACTAATTATAGTGTATGCAAATGAAGGCATTAATTTCCAAATGATTCAATTCGGCGCGTAGCATTTTCATTTAGCCGGGTTATCGTCCAGCATTAATCACCCAACAACTCGGGGTGAGCCATAAATAACACGTATTGTAGCATAGTTTTATTTTCTTACCTTTTCTGACAGTTGGATATTAATTTTTAACGGCTATAGTCACAGGAATGAGATTTAGAAAGGCTTTATTCTTCGTACTTCGTCTTCGTACAGACCCAAGAAATTGTACAAGAATGGGGCAATGATAATTTGACCACCTCGCGTCGTGTGAAAAAATCAGAAAGCATACATAGATGAACTAACTTTATATATACGGATTCTGATTTAATTTAAATTGGAATACTCGTATTAAACTAGGTAAATAAAAAGCAAAATAAGAAACTAAAATAAATAAACACAAACAATCATTATAAGGAAATGGATTAAATAAATAATAACTAGATATAAATAAAAAGCAAAATATACCACAAATTATGGCTCTCTTCTATAGTCCTTCCTACTTTTAAATTCCTATTTGTTTTACAAGCCCAAGAAAATCTGTCGTAGGCTCCCATTGCCTCGTGATCTGTTTGCCATTTTAAATTAAAGAGTAGAAGTCTAGAAAAGCGTAAAACAGTAACATTCTAGTTCAAACAGGACAGGGCTAATCTAGAATACCACACCCAGTCAAGGAATGGAGTGTGGAGAGGTCAACCAAGGAACTGTGTAATGATTGCCGCGCACCGTGAGTGATACAAATCTGCCCGCGACACGCGTCCCCGCGTAATCACTTAATTATTGGGCGACACCTTACCGCATTAGGGTTGCCGCACACAGCCTTTAAACGTAAACTTGGATACTTAATTCAAGTTCTAAAATGCCTTCATCATCATCATCAACAGCCTATATACGTCCCCACCGCAGGGGCTCAGGCCTACTCTCCTACAGAGAGTGTATGAGCCATAGTCCACCACGCGGGACCAGTGCGGATTGGCAGACTTCACACACACATTTGTATTTCTTCTCAGGAATGTGCAGGTTTCCTCACGATGTTTTCCTTCACCGTTAAGCAATCGGATAATGTACTGGAATTGAAAAACAAAACAACTCATAGGTACACGGCTGGATTCGAACCCGGAACCCTCAGATCGAAAGTCCGCTTCTTATCCACTGCGCCATCGACGCTTCTAAAATGCCTTAAAGTGAACAAATCCTATACATATAAGCTTTACGTATGACTTATACGAAATGGAATGATACTTCACATTAGTAACTTTATATCCATTAAAGATAGACTCAGTCATATACAAACATCCTTGCATTTACAAGAATGCTCCTAGCGCGTGCACTAAAGTTCATTATAATCCTATAGAAACCACTGTACACTCACACTAAAACAAGACTATACGACTGTAGTACCTACCTTGTTGATGTCTCTAAAGAGTGTCATCAATGTAGTTGTTATAGTGAAAACCGTGGTCTAGTGAGAGACCCATTTGGGTGATCTAAAATATTGACATACGGCCCACTTGTAACAAGTGCCTTGTTACAATGAAGCACTAGAACCGCTGTATTGATATTTCAAATGGTTTATGTTTTCTTGTATTTTATGGTCTAACCTTGTAATAAGATCAAACTATTTATATTTATCCAGACAATAAGATAATTAAAAACCAACTTCAATTGCCTTAAAAATTTAATTTTTTTTGATGATTTTCTCAAAGAGCTATCCATTAATTTCAACAAAATTTATACGGAACCACCTTTGAAGTGGGCTCTATAAAAATCGGTTCACTATTTGCCGAGTTATCGCGTGACACGCATACAAAAAACATTAAACTTTTTAAATTTTTCTTTTGCATTTTGAGGCCTTGGAAAAAGATGTTGTCATACTAAAAATTAAAGCGTCATTAATTCAGAGCAAGACAAAAATGTTACTTATGGGTCTAAAGCATTAGAAAAAGAGAGATAAGGTGATTTTGAGTGCTCGATGTTGGCGCGGTTTATAAGTAACATACGTTACCACGCACGATCTAAAAAAGTTTGGTTACATTTAATTTTGTAAGCACGGGCGCTCTACTGCATAGGGCGATGTTTGTTTGTTCTTCTGAAATATTTTGATGTCTCTGTTTGGTTGCGTTTATTTACGAGTATGTTGTATTGAAAGAACCATACAACTAATTTTTCTTTTTCAGATCGAATCGATTTACATGAATCGTAAATAATATTCATAGTGCCATAAATTTAGGGACAAATTTTCATCAATAGCCTAACTCCGTCTTCTCGGTGATGATTAGCACACAATTAGGTTGCAAGTCCACTGTTGGACATGAGGCCTCCTCAAAGCTCTTTCATAGGATGATACTGTTGTCCATATCCTAATTAATTTTCCTTCAGTTGCCTTTTGCGCCACTCTCTTGATTCTATCTATGGGTCCTATGATAAAGCCAAAACATAAACGACTTCAAACTGACATCCCTGAGACTTGTTGGTTCTGCGTCAACCGTGCCTACATTTTATTATATCAATTTGTGGCCATTGAAGGCGCAATTTTTGGTCTAATACCTTTATAATTGCAGGATCGACCGTCCGCCGAGCCACCGCCATGTGAACTCGCCCTTATCTTGATCAGAACTACGCCAGAATTAGGGGCATTAGGAAAAACGAAAAAATTAATGTTACTTTTAAAAGGCTGTTTTTTGTTTCATTTTTTTCTATTTAATTGGAATTTAATGAGTTTGTAACATTTCCTTTCATTTACTATTGTTTGACATTAGTAAACTTAAAAAATCATTTTATTAGCAATTATATAAAGACACTGCGATGCTTTCGGTAAAATGCACTGAACATAAAGGTTAAGGACGTGTTTTCCTGGTGGGACGATAGATGGCATTACCAGTCAGATAAAATGCGCTGTCGAGTGTTTGCTATAAGTATTTACCTTTATATATATAATTCTTCTGTTCGTCACCTAACGGCTTGACAGATTTGTAACTAACGGCACCCTAGTACTAAGCCTCCGCTGTCCATCCGTCCGTCTGTCTGTCAGCGAGCTGTATCTCATGATCCGTAATAACTAAATTTTCACAGAATGTGAATTTCTGTTGCTGCTGTAACGACATATAATAAAAATACCAGTTTTTATTCTCAATCGTAATAATGTCAACAAGTAGACGCTTGAAATGCCCATTGATATATTCTCAAAATTTTTATAATGGTGTGGAAACCTTCAAGCGTGAGTCCGACTTGCCCTTGGCCGTTTTTCAAAGGCGTGGGATACCTTGATATATCCCTATTTAGTTATCAGATTGTGTAGTAACGAGGTTGAAAATTTTGCAGTCTATTGTACTTACTATACGGAGGTTTACCTGTGCGAAAGCAGGACATATATACAGACGCAGGTTTATGCGAGTAAGATTTGGTCTATATCGGAGCAGTAGTTCTATAATCTAAGATGCTATTTTGTCCTCAAATAGTGCCATTATATTATTTCACTTCTGAGTGTAGCGTTAGAATGTTTTTGCTCAATTTTTAAATGAAATAAATTGCAATGCCGAACTAAGAAGCACATGTATAATTAAATAAGTTTGTAAAACAATTACGGAACCGTCGCGTGCGCAATGCGACGCCCGTCGCACGCTACCACTAGAGACTTGGATATATTTTTAAATATTTATTTTGGCTCTTCTGCGAAACTCTATTTGTGTGTTAACCACAATGGTAAAAGGGATCACTCGTGCTGGCTTATCTCAACAACTAATGATATCAACTTGAAATTTAGGATTACAAGTTATATTATAGCTATCATAACGGATGCCTACAAATTTTATTCATTGCAATAAGAATCCAAATTTGGCGTTCTAGATTTAAAAGTGGTCAAATTAAAGGGCTATTTGAACATTCTGAAAAATGTTTTACTTGTTTTGTATAGAATATTTTCGACTTCAGATAAAAATGACTAAACAAATAATTCCCTTCTTACATCCGAAGTTTCCAAAGCTAAAAGTCTCAAATAAACAGCCATAGTTATCAGTAAGACTCCGCTGTCCGTCTGTCACCAGGCTGTATCTCATGAACCGTGATAGTTAGGCAGTTGAAATTTTCACAGATGATGTATTTCTGTTGCCGCTATAACCACAACACAAATAACACTCTAACTATCACGGTTCATGATATACAGCCTGGTGACATACGGATAGCCAAGTCTTAGTGATAGGGTCTCGTTTTTTAGCCTCTGGGTAGGGGACGCTAAAAACGAAAACAGGGACAATCCATAACTCTTCGGGTAAGTTAAGTACGTACGGCTACAGATCAAGCTATACATTTCCATTATAAGCTGAACCAGCACCATGCGGGAATACATTCAATGCGAGATCAGCTTATAATGGAAATGTATAGCTTCATGTATAGCCGTGTGTACATATATATAGTAACAGTATTATTTCAGTTCACTTCAATCATTCACATTTAACAGTTTAACATTATGCAGCAATTTAAGAGTCGTCCAAGTCATATATTGTATATTAAATAAAACTATCTGCTTTCAAGAATCATATCATTTCGCACCTTTTGCATAAACGGCTTTGTAATTTAACTGACAGCCGCGATTACGAGGGGCATACCGAAAAGATCGGTAATCGAGTACTTTCGATTTAATTAGATTAAAAACTCTTTTTGATGAATAAACACTGGTTAGTTGAAAATCGAAAACAATTGACAGAATTAAAAAAAATTTTTTTTTTAAAGAACAATATCAGTTTGAAATTGATAGGTCGATAAAAAAATGGAGCTTACAAGAGAAAGTTTCCGTGCCATAATTTTTTACAACTTTCGACGAGGATTATCTCAGGGACAATGTCTCGCTGAGCTTATATCTATATTCAAGAGTGAAGCGCCTAGCCAGACGACAATATATCGCTGGTATTCTGAATTCCGGCGTGGACGTGCTTCTCTTGGCACCGTACCTTCCACAGGCCGGCCAAAAACAGCGGTTACACCAGAAAATGTCGCTGTTGTGCGCCGAATGATACAGGATGACCGACATATTACATATGAGCAGATTCGGGCTACTTTAGGGATAGGTATGACTGCGATACAAACTGTTTTACATGGTGAACTGGGAGTGAGAAAGCTAGTTTCCCGCTGGGTGCCCCATAATTTGTCCGAAGAGCAAAAGGCGGCTCGTGTCAATTGGTGCCGGTCTACTCTGCAACGCTTCAACGGAGGAAAGTCAAAAGCAGTTTATAACATTGTCTCTGGTGATGAATCATGGATCTATTCATATGAGCCAGAAAGAAAGCATCAGTCGGCTGTCTGGGTCTTCGCAGGTGAGATCAAGCCAACAAAAGTTGTCCGCTCTCGCAGCGTATCGAAGAAAATGGTCGCTTCGTTTGTCGCGAAAACAGGACATGTAGTCACAGTTCCCTTAGAGGAACGGAGAACGGTTACCGCTGATTGGTATACAACGGTTTGTTTGCCACAGATGATATCCGAACTCCGTAGAGGTAACCCGAAACGACGCATAATCCTCCATCACGATAATGCGAGCTCTCACACCGCTCAGAAAACAAGCGAGTTTTTGAAGCAGGAAAACGTTGAATTAATGGATCATCCTCCATACAGCCCTGATCTGAGTCCCAATGATTACTTTACATTCCCTAGAATCAAAGATTTATTGCGTGGTCAGCGGTTTCAAGGTCCAGAAGAAGCAGTGGAAGCATACAAATCGACGATTTTGACCATGTCAACTTCGGACTGGAATTGCTGCTATAATAATTGGTTCGAACGAATGCAAAAGTGCATTAACTGCAACGGAGAATACTTCGAAAAGCAATAAAAATAAATTTAGTTATTTCCTGTATGTATTGTTTTATATTCCCGATCATTTCGGTATGCCCCTCGTACTACATAAATCTCGTCCACGTAATGTACAGAATAAGCAAATGGGCTGTACTCGTAATAGCAGAAATAGCTAATGATGATGGTCAGCACACATCCAGACTACGCTAAGCGTGTCCCATCATTTACTGGCTCGACTTGAATAAAGTTTGTGTAGGAATGTAAAATAGTTTTTTTTATTTTATTTAAACAGTTTATTGTACACGGAAACATTACATAACACAAGAAACAGAAAAAATATATACAAAAGGAACAGCTTATTTCTAAAAGAAATTTCTTACAGCAGTCCTTGGTCAAGGAGAAATATTAAAGAAAGGAGGGCAGTTAGGCGTGTACGATATAATAAATATAATAGACGATTACATAAATACGATATACAAAAACAAACTAATATATATCAATAATAATACATACATACTTTACATACTATAATTATATATTAACTTATAGTGATAGAAAATGTTCCTTGACGTTTTTCTTAAAGGCGGAAACAGTTTTGCTGTCGCGTACAGTGTGAGGCAACGAGTTCCACAATCTGGCTGCATGAACCGTGAATGAGTAGGAATAGAAATCGGAGTGATGGGAAGGGATGGACAGGATTGTCCTAATGTGAGCTCGACAAGGTTGGTCAGTAGGATGCGAGTATGTAAATAGCTCACTTAGGTAGCTAGGATAAGAAGGGTTATTTAGGATATTGTACAAAAGGGAAAGGATATGAGCATTTCTACGAAGGCGGATAGGGAGCCACTTGAGCTGAGCGCGAAAAACTGACACGTTTTATTATCATAGTTTTATATCATTTTAAGTTTTATTATCAAGAAAGGAAGAGTTTCAAAAAATTCATTTCTATCTTTTGTACGTAACTTACTCGTCTGGATCGACTATATAAGTTACCCTAACAGAACAGTTTCATCATCATGAGCCGAGAAACATCAACTGCTGGACATAGGCCTCCTCCGTGGTAAGGTACAACGTCTCCTCACGGTCTTTACTAGTCGCCGGTCCATCTAGTAGAGGGACGGACTGGTATACGTTTTCCGGTACGTGGTCGCCACTCAATAACTTTTTATATCCATCGGTTATCCATTCTTCGAGTGATTTGACCTACCACTGCCACTGACATTGCCACTTCAGCTCACTGACAATATACTCGTATGTTGGTGACCTTAGTTCGTCTAAGGATTTCCTGATATCCGGGAAGAGTTTATTTGAATAAAAACTAGCCTATGCTAACAGGTATCTAATAAACTATATTGTGCAAAAACTTCTTATATCCGTTGAACTGTTAGTGTTTGAAACAAGTGCAAATAAATAAATGAAACAACTGACATACATACCTTTCTTCTTCACTTCATCCATCCAGCAATGTCGGACTCGGGTCGGATAGTGGACGTCCAAGATTCTACTCGTAGATAGCCAGGCTCATTTTTTGATAATTTTCGTTCACTTCATTCATGAGTTCATTCCTTAGAATTCAGGATAGATTTACAGACACAGGTTTATGCTATTTCATCTTTCGCGTATCAATTATTATGTCTACAAAATCAGTGTAATAAAACAAACTGTACAAAAAGTTTTAAAACATTATAATACCATTTTATTTTTCTTTCTTACGAATCTGGCCACTAGTCTTGAGAATTTGTTTGGATGACATTATTTATAATTTTATAGTTTTTATTTTGAAACAATTGTTTTTAATTTTACTCACCAATGTGACCAGTATCATTTTTTGGTATCAAGGGATATAAATTATAATATAATAGAACATAAAAGACTTCGTTCTTGGTAACACTTCCACTTTCGGCTTTACAGTTATTTATTTATCATTAGATTTGCCTCAGACCCTCAGATGACTTAAAGGCTATGTACCATTGTTCATTAAAATGAACATATTTAAGTTTCGTATGCCCGCATAATGGGAATAGTTTTGGATCAAAGGAAACGAAATGAAATAAACGATAACTAAATTCTCCTTTTAAATTCAACATTGAGCCGGCAACGCTGGCACCGTGTATTGTACACCATGACAAATGTAAGCCAGGGAACACCTTAATAATTTTAAATGTGACCAAATTATTCGGTACATGCTTACGAGGTGCGGGCGCGGCGCGAATCGCGCTGTCTTTGACACTCGACACCCGTGTAATGTCGCGGGGTGCGCGAGCGCAGGAACGCGTCAAACTTACATACCGTGTAATGGCGGTCACAGAGTGCAGTAATGAGTGGACATGCCTGTAGGGTCATATGACACTCGACTTCGAGAAAGGCAGAGTTATAATTGCTTTATAGTTTACATTAATGGGGTTTTATAAAGAAATATTGTTTATTTACCGAAAAAAATGTGGTGCCTGCCTGGTATAGAATGGAGTCTAGAACATTGCATGGGATTTGGGTAATTTGGGTCACTAGTACCTAATCTGTGATGGGAGTTACGTGTGCCACACAAAAAACTCCCATTAGGTATGTCGATAAAATTTATATCGCAATATTAAATCAAAATAATGTCAGAATTGTGTTCTAGACTTTATTATGTGGAAAATCACATTTTTATCTATTAATCTAACAATTTTCATGTATATAATAAAATGGTCTCGCACTTGGCCTTCATTTCACCTGATGGTAAGTTTGATGGTAAGCGTGCTCACCCAAGCCTCAAGCTTATAAGGCCCTGAGTCTGCTGCCTGTTATACCGGAACCCAACAATGCTATACTATGTATAAGCATTGCTGTTTGTCGGAAGAATTACACCATGGTGGACCTAGCGAGATGGACACAGAACTTTACTGTCCTATCACAAATCAAATAGAGCCGATAGTTATCCATCAATTAGGAACAATGACACGAGACACGAAGCATATCGTTACACATCGAGGGGACAACAATGAAATACCAACGTTCCTATCAACAGGAAAACAACAATTTCCTATCTTGAAATCCATCAAGATGTAGAGAAACTCATAGCCATGGCGAATCTGTAATGGTCACTTTATCTCTGTCGCTTCGACTTAGAATTACAACAAGAAATACGAATTTGATCGAGTGTCAAAAATGAAGAGTAAAGATTTGAACTGCTTTTCCTGATACAATAGCCAAACGCGAGTTAGACTCGGGCACCCAGGGTGCCGTAGAGAATATTAACTGCCTACCTAATATGGATCCATGTCAGGCAGACGGACGGACATCGGAGTCTTAGTAATAGGGTCCCGTTGGTTACCCTCGGATTCGGAACCCTAAAACTGTTACGTTACTGCGACGTTTCTTTCTAAATGATGTAAGGAAACTTCGTTTCTCATCTTTGAAACTATTTATCCTTACTGGTTGCATTATATAATTTTACAGTCGGAAGTCGACTTGCAGTAGTGCTATCCTGTAAATATGTAGCCTGTAGGGTACTCCAAAATAGAGTAGTGCTTTCGTAAGATCTCACCTGATGTTCAGCGACGATTATGATTCGCTATAGATTTTCAGCATCAACAGCTGTCCATTTTTGTCGCCACGTTGAACTTCCATGGCGGGATATGCTATGGTATAAAGCTGATTGCCACGATTGGCAAGCGGATTGGTGATAGCAGAAAAATTTTGTCTATAGCGTAGCGTAGCTATAGCTAGCGTAGCGTCGTGGTAGCGTCTGAAAGTGTAGCTAGCATCAATCATGGCTGTTGACTTTATGCCTTTTATGGTAGAGGCGGATGGTCTTGGGTGCTCTGAAGCAGAGGCATTTATTCTAGTGCTTGATCACCGTCTGAGGGAAAGGAGTTGTTCATTCCTCTCCACATTTTTAAATTATTTACATTTTTGGGTATATAGTTGAGGGATAAGTTGTAAGTGGGAAATAAATCATACCCTTGTAAACACGGCCTAAATTAGAGTATCAACGTAGTTTTTACCACCTAATGAGAAAGAAAAGTTAAATTTTAGGGTTACGAGAATCTGATAAAAAACGGAAACTTTATAGTCTCAATCTGTACTAATGCTATTGTCATGAAATTTGGAATAGCTACGGGAAATTGTGACCCACAGTGTCGCACCTTATTTCAAGAAATCGGTTCGTATCTTTCCATGGTTTGGAACCGTTGGTGCGTGAGCGACGGTTTTGTTGTTGTTGTGATTCCTTAAAATCGCAGGACACAAAATGAAAAAACAATTATATTTTAATGTTGTTATATTTTGATTCAATAAGTTACTCACATAACATACCTTTATACAACTTACACAGACTGATATCAATTTACAAATAAGTTCATCACGTCTCTTCTATTATTCTAAATATATAAATAAAAAAATTATTTTGTACCTAACATGTATTCGCTTCGGACTAAGTATGCAGCTATTTCGTGGAAACTATTTTACAACAAAACAATTTTATTTAGTGTTTACTATTTGGAGAGTTTTCGAGAGAGAGAAAGATATAAGAGATAAGATGGGGACAGTGGTTGCGCGTTGGTAAAAATGCGCATGCGCTGCTGTATTCGAAGTACCCATAAAATAAAGTTAAATAATATTTTTATTCGTTATTATTTCGTACTTTGAATGACTTCAAAAAAATGTATGATGGGTTTGCACTTGGCCTTCATCTCACGATTGTAAGTGACGATAAGACAAGAATACGCGTGGCAGCTAACCAGACGGACATATAAAATCCCCTACAACCAAACCAAGTACCGATAGGTACCTCCACTGGGAATCGAACCCAGGCCACGGAGGCGGTTGAGACTTTATCATTCATTGATAAATTTACACCTCTTCCCCGATTTATAAACTTCTTTTAATTCTATTTTCGCAAAGTTGGTGTTATGTTGTTCCGGTCAGCTACGGCCACTACCTTGTAATATCGACAAAGCTCCCGCCTGATCAGTTTCAAAACCAAGTTGCTTGCATGTGGCGATCTTAGCTAGACCCGCCTTTTCTTTTGTTCAATAAGGAGAGACGAAATAGCAAGGCGGAGCAACCCAAGCCACGGCTGTATGCGAAACTGGCCCTAATTGTGGTAAGATGGGAACTTTGTCGATAGTACAATGATAAACTATTTGTTTGACAGATGTAATGGTCGACCAACAATTCCACTGTCCCATTCAAGTACCTGCATCCCCCCACAAGGTAGGTTCCACTCATATTACAAGCACTAGGAAGGGGGAACAATTATTAACATACAATGAAACATTTAGGAGACTGCTTCCGTGACCAATCGCGCTGCAAATGTAAAATTATTAGACGTCCATTATAGACTCGAGCGTAAGTAAAAATGGCAATAAACCGCCCGGAGCCATATTGTTTCGCTAATTGGCTACCTTATCGGCGTTTCGAGTTAAACCTTCATTAATTGTTGCTATTTTATGATTCCAGATTGTATTTCTTTATGTTTATTTTAATTGTATTTACGTTGACATTTTTAATTAGGTAACTTTCTTATGAGCTTTTTAATAAATGTAATATCAATTTCAGAGTTTTGATTTGTTTATTTTATTTACTTACTCACCTTTTCAAGTATTTATTTATTATCAAGTTTAAACCGTTACCAAGGAAAGATGAAATGTTGTTTGAATTAAAATCTGTTTTAATTAAAATTAAAATCTGATAGAAGTGACGATAAGGCCGTTGGAAATCGTGCTCACCCAGAAGCGTCAAGCTGACGAATCATTCGATCGGTTTAGCACCCCGATCCGATCGAATCGAATGGAATCTATAAAATACAAACCGTAGACGAATTAAATATAGGCTATCTCTACCGCAAGTAATCCCTATAGAGTTAAATGCGAAAGTCAGTTTGTCCGTCATTCTTTCCGTCGCAAAAACTTTGAGGACCGCTGTAAACCTACTCGTATCTCATCTGTGAATGTCTTTCTTAAAACGGCTGTAGATTCAGTGAGGGCAAAGCCTATCAAAACTCATATTAAGTTTTGCCTGCGACTACTTCGTCCGTGTGGATTTGTCAAACAAATTAAAAACTCACCTCCGCATTTGAAATATTAGTATGGATTGAATGTGAGTTTGTTTGCTTGTCCTATCCTCTTGCCATAATTCACAGTCAGGATGACTAGATTTTTGTATCGGGATACTTTAAGACTCGGCAAAGGATTTGGGATAAAACCAGACAAAGCCACGGGAAAATAACTAGTACACTAATAAAGTGCCTAATGAATGCCATTTAAGTCTGCTATCATTTCTTTTAAAGTACTCATCATCATATTTTTCATTCCATTACGTCCGCTATTATTATGACAAAATTATCGCTTATACGGTATGTCAGTCGTTTTTCCTTAGGTCAAATAATAAATTAAGAATAATAATAATGGCAAATGTTTACATGATATTGTAGGCAATTAATATATAAACGATATGTTTCAATAAATCATCAGTGACAAGTCAAGTGTGATGCAGTGTTTATTACTCTGCAAAGTGACTGAGACTAGAGGAAAAAGTCTAAACGCTCTCGTTGCTATCTCACTTTCGCATTTATAATAGTAATATATATATACCTATATTGTTTATTTGTTTGTCCTTCCTTTACGAGGTGACAGAATGATGATTTTTGTATAGAGTTAGTTGAATTGTCGGAAAAGAACATAGGCTACTTCCCATCCTATTGGATAAGTTTTGAAGTTCTTGAAGACGAATACGCGAAAAAAGTTAGCATAAAAATACATCTTACCAAAAATCAGAATTTGAAACAAGTAAATGCATTCAAATAGAACCGGAAACCGACTTCAATTGCCCTAAAAGTCTACTTTTACTAAGGCAAATTTAGGATTTTTTTAGGACGTTTTCTCATGGTTGCCGTTGTCAGAACTTGACAAAATTGAAATATAAATAAAAAAAATCCATCCATAAAACATATCCGTCGAATTGATAACCTCCTCCTTCTTTAAAGTCGGTTAAAGCCCATTTCTGAGTGTTTCAAAGCCAAATTGAGTTTAAAAAAAATGGCAAATTAACATTAAAAAAATATATTTGTGAACTGATACATGAGCTGTATAAATAATATGTAATTGCTGTTCAGAATGATATTTTAATGTTCATAATAGAAAAGAATGAATGAAAATAATGCAGCATAAAAATTTAAAATTGACTTCTTTCATGTGTTGATTTACGAAAAGAACACATTGTAATTTAAAAAATAAACTTCATTTATTGTTCATTTAAGAATTTATCTATTCAAAAGCTTAGTATGTGGGTTAGAAAAATCATTCACACTGTCTATTGTTTTATTACAATCCTAGGAAATGTGCAAAGTTAGAATGTTGCGAGGTAGCGATCTCAAGATTGTAATGAGTACATAATGAGCGTAATTACAACTGCAGATAATTGGCAACATTGTTAATTAAACGTTGTGTTGCCATGTGTGAAACGAGCCGCGATTAGTGCGTGCGTATACTATGATCTGATAGCAGTAGGTGTCGCCATTTGCACTATAATTCAGTTTGAACTTTTTAACCGACTTCAAAAATGGAGGTGGCTATCAATTCGACGGGTATGTTTTTTTGAATGTTTGTTACCTCAGAACTTTTGACTGGGTGAACCGATTTTGATGATTCTTTTTTTATTTGAAAAGTGATGCTTTCCGTGTGGTTCCATGTCAATTTGGTCCAGGTCTGACAGCGGCATCCATGAGAAAACGATATAAATCTTAAATTTGCCTTAGAAAAAGTAGACTTTTAGGGCAATTGAAGTCGGTTTCCAGTTCTTTTTGAACGCATTTACTTGTTATTATTATTTTTTGATGGACCTATTTATTATGCCAAAAATAACCACCTCCGTGGCTCAATTAATAAATGTTGTATTCACAATCTGGAGGTCCCGGGATAGATACCCAGTGTGGGTACCTGTCGTTACTCGGTTTGATTGGTGGTAGAACATTTTCTATGTCCGCCTGGCTAGCTACTACCCTGTTATCTAAGTCTGCCGCAAAACAGCAGTATTAATAGCACTTTTGTTTTCCGGTATCAGAGGTAGCAGAGCCAGCGCCTCATTAGGTTGAGGCTTCTGAATGCGCACCTTACCATCCAACGGCCTTATCGTCACGTACCATCAGGCGAGATGAAGGCCAAGCGCAAAACCCACCGTACATAAAAAAGTATTTTATTTTTATTCAAACGCAAAACTAACATTCACATATCATTAAAAGTAATTTGTTTTTGTATTTTTTTTAATTTATTGAGTTGTATTTGTATTGAAACTTTGCTTTCCTCATTTCTGTTAAACCATAGCTGTATGACACACTATGTTTTAACATATATTAAATTATTAAAAATATGTAAAAAAAATATATTGGCTAGTTTATTAGATTTAAACTTTAGAGTCTGTAAGGTATTATTAATTAGCGTGAGAAGACTAGTAATAATTAAATACGAGTCTCGTAATCCACATGGCCTGAACAATTCTTGACTGTCCTATGAAATAACACAGCGATGCCAACGTGGCCAGTACAAGTGCTTCATTCGTAGTTTAAATGTTTTCGTCTATTCTGCTAACATCTATGCCGCGGTGCTTTATAGTTTATATAATAGGCGCAGAACCGCCTTCTTATCTATTCTTATCAATTACAATCAAGTGAGCCTTCTGTGTAGTAATCATGACCTATCAACCCAGGAAAAGATCGATCACTGTGAAACTCGCTAAGCTCAAATAGATTCAGTCATTGGCGTAACAACAGTATTGCAAATAGATCCCTAATACCTGTAAAATACATATTCCAATTACTTTTTTAATAATGCTTTTCCAGATGTTATTTTTAATATTTAAGACTTAGATTTTTTTACAATCACTGTGATGTTTTTTCCCTTATCCTTTTTAAAGTGCCTTGGTTGCGTTATTTTGTAAATAATTTAGTTCATTGTAGTTTGTTAAAGTTTCCTTTTGTGTATGTACATTTTAATGTAAATAAAGTTCTTGTATACGTTAGTAATTTCATGTCATGTTAGTTTTTGATGTTATGTTTTAAAGAAGAATAAACCGATTATTATTATCGGCATAAGGTACTAAGTCTCACAAAGTGTTTCACCCAACACTGAATAAGATTCTCGAATATTTCATTAGTTTAGATAATAGTTGCTATTGCTATGATTCACTATTAGGTTTGTAAATATGTAGGAATAAATACTAAATATGGATGTCGACAGGTCACGGAAGTAGGTCTCGAAATTCACACAACTGTTTGTCTATCAACAATAAAATCTAAGAGTAAATAAAAATAAAATACAGATACAATCAACAAACTACAAACAAAAAGTTATTGCCCCAATTCGAATAAGATAGTATGAAATATATTATATAACATTCGTGAAGTAAATAAATATGTAGAAAGTATATTTACACTACTCTATATAGTACAAACCGCCTACCGCTAATATTCACACTGGATATGTTAACTGGTACTATCAAGTCTTTACTGAAGCCGGTTATAAACTAATGATAAGTCATCATAATCATAACAACTCCGTTAATACAGGTAGACGGGCTTGAATGTCAAAAGTTATAAAAAGTGGAAGAAGTGATCTGTATCGTCACCCATTTGTAAGTTGAATGTCCTTCATTATTTCTGAATTAACTTAAGTAAGATGAGGGAGACGCAAAACGATGGGCGTAAAAATGATTGCGCTGAAGAATGAATCAATCACAAAATACCTCAACATTTAACTAATTAATTGATCAACCGGTAATTGATCCCGTCCTTATCACTTTTCGCAACTTTTGGTTCCAAGCCAAGTCTTTAAGCAAAGGAACATATCACAAATGCATGTTACTGATAGTCACTGTAAAACACGAAAGATCCAAGAGCCTCTATAGTCGTAACTACGTTACAGTCACTTTCACGTGTTAAGTAATGATTCTATGCTGAAGGGATTATGTTTTCTTGTTCCCCCGTTTTTCGACAGATCCTGTTCGGTGTTGGTGCCGCCTCCGCTGAGATCTAAGGACACAGCTCGACTAGGATCGAAGTCAAATTTCTCAAAGTTACCACTAGCTCCAGCAAACTGCTTGAAGAACGACGATTGGGGGTCAGGGATCGGGCTGAAGTTCCTTCCTGAGTGTGCATCTGAAGTGGAGCTGTCGGAATTATTGATGCCGTCGGCTCCGGAAGGTGCCCGAAGCCTGCCTGTTCTAGAGAAGTCTTCAGGTCCTGAGTCGTGACAGGAATCTCCTCCTACAACGTCTATGTCATCTCCGTCTGCGTCGTCTGAGTCGGAGTAGACGCCGGTGTTCCTATGCTGCGCCAGGTACTCTGTCTTCAGAGCCTCCAGGTCTACTGCGATGCCTTTAGCTCGAAGTTTGCGTGCTTGCCTCTCCAGTGCCTTCGCCAGTTTCTTTCTTCTTCTCGCCCTTATGGAAAACCAATAGGGCATAATTAGTATAGGACCTCATAGTACATTTATCTAAGTCATTGCGTTGCAATTCTTCATTTTTAAATGCAAAATATACGCTTGCACTAGACCTTAGGATTTACACTCTCTCACCCACTAAGTAATTGAGGGCCTGACCATCTTTTATTACGCGACCACAAAATATGTTTGAACTGTTACTAAGAAATATGTTCTCAGGAAACTAAATTGTCAGTTTACAATCGTGCGATTTCCGAAAGATTCAAAATTGCTGATTATTTGAAAAGACATTTCAATTTTCCTCGCTAAAACTATAGCAATGATGTAACTTTTAAGATCTTCCAATATCTTTCTGGAAGAATTTTGATCGTTGTCAAGAAATACTACTAGGGTCTTCATGCTCTACTCCAAGGCACCTAACCTCACCTCTCTCTGGCTCGCAGCTCGTGGGGCGGTATCGGCTCCCCCGAGCAGGACTGCGGGTGAGCGTTGTGCGCCGGCCGACCTGGGCCTTTCTTCGTGTGCTCCTTCTTCCGCCATTTCGCACGTCGGTTCTGGAACCACACCTGTTTCACAAAAGTAACTTGTGTTACTAAAGTTCAATAAAAACTTTACATAAACAGTCAACTTCTTAGAAGCAGTAATTTTTAAAACAACAAGTTTTAAAAAGTCCTGAAATTGATTAGATTAATACCAGACCAGCACAAATAATAAAGTTAATGATAGAAGGCTCAGTACTTCAGTTAAATCCACTAGACTTGTGTCTTTTGTCTTTTTTATTATATTTTAATTGTGTTTGGGTGTATGTATTATGTTTATTTAAGAAACCACTTTATGAATGCATTTTTATGGTATCATCGAACTGGTCAGATACTGGAGACGGAAGGTGGTCATAACAACTCCTAAAGTAGTCACTATATATATATATATATATATATATATATATATATATATATATATATATATACCCGTCGTGTTTGAGCGTTTGAGATCGATTGATTTGTCTGGACAAGCACTATGGTGCGTGTGTTGCTCAGGGACTGATGATGAAGCCGGAAGGTGGTCATAGGTACTCCTGAACTACCTATGACAAACACGTCATGTTTGGGCTGGTTTGATTTCTCTGGACAAGCACTATAATACTGTATGGTGCCCATGGACGGCTGAAGCCAGAAGGTGGTCATAGGTTCTCCTGAACTACTTATGATAAACAAAAAATACTACTATTTAGAAGAAGAAAAAAGGTTTGTAGGTTATCTAGGTTGACAGTTCCAGGTCTAATGCATAACTGGGTCTATTCCTGAGATATGGATGCGGTGTTTACGGAGCGTCAGTTAGTATCTCTCAATTCAAATGCAACCATCAACATGACTGGACAATTCAAACCTGACTATCAACTTGAGTGTGCAGCCGCCATAAGCAACAATTCAGCACGCTTCAATTCTATTTATATTTTGCGACATGTTTATATTGGATTCTTTATGGTAACGAATAAAACATTATTATAACATTATTAAGACTTCCATTTCAAAACGGATAGCGACCACGCCGTGCGTAAAAATATAATAATAAAACGCTTTATGAGCGGAAAGAGGAGAGCAAAGGATAATTTTCTTTAATGGATTTTAGTCAGGCATGTAATCTTCGTCACTGGCATGCGAGAGTAGTTTCGTGGTGGTCATTGCGAAATGATATAATAGTAAGAGCATGTTAGCACTGTAGTGTTGTCTAGAGTATAGAATAAAACACATATTATAACATAGCTATTACGGATTTAAACATCTGTAAGAGATGCAAAACTGTTTCCGCCTTTAAGAAAAACGTCAAGGAACATTTTCTATCACTATAAGTTAATATATAATTATAGTATGTAATGTATGTATGTATTATTATTGATATATATTAGTTTGTTTTGTATCTCGTATTTATGTAATCGTTTATTATATTTATTATATCGTACACGCCTAACTGCCCTCCTTTCTTTAATATTTCTCCTTGACCTAGGACTGCTGGAAGAAATTTCTTTTAGAAATAAGCTGTTCCTTTTGTATATATTTTTTCTGTTTCTTGTGTTATGTAATGTTTTTCCGTGTACAGTAAACTGTTTAAATAAAATAAATAAAAAAAGATGTTGCTTGGACAGAACTATCTGCAGTGTGTGGCAATTACTGATTGCAGGGTATGTGGTCAGTCAAAATCGGCCCTAAAACGAGCACCACTGAAAATAAAGCAATTTGACATTAAAGTACAAATAGTATTAAGTATTCTAAACCCAAGACGACGCGGTCTTGTAGTATCGGGTGTTGTTTAACACTACGATGTTAAGACACATCTTTAATCTCACACAAAGGTATTTAAATTGCTCGTGGAGCGCAAGAATTGAGACGTTAAATTTCAATGCGCGTGCGCATTTACATGCAAATGCGACGAGAGCGTGCGCGCGCATTCGTCGCTCCCGCCTGCATCACACATGGCGTTCTCCATATCTACATGTTACATCGAATGTTGTAAAATGTTGAGATGTGTAAAATTTCATGACATAAAACCATCGACAATCATCATTAAAACATGAAATTGGTTATAAGTAAAAGTTTTTCATATTCCGTAGAAACTCAGGAATGCGTTTTTTGTTGTTGTAATTAAACCCTTTATGTGTTGAAGTGAGTTATATAATGTAAAAATATAGAAACATTATGGCAAGTAATTACAAAACCAGAAGAAAATCTATTGATGTATTAACATGTAATAATAAAAGAAGTAATAAAAGGAATTATTTGTGTATTTTGTAAACTCACTTGGTTACGGATCGCAGATTCTCAGTCAGTCAGGCTTTAAAAACCAGATATATCTAGTATAAAAATTTTTATGACTGTTTTTTATGTATGAATCAAAAGGTGTTTTTTTTAATTTAATTTTTTATGTATGCATGTATTTTTATGCACTTGGCCTTCATCTCATCTGAAACTAAGTGACAATTAAGCTATTGGATGGTACATAAGCTTCATTCTAATGGTAATGAGGCTCTGGCTCTGCTAAGTTTTATACCGGAACACAACAGTGCTATTAAATAAGCATTGTTGTTTTGTCGGACATAGAAAACGGCCTATAACCTACCAAATCGCACCTAATCGAACCTGGGGACCTTCAGATTGTGCGTCCAAGCATTAGGCCATGAAGGCGTTTAAAATGTGTTTCGAAATTCTACCCCTAATGGTGCAAAACTGCGTAACAATCTGAGCATTCTACCTTCAGAAATAGTTCAAGTTTCTCTTCGTATCAAATATGCTTGAATTCCGCTTCAACAACAACAAAGGGTATCAAGTTCGAAATTGACAAACCAGCTTCAACTTCTAACTTACAAAAACAAAACGAAAAGGTCGAGTGTAACATGTTTGCACGCTCATATTAATTTATAGACATTAAACAGTGGAATTGTAATAACTGTGTCCACATTACCCGAGACCGGACCCGCGTAATGGCAGGTCCCTTGGACCTCGGGCAATGGCGGGCATTCCGTTTAATTTTATTAAATTAATCCAAATTAATCCGGTGGCAGTCGTTTAGCGTCTGTGGCCGTAAAGTGCGATGGACTCGCCATTAAATTAACCTCAGGCTCAGGAATGTGTATCGTTTAGTCTTTGACCCTGATATGATACGCTAAATATTGCATCTTTCTTCTCTTTCATTTGATTTGCTGTTTCGTCTCGCTATTGCAAAACAATGTATTTACTGCTTTCACCTTCTTTGTGATTCTTCTATGTGATTGCGCTTAGAGTTTTCTATAGATGAAGTAAAGGTGAACGTCTCTTACAAATCGTCAGAAGTTACAAGGATTTCATGAAGATATTGTGATATAAGGCTTGGCAGACGGTTTGGATTTTTTTATTGTAGATAGATCGACGCTGAAGTTACTCTTTGCTTTGTTTATTCTTCGTTTGAAGATTTCCAAGTTTTAGTTTTCGGGGACACGGCAGTCGGTAGCATATTCCATATTTTAGCTATACACATGACAAATGTAGATCATGTAGATGAGAAACGCTTGGTGCGAGCTGTAGAGATATCCACAGTGTACTAAGATCTGCTGTTCTTTTGTTCGACGTTGTTGAATAGTGAAGGCGGAATCAACAAATATAGCTCCCGCGCAATGTATCTTGTAAAATACCGAAAGGCAGGCAACCTGACGCTTATTTTTTTAAGTTTTGTTTTTTGTTTTTCGTAGTTTAGTTTGATACATTTTTTACTGTTTTTTGTATGTGTTTGTGTTGTGTGTGTTCTTAAATAAAGTCGTGTCTATGTCTATTTTAATAGCATGGCGCTTTCTATCGAACGGCCTTATCGACGCTTACCATCAGCTGAGATGAAGGCCAAGAACTCATTGATCGTTTAAAAATCTCTTTACTTTTTGTAGCAATGGTCCTACTTCTTATTCTAAAAATAAAATCAATACACACACCTACAATATGTAGCTCACATCACCATATTCCATTTTTAAAATCGTAATGAATGGCCGTACAAAATGAATTAAAATATAATCTTAATTGGAGTATAATTATAAAAACCTACCAGCTCGAGCAAAACAGGCAATTAACTACCGCAAATATTCATTATCAGAACAATACAATCACGTATGAACAATGGGGGGAGAAATAATCTGAATCTATTTCGTAACACGGAAAAATGGTTCTTCTGAACAATAAATAACTTTCCAGACCGGCTTTAACAAAAGCCCTATAGATGGCGCTGTCCAAGTACTTTAATATTACATAAGTTTTGATCTAGTTTTCATGGTTTTATAATTATACATAATACATGAGTACGGTATAAAGGACGCAAGATAAAAGTTAAAAGACAATATACGTCCCCACTGAGGGGCTCAGGTCTACTCTCCTACAGAGAGTGTAAGGGACATAGCGGGCTCAGTGCGGATTGGTAGACTGCACACACACCTTTGAATTTCTTCGCTGGGTGTGTGCAGGTTTCCTCACGATGTTGTTCTTTACCGAAAAGCCAATGGTAATGATTTTTATCACTCCCACTCCAAATAACAAATTGTAATTCATTGGTACGCGCCAGCACCGAACCCAGACCTCGATTGTTCAAGGACTGACGCTCTACCCGACTGAGTTACCACGGCTAAAACTCATCATCATCAGCCAGGAAACGTCCACTGCTGGACAGAGGCCTCTTTAATGGCACGCCACATCGACCGGTCCCGAGCCACCTGCATCCAGCGACTACCCGCGACTCTAACCCGGTCGTCGGTCTACCTAGTAGGGGGACGGCCTGGTAGACGTTTCCCGATACGTGGTCGCCACTCGAGAACCTTTACTCCCCACCGGTTATCGGTTCTTCGAGCGATGTGGCCTGCCCATTGCCACTTCAGCTCACTGACTCGTCGAGCTATGTCGGTGACCTTAGTTAGTCTACGGATTTCCTCATTCCAGATTTTATCACGTAGAGAAATTCCGAGCATAGCTCGTTCCATTGCTCTAATACTAGAAACACAATAATAAGGAACTATAAATATTACAACGTAGAACTATAGCCGCAACAAAGTCAAGTACAAAGTTAGTCCACAGCTCCCGGGGGAACTAAAACAAATCGTAAATTGAACAAAGGAACTAATAAGTTCGCCCGCAGACGACTGAACATTTTAATTAACCCCTACTACGTACCACTAATCGAAATACATTGATTACGGAATGGAATCGAGCAGTAACGGACGCGGGCCGTTCCCTCTCTATGAGTCCACCCCCACGCCTTGGATGGAAGGGGGGACCATTAATACCCGGGGGGAGGGACGTGTTTATTCCTCTTTTATTTTTGGTAAGGGATGTGTGATTGGGTAATGTCGAGGTATGTTAGAGTTTTCAGTTTACGTAAATAACATGGAACGTTTTAGGTGACAGTTACATATAATATACTCGTAATTATGTATGTATTGTATGTATTAGTAAATGAAATGTACGTTGAGCTTTGACTTTAGACAGTAGGTTACTCGTGGCTTTGTTTGCGTGGAAATACCTTAATAGTTTCCATAAAGTTGGATTGCTTGAAATTATTGGAAAGTTAACTCATTTGTAGAATACTGTGGTCTAGGTTTTTAATAAAAAATATATTGTCAATAATATTGAATAGAAATGAAAATTTTGTGAGAAAAAAAAAACCACTATACACTCTATCATGTACAGCCCGCGGCAGTCCACTGCTGGACATAGGCTTCTCCCAGAGTGCGCCACTCGATTCGGTCCTCTGCTCTCCGCATCCATTGAAGTGTGGCTACCCTACGTAAGTCGTGTTTCCACCTCGCCGGGGGACGTCCTACACTACGTTTGCCTAGGCGTGGTCTCCACTCGAGAACTCGTCTGCTCCAGCGACTGTCTGTCTTTCGGCAAATATGACCGGCCCTCTGCCACTTTAGTTTGCTAATACGGTGAGCTATGTCGGTCACTTTGGTTCTAACAGCAATTTAATTACACATACCGAATTAACCTTTATCGAGAAAACTATTCCAGTATAATTATTTTTACACTATAACTTTCCTTTCCACTAGTTTAATAAGAATAAAAACCGTAACATAAAATCTGATAATCTGATCAAATCATGAATACAAGCAGATACAAATTACCGCGTCACATCCGGTCGTCGCAAAGCCCGAAACAAATTCCTACGGATACATTTGCGGGAATCGCATCGCGCTCACAATCACCGCCTTTCCCCTAAGTTAAGTCCGGGGTGTAAATAAGACTACCCCTCCTCCCCTCTACGTGAGATACATTGACTTCTATTTGGGTAAACTTCCCCTCTTTGAGGGAAACCGATTGCCTTTTTTCCTCGTCTGTCTTTGATCAATTTTGTACCGTAAGTATAGTCTTTCCCTTGAGGTTGAGTTCAAGACAAAGACATTTAACATTAATAGTAATAGACCGGACAAAGCAAACAAAAATTTTGATCCTAAACTTATTACCAATTGGTAATAAGTTCGTCAATCTATTGTCACATCACGTCACGCGGCCGTACAAGCCATTTGACATATCGTTGACTTTTGAGATCAAAATGTTTATATGAAACGGTTCACAATGCCCGCTCTATAACCTATTACTATATTTAAATCTCTCTGGTTTAATATAAACAATGGTTTTGGAATCTTAGTTTCATCATGATCATCAGCTGGGAAACATTAACTACTGAACATGGGCCTCCTCCATGATATGCCACAATGACCCGTCACAAGTCACTTGCATCCTCTTGCATCTAGCGACTCCTCGTGACGTTTCCTAGATCGCCGGTCCATTGCTGCAGGGCTGCCTGGTGCGCGTTTAAAAGCTAATTCTAAATATTCTAATTTTAAAAGAAAGTCAATAAACACAGCAGGCATATTTTTGACCGTGAAATTTTCTCATAAAAATGCAGTGGGCGCGTAACATTTCACGGTTTGCTGCGTTGATGCGTGGATATTTTTGGCGCGCGGCTGTTTGCAGCTTTCCAAATAAGTGCATGAGTGTTCGTTATTGTTTTTTGGACTACACCTGTTGAATTTTATGCTTGTATAGTATTTGACCTTGTGCCTTCTACCATGCGTTAAGCATAAACAAAATGATGCATAATTCAACACATAATTGAACCGTATTTTCGAGTGCTTACAAACAACTGACTCTAATTGCACCAAACCCTCTCGCTAAGCTGCCTCCGTGGCACAGTTGTTTAAGCGTTAGACTCAGGAAGGTCCCGGGTTCGATAACCGGTCACTTTCAAATATAACATTGTGAGACTTTCCCAAGTTTAGTTAGGACATTGCAGGCTGAAGCTCCCGCTCTATTGTCTGAAAATAAGATTAGAGACCTTTGGGCGACTTGATGAACTTCTACCAGCCTATAATCTCAAAATAGAGGGTCTAGTTTTCACTGTGTGTTAGAGGATCAGATTCCGTAATAATCAACGCGTTCAAAATGAACTAGAAACTGACTCAACTACCTGAAAGTCTGCAGCATTCATCCCCTGAACTGTTCACCATTAGAGGTAGAATTATCTAGGTAAATAATTGTTTTTGTTGATTTTCTTAATCAATTTGGATAAAATTTATATGGAACCACCTGTGAAGTATGTTCGACCACAAAAAAGAATCACCGAAAAATACAGTTGAATTCAAAACCTCCTCCTTTTTTGCAGTCGGTTGACCTACGTCAGTACCTTTTTAAATACCAGGCTTAGGCAGAGGGTCCACATTGAGAAATGGGATAAGGTCGGGGAATGCTGATGATGGGTCATAGGTCATCAAGCGTATTTCTCTAATTTCTGTATATTATAATCACTCGTACATTTTAGACAGATTTACATACTAATATGTAACGAAACAGCTACTAACGTCATTTTACGACTACGAGTTGGTACCATTTTTTTTTACATATAGTCGGTAGATGTATTTATTGCAGGTCTAATTTACTCCAAGCAACCTGTGTTTTATGACACTATAAGGTGATGTTATGTCCTTAGGAATGAGGTCTGTATTTCCGGAAAAAATATCCTCTCTTTTTCTGCAAAGCCGAACAAATTGATATTGGAGCGCAAGTGCGATAGAGACAGACATAAATTTCACACGTTCTGCTAAATTGCTCCTAGCTAACTTAACACCATTTGTGTAGGGTTGACATTAATCATTGTTAAGCGATTTTAAAACGATCATCAATCGTGCTAAGAATCTTTTCAGTCGTTCCTTGCTTATATAATGTAGGACAGTATTCCTGTACATAAAGCGCAAAGTTATTAATTTAATAGGTAGTTTCAGAGCAATTTATACTTCAAAGTAGCGCGTTCCTTATTCAAAGCAGATAATTACATTAAATCACGTTGATAGGACGCGTGTCTCGTTTGCCAGTGAGAAAATTACTCGTGTGCGATAATTCGACGCCTCGGGAGCAACCCTGCTCGCAGGCTTCATGTCTATCTTTTACCGCTAAGCCTAGGGCGGTAAACTCGGCTCATGTTCGATAGACCAAGCGAGACAACAACAAGGGAAAGGTGTGAGAGAAACAGGGACCGAGAGAAACCCTTAAATTTTATATTCTATCCGCATTTTGTCGCCTAAGCGTTCCATTTAGTGTTCCATATTTAAATCTGGCGCGTTTCTTTTTTCTTCTCAGCCGAGCGGAGAATGTAAGGAGATTTTCTATTTTTTTTTTCATTTTATTCGGAGGGTGTACCCAGCAGCGGTGGATGTGTGCGGAATACTGATGTGTGCGTGCGACCGCCGACGCCCTGTTAGGGAATGAAATTGGCATATAAATGTAAATTTTATGCTATGAATTTTAAAATGAAGTCGATACTTCCTCGCTCTGTGTGAAGCGAGAGCCGTTTTCGCAAGTTTTACGCCGGGAAGGGATGAAATTAGATTAGAATGCGCCACTTTTGGTAAAGAATGGTCTTTTAACGGCTTTCCTGAACCCTGATGTAACGTGAGCCCATGATTACTTGCCGCGTCTCGCTCGCCCTCTGTTTCGTTATTAAACACAAGAGGAACGAATGCGCTGCCTCAATTCTAATTAACGGTTAATAGAGACATGAAACCCGCAAAGGAGTTTTATCGCCTATAAATCTTAATTCCTCATAGAATTTCGAAGAAGACATTCTGAACAGAAAATTATTTTATATTGATACGCTATTAATGTCTATAAAAGTGACGCGGAGCCAATATTGCGAACCGCTCACAGAAACGAGAACCAAAAGCGAATGAACGAAAGGAAATAGAGAAATCAGAGAAGAGGAAAAAATCCACTTTACAGACGCAAACAAGTCACTTTAACTTTATTGAGCTGTAATCGAATTGTGACGTCCCTACCAGCCCCGGCGTACTCGAGGTCGGAGCGGCGAGATCTGTAGCCGTCCTTATCTGACCCGAACATTTAAATCTATGCTATTCAATGTTGGCGTCTCGCTCGTGTCCCAGGGGTGCCGGTGAGATTGCAATCTTTTGATTTATACCAACTATTAGGAGTTGTGCGGGATAGTCTGTCTCTTGTACGAGATCCGCCGCGATAAACGACGGATACCATCGACCTTAGCACTGATCGCACAAAATGAATTTATTTGTTATATCTTGTAAACTGGCATCAATATTGTTAATGGTACGGACACTATATACAGACTTTTCTATTCATTCTTAGATGTTGTTGACAGAACTTTTTTGTTTCATTAAAATTACCTTAATAACGAAGATATATTTCTGTTACTATCAATATTTCACGACATCGGAAACTGAGGTATTTATGCATGAAGCTAAAAAGATACTGTACCGCGGTAATCTTTTTACCTTCATGTATTTGTAGAAGAGAAGGAAATGTTTCAGGCTTTTTGGTGCTTTCTGTGAGCACGTAAATCCTTATGTTTGAATTTATCTAATATTACTGAATATTTAACTCGTTAGTTGGACATAGGATAGATCAACACAGATGATTTTTTGCTTTTCTGTTTGATGACAACAGTACGTAATAATTCGTTTTTCAATCAAACAAAAATGATTTATTGCTACAAAGGACAAGAAAAACTTTTAATAGACAGCCTTATCGCTTGAGCGATTTCTTACAGGTTCCAGTCAACTTGAGGATAGAGTGGAGGGATGTTTTGATTTTTACAATTTGTTTTTACGCAGCAAAATATTACAAATATCCTCTATTTTTTAAATTATGATTATCTCTTGTCTCAACTGGCTCATTTTTAAAGAATGTATACGACATCGCAACCCAATTAGCCTGCGCTTCCTAATTTTTGGTTCTAAACTAAAAACTGAGAGCATGAGTGAGACACAAGACGCGCCCGTGGGATTATCCCACTCACTCTAATGCAGGACTTCCGACTGTTCCAGAACTACTCAATAACATAACATAACATAACTACATAGATTTGACGTGAATTAGCCGTTTTTCAAATAATTTTAATACAATACCCTAGGTAGGCAGGACGTAGGTAGGTACTAGTTTTTATGGACTGCAAACCTTACCCTCCAACACAGAGGAGATACTAGACCATGTTTTTGGGATGAGTCTGTTAGGAGGACTCTATCTTGGCTTCCTGGGGTGCCTTCCAAAGCAGGGGATGCAGCCTGCAATGTCCTAACCGTACCGCCTGATGGGCCCTTCCGCTTGTGCTACGCTCAGATATCTGCCACGAATGCTGTCTACAACCTAACACAAAAAGATTATAAACCGTCATGAATTAAAAATGAAAGTTAATGTATATTGGAACCCCTGCCACTCACACAACGGCTTCTGTCCGACCGCACACAAGACCCCCAACAAAACGGAATCCATTCAAATCTGTATTATCTCGAGTTGAACATTATTTCGGCTCCTAAAGCTTGTATAAAAAGTTGTGTGGCCTGTGGTGAGGTCCCCAAGGGCCGCTTAGCCCGGGATGGTCCGGGAAAAATAAGGGAAATCGTCCCTCATTTATATTGAACGGAAACCTTCAGCTTTTTACGTTCATATGAGCCTGGTTTATTTTGTAACTCTCAGAAGACAAAATAGTTTTTTCTTCACCAAATTCAGTGCCAGTAGTTGTTAATATAAACCATTGTGCTTTGAAGCTTCGAAGTGTCGTAAAAGGCGACTAAGAGACGGGATGAATGGGGCGTTAACCTTTTTTTGGAAACGAGAATAGTAAGTCAAGTAAACCAACATGTCTCGTTTTGTTACCATTAAAGTGATTAAATGAATTTTAAACACCGACCGTTGCGAGTCTATGTCCGATTTTTACCATAAAATTAATTAATTTGTTTTGTTTTATTTTATTTATTGGATCAGCTAACAATTACAACACTTTAATATTATATTTACAAGTTACATTATTCTAATTCTAGTGCGTAACCTATTACAAGCTGATACTGCATGCAAAAAAAATAATTATATAATAAAATTAAAGAGATTAGATTGTACAGATTAAGTTTTGACATGACAAGTTTTCGTTGTTACTTCTAGGAATCATCTTAGCTCTTAAACTCATTGTTGTCATCAAATAAAAAGCGATAGTTTCCAACGCATATAACGGCACCGTTAAAACTCCTTTTGTGATGCAAACGTAGTCCATAAAAGCGCGCACGCCGTTTCATTTTGCCGGTCGGTAATTAAGACATTATGCCGTGAAGACTGCCCAATCGGCGTTTTCGTCACATGCTAAACATTAGCAGTTCTAAAGGACTGCAGACAACTACAAAGGCTGACAGGGTAACATGCTTTGTTTAGTACCCGCGACTAACTCTATAATAAAATAGACTGTTATTTGCATGTACGGTTTTGATGAGTGCTTCCGGCGCAAGGCAGGTGCAAGGAAACGTCAGTTTTCATGTATGTTTTATGATGTATGCGTTAATTTTAATTGCTAGCAAGTGTGAATTAAGAAATTTTAACACAAAAACGCCTCGTATCTGATGAAAACCAGCCAGGTGCGAGTGGCGCTCGCGCACCGAGGGTGCCGTACCTTCCTTACAGCAGATGAAAAATTAACATAGTGGAAAACCTAAATAATTAGGTAAGGTAATAAGTACTGAACAGTGCTCTAAAGAAAATGAGAGTCCAATTAAAGCACAAACTTACCTTTACAGTTGAAAAGATATCATCCCAAACATCCGTTTATATCATGATCAAGATTCAATAAGAAATTTAATGTTTGCTATCGGTAAAAAGTGATTTTGATGTGATGTAATTTAAAAAATTATGGTTTTCCAATTCATTCTCATACTTGTGCTATAAGACCATGCTTCTAGACAGATTTGGCATAAACACCACGTTGGCAGGATGAAATGTCAAAGCCGAAGCCTCACAGCCAAAAAGAAACGACAGTTGAATTAAACAAAACAAGTATGAACTATTCAATGCTGGTGGTCCAACCCTTCAAATTTGATGTTCCACAATTCCGCCTGAAGCCTTTTGCTTCTTCATTTATTATGTGTAAGTTGAATTTCCTGCTAGCTTCGTGTCTTCAAGGCCAGTGTGAATAGACTACTTCTAGGCAACGGTGAACCATCCCAGGCCACATTGTCGCTTAACATCAGGTGCGAGACTCCAAACGGAAGCTTATAATGGAACACTACGATTAATCGACACAATTTTATAAACGGGAAAGATTTGTATGTTTGTTATGAATAAACTCAAAAACTACTGGAACTATTTCAAACATTATTTCATCATTAGAATGCGACATTATCCCTGAGTATCTTAGTCTACATTTCATAGGTATATGCTTTATTGCCCGTGCGAAGGGGTAAGTTGATAGTCTCATTAGCACACTTCACACACACCTTTGAATTTCTTCTCAGGAGTGTGCAGGTTTCCTGACGATGTTTTTCTTCACCGAAAAGCCAGTGGTAATGATTTTTATCACTCGTACATTAATTCCAAATAACAAATTATAATTCATTGGTACTAGCCAGAATTGAACCCAGACCTAGATGTTCAACGACTGAAGCTCTACCAAACAGAGCTACCACGGCTAATACTCATCATCATCAGCCAGGAAACGTTCACTGCTGGACAGAAGCCTCTTTAACCGGTCCCGAGCCACCTGCATCCAGCAACTCTCCGTGACTCTAACCAGGTCGTCAGTCCACCTAGTAGGGGAAAGGTTTGGTAGACGTTTCCCGGTACGTGGTCGCCACTCGAGAACCTTTACTCCCTTACCCGTTATCGGTTCTTCGAGCGACGTGGCCTGCACATTGCCACTTCAGCTCACTGACTCGACTGAGCTATATCGGTGACCTTAGTTCGTCTACGGATTTGGTCGATAGTCTAATATATGTAAAACAAATTGTAATGGCTTTGTAATCCAACGAAATTCAAATCCACCTGCAGATATCTTCCAGCAGATTACATGGATCTCGTCTCTAAGTTCAAAAACACATCCTGGTCTAGCTTACAGTACAGTTCCAAATGCCTACGCTATTTTCTATTGTTTCATGCGTTAATTTGTCAATTGGGTTCACGTAAGCTCACTCATTTAATTACTGTAATCAATTGGTCACGAACTATTGTATCTACGTCTGACTTGATGCCCTCTGGATATCCGGTTTGTGGTTACAAGGCAATACTTTCACATACTTGTATGTGTCATGCTACAGAGGTTGAAGACTGCACAGGCAGATCAGTGCGATAGATATGGGTAAAATAAGTATACAGCATAATTTCAGACCCACTCGAAAATCCATACGACAAACGAGATATTTTAGGCAATTGTCGTAGCCAAGTCGTAGCGGGTCGTAGCCGTTCGATGTGTGACGATATCACGTCATTTTTTCCAGGTGTACAACAAGGGAGTAGTAATCAAGTGACCAGGGACAACAAGGGAGACGGATGTTTTTCACTTACAGCCACCCTGCTCTCCTTGAGGTCCAGTCTCATTGCCAGCGCCTCTCGCATGAACACGTCCGGGTAGTGTGACGCTAGGAAGGCCCGCTCCAGCTCCTCCAGCTGCCACGAGTTGAAGTTGGTTCTGGAGCGACGCCGCTTGCCGCTGTCACCGTCATCGTCTCCCACACCGCCTGGTCACAAACGTCATACATATTATGTTATATTTGATGATCAATGATTAACATAAGAACTATTCTAACTCTATAATTAGTAGTTAAAATAAGTTTACAAGTATTTTTGTTTTGTTTCTATATTTCTTTTTATTTTATTTTTGTCTATGCTCCACAGTTTTTGAATTTGAATGTGTTGCATCCACAGCGCCGTGGGTGAGAGCCTGGCGACCTGTAACACAGGGTCACACCTATTTCAGGCACCAGTCTCCACAGACAGTATATAGCACCGTAAAAAGTGAAAAATGTATATTATTTAAGAACTTTCTGTGTAGAGAAATAAACAAATTTATTATAATTGTTTATTGTTGCAACGGTATATGTAAGTACTTTGTAAGTGAAAAGCGTCGGTGGCGCAGTTGACAAGGCGCGGATTCTCAATCTGACAGTTCGGGGTTCGAACCCAGCCGTGTAACTATGAGTTGTTTTTCAATTCAAGTGCATTATCCGATTCCGAGTCCGCCAATCCGCACTGGGCCCGCGTGGTGGACTATGGCCCTTACACTCTCTGTAGGAGAATATAGGCCTGAGCCCCAGCAGTGGGGAAGTATATAGGCTGTTGATATTGATGATGTAAGTACTTCATAAATTTAAAATTCAAATGTTGTTGTTTTGTATACAAATTGCAGTAAAGGGACTTTCTTCCGACCTACCCACAAAACGAATTTTTCCTGTTCGATTAAAGAATCTCCCACCTATAAACATCATATCACATCTACGACGCATGACTCATCATTCAATAACAAAATGCAATAAAATAAATATGAAGGCGTCAAACATTTTAAATTAAAACATTACCAATCGCGAGCCGCTGGATTGAAATGAATAAGACATAATCATAAAAGAGTCCGGCGTCGGCCCGGACCGCGCGGCAGCCGGCAGCCAACAAAGTCAATTTGGACAATTCCTCGGCCGTTAAAACAAAGGCGCGACCCGGGGCTCATAAAAAACAGATAATCTCCGACAAAGCGTCAGAACAAGTTTTTGAAAATAGAATATAATTTCTAATTTTCTCCCGGTAATTTTAATTAAAAATGGTCCCGGGAGAGCGAGACGGGCGCACTGCGAGGATTGGGGTTGGAAAGGGATAGCTATAAATAACTCGCTCTACCCTCGCAGGGACTAAATAAATTAGGAGTGATTAAGAGGAACAACGCGCTTCTGTTTTTTCGGGATCAGAAATTTTGTTGATTTTATTTGGAATTCCAAATAACAATACACTGATTGCAATAAAATATTAGATATTTAAAGAAAACATAAAAAACACTTATCTTTCAAACTTAGCTTTCGAATGACTTTTGAATAACTAATCTGAAAAACTAATATTCAACCGTATATATTGTAAATAGATATCATAAATTCCCTAACATACATTAATTTGTTTGAATTCTCATAGTTACGCTATGATCGATTGTGCTGCGATGTCGCCTTAAGAGAGGGCAGTAAATTATTCGTGTGCGAGCGAGACAGAGTGTAGTTCTAATGAGGGGAGTGAAAGAGATAACTACGGTTATTGTATTAAAACAAACGACCGCCTTGGGCCCGCAGACAACAGTTTTGGCGCGCTTTAATTTTGTCTGCTCAATGTTTTAATGCCACATGGGAGGGGGGGAGGCAAGGGGGGACTTGCTAAGTATCTATTTGAGGGTTCTGTACCGCGGTTAATAAATTCGTACAGTTAATAATTCTACTTTGTTCGACTTGTTTTATTATGACATCAGAGATAGAGGCTTGATTGCGACGCGATGCGAGGCACGTTTTAATGGACGTTGTAAAGGAGCTAGTGTAATGATTTGTGGCTGCGGTATATATTTAAATAATAATGTAAGTGGAAAGTGATTAATTTTTATTGCATTTCAGAATTTTCATACATACTACAATGTGTTCTAATTTAGATTTTCTAGTCATTAAAACCTGTCCAGGTGCAGTTTATTGCAAAATACACTGTTGTTATTGCATTTTGCATTATAGTGTAAACTCTTTATAACACATTTTAAGGGACCGAGCATTTTTTGTTTCGTTATAAAGAGTTTTCGTTGTACGGAGGAAAGAGAAAAAATAAACCAAATTTAAACAATTTTTGTTTATAGAGGTATGTATATGAATGTTACACAAATACAGCTTTGATTGCTTGCTATAGCCATTTAAACGTTTTCACACATAATACATAAAACAGCGTGACTATATTTTTATTATCACGGAATTTTTCTTTTATACATAATAGAGGATATAATTGACAGACCTCGATTTTTCAAGGACTGACGCTTTACTCAACTGGGCTATCATAGCACCATGGGATCAATCCAATTGTGTTCATTCAATTAAAGGCAACATACCAAAGCATAATTTTAATGTACGTGAGCACGCATCTATCCTGGTGCCTGTAGATCATTTGGCATCAGGGTAGAGCCAAGTTCGTGCGTAAGCGCAAATACATAAAGAACAAATAAAATTATTCATAGATCGTAACCCGCATACAAACGTATTAAATATACCTATCTATTCAATAATATTATGGCATTTTATTTGACATGCCTTTTATATTTCTATTATTCTCGGCGTAAAGGGGACTATTCTATTTCTTGCGATATAATTTACGAGTGTATTTTGGCGAGATTCGTATCTTAATGTGCGTGTTGTTAGATTGCTTCCGTTAGACAACGCGAAGCGGGATGCTTCTGGTATCATGCTCAGAGGCAGTAACGGCGGGGATCTTAAATATTAATATTACAAATGAAATAGGGTGTTTATTTGTGGTTCAGCAGGACTATCTAGGGCTTGAGTGTCTAAGGTACATATACGAGTATCAAACTATAGCACAATAAATTAAAATGTAGCTCAGTCACTCTCGATGTCTTTTTCTTGTATTTTCCTGACAAAACAGCTGTAGCGATCTTACGTATATAGCCCGCTCGCCCCAGGTTAACTAATAAGCGAATAATTTAAAAACAATACCACAAATTTTACATCATATTTTGACTAACATGTAGAGTTAGGGCGTGTAGAATTAGATACTTGGATCTACATTTTACATGAAAATGTTTTTGGTGGGATTGAATTTTTCGACTCACCAAATTTCATTAGTGTCAAATGATGGAAGCTTGTAATTAGCTGTTCTTGGTTAAATTTGCTTTTGATAGCCGTAAACCACCCATTAAATAATACTAATAAAAAAAATTATGTCTTAAAAGTAAGTACAAAAATCCTAGTATTTTACAGCCCTCTATCTCTAATTTGATAAATAGCGCTACATCGTTAAACCGACGTCTAGGCATAAAGTTATAAAACACAGGTAGGAAATAAATAATGACAGCTTTTGTACGAATTAATTTGTTCATCCATCGCTCGTAAAACACTGGCATTATCAGAAAAGTCGTTAAAGCACGAAACCAGACGCGCAATGTAATGAAAATATCGAGCTGAGACGTATCGCCTCATAATTTCATTATTCCAAGAATCAATTGATCTGAGATCGGGGGACGGACTCGGGTGTAAAGTTTACTACAATTCTCTTTAATAAGATACCGTTGTAACGACCTAATAGCACGGTGGATACTTGCCTCAGTAATTTCAGTTCCACAAAATGTTCACACCAGTAAAGAGACGGACAAATTGACAGGCCGATCGTCAGCTGAACATTTCGTGGAATAAAAAAAAAATAGTGCACGCTTTTTGTTCTCGTGAAAGTGTAAAATTCTGAGGCACGATAATTGGTTGATTGGAAACGAATTATCACTGACTCGTTATTCCTTTTGACTTTTATTATTACAATTATGTGTCATTTTTATTTAGAAAGTTTTTCAGAATTTACAGTACAATTTAATTGGGAAATTTAAATGTATCGTTACGAAATTAAAGTATTTTTATGGACATAGTTTTTGCCAGGCCTTTATCTCACGTGATGTTAAGTGTCGATAAGGTCGTAGGATGGAAGCGTGCGCGCCTAGAAGATTTACGTGCGCTACTTCTGATTTTTTTTGTTTTCTTTATTTAAAGCAAATTTTCGTATTTTTATAGTAAAACTCAAAACTGTAAAAACAATTCGATAGCATGGCTGTCGCTTTTTACATTTACCAGAATACCTACTTTAATTGAGACATACTAATTTTACAAGTATAAAAAACCGGTCAAGTGTGAGTCGGACTCGCGCACCGAGGGTTCCGTACAGAATATTATACATATTTTTAACATACTGAAAATCATAAATAATAGGTACGCTTACTCTCTCAACAATGCTCTATCGAAAGTGTAATTCTAATTGAAAAACCAACTTTACTTTGCAGCTAAATTACATACCCGATATATGGCTTTTAACTGCAAAGTTAAGTTTGTAAACATAAAATAATTATAGTAAATATAATAGTGTTATAATTTAAATTCCTGGTTTCAGATTTATTCTTATGGTGCTGTAAGATGTAGCTTCTTGGCAAATTTCAGGATTCTAGTTATGGTTCCCTTACATTTTGTATGGAAATGGTCTAATACACAGCTATATCATTTTATTGCGTTGACCCGTTACTTTGATTTTTTCACAGATCCAAGGGAAAGCAGATTTGAGTATTCGATATTAATTAACTGTATATCTCCACGCGTTCCTGAGAAAAAGGCTCTTGACAGACAGACAGACAGACGGACAACAAAGTGATCCTATAAGGGTTCCTTTTTTTCCTTTTAAGGTACGGAACGCTAAAAGCAATAATCTAATACATAATACGTACCAATGATTAACACCTTAAATTGTTAACTAAAGTTCAACGATTTTTTTTGAACTTGGGAATTGAACTCAGTAAATAAATTAAATTAGTAAATAAAAGAAACAAAAGTAAATAATCAAACACCTGTTTGTTTCTCATGAACCAATAAAACCAAAGAAATATTTTTAAAAAAGAAAAAAAAAGAAAGTAAGACATTAATGTAAATCGTCACTGACTTCTTCCAACAAAATTCAAGAAAATTCGTCTGTACTGAATCCGCGAAGCATTATTCAATGTTCTTGAGGGCCATCGGCTCGCGTTGGTCGCCGCCTATAATTTAGCTCGGGTCCCGAGAAATTAATTTCCGAAATCACCGGCAATAATAAAGTTATAATTTTGTCCCGGAGTAGGTACCTGGCGGCGAGGACAGCCACGCGCGCCAGGGACGCACTTGGGCCACTAACCACTCATAACACAAAATATTATTATCACAACATAAATTACTTATTGAATGTGACTTGTGACGTGTTAATCTTATTGGTTTTATTGGCAATTAAAAATGCAGGACTTAAATTTAACTGACTTAAAATCTTATTTTTCATTTTAATTTTTAACTCCCTACGCAAAATGAGGGGAGTTATAAGTTTGACGCCAATCTGTCTGTGGCATCGTAGCTCTCGAACAGATGCACCGATTTTGATGCGTGTTTTTTACGTAAAAGCATGTTTTGATTCGACAACTGATTCAGCAGTTAGTTGCATAGTTTTTTTTAAATTTAATTCACTTGTATTAAAGTTGTTTGCAAAGAAGAAACATTATAAAGTTATCTTTTAATCCATTTATTCTGAATTATGAAAAATAACTTATTTTAACCTTGTGATAAGATACAATTTACTGCTATTAAGAAATGGTTGTGTGAAATATGAGTCTGTTTTAGTTTTATTTGTTTAATTATAATACAGAATTAATATTATATATTATTATATTTTAGTTATTTTACATAAGTATTAGGTTTAAGTTTTCTTTTTGTGTATAATTTGTGTCACCGAATAAAGATATTATCTATCTATCTATCATATAACTACCAATAGAGGTATTACAAATGCGAAAGTGACATATTTTATATGAGTTTGTACATTTTTTGAATGGGCCTAGTTAAAAGCCCGGAACGGGCTACTTTTTGAACCAGTGTTAGGGATAATTTACCAAATCACATACACATATTGTGTAATCGTCCCGGTACACGTTTCCCGCTGCACGGTGGCCATTCTATCTAACTACGAATACTCACAACAATATTGGTACTTATGGCACTTAGTGCGTAATTGTAAATCATCACTACAAGGGATTACTCCCTGTTACTAGCGCTTATGCAGCCATGATTAGCCGTCTGCACATTGCTGTCATCGGAGTAGATTAGTGTCACATTTCACATACACAATCGCCTATAGAATGAGGTTGCTGACTCTAAGTAGAAACAGTTCATCAACATATATATTCTGCTACAGAGTGTATGGGTCATAATCCACCACGCAGGCCCAATGCAATGGCGGACTTCACATGTCTGTTCAAGACATTCAGGTTTCCTCACGATGTTTTCCTTCACCTCAAACCAACCAAACCAAAAACAACTCATAGGTACACGGTTGGATTCGAACCCGGTACCCTCAGATTGAGTTCATAGTACCCTAAAGCCTTTTGACATGTTTATGCCGTAACTTTGTATCCATACGCTGGTGGATAAGTGTGAATGATAAGTGGTACATATACATTTGTTTAACGGAGATAGACTAGAATCTCTCCATGAAAAAATTTACTTCTATTCAAGCCAACACAATATTACAATGTTAGGTACAATGACGAGCGTCTCCAACGTTAATTAACCGACTTCAAAAAAGGAGAAGGTTATCAATTCGACGGATATGTTTTTTTAATGGTTTGCTACCTCAGAACTTTTGGCTGCGTGAAACGATTTGGATGACTCTTTTTTTATGTAAAAGGTGTTGTTTCCCGTGTGGTGGTCCCATTTCAATTTGGTCCAGTTCTGACAACGGCATTCATGAGAAAACGATATGAATCTTAAATTTACCTCAGTAATAGTAGACTTTTAGTGCAATTGAAGTCGGTTTCCAGTTCTTTTTGAACGCATTTACTTGTTCCTATTCAATTTGACTTTATATTACAATGAAATGCGATGGGGCATAAGGAGAATGCTTTATTTTTCTGCTAAAGTTCGAATGCCGTCCGAAAAACCGTCCAAATTCAAGCGCCACTAATGTTACCCTTACGTTAGAGAGTTAATGTTACTCTTACAATATATAGACTTATAATCTAACGTTGGAGATAGTGAAAGAAAGCTTAACTAAAAACTTGTGTATCCCTACTAATATTATAAATGCGAAAGTAACTCTGTCTGTCTGTTACGCTTTCCCGCTTAAACCTCTCAACCGATTTTGATGAAATTTGGCACACACAATCTTTAGACCCTGAGAAAGGACATAGGCTACTTTTTAATGCGAAAAATAAAGTCCACGCGGGCGAAGCCGCAGGCAGAAGCTAGTACAGTATATAAGCTTCCCTTACACGCCCATCCCAATCAATATGAGCTAGAAAATTAAAATGTACATTGATACCTTTGCAGATTAATAGGACTAAGAAAAGAATTATTACGCAGGCAGGGTCGCGGAGAATCTAAATATAAAAACTAATTGTCGCTAAACAATGATGCTATGATAGTTAGTAGCTCGGTAATAGTGTGCGCGTGCCAGGGGCGGAGTCAGACCAACCGGGCGTGTTCTTAACAAACAATCAAATAATGTAACAAAGCGACAGTAAAACAATTTTGCAGCTATGACATGAGGACCACAGAGTGATGCACGCAACGGTGATACGTGGGGATAGGTATTATTATCGTAGATATTTTTAGTCAAAGAGTAGGATATATACGTATACTACGTAATAAGAGACGGGACTCCATACAGCGAAAATAAACCTACCAAATCTCAAACGGAGCAAAATCATCATCCCTTCTCTACCTTACATAATGTAGGAACAGTGGCGACAACAATGCGCCAGTAGCGCCTTTGATGCTTTGCCATGTTTCATACAATTTGTCTTGAAATAATTTGGAACTAAGTTGCGTCGCACTGTTTTTAATTGTAGAAATAAACACAAAAATGATTGCATTAAAGCTCTGAAATAAATATTTATTATTATTATCATGTTTATTGTTATACTTGTTGTCGGGATCTTACCACACGGTTTGTTTTCAATATTCCGAAATATCGGAAACTCATGAAAAATGAACCGTGGTATTCGGAATTATCAAAAGAGGATCTCCTCTCCCTAAACTCATTTCTAGAAACATTAAATGTATGAACAATAAACGGTGTCCTTCAACAAAGTGATGTCATTATTCATTAGCGCTAATGAGATCAACCACACTTATATTGTAAATGATAATAACAAAACACTCATGTTTTTGAGGGAAACGAAATGGACATCTGATATACTCGTAAGACAATCCAGTGCACGGTCGCGCACTGAATCCGTCCCTGCTTCAGTCGATGAAGACATCTCAGGTTGAAAAGTGGGCCCATTAAAGCCCGCGGAGAGGTTTCTTCTGCGAATCGACCGGCCACCAGCCTTAATTGAATTTACCAGTAATAATGTCACAAATGACATTATTTTCGGTCCAAAATATTAAAATCTATAATGATGACCGAATACATTATTTGTAATTCGGTAAAACTTCTATTAAGTCAATTAGAATTTTTATTGAATAATTACTGTGATTAAAAACGAAGAAGGGTTTTGGGACGGGTTTTGTTTAAAAATTGATTTTACTTTGTCAATAAAATATAATTTAGAAGCTGTAGTATATTAAAATCATTAATTTTATCGATAATAAACATATTTACAGTTGAATTTGATTACGCTTACTTTATAAGCCGCGGTAGCTCTGTTGGGTATAGCGTCAGTCCTTGAACAATCAAGGTCTGGGTACGATTCTTGTTCGTACCAATAAATTCCAATTTATTGTTTGAAATTTATGTACTAAAGATAAAAATCATTACCAGTGAAGGAAAACATCGTGAGAAAAACTGCACACTTTTGAGAAGAAATTCAAGTGTGTGTGTGAAGCCTATCAATCCGCACTGGTCCCGCGTGGTGAACTATGGCCCATACGCTCTCTGTAGGAGAGTAGTCCCGAGCCCTGCAGTGGCGACATATATAGGACCAGACTAGTACGAGCCAGGATCGATTGCTCAAGGACTGACGCTGTACCCAACTGAGCTACCACAGCTTTTTTGGTATACAAATAAACATAAATAAATGCATTATACATTATAATAACTTTAGAGGCTATGTTGGTAAGACCACGTGGTCGGTTTCAAGGTTGCATTGTTTTGTAGCTGTCCCTCTCCGAGCCATATCCTACCCGAGCGCGTACGGTGAGACAGCATACATTACGCGATGTTATTCACCCGTTATTTGGATGTTTCGTAGTCCAGGGATCATTTGAAGGATACAGTATATTATGTAACCATTTTTTAAATACAGTATACTAATGAAATTTCAGATGTCGGTGGTTTTCCAAATTGTTCTAAATTGATTCATACTCTTGTAAATCAGGTTCAAAGTTGGGGCTTTTTACTACCGAAAAGTACAATACTTTGACGCCCTGTAACTCTGGAAGTATATATTTAAACGAAAATCTGACTCACCACCGACACAGATATTTGTTTCTAGATTGTGTCTTGAAACTTGTCATAGATTTTCATAGCTTAATACTCAAAATATGACGACTGGACTACGTTTGTATGGGCGCTTTGACAACAGCATACCCTCTTAACAACATAACCTACACACACCTACACTCAAGCACACAGTTTCGCTTGTGTAACCGGGAGTGTCAAAACAATAAGGGCCCTAAAGCCCTGCCTGCGTTGAGATCCTCATTACGTAATTACGCCCGGCTACCGTCCACCGCCTTATTAAAGTATATTTCAACATTATTACCAATATACATATCATTTTAAGTACATTAGCAGTATTCATACTGTTTTAGTGGGCATTAAGGCCCAGGCAACTCCAGTGGTTTCCTTATATCTTACAGTTTAAGGTATATAATTTAACATTTTAATGCTAGCACTTTGACCATTAGTAACGCGTTTTTTAATCGAAAGGCCGAAATGTAATAACCTTTTATGAAGGTTCTTTATTTTTTATGATGCTTGAAGGGTTAAGTAGAGTTAATTGTAAAATTGTATGGGAAAGTTCAATGGTTTAAACCGAAATCATCTTATCGTATATGTCCTCAGTGTATCGCAAATGTCATCTTCGTTTCAAGGTGAAATCACTGGTAACGAAAAGGATATTGTGGGATTCTGGGTCGTAGAAGCAACGGCAAATTTTAACCGACTTTTAAAAAGGAGGAGGTTATCAATTCGAAAGGTATATTTTTTAAATGTTTGTTACCTCAGAACTTTTGACTGGGTGAACCGATTTGTTTGATTCTTTTTTATTTGAAAGGTGGTGCTTTCCGTGTGGTCCCATTTCAATTTGGTCCAGTCCTGACAACGGCATCCATGATAAAGCGATATAAATCTTAAAATTTGCCTTAGTTAAAGTAGACTTTTAGGGCAATTGACGTCGGTTTCCAGTTCTTTTTGAACGCATTTACTTGTGTCTCAGCTAAATTGTCCAAATAGTCTTTCACTTACGAGTAAGTAATTCTGAGTTGTATACATTAGATAAACTTTAGTCGGAGAATTAATGCCCGTTGCGTCACAACAAAACAATACTATTTTTCGCCGTACTCGGGTAACACCACAGACAAATAGGCAAACGAAATTTAGTATGGAAGCATTATAATAAATAATAATAATAATAAAATGTTTATTTAATAATAATAATAATAATAAAATGTTTATTTATTTTATCTCACAGTGACACCTAATATATAAAATAAATAATAAACAACATTAGGAGAAGGATAACGTCAAATTGATAACTTACTCCTTTTTGAGATATTTCTTTCATATTACCAAACTTTCGTCGTATACTCGTACAATGTTCTCCCACAGACAAGGAATGTCATTCGCTATGTTTTTTAAGGTGATTGTTACCTTAATTCAATTCAAAGAAAATACCTGTAAGGGTGAAAACTGGGGGGTAAATGCTGTAGATTTCGTAGAGGGATCATCTCAAGGGAGGGAGGCATCTCAAGGGACGATTCTATACCAAAACGTCTAAGATCAGTACCTCTAGTGTGACTTATAACCAATACTATCGCGTTTGTTTTACGTCATATTTGTATGAAGAATCACAGTTTCGTAAACGTGCCGATAGAGGGCGCTGCACAATTCTTCATACAAATGTGGCGTAACACAAACGCGATAGTATCGCTTAAAAACTCACACTACCAGGTCGAACTGTATTCACCTAAAATTTTGGTGCATATCTTCAAATTTGAAACACGTAATGGGTCAACTGGCGCAGTATACAGCAGATCAATACAAATGAATAGAAAATGTCTACTTTGTAACATTCGTTCGGGGATCTCTGGCAGGCGCGGGCGCCGCCATCGCCCGGGGCTTGCCGCGGTACTGGGAGATTGAAACATGATAAATATCCTCCACTCGCTATATTATACCTACCCTGTCTCGAACGGCTGGTTTAAATGCTTTATGAATTTTTATGTCTGTGAAAATAAGGTGTAGTAAAATTTAATATATTACGGTAACGATATTGATTGGTTCTATAGCTGCTATAGCTTATGGTCTGTCCTTGAACGCGGCGGATGGCGCAACGGCTTTCGTGAAATATCGCCCAACTGGCAGCGTTGCATTATTCAAGTTTTCCAAAGACAAGTAAATTTGTTAATCGTTCGCTAAATTGTAATAAAACAATTTTTTTCTTTGTTTGAATTAATACGGCATTGAACTATAAATATCAATTTTGGATCTATTTCAGTTTAGGAGCTAGAAGCTTATGATAGAGCTGACAGACACTAAGACCTGCCTCAACAATATGGCGTCGACTAGATCCTTCACATATGAAGCCCTAAAAAATGAGTACTATAATGTTTACTACAATTTATTTCGGTTCTTAAAAGGGCCTGCAAGTGAAACTTCGTAAATAGCGGCGTTGTCAACTCGCCGTGCTAAGGCCCTCTTAAGCACAAAAGTGGCCTGTAATTACACGGTATAGGTCAAAACACGTCAACGACATAAATCATACAACGATTTGATTAAATAACGGCCGAACTTTGTATACGCCATGTTGATTTTACGCAAGAAGGCTGCGCGGGCGCCGCAAGGTGTGACAAAAGTGCATTAATCACTACATATTATTGGATTTATGTACGTCAGTTAGTTTGTTGGTGTTAAGTGTAGGTGTTAACTATTGATATTTAAATCAGTATAATATTGTTAAGAAGTAACTATGTAAGAGATATTATCCGCCTTCGTACCAAGATTGGTCCGGAGGTGGCAGACTCCATTTTTAGTGCACCTGTCTAGGACCCAGCATGGATGGTGGTATTTTCTATGTCCAGCTAGCTTGATACCACCATACCATGGTATCTCAATCTACCACGTAACAACAGTTAGAAATTGATAACAGGATGCTGTTCCGGAATGGTAACAGACAATGAGTTACGCATATGGAAAGAGGGACAGAGAGACAGAGAGAATACGTATTATTATATATTACCTATATATATACCTACTATATAGTGCTGGAGTGACCGAATGACACAGGGACATATGGTCAGAGAGAGAGTGAAAATCAAAAGGACACAAAATATTTTTTTCAATCAAATACCCAATTATTCTTATTACCCGACTGCGCCAGACAAAGGGTTATGTTTTTCGAGAGTATGCATGCATGTTTTATGTATAATTGTTTGTCTCGCTCTGTGGCCTGAACAGCTCGATAGATTTAAACTTGAGAGGTGTCATTAGATTCGTATTTACTGTGAGAATGACACTGGGAATATAAACCTGATAATAAAGAAATAATAATATTTAAAAAATTAAGCAGGCGTTTTTTTAAATTACTTTTCATTCAATTGTTATCTATATGCAACATCCAACAGCACCAAACCAAATGCGCTCAAACAAACTAGTATAAGTTATATTACGATGTCATGACATCACTGCTTTTTATTCTTGAACTAGTTACAGTTGCGCACAGTGCGGCTCGTATTATCTGCCGCATACCGAATCAGTTCCCCGAGGAGATATAACTCACTCAGTCCGTTTGTTGTGAATCTAACTATAGCGCTGCACTAGACAGGGACAGGGAGGGGGGAGTTGGGGGTGAGTTGAGACATATAGGCAAAGGTTCGTAATCATCACGATCAGCTAAACTTGCCAAACAAGAAAACAAACTGCTTTAAAACGTGTAATGGCTGAAATAACGAGAAACTACGAGTAAAATGCGAAACCGGACAATGCGGGATTCGAACTTGCGTCTCTCGCTAGACCAGGGTGAACGCTTTGCCATTTAAGCTATCGGTCGCTTCCCATTACTACCTGAAATTCTTCACTACTATAAGAAACGCCAGATAAGGTGATTTTGCCATATTGCTGTCGCTAAGATTTTCACGATTTTCAAAATGTTAGTGGCAAACTGCGCCTATAGCAGTATATACAAAATCTATAAATAATAACATTTTGTTTTGTTTTATAACTTACATGAAAACAGCCAACAGATTATTCAATACTCTATGAATCCTTAGTACATAAAACATATTTATAGTTTGAGATCTGCAGTATTTGTTTTTAAATACTGTCTTCGCTTTTTTCACTACATTTATAATACTATCGTAAAAAATTATCAACAGATCCATTCACAAAGGCTCCAAACTGATAACACCTATCTTTTTTGACGGAGGTTAAAAATAAAACCGATAAAATATTTAGTAACATTACAAGAAGTTCCATAAAAAGTCTTGCAACTCTTTTTTACGTTACGGTAAATTAATGAGCAAGCTAAAAACAATAGTCCAAAAGTAAAGGCCATCCTCCATTGTACATTTGGAATTGCCTAAAACAATACCTAGAGCTAATCGAGTGTCTAGATTTTCTGACGTCACATAGTATTCACAACCATTTGTTTTAATTCAAGCGTGATATCGATTGTAAACGACGTTGGGGTAAAACGATGGTTTTCCTAGAACATGGCACAATTTGGACATGCATAAAAAGGTGGTCAACAGCATTTATACTTAAATTGTCTGCTTTAAAACAATGAAATGTAATACTGAAACCAAGTAAGCAAAAACTTGTAGACGCCCTGGAAATGTCTGGTTGGGTAATGTTTTTTTAAGGTAGAAACTGGAAAATACATCTTGATTTCCTTGTTTATTGTTACTCAAATGGTATTGTTTAAAGCAAAGAGCTCAAATGGCTTCGGAAATATGCGCTGATGCTGACCAGAGCCGCTGACCGTGGAGTGGCGCTCAGGTGTCAGATTTTCCAATACATAATATTTCCAAAATCACCGTTTCCCAGCGAATTGGTGATCGCAGTCAGATGTGGCTGCTGCCCACTTCTTTTATATTTTACATAAAAATTAAAATATTACTCCCCCCCCCCTCCTTCCTCCCCCCCCCCCTTCCTCCCTCCCCCCCCCCCCCCCCCTCCCCCCCTCCCTCCCCCCTTATTAGTTAGATGATACACCTTATAGAGAGATAACATTCAAATATGACACCTATATGGATAGCGAGACAGCACTCGTAACTAATTTACTAGAAGTATATTCATTTGTTTAGATACAATATATTACATAGAACCGATCTCTATAATTATTTGCGCGCTTGGTTTGGCCACCTGTCCTGTCCCTACTTAAAATGAGCGACGTAGATCAACTCGCAAACAACCTGATTAAAAACAAATGCCAACACCGATTAATTCGCCAATAATGAACCCACCAGGCACATAATGAACTTAAATGCGTGTTCTAAACTCGGGGACACGTGTGGGGTAATCTATTGCCACTGCGCCAGCCCCCGGGGGGCTATGAATCACGACTCCTCGCGGCATCCCCCACTTGTGTGCTTACATGCGGCGGCGAGGAGATTTGTCTAGTGATAGGAAATGTCAAAAAGTTTAATATTCTTCACACCTGTGTATTTGTTTTTGAGCTGTAAAAAGAACTATTTGTTGTAATATCTTTTCTTTTAAATTTTTTTACTTAATCCAAGCAGTTTGTAAACTCCTTGCTTGTCTTTTTTATGTATATATGTATGTAACTAATTAACTATGCATATAAACAAACCTAACGAGACAATTTTAAATTATTTCTAATTGTCGTAACTATTTGAAATATTGCGATTGACTAAGTCGGATGACAATACCTCTACAATAATTTGGCAACATTGGGCTGATCTGACCCTGGAGTCAGTGGATACGGAACTCTTCAATCTTTTAGTACTACGAGGGGCATACCGAAATGATCGGGAATATAAAACAATACATACAGGAAATAACTAAATTTATTTTTATTGCTTTTCGAAGTATTCTCCGTTGCAGTTAATGCACTTTTGCATTCGTTCGAACCAATTATTATAGCAGCAATTCCAGTCCGAAGTTGACATGGTCAAAATCGTCGATTTGTATGCTTCCACTGCTTCTTCTGGACCTTGAAACCGCTGACCACGCAATAAATCTTTGATTCTAGGGAATGTAAAGTAATCATTGGGACTCAGATCAGGGCTGTATGGAGGATGATCCATTAATTCAACGTTTTCCTGCTTCAAAAACTCGCTTGTTTTCTGAGCGGTGTGAGAGCTCGCATTATCGTGATGGAGGATTATGCGTCGTTTCGGGTTACCTCTACGGAGTTCGGATATCATCTGTGGCAAACAAACCGTTGTATACCAATCAGCGGTAACCGTTCTCCGTTCCTCTAAGGGAACTGTGACTACATGTCCTGTTTTCGCGACAAACGAAGCGACCATTTTCTTCGATACGCTGCGAGAGCGGACAACTTTTGTTGGCTTGATCTCACCTGCGAAGACCCAGACAGCCGACTGATGCTTTCTTTCTGGCTCATATGAATAGATCCATGATTCATCACCAGAGACAATGTTATAAACTGCTTTTGACTTTCCTCCGTTGAAGCGTTGCAGAGTAGACCGGCACCAATTGACACGAGCCGCCTTTTGCTCTTCGGACAAATTATGGGGCACCCAGCGGGAAACTAGCTTTCTCACTCCCAGTTCACCATGTAAAACAGTTTGTATCGCAGTCATACCTATCCCTAAAGTAGCCCGAATCTGCTCATATGTAATATGTCGGTCATCCTGTATCATTCGGCGCACAACAGCGACATTTTCTGGTGTAACCGCTGTTTTTGGCCGGCCTGTGGAAGGTACGGTGCCAAGAGAAGCACGTCCACGCCGGAATTCAGAATACCAGCGATATATTGTCGTCTGGCTAGGCGCTTCACTCTTGTATATAGATATAAGCTCAGCGAGACATTGTCCCTGAGATAATCCTCGTCGAAAGTTGTAAAAAATTATGGCACGGAAACTTTCTCTTGTAAGCTCCATTTTTTTATCGACCTATCAATTTCAAACTGATATTGTTCTTTAAAAAAAAAATTTTTTTTAATTCTGTCAATTGTATTCGATTTTCAACTAACCAGTGTTTATTCATCAAAAAGAGTTTTTAATCTAATTAAATCGAAAGTACTCGATTACCGATCTTTTCGGTATGCCCCTCGTAGTAAACCCCTAGAGTTTGCGCTCATTTTATTTGTTTTGACTTATACTTTTAAGTCCGTTACTGTTCGTTTTTGGGTTCCGTAGTCAAACAAGGAACCCTTATAGTTTTGCTCTGTCCGTTTGTCTGTCTGTCCGTCCGAACCTTACTACTAGAAAGCTTTAATTTGGTACGGGTAAACATATTAATCACGTCAACAAAGTGGTAGAATAAAATCTTGAAAAATATTTTTTAAGGGTGGCTCCCATACACGATAATTACTTCCCCCCTTCTATCTTCTAAACTATTGCTTTCAAAAAGCTGAAAAAATTCACAGTTGTTGTAGTACATATGCTGAACTTTACAGGAAACCTATCACGACTAAGTTGGCTTCACAGGTTAACGAGTAATGGTCAACCAAATCATAAAATGTACTTGAAGAGGTCAAAATGAAATTTTCGAACAAATTTCACTGAAACTTACTTTTTATAAAACCAGGTAAACTACGGAACGCTGCGCGTGGCCCGACACCTACTAGACCGTTTTTTTCGTTTATCTAATCATTTTAGCAAGGTGTAAGACTGTCACCTGAAAAAGCGCTACTTTCGGATTTATATTACTAGCGTAAAGTGTGATCACCATTTATCAACGAACAGACCACATTGTTCTTTGACTTTGTTATATAGTATTTGACATAAATTGATAACTTTCAATGTAAAAATTAATCAACCTAAACTATATGTTTGGACAGATTTCTTCAAAGTCACCGTGAATAACAAAAACGCTTTATAGACATTATATGTACGGACATATTCGTCTTATTTTTAAATGTTTCTGTTTACATTGTCGAAACTTGCTATTAATATCTTGACAATATCAAACGAATCGTCAATCAATAGTAAACAGCTTCCCTGCGCCCGACCGCGGCTCGGAACAAAGGGGCCCTATCTAGTGACGCAACTGCTCTGTGATTTATCACTTCTAGTTATGGATGCTGCGATACCCGGAGACACGCGAGATGAAATAATTAACTGCTCCCTTGTTAGCGCAATATTAATTTAGATAAAAATTGGGACACGTTGTTGTTGATGACGATCGCGGAAGGCGGATAGGAAACTATATAGGCGCTAGTTGAGTTGAGTTTTAAAGCGATGTCGCCGACAAAAGTATCATGCTGAATTTCTTTTTAAAGGACTTAAAAAAAGAGGTTATCAATTCTAACTGTATGTATGTAATATTTCCACAACACCCAGTTTTCGTATATGTTAGTCTATATCAGCTTCTAAACAAGTGTGCCAAATTTCAAAAGTGTATGTTTGTATATTTGTCCTCGCATTTCTCCAAAACTATAAGTTCGATTTAAATAATTCTTTTGTTGTTGAACTAGGTATTTTTCAACCAAGGGAAAACTGCAAGTTTCATCAAAATCGGTTCAGCAGTTTTTGAGATAATGAATGCTAAGTGTGTATTAGACAGCTGACTTACAAGCATTGCCTTAATAAAAATATACTTTTAGGGCAGTTGAAGTCGGTTTCGAGTTCTTTTTTAACGTGTTTACTTGTACCATAATTTTTTTGTGGCTGGCTTTGTGTAGTAATTTTAAACAGGCCCTCTTCATAAAACTTCATAGTGAATGATAATTATTTTAATTTATACACACTTTTTATTATTATTGATCAAAACGCCATCTAGGGAGCAAGGTGACTGATCTACGTATCCGACACTGTAATCCAATGCTCTACTACCACTTAAGTTTTATTTAAAAAGAATATGGTAAAATAAATTTCGTATGGAAGCATTCTGAGCGAATTTCAGTTAAAAGGTCGCAGGCTTTATATTTATACTCGCATCGTTATCTTCTATGTTTGAATTACTTGGGACTCTGTCTTTTCTCTGTCTTCAGATTGTGGGAAAAAAGCTTGTTGAAAATAATGTATTCATTGAATTAATAAATAAAATTGACGCCATTATTTAACATTAATGTTGAAAAATATGAATAACGGTCAAACTTACATTCGAAATTTAAATAAAATTCAAATATAGAGATACTAACATCTAATCATGGAGTATGAACAACAACCATATAACGATATGTAGAATATCACGTTGAGTTTATGATGTAAAGCTAAATGAATATATATAATAGATATACTATTGAGTGTTATCTCAAGTTATACTCGCAACTTCGTCCGCGTGAAATCAAGAAATTATCCCACAGGAACTACTTGTTCGAACAGGATAAAAAGTAGCTTATGTCCTCTTCCGGCCTTACAACCACCCATATACAAATAATCAAGTCATTCTGACTATCCGATACGAAGGATATGAAGGTTAAAGAAACAAACTCACTGTCACACCTGATGCTGAGAAGCCAATTCAAAGCCAAAGCCATGCTCACCTCTATTCCACCAAAGAGGACCACATTCAAATCGGAACTGGAACGCAACAGTGCTATTATCTAACGGGTTTTGGGCTACTCCAATTCTAGTTTTTTTATTATAACTGCAGTTTCTAGAAACATAGAAAATAAGTAGCTGTTACGGTGATTTCGACTATAACAGTTTCATACTTCCTTTCTTTTACCATAATCTTTTAAATAGGATAGTTGGCTTTGTGAAGTAATCAAAGGTGTGTGTGAAGTCTACCAATCCCATACACTCTCTGTAGGAGAGTAGGCCTGAGCCCCTGCAGTGGAGACATATGTATATAGACTGCAATCATTGGATTGTAATGTCGTGAAATGTGTATCATTAATATACAACTTCATAGTGAATCACAATTTTCATTTTTACACACTATTTTTGATTAGTGTTCCATAAGCTGCGTAACAGCTATTGTAGCAGCCATTAATGATATTCAATTCGCGACACTATAATCCGATCTCCTATTTTCAGGTAATTAATTATCAAAGACTGCTATTCTATTTTAAAATATTATGGCAAAAGAAACTTTGTATGGATTTATTCTGAACGAAACGTATTTAAATTTTCCAATGATCTCAAAACACCAAAGTAACCAAAATTTGTGTCCCCTCGATGATACACTTAGAACATTGCGCGCACCGTGCGTGACACGGGGTTAATTTTATGCTACATTAATACCACGGGGTTGCCACTTTTTAATAGGGTTAGTTATGGTACGAGCCCTTGGACCCCTGTTCTCAGGGTTGCCAATATGTTACGGCTCAGATTGGATAGGATTATCCGGATTGCAGTGATAATACTCGATTTTAGAGCGGGATTGTTTCTGTTAGGACCCTCAGATGCGAGTCTGTTGTTGGGGTACAGTAAACAGTCTCAAACAGATAATAGTAGTATGTTCATGTGAATTCTTGAGTCATGTCCGCAGAAAGTACAGTCAGCATTATATCATCAAAAGCCAGGAAACTTCAACTACTTGACAGCTGCCGCCTTCATAGTCCCGAGCCACTTGCATCCAGTGACTTCCTGCGACCTTAACTAGGTCGTCGGTCCATCTAGGAGACGTTCCTCAGTACGTGGTCGTCACTCGCGTTCGTTCAAAAACGTTTATAATGCTTCCATACAAAATTTCTGTTGCCATAATTTTTTTAAATACAACAGCTGGTTTTGATAAGTATTTACCTAAAAATAGGAGATCGGAAACATAAACTGTATTGTCAGCTACAATAGCCGTTCCTCAGCTAATGGTCCAATAATAATAAAAAATTGTAAAAATCAAAATTGTTATTCACATGAAGTTGTTTGTAGTATTTATATCGTGACAGTACAATCCGATGTCTAATTTTTAGATTATTACTGCACAGAACCAGATATCACATTTAAAAATTATGGTAAAAAATATTATGAAACTTTTATCGCCTTAATAAATATCAAGCCAGAGTGAATGTGGTATGGAACAAAGTTGCGCGGATACATTTGACGCTGGCAGTACCCGTGACTTCAGTAAGTTTTTCACGATTACCATTTTTAATCGTGGGTACAGTGATGTTATCCGTGTAGACTTGACTTTGTAATCGGGTAACCCCATTACACACCTTGGGTGTCGGAAAGGGCAACTAAAGGGAAAATTCACGAGGCAGGCAGCACGTCTGCCTATAGCTAAAACTTAAAACTATTATAATAATCCTAGCAAAGCGCTTTTTAAGGTTCTCTAAGGCGCTCAAGAGGTATTCTATGGTGTTGATCTAAAACAATAGTAGAAAACTCAATAAACGTCTTCAGGTAAAAATTAATATTTAAAATTCAGCGTAATACATTAAATAAAAAATCTAAAAACCGACGCAATAATCATACGATTAACAAGTATAGCTAAGAACCACCGCAAGGAAATTTGCTTTCACGTAAAAACCGAATCAAAACCATTATAATAATCCATCCCTTCGAGAGCTACGATGCCACAGACAGACAAAATGAGCATCAAACTTTTGACATCCCTCTTTTTGCGTCGTGGGTTAATAAACTTATTTCATGAGTCCCCCGTCACGTTTACAAAATGAGATGAATGTTAATTAATTACCTACACAAATTAGGAACGGCAAAAAATGAAACAAATCGTTGTATAAAATTATGAAATAAACACAACTGTACCATGAAATTATAGTCCTTTGTTTTTTGGCTCACAAAAAACGTGGGTGACATTTTTTGTGCGTGTCCCACGCAAAAACAGTTATAATTTATTCATGAAACAATAATCAATTCGCCTCAATCTGATGAAAAACAATAAGTTGAACAACATCAGGCGACTGTTTGAGGCAAGCGAGGTGGAAATAAAATTATTCATTCTTTACAGAGGCCTTCGTTTCACAATACAATTTTAATAATTCTTGCGTTGTAGCAGAATTTCTAATAGATTTTTTATCGTTTCGTGGTACTGGTTTTTGTGGTATTTCTAAACCGCCATGTATACGACACGAATAAATTTTTCAAAGAAGTCGCCGCAAGGCTAGGCTTGCCATGCTTTTGCTTTCTTAGCACATGATTTTAACTGTACAAAGGTTTTAATTTTACTATTATTGTAGATATTATTTTAAGTTACTATAAAATTAGAATGTTATAAAGAAAGACTGGTAGACTATGGCCCTTACACCCTCTGTAAGATAGTAGGCTTGAGTTCTTGCAGTGGAGACATATATAGGCTGTTGATGGTAATTATAAAAAAAAAGTTGTCAACGAAATGGCCGTAGAATAGAAATATGCTTACGATGTATTCATGATATTATTTCTCTCCTGTACCTAACATATCGCCACCATGAGTTGTTATCCCAGATAGCCACTTTGAACTTTACGACTTTTTATCGTCGCTGTGAGCTTTTCAAACAATGGTACGACAGTAGTTTATCATAGGTAGAAGTTGAAGATACACAAGTGGCCGCTGCCATCAACTGGAACATACCCAACAGATACCCATGAGAGGCCATGGTGATTACATTGTAACCACACGGGAAATGTAACTAAATAGCTCAAGATTGTGTTGGATATAAAACAATATGACAGCAGAATATAAAACGCAAGTAACAAACAAAATTGTCTCGTGAAGCCCTCGAATATATTCTTACTGTACACATTTTTAGAGTGTGCGCAAGAGATTTTTATGTTGATTCATTCAAGTACATAGTTCATGACAATTCATGTCCCATAGGACACATACTAAGCGATTTGCTTCAACCCTTATCATGCGTGACAGCTAGGGTATGGAACGCACGTCCATCTATGTCTAGTATCTCAGTATTTGAATAATACTTTAGTCATTTAAGTTTCAAATCGTTCCATGTCTACCAATACGCTCTCATTCAAACTTCTACCATATATTTTTACAAATAGAGTAGCTGATTTTGAGAAGTTTATTGTAAGCTACAGCTACAATAGTAGTTACGCAGCTATAGATCCCTAGATGGTATTTTGACCAATAATAAAAATATATGCAAAAATTAAAATTGTTATTAATTACAAAAATTAATCCGGTCTTTTGTAGTTATTGCTGGTTTACTGATATATAATGAAGTGATATATCGATTGTGTGCAGTTACTATCAAAGCAAAGCAAAGAATAAAAAAACGGCTTGGTTTTGTAAATTATTGTATAATTGCGAAGAAATGCAGAGAATAGCGAATGGCGCCACTGTAAAATAATTATTCGTGAAAACTTTTTTCTTTTGAATTGCCTTAACAAACATATGACATAAACTTTGTGATAGAAGTAGCCAACTCTGTATCGCTACTCAACTAGATGTATCAACGGAAACCATAAGCATCATCGATTCCCGCATTATCCAGGCTTAAGGCAGTATACTCGTGGGGCCTATTCCAATGGTAACGAATAAACCGCTAAACTAGAGCACATATTGGCGCGAAATCGAGCTTCTCTCCCGTGACCAATTTTCAGATGGGGTGGATATGCCCTAAGCGGGCCACTATTGAAGAGTAAATAGTAAAAAGCGCGTCGAATTTGACAAATGCGTGTTTTGGGGCACGCGACGCGCGATTAGACGCGGCGTGCGCGCGCGCCGGTAGCGAGCCGGGCCAGTGTGGGTACCGGTGGTTCTTTATTAGTTTTATTATTGGTTTTAAGCAATCAATTAAATTTAAATCGCTACATTCAGTATTAATTTATTCAGGGAAGAATTAACTACATCTGGGTCAAAAATCTTTGTAAACTATATTCAATTGTCATTGATATTTTATACAAAACTATATATATACACTGTTAACCGTCTCCTTGACCTAATAGCTAATTGTTGGATTAACAACCTGGAGGTCCCGAGTTCGATTTCCAGTGGGGGTATTATCGGTACTGGGTTTGGTATGTGGTATAGAATGTTTGTTTTCCGCCTGGATAGGTAATACCATATTACCTAAGTCTGCCGCCAAACAGGAGTGTTAATAGCAACGTTGTGTTCCGGTATGAAAGGTAGCAAAGCAAACGCCTTATTGGCTTGAGTTACTTACCATCAGATGATATGAAGGCCAAGTGCTAACCCATCATACATTTAAAAAATAAAAAGTCTCTATTTTTTATATGAAGTCACGGTTTATGTTTTCAATCCTTCTATAACAAAGCGAAGGTGAGCTTATTTGTTTGTACTTTCTTCCCGTAGTAACGGACGGAAAATGACTTATTTTTTTGTATCAGAATAGTTGAAGGGCCGGAAAAGGATATATGCTACTTTTCATCCCGATCGAGCAAGTAGTTCCCGTAGGGTACTTTCCTAATACCACGCAGATGAAGTCGCAGGCAAAAGCTAGTATAAATAACAAAGAGTACCTCATTTCACTTTGATTCATATTCAAAAGTCTTAAACGCATCAAAGTAATAATTTCACGGAGTACTTTGACAGTACATCGAACACGAATACTACCACAGTTCTGATAGTTACACAATTTTATTCGCTAAGCCTACATTATATTTAACATTGTCATGGGTACCTCGCTAGTTAAATATATACAGTTTTGGTCACACTTTTGACACATCTTTATGTCAAACTACTCCGTGAAATTCTGGAGTCGACTTTAGTCACCAACTCATATACCCTTTATTTAAATACCATCTGTGTAACGAGTGCTTGATATCTTAGGTTTTTATTCGGGGAGCGCCCCACAGGCCCGTCCCTTCGTCTTGCTGTGCGCGAGTGAGGAAATGACCCTTGAAATTGACTCCAACAGCTCGGTTACATTTCGCACACCTTGCCTCGCCGACGACTTGACTAATAGCCCTTATTACGGACATTTCGGCTTTTGTCACTTGCCTCGCGTAATGAGGTTGTTTTTATAATGTTTGCAGGTATCTCAGCGAGCTCTGCCTTTCACCTGTCAGAGACTCTCGCCCTTATGACAGCCGGAAATTTGTTCCCTTCAAAGAATTCAGCGTGTTGGAGGGGTACCCTGACATTAATTGGTTATAATAATATGCTGGGTACGATTTTTAGAACTTCTCTTTTGTCGCTAATAACTGTGTCTTTAAATTACTTAAATTTAATTTTGCATTCTTTTGTCCTATTAAATAAAATTATAAATTTATCACTTTCTTAGTGATTGTGCATACTAAAATATAGTTCGAAAATATTTATATAATCCTGAAAATAGGTATTTTAGATGCCAATCTATAAAGGAATCAATACTAATATTTTTTAAACTTATTGTTTTAAAGTACTCAGCTATCGTTGTGTCAGAAAATGCGTTGACCTTGAACAATATATAAAACTTTCACACCACATGTCTTCTCACATTACGTAAACTATACGAAAACGGATTGAAGAATTTGTTTTATTAAACGTTGGGCAAGTTTGTGATTTTTTTACACAAAATAAGAATATATATATTAAGAATGCAGTTTCCAAGAACTTTTAAATAAAATTTATTTGAGAATTCATTTGCGACTCAGTTGTACGGTACAATACGGGAGTGCTATTTACACGTTTTTAGTGATTTTTTTTGGTACACTTATCCATAAGTATTAATTTAAATTCGAGTTTTTCAAGACAAAGTGACATTCATTGGCTAGCTGTGTGATTTTTTTCAAGCTTGTGGAACATCCTTTTCTATAAAATTATCTTACATTTCCGATTCTCCATTGCCAAAGTCCTTAAGAAAAGACTACCATATCTGCGTACAGTTATAATCCGTTGCTAGACTGATGTAATTCGTACCGTGCTCTGTAACAGGCGCGGTCCCCCACGCAGGGAGCACCCTTTATTGATGTACTTTTGACTGGTTGTGATTTCTGTTTATTAGCCATTTAGCCCCGTTATTGTTGGAGGCGTTTGTTGTCCCGCTCTAGGAAATGTTTGCTTTGCCTTTTTTTATTAGGCGGTGTTGATCGATTTGTTATTTTTTTGATTGGGTTAGATGGTTAGACTCTGATTGTGATATTGTTTTTAGGGTTCCGTAGTCAAACAAGGAACCCGTATCGTTTAGCTCTTAGCTGAGATTTTTAATACTAGAAAGCTGTAATTTTGTAAGTGTCCACACATTAATCAAGCCGACAAAGTGGTGGAATAAAATCTTGTTTTTTTTTGGGGAGCTCTATACACGTAACATGGGGATGTAATATTTTTTACGTCTAACCCATTATATATGGTATTGCTGAATAAGTCTTTCAAAAACATTGAGAGTATAGGAACATCACTTTTGACTTTTGTGCAGGTTAGTATGTTTGTATGAGAGTAATCTGTCTGTGTGATTATTTATACGCTCTTGAATTCAAAACGGCACACTGGCACTCTCTGCCTTTGCTCTCTGGCACGAAACTTTTAACAGCTTTTTGATTAAATTCGTTGTGTCAAGTTTTTGTCTGTGTTGTGTGTGTGCGTGCGTGTGTGTGTGCGTGTGTGTGTGTGTGTGTGTGCGTGTAATTAGCTGTGTATTTTGCTTAAGATGTACGTATACATTACCTTTTGTTACAAAAAATTTGATGTAACACCTGTTGTCATAAAACATTTAAAAAAATAGATTTTTGAAGAAAAAAAATTTTTTTTTTCTTCTTCAAAAACACTGATTAAACCAACCTAAGGTCTTATAATATTGAATGATACTGTTTTTTACTTTTAATACAATAGGGACTATTAAATAAGACAGAGGTCTTTTAAAAAAGTGAATACGGTCACCCCTGAATTAAAAATCAATGTGTAAATAAGTTGTAACATAGAATATATTGTTTTGACGTAGAATAGAATTTGCAGTCCCACTGTAGACCAAACGTATTCAATTTGCTACTGGAAAAAAACGGGCATTTTCAGTGTTCGGAAGTCTGCCGCCAAACAGCAGTGCTAATAGCACTTTTGTGTTCCGGTATGAAAGGTAACCTCATTAGATTGAGGCTTCTGGGATAGCACGTTTTCCATTCAACAGCCTTACCGTCACTTAGAATAGATGAAGGCCAAGTACAATCAATTTTTATAGACCTATAAATATAAGATTTGGTAAGATTTATAATCTGTATCCGTGCGTGACGAAAATCCGCGATTAAAGTAAACAAAATCATAATTTATGTTACAGAAATATTTGGCAATTACAGAAAAACATCGATTAGCAACAAAACGTGACGGCGCCCAGCGCTAGTAAATGAATTTGTGACGAGAGAAATTATTTAAATTAATCTCTTGAGTCTTGATTTGAGTAAACAAAACGCAATTAAAACTAGATTAAAATTAGTTTCTGAAATATATTTTTTATAATAAACGGACCCAAGGCTATTTAGTAAGAAAACTCTATGAGTAAGAACAAAACGCAAAATTTAAAAAGTTAAAGGAACATAGACAATGATTTCCCGCGTTTCAAAATGACAGACGGTTTCAGCATGGCCGCCGCACGGTGAAAATTGATTTGCTTTGCTCCGATTGATCGTCAGTTCGTTGCCCATAGACCAAACACAAACACAACGATTTTATTGTTTTTACGCAGCTGTCTGTAGATAAAAATAAACATTTAGTTTTTTGCATTGTGCGACCGTTGCTCAGGAAATCGAAACGTAAAGCGACCGCTTTCTCTCAACCTTTAGTACTTGGAGAAAATGTAAAAAGCTGTAGCTTTTCTCTTCAGTGATACGAAATCATTTTATTAATTTACTTTTAGAGTAAGCCTTTATTTTATCCTTAGATATGTCGGAAATCTCATATTATCTTCACTCTATCTCTTATCATCTCCTACATTTTTGTAGCAAAACAACAATTAGGCATTTAGCCATAAGCAACACGAATTATAAAAATAGCTTGTGTTTTTTTAATGTTTGGGATTGGTAACATTTTTTGGGAGTTGTGACCACCCATTTATGATTATTTTTAGTTTCGATTTTTAAAAAATCGCAGGGCGTTACTATTTAACTTGTTGACTTGTTTTTAAACTCGAGCATCTGAATTCAGTTCATATAATAATTTATTGATTGAAACCGAATAATGAATCCTTGGCGGTAAACGTCGCGGTACAGTCAGCGCCATTAATATGCGTGAAATTCGATTATATACACTATGTCAATAATTACTGTCAACCAAGTAAAAGTGAATGAAAAAAAAAACTTTAAGAAGGGTTTAAAACCTAGTCTGGTCTGTGTGGTCTCGGCCATATGACCACCCCAAGTCATGCGGCTGTCGTAAAAGGCGACTAAGGCTGAGAATTAATATAGTACAGAACGGACAGACAGACGTTCATCGCCTCCCGCCGATCCGCGCTACTTCACTCCCCCAAAAGACTGGCCTAGAACATGATCATTACGTATAGCGTACACGGACTACTCACACATGCGTATATAAACGTCATCGGTTCGATGTGTGCCGATATCACGACATTTGTTCTAAGTGTCCGACGTGTGACTAAGGGAAACAATACTCAGGAGAAGGGGAACAGCATTCAACTAAATAAATATCTTAATGCTTTAGGAAATCCGCCTGCCAATGAGGTCGAAGTGATTATTGCAAATCAAATGCGTAGCGATAAATGAGGAAGGCACATATCTAACAGTGGATTTATGCGGCCAATTATCATGATGAAATAAATCTAGCCAAAAATCGCTGTATGAATCCAACAGACAATATCCTCTGAACTCCTGGATCGTTCGCGAAAACTCGAAAAGACCAACGAAACATTATAGACACTTGAGAAACCAAAAACACAATTTAAGTATAGCAGATAACCAAGTTGAAGAAATCCCTGATTTAGTGCGTCCCATCGGCCATCGGTTCAAGGATCGGTACTATGGCGCACGCGAATCACTCACATATTCGAGTGTATACAAACGTCATCCGTTCGATGTATGGGAATAGTAACCGATATCACGACGTTTGTTTGAAGAGTCCGGCCTGTGCCTACGGGCTGAGTTACCGCGCGCCGCCTGCTCTAACCAGTTCGCAATCTGTTGAAGTCTACATGATGAGTTCCGCTTCTACAACCACAATATTATGCTGCGATAAAAACTGAGAATCATCCCAAAAACATTCCAACTTCATAACTACAAGAGAAAAAACCTATTGATATTTCTATTAGATCGTGATAAAAAAAACACACAATGATACACAAAGCGGCTCGGCTATGCGTCATCCACAAAACATTTAACATCCTAATTTCGTGGGTAACACCTCAGCGCTAGTGCCGACAAAAGAGTCGATAAAAATCTGGGTATCGACATGGACAGCGAGCGACGCGCGCGCAGCGGGCGGCCCATCCGCGCAACTAATAACTTACATTTGGATTACGCTCGTTAGCCTCTTCGCACCTTTACCGACGTTTTATTTTTTATTAATACAAAATTTATTCAAAACGAGACCCGAGAATATTTCGGTCATAATGCCTTAATAATATTAAAGCAATAAGTTATGGCTAAAAGGATAAGTGTATCGAACGCGACGACGAATGTTGAGGCATTATTTATTCGATTATTTAGACATTGCTTTTAATCTTCTTAGGGTCAGAACACACTTTTGAACTTGAAAATCAACACCTCTGTATTTAATCTAGGTGTTTTGTTACTGGATTAGAGTCAGCTTTAGTAAATGACTAATGAGGCTCTGTCAGTTGATTAAGAATTTTTATTCGATTGTAAAATACCGATAGATTTCAATAAATTATAAATGACATTGCTTTCGTGTTTACATCGGATGTTTGATTTGCTCAGGCAAGGATTACCTAAATAGATTTAAAATATATATTGTTAACCGTCGCAACAAAATGTAATTTTTTTAAGTACCCATGCAATGGGCTTGCACTTGGCCTTTATTACCCTCAGATCACACCCATAAGGCACTGTATATGATTATTTATTGACCAGGCTACCACGTCCTGGTAAAAACGTACTATTCAGTGTATTTTTTTGCAAAATATAATCTGGGACATTATTCATCATTACACCGCCTAGTGAGACAATACAACATCATGGCAAAAAAAGGATATTGATATTGACATTTATTCTGATAGCATTGATAAGTTTAAAGACATTGTGAAAAACACCAACAAATCTTTATTAAATATTAAATCAATCGTCATAGATGATGTAGCCGTTATTGTGACGATATTTTTTTGCTAAGCTATGGTTGCCTGTAATTGTGGCGTCATTTAGATTTAAGATATATTTTAATGATAATTTTGTAAAAGTATGAATGCTTACTGTGGTGGAAACAATATAAAAAATAAAGAAATATTTCATTAACATAATATAACAATACTATTAAGATTGAATTTTGGCAGCTGACTTAGATAAAAAAATAAAATGTAGTGGACAGAGCCAGACGGGACTTTTTTAAGTGTCCTACAATAAACCAAACGAAGTACAGATAGGCCCTTTCGCTGGGAATCGAACCCAGAGCAGGATCTCCAATCCAATTGTGCCACTACTTGTCTAGAATCCGAGACTCATTCTGGCAATTTAAATACTGTACGGGATTCTTATTTGAAACTAAATTTATTACGGCAGGCGATAAATATAGCTGTCATGAAAATGTCAGATTCCACGCTTTTGTCATTTGGTCGGCACACAAAAAATTTGTTAACAATGCAACTGAATTAAATTAAAGTCAAACCGCGGTCACGCGCAGATAGCTCAAGTGGTGCAATGTTATTCGATTTATTTAAAGATATCAAGGAGACAACCATGACTGGAGAATTACAAGATTGCGACCGTAATTATTGCGAGCCCGAGACAATTAATTGTGACATGACGAACGCGATAAAATTGTTTTGACAAGGGAATTAAATTACCAACATGAAACTGATAAGATTATACATTTTTTTATAAATTTATTTTGGATGAGAACATGTTTTATTAAATGTATTTTCTTGAGAATTGATGTAATAAGTGTTAACTAATCATCATCAAAAAGCTATGCGAAAACAAGTTAATTCGTTCAAAAAGAACCAGGAACCGACTTCAACTGTCCTAAAATTATCTTTTTATTAAGACACATTTAAGGCTTGTATGTTTTTCTCATTTACCATTGTTAGAACTGGAACAAATTGAAATGGGATCACACGGGAAGCACCAGCTTTCAAATAAAAAAACATTCACCCAAATCGGTTCACCCAGTCAAAAATTCTGAGGTTACAAACATAAAAAAGAAAAACAACAACATATCCGTCGAATTAAGAACCTTTTTCTATTTGAAGTCGGTTGAAAATAAAATTGCATTTAGCTGGTGTTACTTTAAAATTGCATTTCCGGATAAACCTAAATAACAGCTTGATATTAACAACAACTTTACTTGATGATTATGTTTATTTAAAAAAATATTTCAATCAATATCAATTCAATTTTCAATTCAATAACATCTTGATAAAACAGGTATCTAGCATTTTATTTAACAACACAAAATAAACTAATGTAAATTTTTGTAACTAAAAAAACAGAATATTTTAAATTGGTCTAATTGTCATTTATATTATCACGATTTGCTGTGTGAATTACAGATTTTTTTATAACCAAATTACTAACTTTCGCTCATCAGAATCTGAAGTTATCCTAATGGCATAGTCATCCAGCCACCTACAATAATGAGATCGATTATTCATGCAATTTTTTGCGGTCACCTATTTTATGGCAGTACGTGAGGATGACGAATTCAATCAATCGCTCTAGGTTTAGCTTCCAATAATAAAAAAACAATTAGTCGGCGATATTTTTTAGTATGCCGAGATTTATTGTCAAATTGATTAACTGTTGCAAAGGCAGCGATGGTTTCACTTTATTTGGTTCATTTAGAATTTATAAATTTGAATATCATTTTCTAGCTATCAATAATCTGTTTGAATTCTAATCAAGTAAAGCTTAAAAATGATAGTGAAACTGGTACCGCATAAAAACTCGATATCTGACTTGATATAGTAATATTTGAATTATACAATTTTCGAAACCTATTTTGTAATTACTAATGCTGAATACAATCGAAGTGTAGACATTAATTTTAAATCGATGTATCGATAAATTGTGTAGCGGGTACGAATCGGTCTTACCTTTACTACTTCCTCCATCTTCATTGGAATCCTCGCTGGGCGGACCGTGGGGCGCTCTCGTCGGCAGCGGATGAGGCAGCCTCGGCCTGGTGAGGAAGGGCGGAGGGACTCCGAAGAACGGTAGGAAGGGGGGCCAGGTCGGTCGCGGGGCCAGCTGAGCCGCCGCCGCCGCGTAGAGCTGCAGCGGCGCCGGCAGACCGCCTTCAAGCACCATGCCGCCGCCGCCCGCGCCGCCGCCGCCGCCCGCACTCGATATCTTGCTTATCGACCACGCGCACAACACTACCCTGTTTACCGACGGTCCGCGACAACCATTGCATTCTTTATTGTCATTGTATTAAGTACTCCGTTGAAATTTTAGTCACTCCCTTAAACGTCAAATTTCTGTCAAATCACATACACTTTATTTTAATTTGTTAAACTTATTTTTATTGTTGAATATAAATGTGTGTTTCATGTCACTCCGTCCGTCGGGCTCGCTCGCTGTGTTTACTTGGTACACATTGTCGTACGCGCTCGTACCGAAGCTCCCGGCTAGTGCGCTCGCGTGGCTGCCCCGGACCGGCACTGAGATGGCGCGCCCGCGGAGGGCGGAGCCCCGGACCCCCACCCCCACCACCTCACAAATTAATTCCCGCCTCTTTCATATTATAGATTTATTTCTCGGACGGTACTATGAATCTGTCTGTTAAACGATGTTATACCTTATGCCATGTCGTTATAGATCGATTTTGAACGGTGGGCAATAAATTAAGGCCCGGTAGACATTGAATTAGCGAGAGCGTAGGCGACGAGGGTCGGTAAGTTGAAATAAACTTTATCTTGTGGTCGTAACGTTTGTTATCGCTCGGCAAGTGAATGTGCTTCAGTTTTATTACGTCTGCGCCGGGTTCGCGCGGGCTGTGGGGCTGTCATAATCTTTTTCAGCCGCATGGCGCGCTACAAAGGGACATATAGGGAGACTCAGTAAGGAGTTATTATACGGAACGGTACCGCAAGCCGTTTGCGTTCTGTCAATTTTGCTTGTATGTAATAAGGAAATGTTACGTTATATGCCAAACCACAAATTGGCACACGTGACCACGTATACCTATATACTGTTTTGGTTTCGTATTGATCGATCTTTCACGTGGAATAAATACGACGGCAGGAAAAAATAATGACTACCAGAACAATTGTAAACCTACTTACTATACTAAAAGATTTATATGACAACAATCTAGAAAAGCTTGCCATTGAACTTAATTGTCTATCTAATCAAAAAGGTAATGTTAGGAAAGGTGTAATTTAGACGATTTCACCTGTCAGTAATATGAAGGGTGATAGGAAATCGTAGCTAGTATATCGTGCATAGAGAACGGTAGTGATTATTGTGTTCAAACAATGGTGTTGCATAAAACTAGATTATACTTGAGTCGCATCCAATCACTCTAATGACGGAGCAAACTATCAATCATTCGAAATTAACACGTTTCAGATTATATTTCTGACAGTGATGAATCATAAGCGAGCTAAAGGCAATCAATTTCACAACCAATTCCTTATTCCATTAAACAAAAAAGTAATAACCTAATTGACATAAATAATAATAAAATATGTCAAGACAGCGTAACGACCGCTCGGACGCGACGTGACAGCTCTATCAGAAATCTTGTACTGACTGTACCTCTCCCCCGCCTCCCGCCAGCGCCGGCGCCACGCTCCGCGCCGATTGGATGGCTGCCTTTGGGAGGGGGGAAAGAGGGCGTGGCTTATTAAGGGGGGTGTTGGGAAAGCTTAGTGTTGCATGAATTTAATTAGTGTGAGGAGCACCTCAGGCGCATTAGGAGTCGCGATGGGCGAAGCAATAAAAGATATAAAGGAATGAGTATAAATTAAAAGTTAAATAGAGAGTGCGGTGCGTGCGAGCGAGAGCGGCACTGTTGTGTATGCCCGTCTCGCTCTGTCTGCGGATGAGCCTCTCGTAATTGTTTGATGATCTTATTAGTATCAGTTAAATGTCGTGCTCTCTTTTTCTCTCGCGAATTTAATTAGATTTTAATTAGTGCCCGCTTAATGAGAGTTTTGTTGGATTTCGCTTGGGGCGTTCTCTGTTTTCGAGATCGGTGTTTCTGCAGATAGAGCTTTGTAACTTTGGTGTATAGTGATCTGTGACATTGCTTTTGGCAGTTTTGGATTTCGTCTTAATATGACACCTGACGTTTGATGTGACGTCATTAACATAGTTTTTATAATGGTTGGCCTTATTCTGAATTGATATTTTTTGTTTGGACTTTGTATAATTTATTTGTATTAAATTATGCACCGAAGTTCAGAAAACAACAATTATGAGAGAAGAAAATTTGATCAACGGAGACAGGAAGTTTATATCTCAATACAATGTATGGAAAATTTATATTAATATTTTTATCGATATACGACATCCCACCCTTACTCCTCGACTCAGAAATATTCCACATAGAACATACAGTTTCTACACGTCTCTGTTTAGATCAACATCAATATCTCCCCTCTCTGTCACACTCGGTGCTGGTGTATAAGCGTGTCTCTGTCGTCGGACATTAAGCGGTCCACGCACGCTCCGGTCGTTATTCCTCATTACGTCCGGCTTACGTCTCGAGCTTTATGTATTGTCTGACCGAGAATGGCGCGCTTTAGTTGTTTTATTGATGTATTGCTCAAAGGATTCTGTATAATTTTATTTTTGATATTATAGAAATCGTGGTTTATAACATTGTCTCAATTTTAATATTATAAATCCTACAATTGGTCTCCGTCTGTCCCTGTGTCTGTTTGTTGCTTATTCACAAATAAACGGCTAAATGAATCTTCGTGAAATTCGGCCTAACTTATGACACGGAAAATCAAATGACACGTCTCGATGATTTTTGAGGTTAACGCAGATAAAGTCGCGGGAAAGCTATTTTAAATGTAAGATGGGTTTGAATTTGGCTTCATTCTGATGGTAAGTTAAGTAAGGTAAGACGATAAGGTCGTTGGATGAAAAGCGTGGTCGCCCAGAAGCCTCAAACTAAATGAACAGTCTTACCTTTCATACCAGAACACAAAAAATGCTATTACAGGTCTAACGCATAAAGAAGTCTGTTCCTGAGGTATGGGAGCGGTACGGGAGGGTGTGTTTACGGAACATCAAACCACACATAACTTCAGTCGGGCGTCGTTTGACGTTCCTAAAACGTACAAAAAGCCATGGTAGCTCATTAAAAAGCCACGGTAGCTCAGCTGGGTAGAGCGTCATTCCTTGAACAATCGAGGTCTGGGATCGATCCATAGTCCACTATGGCCCATACGCTCTCTGTAGCATAGGACGTAAGAGCCCCTATATAGTCTGTTGATGATGAAACACACCCTTCCGTATCGCTCCGCTATAGATTAGACCTAATTTAGCATGAACTTGCGTCTGTAAATCTATCCTGTTTTCGCACACGTAATCTGACGAATGGAAAAACAAAACAACAACATTTTTATCAGTGCGTCAATTTATACATCGATAAAATCCGTCAAAAATTTGACTAATAGCTGTCTATTAGTAACAGTAACGGAGTAGTAATACGGAATAGTAAAATAGGCTATTTGACTGGTTTTTTGGATCAATCTCATATTATTCAGTAGAGTTTATGGAACCCAGAAAAAGTTGTATTTTTCAATTCTGGTACATATTTACTGAAAAATGTTGAATTAAAAATTCAATATTTAATGAGCGCGCCAAAACGCTAATTTGACAATATGGGTCTGCGATGGCTTCGGTGACGTCACTTGCCTGTACTATAATCGGTGGTACATGTCACCCACATACATTTGTGCAAATTTTCGAAAGCTATCATTACAAGCACGTGAACAAGTTTACAGGCCAGTGACGTATTCATTAGACAGACCAATCAGGACCGTTTTGTGTCACGTGACAAACATCAGAAAATATGCATTTTTATTTACGGATTTTTGAATGAATAAATTATTATTTTTAATTTCCGATAGTAAATTACCATTCTTAAACTTATAATACATACTGATTACATTAATTAAAATTTTATTTTTAACATGGTCAAATAGCCTATTATGGTAGTAGATGGAAGAAGAGGGCATCGAATTCAGGGGCGCACTGGGTGGAGGGTGTTAAATCCAGCAGTGGGCTAAAGTCACTTATAGAACAATTGCGGTTTTGGCTACATGATATAAACCACATGGCAACAAACGGGATTCGTAAATTTGGCAATCGTAATGATTATGGGAAATCCCCAGTGTAGTGATCTAGCGAGACTCATGTTTAACCGCGGACTTGTGGAGCTGGAAACGATTATAACCTCTGTATTATGAATATTTTCAACCGAGTTCAAAAAAGGAGGAGATGATTCTCAACTTGACTGTGTTTTTTCTTTTCTTTTTTGTATGTACTTCTGTTACGCGATAATTCCGCCAATTATGAATCGATTTTGATGATTCTTCTTTTGTTTGGTAGAACACACTTCAGAAATTGATTAATATCAATTTTATCAAAATTGATTGAGCACTTTTTGAAAAAAATCCACAAAAACAAATATGCTAATTCTACCTCTAAGGGTGAACATTTCAGGGGATGAATCTTGTAGACTTGTAGGACAGTTGAAGTCGATTTCTAGTTCTTTTTGAAGGCGTTAATCTTCGTGTAAAATGTAGTGACACCATTCACTTCAGTTCAGCTTTCAAACTGAAGCCATCAGGAGGGTGGGGGCGGGTCTCCAGTGGGAGGGGGTGATTGATGACGTAGGCCGCGCTGCAGTGACGACATTGTTTTGTTTTAGGTGTACAGTGCAGAATTTTCAAACGGCGTTCTTTATTTAAAAAGGGGTTTCAGTCTTGTTGCGTTGATTTCTAGGGTTCCGTACCCAAAGGGTAAAAACCAAGACTAAGACTCCGCTGTCTGTCACCAGGCTGTACCTCATGAACCGTAATAGTTAGACAGTTGAAATTTTCACAGTTGAGGTATTTCTGTTGCCGCTATAACAACAAATACTAAAAAGCAGAATAAAATAAATATTGAAGGGGGCTCCCATACAACAAACCTAATTTTTTGCTCGTTTTTGCTCGCTATTGATAACGGCAACAGGTTGGCTTGAAATATTGATAGAATATTTAGTTATATGTTGACTTTAAAAATAAATAATTAAAAAAATATCCCATACAACAGACATTATTTTTGCGGTTTTTATAGGCATGACTCGCACTTGACCTTTTTTTTTCATACAGCGCTTGCACGTTGCCAACCTTCCAAAGCCTAAACTTACGAGTACCTATATCTCTAATTTCATGTTACGTGTTGGTAAATTACTCGGTACTCTGGTTGGTGAAGTTTTTTCTATGTCCGCCTGGCTAGCTACCACTAGGTTACCTAAGTCTGCCATCAAAGTGTAGTGTGGATAGCACTTCGATAGCTCGAGGATTCTAGGTGAGCACGCTTACCGTTCAACGGCCTTATAGTAGATGAAGTCCAAGTGCATATCAAAATATATTTTTTGAATAAAATCTAAAAAGGGTTTCAAATAGCACACAGTAAGTACTATATATATCTCTATATGTTGAATATACATGTATATCTACAGCACACATAGAGACAAGTCGATGGAGAAGCGAAACCAATTTATTTTTCGATTTACCACGGTACATTTTCTCTTATCGAAACTTCAGAACATGCTTGATAGAATACGGATACATTTGCTAGTAAAATAGCTTTTCTTAAAGAAAATATGTATTGGAAATTATGCTTTACACTTGTTATAACGAAATTGTCTTCGGATCGAATATACGAGATAAAACTGATCTAATAACCTTTTTGTCACTTGCTGAAAAATAATTATGTATTAAAAACACAGCAAAACGTTGGTTGTAATTATTTTTATTCTGAATAATCTGGTAACAGGAAAGATGACGAGAGCGTAGGTCATGTTATTTATACATTTCCCCCATAAAGTACATACTTCATTGCGGCGGCATGCAGCCTTCCAGCCAGACTAACCGTCCAGTAATATTTTCAATTTAAAATTTTCACATTCGATCTCTTTGGTCGCGGAATACGACTCAGTGTTAATGTTCCTAATTTAAAAATAGTTATTGATAGAAAACCTGCTTGAATGGATTCTTGGCGCGAACTTGAAAAATGGTGGTTCATTGCAATTTTGTTAATTGGTTAATAATACTGTTATTTGTGTTTTTTGTGTTATAATGGTGTGTTATAGTGCAAAAAGTGTCACGGACGGTGTTATAGTATCAATTACGCAAAATTGCGAGGGTTTCGACGCGATCGGAAGAGTTTACCATGTCGAGTACATTCAGCATATGGATTCTTTCGAATAATGTTGAAACCAAGGCTGGCCTTTGAAATTCTCGCCAAGAATCCAAAACAAGCGATAAAATGTACACATTATACATTTTATTGAGAAAGCTGAAGAAATGGCTTCGGCATAGTTTAAAACCTCAAAATTTGTTCACCTAATTTTACTCGTCATTGGCTAGATAACCACTGGTTAAAGTCATTATTTAAAAAAAATGCTTGAATAGATGGCATGAAGGACTATTTAAAATGCTCCTTGATCAACTTCCGATCTCGTCGCAAGTCAACTCGTCGCTAGCGCCCTGCACTAATGTTTTATAAATATTGATAGCACAAGATGGATGTGCGGCACGCGCGACTCCAATTGATTTAAAATTAAATAGAGTTGGTTGATGGATGACGCCATGCACACGTCACGCCCCAGCTTCCTGGGAAACGGTTCCGTCATTTCTCATCGTTGTTCACGCACCACGATCCACTGATGTATCGCGAACAGGAAGTTATTTGCGAGTACAAATTTTTATTTTAAAGTTCAATACCAATCTTACTAGTATTTAGGGGTTTAAATTAGTATCCCATGATTGCGTAAGGAGTGTCACCACTTTGGAAGCTGTCTTACTTCGGCATTGGAGACACGGGCTTATAAGACATACATTTCTTGCCAGAATACGCAATCCTAAACAATTTAAGAGGCTATGTTGGTTAGACCACGTGGCCGCATTCAAATTTGGATTGTTTTGTAGCTGTCCCTATCCGAGTCCTATCCTACCCGAGCGCTTACGGTGAGACAGCATACACTACGCGAAGTTATCCACCCGTTATTTGGATGTTTCGTAGTCCAGGGATCATTTGAAGGATACAGTATATTATGTAACCATTTTTTTAATACAGTATACTAATGAAATTTCAGATGTCGGTGGTTTTTCTAAATTGTTCTAAATTGATTCATACTCTTGTAAATCAGGTTCAAATTTGGGGCTTTTTACTACCGTAAAATACAATTCTTTGACACCCTGTAACTCTGGAAGTATATATTTAAACGAAAATCTAACTCACCACCGACAGAGATATTTGTTTCTAGATTGTGTCTTGAAAATTTCATAGATTTTCATAGCTTAATACTGAAAATATGACTGGACTACGTTTGTATGGGCGCTTTGACAACAGCATACCCTCTTAACGTTATTTCTAAACGTTGACTAATGGGTTACAAAATAGATCATGAGCTTGAAAAAAAAGGCGCTACACGCGCTGATTCACGCCTGTCATTTTACTTACAAGTATGAAAGGCTTCTCCGACTGATTGACATACGAACGACAGCCCAAACCGTTTGAGCTTGACCTTGAAATTTGGAACATTGATCTCGCCGATGTTGTAGCGGGTCGAGAGTGAGAACTTTTTATACTTCAAAATTCCAAACCTAATTTAAGAAGAAGAACCAATTCCTGGCGGGTAAAGCCTTGGCCAATATAATAGTTTCCGTTACAATACAATTAAAGTGGAAGTCTTATTAAGCTATCAAGTCTGCCTTCCAGAATATAATTTGTCTAATAAACATTAAACAAGCGCATTTAACAATCCCACGCGCTAAGTAAAACTATCTAAGTAAAGTAAGGGCGGTTAATGGAACTCTTAATACCGCAGTAGCTTAAACAACATTACATCCCTCTAAACTCCAACAGACAAATAACAAGCAAACTTGGAGCACCTCACGCCCCCAGCATGTAGTACCTTCATGTACCAACCACTCTCCTTACACGCTACTTAGCGCTAGCAAAAAGCGGCCAGCTTCATAATCTTGTTAGCACTCAAATTTGCATTAATTAAGGCTGAGGCCTGTCTCTAACCCAAGCAAGGCCAAAGAATAATGTGTAGACAAGACACGTCGCTCTTTGCAGCACAAATGACAATGACAGCTTCGGAAGCTATTTGCAGGTCAATATGTCATCATCTCTCAGTCCGAGTGTTTCGAGTTCGAATCCAGCCGTGTACCTATGATTTATTTTTCAATTAAAGTACAATATCCGAAAACATAGCTGCGTGTCTTGAACAGGCATGTGAAGTCCGCCAATCCGCATTTAGCCCGCGTGGTGGACTATGGCCCATTACACTCTCTGTAGCAGAGTAGGCTTGAGCCCCTGCAGTATGAGGCCTATGCTCGGAAGTGGCCGTTCCCCGGCCAATGATGATGGTTGACAGTATTTAATAGTGGCCACTGCAACACAGTTGTCTAAGCGTTAGACTCAGATTTAGGTAGTTCGATTTCCAGTGGATACATTGATACAAATCACTAAATTATATCACCGCCTATCGCGGTCAGAGATTTCATCTGCTTCCACCGGTCCTTCTGTCGGTCGAAGCGCTTCGGGACTGAAGCTCGAGAACGGAGAACTAACACCGTGGGGTGGTATGGGGTAATCTTACTTCCACAGTGCTGTGGAACTTAGAATAAGTGTTTTTGCTTATTACATATAAATGGATCTATTTTATAATGGCGGCTAGACGTTCCGTCTGCTTTTATGAGGGGTGAGGCACTGTATGCTAAAATATAATTTTATTTAAAAACTTAGTTTAGCTGCAGACGTTTCAGTATTCAATCAAATATTCTAGCCAATTAGATTTAAGAAAAAACATTTAAGAAAAACATAATCCTATTCTAAAATATTTCAGCAGTAAACATTTTACGATTGGTAACAATGAATGTGTATAAAAAGTCTTTAATGACTTACATATCAACGCCCAGCAGAAACCGCTTTAGCTAGAAACTTAGAAATGACACGTTCCGCGAATGTGTGTTGCCCCGGACTGGTCTTGTACACTTATAATTTTCATATGCCATTTTCATATAAAAGTGATTTAGTTACGATTTTTGTATATTTTGGTTCAGTTTATTTGTACAAAAACATATAAAACGCATAAAACAGGGAAGACTTGACGTTAAAAACAAAGATGGCGTCAATAAAATGTCATTTGATGCTGTATAGAATAGAATAATTTTTACAATTAAAATAAATGCAAAAGTGTAATTCTAGTGTGTTTCTATACATATTTAGATTATTAATTGATTTTGTAAATAGTGTATAAGCGCAGGCCGAAATAGAAACCTCTCTTTTCAACATATGTTAAAATTAGACAGTAACAGTATTAATTTTCTCTCTTCTGTTCTCTGTGCTGTGAGTTAACTATTTATTCCTTCACAATATGGTCTATTTTGAACACACACAATATCTTTTCGGTTGCGAAGACTATCGCTTCGATGTCAAACACTTGTCACTTTTAAACGTCAGTGTTGCCAGCAACGCGGGTCGATACTTCGTGTTTTAGTAATATTATTTTACTACTTAAAATTGTTAACACATTGAGCACTTTGATGATGTAATTTACTACAAAAAAGTTTTTTCTGAGTCATCCTTAAGGTCATCACCAAGGGGTACGAAAGATTTTAAAGGGAAAATCACTTCGGCACCTTGAAATTTGACACATTGATCTTGATCCATTCGAAGATTTAGATAATCTCTATAAGATAACAATTCATGCCTTCCTTTTCTGTATCATTATTGCTTTTTTGTTCAGAGGCATTTCCAGGGTGACTATGAAATCAGATGGTTTGATCTATTACTCGTAATATGTTGTACTTCGCTATAGACATCTGAGAACTTAATTTAAATTACGACCGCGTCACTTGTAGGTACTACATACGCCGAGTCTCTTGTTCTGTGCCCCTGTGGGGGGGAGGTGGGAGATGAGTGGTGGGGGGTTAGATAATATTCAAATGGTACATGTAACGACGCCCCGAGCCAGCCGCGACGCCCGCTAGCAATATAGATGGTACAGTCGCGACCAGAAGCGATACAGGATATATTGACTGTTAATTGGTTAATAGTGGCGTTAGAAATGTCACAAAACATGGTTTTATTTTTCACTGATCTTTTTGAATCTTTAATGGGTTTGGAGAAGGATTTTGTGTCACCTGATCTGATGGTAAGTGACAAGTCCGTTGGATTGGTTTGTAGTTGCAGTTTGGTAGTTGCCAGCAGAGGCGCTATGCGATCTAAATGACCATATCAATCTGAATCTCAAACGCTTATGGCACTGTTGAATTCATCAACAAAGATACAGCTTATTACATATATTCAGAATTTCATTACGTGCGTGCAAGCGACATACCTTGTCTTTTGTTTCAATTGTTCAGAAAAATATTAAGTGTACAAAGACTCATGACTCATATTAATTGCACATTTAAAAAAAGACAGAAACTTCTGCCTGTAACAGTACTCCTCTCACAGCATCTAGGGTACGCTCGACAATTTCCTCCTCGGGTAATTCACTAGGATTTAATTTAAATTAGTTTTGGCTTGGCTTAATAGCTTCCCCCCACCTCGTCTGGGGGGAGGCGGGTGGTTGAGGGTCGTGGCTTCTCTCCAACTGACTTATTCTGGAAACTGGCTTGTCAATACCTAAATCATCCTGGAATTTCATTAAAAAAACAGTTTATTATCAAACTAAATTTCGTTTATATGGACCAATGATACGAAAAGAAATAGCCTAAGATAAAGCCATATGTATCTAAATGTTGAGTCATAATAACATGCTCTCGATGGTCAATGAGTCACTGATCATTAAAAAATATATCTGTCTATAGAAACCATACTAAAGTCAATGCGTCTATTGCGAGCTGATAAAGTGAACTAAGTTCCCCACGAAATCTTTTAAAGACAATATAAATCTTTCAATAAATCATCCAACGGAAAGTGGGTAAAATTTTAATAAATTTAATTTAGTTTGAACAATAGATATGTAATATAATTTTAATGGAACCACTATCGAGTCTAATAAATAAAACAAAACATTACATCGGTTTAAAATTGGCGAAGATAATGAGTAGTATACACACAAAAGCCCTACAGACGAACTGATAACCTCGTCCTTTTCTACATTCGACTGAAAATTGACCGATAAATGAAACTCAGTAGATTAATTAACAGAACTAAAGTACTATCGAGGTAAGAGACAAGAAACTAGCAATGAGGTGTAAATCGTTATGGGAATAAAATAACACAATAATTCAACATAATGATAGCAATGTAAGATCTGGAAGCAAATAGCAAGAGCAAAGTACACTTGTTATCTTTATCTATCATAATTAACAACATCCGTGCAAGAACATGTATGCGCTTATCAAATAACAATTCAAAAATTTACTTAAAAAGGCAACTCGAACAAATCTGTCCAAACTAATCAATCAATTAATCATATCCACAACTATCACAATATAATCACAAAATATCTCTCACCCACAAATAAATAAGAAGGACTTCATAAATTATTGTCCGTTCAGTCCCGGTCTCAACATGAAGTTGACACTGGTGTTTCTCATTGCATTTATAGCAGTTGCAATTGCAGAAGTAGACCTACTAGTTGAAGGTAATGATGCATATGGTTACTTGGAGAGGGATGGTGTCCCAGCAGCTAAAAAGAGAAAGGAAGCTGAATCAGAGCTGCAGTCAAGGATCGTTGGTGGACTGCCAGCTGGATTAGGACAATACCCTTGGCAGGTAACCTACAATTGCGTCTCTTGTCACTTTAGATTTTAGTTACGCAATGGGGAAGATGCATGGAAGAATATTTTTGTCTAAATCGATAGTCCATGTAAAAAGGTAAATATCTCAACCATTTTTTCCCGATACCACTAATACTTTTTTTACTACAACCCGTCGAAAAGTAATTCTAGTCGCGCGGTGCTAAAACGCTCCATATAAATCTGGTGACATTTGTGACGTCACACGTGTTTTAGAGCGTTAAAATGTATGGAGCTTGTTTGATATTTTGAGTTATCTCGTAAAATGTCTCGTTTATGTGTTATATACCCTTATAATAAAGTTTTCAAAATGCAATGAGAAAACTAAATCTAATAAGCATTTTACTATTCGAGGAACTAAATTTTTGAGACATTTAGTCCTTGCGAAATCCAAATAAAAAAGCAAAATTTTTACGTGTGTTTATTTTGGTGGGATTTATTTTAATGTCCGTTAAGCTATAAAATACAATTCAACCCAATCTAATTTGGTTGCATCTTCCCTATTCTTTCATAATAGTAATTACATTTACATTCTACAGATTTGTTTATCGCCTTCTTTGTTCACGTTTTTGTGTCTAGAAGATTGTATTACAGCTGTCCCTAATTTGTCGTTGGATTCAGAACTTTAGTTAACTTTCATGACTAAAAAGACAGTAGTCTTTGACTAGACCACAATCTGCAATCACAGTAATTTAATTATTAATGATGAAACCGAAGATGATATTCTGTTTACTTACTTTATCTTTATAGACATTTCACAACAAGCCATCAATCAATTATCGTATTGGACAAAACCTTTTAATACATTTTTGCATTTAATAGTAAGCATATATCTGTAGAAATCTTGAAAACAAATGCGTCTTAAATCAAAATCTTTTTAGATCATTGCACCTACTAAAGGATTTGTTTCATTTCGGATATTCGGATGGGATGCAAATTTATGTGTTCTAAATTTGGATTTTAAGTGGATATCAACTGGTCGTATCTTGTAGTAGGTGCCCAGTTATTTTCAGTTATGATCATTCTTACGTTAAAGTGGGAAAGTAAATTAGTATATGAATAATAAATTCATTCCAGGCAGGTCTACTGATCAGCCTAGTAGGACTGAATGCCACTGCCATTTGTGGCGGCTCTCTCCTCACCAACAACAGAGTGGTGACTGCGGCCCACTGCTGGTGGGACGGGAGGAACCAAGCTTGGAGGTTCACTGTTGTTCTTGGTTCCGTATTCCTCTTCACTGGCGGCACCAGACTTGACACCAGTGTCATTGTTACGCATCCTAACTGGAATCCGTTCTTAGTACGCAACGATATTGGTGTCATCTTTTTGCCTACTCCCGTGACGTTTTCAAGTTAGTATATCTTTCTTACTTACATTGAACTCCTTTGTGATCTACTATCGGTTTGATTCTTCTTCTAACGCTTGATTTACTTTTTTCTCTTCTGCCAAATCTGTACTCTAGTAAAAACATTTTGTAATGATTAAAATTAGTTTCATGCAATATTCCATTATCACCTAATTAATATAAGAACAATTTTCTAGAAATCGATAAAAGCAACAATTATTATGAAATCATCTGTTTTTGAATTAATGGCATGACTTTTTATTTTAAAGACACGATTGCATTACACGTACTCTGAAATAATCTCCATTGAATTTTAATAATCGGTCTTATCAAGCAAAAGAGATAACGGCTGCATAGCTCAAAAATACACTTCATTAATGATCATGTAGATATAAAATAGAGTCAATAATAACGAGATAAGTGTATCCAACCCACTAGTATTGTTTTTAGTAGATTCTTTAAGGTGAAAGTGGTTGATAAGATGGTTTATGGAAAAGATACGACTCCGGATCAAAATTTTGGGTTGTCCGAGCTTCGTAATCGTAAAATCAAAACCTTCCCAAAAGAATGACTATAAAGCGTTCAGACAAAGCTATTTAAACTAGATATTTATAATTGAGCTATTTTTTATTTTTCAACTAAGGGGATAAGAAAGACGTTAATAGTATTTTTAGAAAAACCACTTGAATCAAGCATTGATCCTTTGGAAGGGGTTTTAACAAATTTTAATGTACATGATTAATTTATTTAAACAACTATGTTATTTTATACAGATACAATTGCTCCCATATCTCTTCCATCGGGAGCTGAAGTTCAAGAGGACTTCGCCGGTCAATCAGCCATTGCATCTGGATTTGGTTTGACTCGTGACGGTAAGGATACAGATTTGTTAGACGTGAAAAAATATAGATTTACCTAGTCGTAGATATAGAAAGCTATGGGTAATGCAAATGAAAGCTGGTCGTAGCTGTGCAGTGATGAACATTTGACAAGTTCCACTGTAATAGTTATATTATATTTGGCTTACTTACATACAAAGCAAGCTATTATAATCAAAGTCAAAACATCATTGGCTATAGAGGTACAAATGAAAGTTTTAGTATTTGTAAGTGGAACGAAAAAGCTTAATACTTCTTCACCATCCAGGAGGCAGCCTCACCACTGGCCAGTACCTGAGTCACGTCCGTTTGAACGTGATCACCAACACCGTCTGCTCCCTGGCCTTCCCCGTCATCTTCCAGCCTGATCACATCTGCACCAGCGGAGTGGTAGGGGTCGGGACCTGCCGCGGCGACTCTGGAGGACCTTTGTTCATCACAAGGAACAATAGGAACATTCTGGTAAGGGTTGGATAGTTTTATCCTTTAGATGTTACAGTTTTGTAGTGTAAAGTAGTTTATTATACCTCTAGTATGTTTTAATCATGAATTACACTATCTTAAAACTTAGGTGTCATAAAATACTTATTATTCTTCCGCGATGTCATATCGAATCTCATTTAGATATCTACATGCTTTGTTTGATTTGACAGAGGCTGTACTTCTGGTGGTTTTGCGAATCAGGTATTTTGCTCCAGAGGGAAAATGTCAACCATGACGGTAAAAAGATTATCGCCCGGGCGGCACATTAATATCTTTTTAGCTTCATGGGGTCAACCATCTTGCTCTTACAATGACACCGGTTGTGTCATGTCATGCCACTTTAATCGCCTCCGTGGACGAATAGCTAAATGCTGGATTAACAAACAGGAGGTCCTGGGTTCGATTCCCAGTGGGGGTACGTATCGGTACTCGATTTGATGGGTAGTAGAACATTTTCAATGTTCACCTGGCTGGCTACCCCTGTGTTACCTAAGTCTGTCGTCAAACAGCAGTTTTGGAAAGTAGCAGCAGAAACCTCTCTTTTAGGTTTCACGTTGGTACACTTGAGTACAAAAATATGTATCCACTTTTGAACCATGTCACATTCACCTTTAATTGACATTTCTTTCAACACACTACAAGCAGGCTGAATGTGATATGGTACAAAAGTGGATACATATTTTTGTACTCGAGTCGATACAATGATGATGACTAAATTGAAACCGTTTATTTATGTAGTAACAATAACTTCTTGTCTACCAGATCGGAGTGACGTCATTCGGACACTCGCTGGGCTGCGAGGCGAACTTCCCTTCTGGCTTCGCGAGGGTCACTTCTTACGTCGGATTCCTCAACCAACATTTATAGAGAGCATTGATTCAATTAAAACCTCTGTAATTTAGCTGTTTATTTCAGAACACACAATTCAGTTCTTCATTTTCGTAACTAAATTTAAAATTAAATTTGTATTGTACTATTGACGTATATTTTTAAATAGACAAATTAAGTTGACATTTAAGGCGAGTCCTTTCTGCTCATTTTCCATACAAGTTACTGTTCCCATAATCTTTTTAAATAATGGTCGTGGGTTACATTTAATATATTTAATGTATGTCTAATGTAGTAAAATAAAAATGAAAATGAAAAATTGTTTATTTCTTTAAAAACTTATCTAAAGCAGCATACAAGGTTGTAATCTCCTTGTAAGTATAACAACACCTGTGCCAGGAGATTCCGCTCTTCTTATCCGAACCTACCTAAATTTTATTTAAATGAAATAAACTATAAATAATAATAATAATGACAATGTCAATTATATAAAAATAATTCGAGTAAAGAGCCCGCGAAATAAATAATCATAGCATATAATTCACGCATTGTCCCGATATTAGCGATTTGTCAAACAGCGCCGCCTTTTGGCAGGTTTGCGCGTAAAAAAGAGCATCGTGGCCGATAAACATTAACCTTCAATATAGCATTTGTTGTATTGTTGACAATTTGAAGAACACATACGAAAGTTCCAGAATACACCGCTCGCAATGCTTGTTTCGGCAGACGAAACGACTTGGTCCCGGTCCGACCTAATTATTTGTGTGTCGGCTTAAACACCGACAATTATGTCAAGACGTGTCAAAGTTTTAACGCCGGCTAATTACCATGTTTCTGGCTGACGGTTGCTACAACATTTATTACGGTAACATGAGTTACAAACGGTTTACAGTTGAGGACTTTGAGAGATATATGTACTTGTATATTTGTGATACATACTATGTGTAGTGTATTCTAAAGATTACGGTGGCTATGAATTTATAATATGTCAATTTTGTGAACAATGAACCCTAATGATAACAAACAGATTTAGAAAGACGAATAGATAAATCCTTCACGACGTGACAGCGAACTACCTAAAACGTCATTTAACTTCTAATTTCGATATTAGTCCCCAGTTATCAGTTAACGAGGTAGAAATAGACGTACTGATAAAAATGTCGCGGTCTTGTTTTTTATTCATCGGATTACGTGTGCGAAAGCAGGATAGATTTACAGACGCAGTTTTATGCTGAATTGGAACTTGTCTATAGCGGAATCTATTAAGAAATATGTGCGAATTCATACCGTACTGAAATCGATATTATCTACCACAAGTAAATGCGTTCAAAAAGATCTGGAAACCGACTTCAATTGCCCTAAAAGTTTTCTTTTACTAAGGCAAATTTTATATCGTTGTCTCATGGATGCCGTTGTCAGAACTGGACCAAATTGATAAGGGAGGGAGAAAAATAATCACCCAAATCGGTTCACCCAGTCAAAAGTTCTGAAGTAACAAACATTTTTAAAAAAGCAAAAAAAAAAACATACCCGTCGAATTAATAACCTCCTCCTTTTTGAAGTCGGTTAAAAATATGTCGGAGAATGCTCGTTACCGTCGACCGAGCGAGTGTCGGACAGATGCGCTAGTTAAAGATGACGACACGCCGGGGACGCGGTCTCCAGAGACGCGGGCCGCGGCGAGGGAGGGGGGACTGGCATGCGACGAATCCCGCTCTCAGTGCTCACTGGTCCTTGGACGAAATTTTTACTCATTCATTAGTGGGGTCCATCATTCGATTTGTAAATAATTCCAATATATTGACTAGTTTTTGTCCGCCAATTCGGGAAGGAAATCACCGTTGGTAATAACATTGAGGTGCCAAGTGATAGAAACAAACTCACTATCACATTCATAATATGTTTATTATAAACAATGGTATTTTTTTTATTTTTTTCACTCCATTAAAATACTAAAACATCGGTTGTTTTGGAGAAACATGCGTACGTCATTCAATCACAGCTCGTGTTAAAGATATATTTATTTATTTAACAATTTATTGTACACAGAAAAATACAACACACACACACAAAAAAATATATTCAAAAGGAACAGATTATTTCTATAAGAAATTTCTTACAGCAGTTCTGAGTTAAGATAGAGAAATAGTGAAGAGAGCAGTCGGGCAATAATTTTTCAAAAAAATAAATATTGCGTGTCGGTTTGAATTTTTTATTGATTAACATTACTCTCATATGCCATGGATTTGCCCCTAAAAAGGAACACGCCTAATTTAACAATGAAGTAACAATGTACAGCTAGAAATAGTAATCAACAGTATACATTTTTTCTGTAGAGTAACTAAATAAATCAGTTGTAGTGTTTCATAGACAACGCAACACGCATTCTCGTACCTCTGTCACTATAGTCATCGAGTCAACATTGGATACTAAACTCACTCGTAATTTAGGAAATGTGAAAACAATCGCCCAATATAATTTAACGGGTCATCCATCAAGAGTTTATCGAGGCAGTTATCTCGATGCGCGCCAGTGCTCGATCCCTTGCGCAGACGCGTATTCGAAAATTATGTTCATAATGCATTCATGATGGCTTCTAGTTACATTTAATTTCTTGAAAGCTGTGAATGGAACCGAATTTTACGTGAAGGATAAGGGTGTAACATAGTCCGAGAGACAAGCAAGCGGCCAGTCATTGTGGTGTGCCATGGGGGAGGTATAATGACAGTTTTATTCCGTTAAAATAACTGACTGAATTTGTTAGTCCCTCTTTAATGATTGACGTGGGAAAAGGCCTTGTTTGTTCCCTTGGGATTCAATATAACTTTTCCTTACATGAGAAGCGATGAAAGCACGTCACTAAGTAAATACGAATACAACATTATGCCTGGACAAATAACCGAAAATCCTGAATGACAGGTGTCAACAGAACAGCTTTTATATCTCTAGATAACTATACCCGCTAAAAGAGTCATAAACAATGTCACTGTATGTCAAAACGACACCGTGACACATGTTTCAATTATCGTTATCAACCGCGTTATCTCTATTTCGGTAACATTTGACCCGCGCACCAAAATACATGCATCTTTATTCGTCCATTGATGAGTTGGTTCACACAGATTGTTTAAGTTTGGTACTAAAGCAGCGATGAAGTTGAAATCAGTAGTGTCGTTGAATGGGATATCGAAAGTGAACATTGTTCAGAGATTATCTGGATGTATTCAGCCGCAATCGACACCGACTTTTGTTGTAATTGTCCCATCTGCCAAAACGCACTGTTTGATTCTAGAGGGCCCGAGAGAAGGGTTGGCTTGACACATTTCTGTGTGCTCGATTTGAAAATAGAATCGTTTATTTTTGATTTGAGAACGTTTATTTTTTTTAAAATAAGAGATTTATATGGTCTAAAATATGATGCTACCGTATGATATATTTTCTGCTAGTAGTAATTTGCAAGTTATCGAGTTTTCCTCGATGTTTAGCTCAAAATTTGACTTGAATCTTTGAATCTTGCGATGACAGTATTATTTTCTGTAGACAGTCATGATGTATGATTTAGTTAAAATTTAAATTCAGACTATGTGAATGTCAGCAGTATGTGTATCTCATAATTTATATGTTTGTAACTAATACAAACAAGTAATACAACAAGTCGTAATTGTTTTTAGCTTCTTTTCCAAAATTGTTCTATAAATTAATATAAAATTATTCACTTCATCAATTACGTCACACCTCTACTTTTCTGTTACATGAAACAATATCACAGTTTTTAGACAACAAAGAACTTATATAAACAACAAGTAAACGCGTTCGAAAAGAACTAGAAACCAACTTCAACTGCCCTAAAAGTCATTCTCAAAGTCATACACATTATATATTTATTTGATGAAACTTGCAGTCTTTCCAAAGTTAAATAATACCTAGTTCAACAAAACAAAAAAAGAATTAATTAAATCGAACTTGTAGTTCCGGAGATATACGAGGACACACATAAAAATATATAGACATACATACAGGACAAATTGACAACCTCCTTTTTTAAGTCGGGTAAGAATAGTGAATATTTATTCAAATTAAATAACGTGTTACAGAGAATATTGAACACAAATTCAATTTGATTCGAGAAAGTTCAAACGTTATGCAATTTCAAATTCGGAAAAACATTATATTTAACAGAGTAAGAGCAAGGAGATGATATGAACATAAAAATAATATATTGCCGGGAAAGCGCGGGAAATCATGAAATATGGCCGCATCGATGAGTTCGGGGCTCGTTCGCAACCAGCCAGTGTCATTAGAGGCCGTAAATTTTGTGTGAAAAAATAGTACACGAAAACCTATGCTAGAGAGAGAGAGAGAGAGAGAGAGAGAGAGAACCGATATCAAATCGTTACTCAACTAACTTCAGTAGTACTACATTAGCTTTTATATATTATTCTAGCTTTTTCCCGCGGCTTACATCTCGTGGACTTAGGAAGATAGATATTCCATGGCAACTACATGCTCGATTGGGATAAAAAAGATCCTATGTCCTTTTATGACCCTTAAAATATCCCTATACCAAAATCAAGTTATTTATCTCCCTAATGACGTGAGGAAATAACAAACAAACACATAAACAAACTCACTTTCGCATTTATAATGTTGGTATAGATTACGACTGCAAATCGTAGGACGTAGGAATACCAGCCACGCATGATTCTACCTAAAGATAGTAACATTATAAATTTTTTATTTTTAAGTAAACATGCATAAGTATCGTTCTGGTATCGTTTGAGAAGCGACGCCGCGAGAGGGCGGAGCGCCTCAGTAAATCCCTCACTTAGCGGAGCCACGTCGCCGCCGTAGAGAGGGACAGCTAAGTGGCTTTTCATTCTCCCGCCGGTGCGCCCCTTCACACCCGCCATTTTATTTATTTTTCATCACCCCGGAACATTCTTGTTTTATTATTAAGAGACACACAATCGATGCAAAATGTGTCCGTATAGCGACTGTGCCGTAGACTGGTTCCTAGAAGGAAGTACGTTGAGATGATGTAAGTAATATATTCAATTGTTTCACTAGGTTACACCCACACTTTCGTTTGCATTGATTTCTTACTTTTTAAGCAATTTTCGCTGACGCAGATGTTACCATGCATCCAGAAATGACATCTAAATCTGATTAACCGTTTATGTGTAATTCAGTATCAAACTTGGAAATATTAATAGCTTTCGCCCGCGTGGAATATCTTTATACATTATAGCCTATGTGTTATTTTGATGTTGTAGTAAAGTTTCATGAAAATCCATTCGATGGTTTTTGCGAGAAAGAGTAGTAAACATCCTTACATACAATCTTTTACGTTTATAATATTAGTGTAATGAGATAGAAACAAATAAAAATACCTCATCATTGGAGGGGACAGTGAAGGGTAGGTAAACCTATGACTGATACTTCATTACAAACTACCTCATTTACATTGAGGAGTCGGTTTCACTATACTCATTGGGTGTGCTTGCCGATGGTGAGCATATTATAAAACGTGCGAGTAATGGGTATTGGCTACTGCCACAGCAGATGCTGAGATTAGTCCTTTTTGACGACACATTACAACACAATGCCTATGTACATCAATAATGTATTATTTGTGATTATGTAATTAAATAAATATTTTTCTGTTTCTGTTCTGATATGGTGAGAACCATACAACTTGAGGCATCTTGATGAGCACGCTTCCATCTTACGGCCTTCTCGTGAATAATAAATGCAAAACCATTGTGCATAAAATATCAACTTGTCCTCATCTCAATTTTAATAAGATCGGCTTTCTATTCAATTTTTTCTAGCTTCCACTCCAATTTTATCGTAGAAGAATGTATTGTGCATCTGCGTATAATAGGCCAATGTCCCCAGGTTAACCGCGATATTACATCGAGCATTTTGTTTATTTTTAGTGCCCTACACAACCAAATACACCTATTACTTTTTATAGAATATACAATGAAGATGTGTTGCTATTTTCTTGGGTACGACGAGAGTTTCGGAACGAAATTGATACAAAGCAATATCCAAACGCTACCTATAGTCTTATCTACACAGTTCGCTTTATACACTACAGATTTTTACCCTTGTAATCGCACTTCATTGTTTGTCCGGTAGCGCCATTATTCTGGTCAGTCTTTTTGTATATTGGTGGTGGAATCAACATTTCTAAACTTTACACTCATCAAATCATATAATAATAGCGTAGCGTGCGTGCGTGCCTTACACGTTCAAATTGGTAAGAGTACGAGTATATCATAAACATCGACCGGTCCCGAGCCACCTGCATCCAGTGACTTCCATCTAGTAGACTGCCTGGTAGACGTTTCCCGGTACGTGGTCGCCACTCGAGAACCTTTGCTCCCCACCGGTTATCGATTCTTCAAGCGATGTGGCCAATCATGAAGGAGGCCTATGTCCAGCAGTGGATATTTCCCGGCTGATGATGATATCATAAACATGAACTCAATGACCAATCGTACCAACCTCGATAAACCTTTCAAATCAGAGTACATAGTATACCGCTGGTCGACTACTCGATCGACTATCGTAGCACCGCAGCAGCGATGTGCAAATGTCTCTCGCGCTGAGCCAGCGCGGCACATGGCACATAAAACAAAATTGAATCGCGCAGGTCTCGCTGACCACAGCGCAACGCCCGCCATGTTTACTGGGAACAGACAACGGCTGTAGTGGCAGTACTGGCACGACGGACGGCATCATGCGATACGTACTCAATATCAGCAGGGTTTTCGACTATTATGGTCAAAAGTGAGATTCCTCAAAATATCCTTTTTGTCAAAGGCTCATTTGGTCAAATGTGGGATTTGCCAAAGACGCAATTTGTCGAACATTATTTGACAAAGGTGCTAGTTTGTGGTCAAAGATAAGAATTTGCCAGAGTGAGTGATTTAAAACGACCTTCTCAAACCTCTTCCTCAAGCCTTGCTTTATTTTGACCAACTAAACCCCTTTTTATACTGAAATAGGTATTTTAACGAAAAACATTTTTGAAAAACATGATTTGACAAAAGGCACCTTTGACAAAAAGAATATTTTGACGAATCGCACTTTTGACAAACACAATTTGACTCAAAGCCCTTTTGAATAAAAGAGTATTTGGACGAATCACACGTTTGACCATGGCGAAACACCAGCAATCAGGGACATACATTTGTGTGTACCGACGTGCTTTTATTTACTGAGACATTTTGGTTGGAAAATGTAATATTATTATTAATATCCATCATATTCATCATCAACAGCCAATATATGTCCCCACTGAAGGGACTCAGGGACACTTTATCGGCCATAGTCCACCATGCGAACCCAGAGCGAATTGGTGGACTTCACACACGCCTTTTAAATTTCTTCTCAGGAGTGTGCAGGTTTCCTCATGATGTTTTCCTTCACCGAAAAATAATAGTAGTATGGGCCTATTGATTCAACCAAATCTAGCTCGGAAGTGATATCTGGACCGAGTTTCATGAAAAATTCTACATTCTACAAGACTTCTCGACCAATCAGCGGGCACTATTGGCGAAAATGACATCATATATGTCAGTTTATTACAAATTCTATTTATACGAAACACGGCCCTGTCCAAAACTAGTACAAAACTTAATAATAATAGTTCCTGATTTGACCAATATAACGGTATCATCACTTCACTGTTAAAATGTATGTTCTATTATAGAAATTGAATTCGATTCTTCTTTTCGCATATCGTATAACACCGTCCCCTGTTTCGTTTAGTCATCGAGTATCGGAACTGTATCCAATCCGTCTCTACCCAATTTATATTATTGCATCCACCTTCCTGTCTGTCGCCCGCGCCGTTTACGACAATTCACCAAATAGACAATACCTTGTGGTTCTTTATCGGTTTTAAATGTCGAACACTGAATCGGTGTCTATGGCAAGTTTCATCTGATGCAATTTATTGGGGAACCCCTAAATCACAGTAAAAGAAAGTGTGAAATGATTACTGTACTGTGCTATATTTTCTTTTTCAAATTATCAATATACTATTTCCCCGCGAATTTGTCTGTATTTACTTTATAAATTATCCTATGGGAACCACTTGGACCGTGATAGTTCATCTGGTAATGCCATTTTCGCATTTAGAATTTTAGTTTGACAGGCTTCCATGACCACAATCTCACCTGACGATGTCGGTGTACGGCTCGGAATTGGCAGGCAAAGTAACCAAGTTCAGGGCACGTGAGTAGAAAATCTAACTCACGAAACATGCGCTGTTTAGAGCGTATGCATTGAAACACTATGTATGCATTCTCCAACATGTAGTTTTACACGGATGATGATGATTAATTATTATTACAGCTGATAAACACAGACAAGAAAATTAAGAGAAAGACAGACCACTCCATTATTATCGATTGAAATTATACCTACACTTTGGTGGCGCAAACCTTTTTCACAAGGACAACAATATTATACCGAACACAACAGCTACTCGTAACAATTGTTTCGGTGCCACAAAGCCCCGATGCCACTAACAATAAGCACTAACAATCCCTTTGTCTAATTTACGAGCGTCTGATACAAACAAACCTATCTGGAGGATCTATCTGTAATTAAATCCGTCAGCTAAGTCGGTACAGTCGCCCGGGAAAGTGCTAATCCGGGTTAGTCCCGCAGGACAAACAGATCGGGACTCGCACGCGTATGGAGCGTGTCTGGCTATTACATACGCATTAGAGAGATATTTGGCTATTACGGGACAGTTATCGCGTTATCTTCGGAGTAGGATCATACCGGATTTGTCGGTCTGGGAATTCGTGTTGCGTGACAATTTTTGTTGCGCTTTTCTTCTTGATTGTACAGTTTTCTATCGAAGTGTGAGTTAGGTGTTTGGGATATAGCTTGTGTCGTTTGATTTATAAGTGCCGTTGGTTGTTTATACAGTAAAGCCACGATGTCCATCTGAGTTAATCTGTATGAATCCAGGAAACTGATGCACGTGCAGAAAGGTGTAAGACAGGGTGACGTTATATCCCCGGAAAAAAATATGTTTTCAAGCTTCAGAACTGGAAAGGTCTGGGCATCAACATCGAATCTAATTGAGCTATATTTAATTACAGGTATTATATAAAGAAACTAGTTTACTTCATTTAGAAAACGATGAATTTACTTTTTTTGTCAACAAGGGTCTATAATGCGAAATGTTGCTCCCGTTGGGTGTTTACATAAACTGAAGTCCACTAAAATATAGTCGCCGGCAAAATAAGTCATCTGTATAAAACAAAAATCACTATAACAATAAAATAAGAATTGGATCACGAGTCGCGGTGAACACAACCGGGTTCCGTACAATAAAAAATCACAACAAGCAGTTTAATAAGAAACATTGTCGGCAATTCCGCGCCCGTAGCGCGCCGGGGAGGAGGGGAGGACTCACTTAAATATGAATCATTTCATTATAATGCCGTATTCAATCCGAGAGCGCCTCACTTTAACCGAGGGGTGCGTGTCAACTTACAACATAAATATTGACTTTGCAAGTCGAGGGTTCTGGTTTTTGTGTTTCACTCGTGCCGATTTAAAAATACCGTCACAATTAAACAAAAGGTCAGTTTTTACACTAGACTATTGGTGTCACATTTCGGAGAGTAAAAGTTTTCGAGTCACTAGATGAACCAACGAACTAGTAAAGGTCGCGGGGAGTCGCTGGATGCAAGTGCCTATGTCCAGCAGTGGACGCTACCCGGTCGATGGTGATGATTATATGAGACACCTATTCATCGTGATTTATTGTCAACAGAAATACTCGTCAGTACCTAATTTAAAACAATTAACAAGCTTCAAATCAATTTTTTTATCGTCTGTTTTAATGAGGATAAAAATAATTAATGACAAGATTTCTGGCCTTCGTCCGAGCTACTATTATTAAAATGTATGACAAATTGATATTGATGATTAATTCAAAAACTTAATTTCTTGTAAACTGTAAATATTCTATTTTTATTATCATTTTGTTATCGTTCTTTTAATTTATTCTTGCATGTCGTTGTTGCCTGTAAGTGGGATTTGGCTATACTGTTAAATTTGTGTCGTAATACTTATGTTACTGTATATCCTGTAGGTGACCTTGTTAAATAAAATAAATATAAATAAAGTTCATCGTGCAGTACCGGATTACTTCGGAGTGGCTGTATTTAAAACTACATTCATTACACAGTAATCAAGATGAAGAGATGTTGTGAGTATTTAATTAAAATGTACACTGTTTTCGAGTGCAATGAAGAAAAAAATAACACTAGTTGTTACGGAACCCTAAATGTGCAAGCCCCTTTGAGATGATAACTGACAGTTAATACCATAGAGCGTGACCACATTACTCTGTGATCTATGGACCGTATCCATGAAGATTTATCTATGGATCACGAGATTCGCGTTCAATACGAGCGAGCCTTACTCCCAGCCTAGATACGATGGAATTAGAACTAACGATGGATTTTCTACTGAAAATTTTTGAGACAAATATAAAATTTATGAGTGTCAAAAATTCGAATTAAGTAAAGTTTTTATGCAGATGTTTCATTACGTGATTGAGAAATGACAAATCAAAAAAATAAAGGTTTGTCAGATTTTTGTAAGGAAAAAAACAAAATCACTTTCAGGTGGCGGCATTGGTGTTCATAACGATTAGTGCGAACTTCTTCACATAATTGAATTTTTTGATAAAAACTAACATAGCTAGGAACATAATATACTTCTCATCAGAAAAATGGATACACCTTGCAAGTTTATGTTTTGTAAGGATTATCAGAAAAAACTATGAAAGTTTAATTTGAATTTAGAACATTAACATTAGAATTTGATAACCTCATATTATTCACTATTAAACGACATTTGACATATAATTCTGAATATACACATTTTTCTGATAATCCTTACAAAACATAAACTTGCAAGGTGTTTCGATTTTTCTGATGAGAAGTATAATATACTTTTTATAGAAATTAGAAAACGAGAACTGTTCATTAAAAATAAAATATAGACAAACTTTGAATTTAGTTTCCCCCAAAGCTATCAGGTGAGCCAGTGAGACACATTCCAAGTACTGTGTATTTCCGTACATATTACATTTTAAAACAAGTTTATAGAACAAATGAACATCATTGCACTCCAGAGTAACGGAATAGGGTAGTTGCACAGATTGTACTTTTGACAGGGCGAACGAGGGGAGTCCCGGGTTTTATGGGAAAAGCAAATTCGGCACGTGTCATCCACCGGAATTAGCCCTAATACTTGCATTAATAAAGTGTGAAATTGCCACCGCCCTGTTCGCTATAATTCTTTATTAGGTTTTTTGAACGTCTGCGAGGGTATCCGAACAACAAACACGGGGAGAAATTGGATTGTTCTTTTGCAAATTATCTTTGAAAGCTGGTGTTATTGGATTGTGTGGTGAGGGGGAAATTAGATGAGCCTTTAATTTTTAAACATTAACTAGCCACTCGAAGTTAGAAATTAGTCTTGTCGTGACAAAAGACATGTTGAGTGTCTCTACGCTGATTTTCAGTGAGATTTACGTCAATAAATACATGATTCACATGTATTCGAATTTCAAATTTCATTCGTAACTGTTTTACATTTTTTTTTAGATTCCTACAAATCATCCACCCATCCCTAGGCCCTTTGTATTCCACCATCTTATTCCGATCGTTATTTACCTAAATTTTAATTATACCAACTACCGAAGCGTAACAATCCAGACAGATACAATGAACTTAACTCTGTATTTAATTCAGCCGGTTGTTACGGTTACAACGTATTTATTGATTGCTCCAGCCAGTCATCCGCGACGATCGCAGTTGGATAAACAAGGGATAAAAAATATTAAAAAATAAAAATGGCGGTCGAAGCACCGCCCCCCGCTGGGCACCGGCTACCGTTTCCAAATGTCATTCTCCACTGTTCTAAACTTGATGTGTAGGGTTGTGGTGGTGACGATATCGATAGCACGACGCAAGGCAAAACATTATATTCTTAGAGACATCACTTGTATCCATCGATTCCCCGTGACCTCTACTAGGTCGTTGGTCCATCTAGGTTTTCCGATACGTGGTCGCCACTAGAGAACTTTCCCTCCCCCATCGGTTCTTCGTTCTTCGAAAGGGAAATATTAGGTAATACCAAATTATTAAATAATATCAGAGCGCTGTTTAAAGTATAATGGAAAAACTGACTGTATGTACATGTTACCCTTTTCCAGTAGAGAAGGTCATTTCATTATTTTTAAACTTAAAAGTTGAGTTTAATATAAAATCAGTTTCCAATGTATTTAGATAAATAGATAGCTAAATCAATTTATTTTTACACCACCAACACATAATATAATAAATAAATAATTTACATATTACTAATGTATATATTGACAGTTCAAACTTATGCTATGCTTGTATATAAATATTGTTGCAGCTGTCAAAAAGGCCGCAAACTCAGCTTGTGGTCCACGGGGGGAAAAGCACTGATTTTCAGTTTGTAAGCCACAACTGTAACTTAACCGCAAGAGGGGCGGTGTAAATACACACTGTGCGTGAAAGGGAAAGGAAAATATGGTAAAATAAAATAGAAAAATAGAAATTTCTTTACAAAATCAGGGATAGAATGCATAAAAAAGCGGGTACCAAGAATATTGAATCAATTTAAAAAATGAAACCTCTAATTTTCTTTTGTTGGTACCAAAATATTTCCACATAATGGTATACCAATGCCGATATGTTATTTACTAATTAAAACTATTATAATATCAAAACTTTGGTTTGGGTGGTTAGGTCATTAAATAAGGCAAAGATGTTGATATCGACAGTGAAGATTCCACATTATCACATCACTATCAAGCCCTTCAATTTATCCATAGGAATCCGAACTAACCGGAGCAGTAAATCGATCGACTACTTTTTTCAGTCAATCGTCTTTCAATTCCAGCATTGGTGATATCGTATCGACTTATTCAATTTCTTGAATCGTTCCCATTCGTCGTGGTGCGATCATTTCCGTTGGCGTGTTTTTTGTAGATTTCTACTTTTGTCGATAGATCGATAGGCACGGCTCTAGTGATTCGTTACGCGCATTCCTAACGTTTTCGAGTAACGTTTTATTGTATTTTCTTGCAGGTGTGTCAGGTGCTTCCAAAGTAATGCTGCTCTTATATTCTACTTACAAATCACTTACGGCTTCAATTGCGTCGACCACGCGTAATGGATGTTATACTTTATTGTAGTAAAAAATGAAGAAAATAATCGTGATATAATTTCTATAATATTACTGCTGTCTTGCTGGTATGGCTGTTTAACCGCGTCCGTGGCCTAATGGCTAAATGTGATCTCACATTCCCAGTACTAGCTACCATCATGTTCCCTAAGCCTGCCGCCAGACAGCATTGTTAATAGCACTGTTGTGTTCCGGTATGAAAGGTAGCAGAGCCAGGGCCTCATTAGGTTGAGGCTTCCGGGTGCGCACGCTTACCATCCAACGGCTTTTCCTCACTTACCATCAGGTGAAATGTGCCAAGTGCAAACCCATCACTCCTCCGGAATGTGAATCCAACATTTAAGCACCATTAGAACACGGAGGTGGTTTAAAGTTTAATCACATTCCTTAACAATAGAAAACATTTTTTTCAATCACCAACCATCCCTAACCACCCAACAATGAAAACCAGAGATTAGAAATGTCAATCGTGAATAAATGAGATCAATCACGGACTTCATCATGGGGACCACAATTGACCCACTTAGCTGACTCCCCGAGGGGTATACCCATCGTGCGTGTTAGTGCGCGTCATCGTTGCGGTGAAAACTATTAATTAATGTGCGCAAGAGTCGGTGCGGTAGCGTCCCGCGGCGCAGTGTCCTTTGTGACTCGCAATTTAATGATGAACTTTTGAAGTTCGATCTAGCTTTGACGTAGAACTTTACAAAAACGTTGTTTTCTATATTTACGCTAATGTTATGTAGTCATAAAGTTTGTAAGTTTTACTGTACGTAGGAGATTATCTCTGAAATGACCCATCACATTTTACAAATATTTACTGTATCTTCAGGAAGGACAACTGCAAGGTGGTTGGCTTCTTTATGAATAAAATTGTGGACATCAGCAAGTACAATACAGGCTTTAGTTTTTTTATGGAAAAATATTAGTAGTATCGTTAAATCTCTGACATGGCCATTCATCTTTTCACACTGTCTCTCAAAAGAGAGCAGAATATTTTTAGTCTAGTAGGGGAATGGGTGGATGATGGGCAAGCCCCGTCAGTGTTTCGAATTTTCGAAAATAATAAATTTCTATTGAGTTTTTAATTGTATTAATACTATCGATATATTTTTAAGGTTTCCCGAACGACTGGATTAACAAACCAACGCCCAGATCGAGCCACTTTAGCTAGTGGAAGAAATAAATAGTAGAGTAATAATAGAGAGAAACTTGAAAGTAATTTTCGATATTAAACTCCTAAGCGAATGAAAAAGAGTGCAAAGGTTTTCATGGTCCCTTTGCTCGTTTGATTTCTAGCTCAAGTGGTTGAAATTTTGTAATTGGGAACATGAATCTCTTTTGCTGACACCACCGGAATTTTTCCCTTCAAATTTAATGTGTAAAGGCTTTGTCCCAATGTCTTTCTTTCCATTTGCAGGATTAAAATTTTTTTGGGATGTTGCTAAGGTATATAGGCTGGTGTTCAATACTCGGTCACATTCTCATTGAACACATGTTTAAAGTATTTAAACATTACATGTATTAAGGTTATTTGAGGTCGTTTGATAAAAGTTTCATACACAATTCCTGTTGCCATAGTTTTTTTAAAATAGGAAAGTCGGCTTTGTGCAGTAATTATCTAAAAATAGGACATCATATTATAAAGTCGCAAAATGAGTATCATTATCATCCAACTTTAGATAGTCACAGTTTTCATTTTTACACACTATTTCCCGATTGTTGTTCAAAGCGCCATCTAGGGACCATTAGCTGCGTAAATAACTATAAAGTTTTACATTAATGATATTCATTTCACGATACTATAATTCCATTTCATATTTTTAGGTAATTACTTATCAAAGCCTCAAAGAGGTATAGAAGCATCCTGAGGAGAAACCCGTTATGTAAAATATATAAAGAAATATATTCGGAAAGTCCTGAACGTGTGGTTGCCCCAGTCATAGGCCTCGAGCAGGCTATATAAGTTAGTACGAGTAAGTATGTACAGTTTCAATATAATAATTTGTCGAGGAAATTACAAGTTGATGATGAGATTGTTCCGTGGATTGATTGATGACTCTCGGGCGACGCAGGCGCACGTTTTCTAATAGGATTGTGCACATTACAATTAATATAATATACATACTTGCTTTTAATTCTTCTTCTAGATTCGAAGGCTTAGTTGTGGGTTTGATGTCTCCCTAAGTCAATTTCAGCCAATTTTACCTTTTCGCCACTTTTTTAAAAATGGAAGAGTCATGTTTTGATAATTTGATATGCTAGTAAATTAAATTAAATTTTTAATTGTGTACTGTTTTTTTTTTCTGTACCATATTTAAATAAATTAAATACTTTGATTCCCATTATCAAATTACACATTACATTATTTTGAACAAAAGAAAAAATAATAAAATACAAACGACCAGATGACGGAATTCTGATCCATTTTTTGCAATTAATATAAATAATTTTTAAATAGCTCAGCGTTCATTAGTTATATTTTTTTGATTGTGGTTTTTAAATACAACTTTTTTCATAGACCGCCTAAATTTTTCTCGTTGTAATAATACATTGCAGTACCACAACCTGCGTAATCTTTGCGAGTGATGTGTATAGCTCATCTTGCAATGTTCGATTGGGTTTATACGGCGATAACTCAATTACAGCTCGATAATATTAAACCTTAATGACCTTGTCCGTACTTCATATAAATATTGAAGCAGTAACAGTTACAAATTACTTACTTACTGTTATTTACAACGTACTTACCCGGTAATGATATTTTCAACTTACCGCGCGCCGGATGGGACGCTTTTTGTACTCGAAAACACCGAAAAAAATTGATTTTGCTCTCCCTCATAACATCATCTCATAATCGGCTGTACGTCCACTGTTGGACATAAACCTCCCGTATAAATCGACACAATTGACTTTCAATTGGATTTTGGATGGATTGGATAATAAACACGCTTTGTAGGCGGATTAGTGATCGCAATAATATGTTACTGTTATATAAAATAAAAATAAAAAATATATTAAAACAAATATATAAAAAATAAAAGTAATAATACTCGTATATACAAGTTTTCTCGACGTGTCTCGCGTTGATGAAATTATAAAATACTTTTCATCCATTAACCAGCTCGGTGACGGTCGTTGTGTACTGGGATCTTAGACTATAAAAGGTGTAGTGTAGAGTCTGTAGTCCACTGGCCGCGTAGACACCTCGTAGCATTCGTAGCGGTTGAAAACGTCAAACAAAAGACATCAACGATAGTAATCGGATAGTACCTTAAATCCGCATTGTCACCATTAATAAAATTGATCAAGAGTGAGTCGGACTGAATGTTGAGGTTTTAGAATTTAGACTTGTCCTAGTACACAGCATAAATCGCCAAAAATGCCGTCTGTCAGTTTTTCTCTAAAGACACTTTTTAGCCCCCGACGCAAAATAGTGGTGTTATAAGTTTGTCGCCAATGTCTGTCTGTCTGTGGCATTGTAGCTGGCAGATGGGACTGATTTAGATGCCATTTTTTTCGTGAAAGCAAGCTTCTTTTCGGTGGTTCTTAGCTATGTTTGGTAAAAATCGATTCGAATAATCGAAAAAGTTCGTTGCGCATTTTTTATATATATTTTTAATTTAGTTCCTTTGTTAGGTCATTTCTTAACAAAGCCAGCTATTCTATTTTGAAAGATTCATCATCATCAGCCAGGAAACGTCCACTTCTGGACATAGGCCTCCCTCATGGTACGCCACATCGACCGGTCGGTTTAAAAGATTATGGCAAAAGAAATTTTGTATGAATGCATTTTGAGTGGATGCCCGTTAAGTAGATTATGTTCTAACGACGTGATCTTGTTATCAAAAACGCGTGAACATATCAAGTTTAAATTAATTTAAAATACTCAAACTGGCAATTTCTTGACACTGTAAAAAAATCAAACTTCTGGGTCAACGCAATAGAGAGATTCGGCTGTTTATTCTGCATCGTATATCGAAATTCTTAGGCAAGTTCATAAAAAGTGAATCAATCCCTATAGGGTATTTCCCTTTTACCTAGAATCCTGAAATCCTGAAAGGCCCTGCAGCAAAAGTATAGGAGTAAACCTGAATACCATGTGTTTAATCTTCCCACATTAAAATAGCTTTTTAAAGATTACAAGTTTGTTCTTCAATCAGACTTAGGTATACATTTTTGCTAGAGCTTTATTCGGTGCAGTTTACCTTATATGATTTTCAGTGTGTAAAAATTGAAGATTTGTCTGTCAAAACATTCTTGGGGTATATCTGAAACAAAATGAAAAAATTCATGTTAATGAAGAACCTTGTTATAAAGCGCATGCGCTAAATGTAAATTGTTTATTGCAACTCATCAATGGATTGTTACATTGAATGGATAAGGGCATATGTCAATAGAGCGAACGGATGCACCGAAATAGGGCAAAGATAAGGAAACAACGCTGTAATTTGATAGTAAACTAACAGAACTCTATAGCAAGGGTTTAGTGACTGTTATGATTTTCGTGAAATACAAATTTAAACTTGGTAATGGATGTTTTATATGCGCCGGCGCAACGCGGCGGTCAATTATAACGTAGAATAGTAATGTATTGATTTGTTAAATTGGTTCATTGATGACAAATACTGTACTATGTGAACTGCCAGCTTGATCGGGATAAAATTAGCCTATGGCCTTTTCCGTCCCTTCAACTATTTATGTATAAAAATAATTTCCTTCTTGCTCTCCGTAACGTCGTGTAGGAATGACAAACATACAAACAACAAATGTTATAGTTTGATTTTTTTCTTTAAAAAAATACACGATGGATCAACGCTTGACCTTGACTCAGTCACACGTGATGTTAAGTGATGATGAGGTCGACTATTTACTGAAAAGTAGTATTCCATTATTTAAAACAAATAAATTGACACTATCTTTATTTTTTGGTATAGTGTTGCCTATTTCGCACGCACGTACGTACGTATGTAATTAATGTTGTTATACAAAAAAAACGCCCAAATATTAAAAAAATGATTTGTAGTTAAAACACATTAAAATTAGTCGTTGTGTTCCGGGCTCCATACATTCGCGGAACACGTATTTTCAAAAACAAATAAACAACATAGGGTTAATGTACAGAGAAAAAAAAACAATTAAAACACAAATTAAAACCCTCAAAAACTCAAAACAGGTCCAAGTAAATTCACAAACAAATGTAATTGCCAAAAAGCAACAGCATTCCTCTTTCGAATTATCTACATTAGTCAAAACCTCCACGATTTTATCATAAAAATATTCGCCGGTAGCGAGCAACCATTAATCAATCGTTAATTACCGCGCAAAACACATTCGCACTCCTCTCAATTAACTACAAGATCTATAAAGATAAAATGCAAATTTACAAGTCCGCTGACATTTTTCATATCTCCTTTTTCGCTCTCACCAATAGTAACTCATATTTGCCATTTCGTTTGAGATGCCTCGAAAGCCATATTTTAACGCCGCAAAATAATTTTGACAGCCGCGGTTGTCTCCTTTGCGCCTGTTCTGTGTTTATCTTTCGTCTTTCTCGCTAATCAACTTTAAAAACGTAAAGTGCGTACATAATATTTATTCGTTAGCAAGGTTACTATTGTTTTGGTGGGAATAAATCGAATTTATAACCTTTAGTTTCATAAATATTGATAAAGTACGAAGTGTATGTGTCATTGAAATTGTTTTTAATAAAATTAAACCATACTTTAGCTGACTGATGTCACTTATGACAACGAGATAATTTTTGAAACTTGAATAGGCGAGTTTTTAGCATTTAAATTAAATATTACGCAAAAAAACTGTTTTTATGAATAGTTCGTAAAAACCTCACGAGAATTTTTTAAATTTAGTTTGATGATACAAAGAAGATGATTGAAAGGTTAATGAGAATTTTTATATATATAATTATGTTTTGTTAATTAATTACTCAGTACAGAATCGCGTAATTATCTCGAATGCTAATTTCATGAGTGTTTTCCACAACATATAACCATGAGAAAAATATTGATAGCCCATAAGCGAAAACTGTTAATTGGCTCATAGTTTCAAATAATAGAATAATAGTAGCTGTAACTTTTTTATGAAGTAAAATAGATATATATTATGTTAAACGTGAATCCCGAACGAAGCCGCGTGTAAACATAAAGCAATTAAACCAGCAGGCAGGTTGTTAGCGGCTGATAGAATGTAATTATTTCATTACATTCCAGCAGGCAGACCTTCCGTAATGGCGCGGACGCGCGCTCCGCGCTACCGGTTCATTACGGATACAATTTTAAACTTTTATTTAATGAAACTTCGTTTAATGCGTGTTTCTCTTTATGTGTATTTTTAACCAAATTAAATTTTCTGTTTAACTATTAAATGATAAAAAGTAGATACATACCTAAATGATATTTTAGGGTTGTTTGTTTGTTTCTCCTTGGATGTTCAATGGCTCAACCAATCTGTATTAAGTTTGGCCCTCAGGCTGAGAAATGAAGAAGGGTGTCAAGGGCGATAGGGATAGGAATAGGCAACTTTTATTCTAGCCCAATAATGTTATCTGATATTATCGAAATACTACAGAAATGAAGTAGTAGGAAAATACTAGTTACCATTATGTATTACTAGCATCTGCCCACGGCGTCACCCGCGTGGACTTAGGGTTTGTCCCATGGGAATTACTCATTTAATCACAATAAATAGTAGATTTGTACTTCCATGGTCTTTCAACTATCCCACTAAAAATTAAGTCATTCTAACTCTCTGTTAGGTCGTGAATGTATGAGGAAATGAATTTTTGTGTTGTATGTATCCCTGGTTTTAATAGTCATTCTGTTATTCGGTGCGGAGACAAATTCAAAAAATCGCAGATGACAAAAACCGTTATTTCAGTTGTTCTTGAGTTATAAATGGTATACCATAGCGCGCACTTCGGTAGCAGCCGGTGCGGTTTACTCCCGCAAAAATCTGTGATGTATGAATCACAGATGCGCGCACTGCGGTTGTTCAACCGCAAATAACCGAATGCGGCTAAAAAAATCTGTGATTCGCGACAGATTTGTTGCGTTGCGCCGCCGCACGATTTGTTTGCATCATAGGAACTTGTATCAAACCCCGCGAACTGCGGCAGAAAAACCGCAACCGCAATTTGCCGCACCGCAGTGCGCGCTAGCACTAACTAACCCGACTTTGTTTTATTTATATAGATTGAGTGCGAACGCAACTCTAAAGTTATTTAACTTTGAAGCTACATGATACATACATGATCTTGCTCCGTTAAATCATCTACGTTCTATTGATAAAATAATTTGTCTCACACAATCGACAAACACTTGCCTATCAGTTTATTAATGATTTAGTCTGTTTATTTAGGTCGCATGAATGAGCTAGTGCGTGGCATATCAATGGACACTGATATCTGATGAACATATGCACAAGTAACTTGTATGTAGAGACAGATATATCGTGTTATTCAATGAGCAAATTAATAATAAAATTAGCACCACACTGTGAGATAACGCGCCACAAATCATTTGCAGAGATATATTTTACAGTCCAATTAAATTACTTGGGATAGTTTTATGCACTTGTATATCACTTCTTGTTTTTATCCGCAACATACTTTTGAATATATCAGCAACCTTAATTGTTTAACATAATCCTGCCTAATAATCGTTTGAGATATATTTGACCCGCAAATCACTTTCTTCTTCAGTGTTACCTGGAAAACTCCACTGTTGGACTTAATACTTTGTCATTTAAGACTGATAATGTCATTTAAGAAATTAACAGTCAAATTAAACTGGTTGGGGTAGCCACTTGCACTTGAGAGTTATTTTCTTCTTTTTTCTTTCGTTACCGGGAAAACTGCAGTGTTGGACATATATATCTATTTTATAAACCTTTATTATTATTTGTTACGTGGAAAACTACTGTGGAACCTAAGCCTCCCTAATAAATTATTAGAGGTTTAACTTACATTTTATAGTTTACATTGTAAATAGATTCATACACTTTAACCACCTCCGTGGCCTAATGGCTAAATGTTAGATTCAAAATCCGGAGTTCGATTCCTATTGGGAGTATCTATCGGTACTCGCTTTGCTTGGTGGTAGAGCATTTTCTGTCTGCTGCCAAACAGCAGCATTAATTTCACTGTTGTGAACACAACAGGTATGAAAGGTAGCTTGTAGCTCAGTAGCTTGATGCATCTGGGTGCACACGCTTACCATCAATCGGTCTTCTCGTCACTTACCATCAGGTGAGATGAAGGCAAGTGCAAAACCATCATAAATTTAAAAAAAACCTGAACGCAACTTTCTTCTTTATTTTTGACACGACAGAAAGAAACATCAACCAAATTAAGACCGTCAAAAGACAGTATTTAAATATTGAATCAGTTATGTATGAAGCAGTCCGTCGCAGGCGCATCGGTGTCAAAGAAGCCGTTGGTTACAGAGATATCATAATTTCGTATTGGACTCGTAGGTTATCACCGTCTCGACTACATCCATTCTAAACGTTGCATCCGCTTGCTGGATCGATAACATTTATCGATCGTTCATTACATGCACTTGCATGGAGATGTTGTAAAGTCACTTTACAGATCCTATGTGTTTCAAAACGCATTATAAAACGTCACCTGTCAAACGTCAGAGTGACGTTAGCGGTGCTGAAAAATTGAGACTGTTTTGGGACCGCACTCAAACGTGAGAAAAACATTGTCGTAGAATAAACGTGTTTATTGTGAGCTTCTAGTCAATTACTAACAGATGTCTCATCGTTTTAATAGCCAGGTTACTTTAGATTCGGGGGTTTGAGATTACAAAATGGAGTTACTAGGTCGAGTGAGGTAAATCTTACAGGAAAACCCGAGCGTTTTTATATCTAGTATATATGCTGGGTATTCCCGCTTATGTTTGGTACTATTTACACAAATTCCTATTTACTACGATTATTAGGTTATTCCACTTTGAAATTTCGACCCCCATCTTTGTCCCCTTTTAATTATTTCATTCATTGTTCTATTTGCGTCACCTGTGAAAACTGTTTCGCATAAATTGTCCAAATTTCTGATAAAATCAGACGGACAGACAGACAAGCATCGTATGGATTTTATAAGGCTTCCGTTTTTTCTTTGGTTGTTCGGAGTCCAAATAAAAGGCATAATTTTATTAGGACCAGATATATATTATGGACAAGCACCGTCTGTAAGCTGACACGGAAAGAAAATTGAGGTTCATATTTAGTAGCTGACTTATTCGGCTAGTAAAAGCACGCAGTGTAACAGTCAAAATTGCCTGTCACAGATTTTAAAAGAAAATAAATAAATTATGAGACATTCTACTTTGGACGGCGCACATAAGTTCTCCTATTTCTATGGAGACAAAAACTCTCGTCGCACTTATAAAGATCGAATATCTGTGAACTAATATCTATTCCAGATGAAGTATTTATCCTTCTAAGAATCAATCAGTTTTTGTTAAACTCAGCAAAATGTCAAAGGATAAATTTATTGAAACCTTTTGCTGAACACTTCAGCTGGATGTTAAGACAAACGTTTAGAACTATTGCAAATGTAGTCAATAAGGTTACACTGGTTCTTATGCATCCGCAATAAAGTTGAAATTGAATTCTATCATTAGTGAACCTAAATTTGTGTAAAACGAGAAGTGATGTTAAGAGGCGCCATGTGACGGACTTCAACTTTGGGTCGAATATTTATTGTTTTGCTAAAAGGAACACTTGCAGATATGTCACCAAGAAAGAATGCAATAATTCTTGTCTTAATTAGTTCCACACCGTGGGAATGTTTGGAGACGACCACGAGGATTAGGGAAATATTGAGAAGGTCGGGACAGTCGGTTTTGAGCGCGCGAACGGGTCGGACTGATACTAGGTCATATGCACCGGTGCAAGTCAGGTCTTGACACGCGAGGCGGTCGGTTTTTAGTGCGCGAAAGAGGCAGGTCTTAGCTCCCAAAGCGATCGGTCCGGAAATTTACCAAGTTATTCGTCGGGAACTTGATTTAGATTCCTAACTTATATTCCATGTGATACGTCGCGAATTAGTGGTTAAATAAGTCGCGCGTGCGAAATATCTAAGAATAGCGGCCGGCCGGCAATTAACTTAATATCCAAATACTTGAGTATCACTCGGCACATGAAGTTCGGAATTAGGCCTATGTTTTGCGGTGTCGAACGTGTACAGTGAAAGTGCTACTAATTTTCATTTCTCCTACACTATCTACACATCACACTATATTTTCACTATATATATTTATCATCGCAATGTGATTCAACATGTGTAAACTTGGTGAGTTTTCTTATTTTAATTAGCAGTTCAGCGAGGACCCAGGACTACGTTGCCTGATTGTCTTAGTTTTGATAGCCTAGGAGCATATTCGTTCTTTTAAACAGCTTGCCCTTGAGGCACACGACATAGATCGAGAAATGGAGGTTCCAGTGAAGGCGGAAGCCGCTGAGCTATTTGTTGGGTAGATTTTATAATCAAATCGATAGGGCTTACTTATTTAATAATGTGTGATTTTTAACAAACTAGACAAGCCCCGATTGGATAATATTATTAGTCTATCCAACTTTTCGAAAACCTGATTTGAATCTTATGGAAAATTTAACGATACATAAAATCAATATCAATAAAACTAAACGCAATGAATAAATCGACTAAGTAGTAGCTTAGTTTGCTGCTGGTGGGTGGTGTGGTTTTCAAATACCAACCTACTTCTACACTCTCGGAATCCCGATCACGAACTCCGTGTGAAGGCCGAAAGAACAAACCTCGACGAAACATGGGATTGATAATTCATGCTGAACATCACAGCCAAACTGAGAAATCACAGAACCAATAATAAATTATGAACCTAAACGGTCAACTAGGTAGTTCTGGTTCGCTGTTGGTGGGTGGTGTGTTTATCAGTTCCAACCTACTACGACATTCCCGGAATCCCGATCACGAACTCCGTGTGAAGGCCGGATGAACAAACCTCGACGAAACAAGGGACTGGTAAATTCATGCTGAACATCACAGACAAACTGGGAAAATTATATGACCAAACCAAATAGGCATTCGATCGGTCTAGTTGGTTCTCCAGCTCGCTAGCAAAGATTCTTAGATCTGCGACATGTGTTCAATTCGCCAGCCAATTCAACGCTTGGGGCCTTTAGTCACATGTCATGCAAAAGGGAGAGGGAAAACCCTGCTAAACTGATTGAAGTGATGTACTGGGTCTGGAAGGTTGCGGGTTGAGTGTTTGGCCGACATCTTAGGGAGCGGAAGGCATTAGATCCGTTACTGACCAAGCTTAAGTACTATCACAACATAATAAATTACATTACATAGTATCATGCAAAGATCTAAAAATGGGGCCAAATCTCAAATAATCTGTTAGAATTCTAGATCTGCAGATCTATTAGGTGATGATGGATGTTTCATGAGTTTCGATAAAGTTGATCAGAGTGAAGTGTGATGGTTTGATTGGTGGTTAGTTTAGTTAGACTGGTCGTTAGGTCGGAACTGGTTTTGCCGGGGCTAAAAGTTCTATAGCCGAGGTCGGGATAAAGGTGTGCAGGGAGTCCCGAGTTCCAAAAATATATTTAATACTTAGGAATCCTAATTCTAAGACCTAAAGGGTCTCTCTCAATTACCCTTCCCTGGTATTCTCAGTCTTACTTCTTTAGATGGCGAATAACGGAGATAACAGCATCGACACGACGAAGTGGAGTTAATCGTTGTAGTGTTCTATTTACATATTATGTGTTCTTTATTATACGTAATCACATAAATCACACTTTACACGTCACAAAATCACACACAAACTAGCAAAGGGCCTGAAGAAGGAAACAACGCCGGAGTTGGGGTCATCGGTAGCCGAGCGAGGGAGACAAAGCTAAGTCCTAGTCGTTTAGTCAGTTATCACTTATTACTTTTGTGTTTTATTTTATTTCACTGTATTTACACGATATGTCGCGGTCCGCGGAAATTGGGTTTATCAACACAACGTAGAGGGTCAATTCCACGGTTTACAGACGATCACGCCATTTTTCACGACCTTTTTAACTATTTCACGCCGACTGCCATGTCTTCGACTTATTACAACGAATTATCGTCATAATTAAATCATTTTATTAATGTAAGGGGGGTTTCTTTACAGCAGGCATCACTGATGTAACTCTAAATAGGTAAAGACATATCTCACTTGTGTAACATAGCAAGGAGACTGTAATACAATAAAACTATGGCTATATTGAGACCATGAATCATGTTTATGGGCCATTCCGACGGACGTTTCGGCAATTTGGTGAATTATTGCACGCCGCAGAGTCGTACGGGCGCTAGCTAGCTAGGCTATCGTTGTTTCTAAAACTACTTATAATGGGGATTGGTTACTAACTCTTGGATACAAATTGGCCGAATGTGTAACTCGTTTGACTAAATCTTAGCCCGTTGTTGAATCCTTGTCTAAATAGCTTACACAATGACAGTTTCAACAGAAATGAATAATAAATAAATTATTTATTTACCTTATACATTAGCCTTAAAATAGGGAAACTGTTACCATGCAAGACTTACTTTACAAAATTATGTGACATATATAACGTTTATTTAATTTTTGCTGATTTATAGTCGCCATATTTTGTGCCCTGCCTCTCGAGCTAGGATACTCTGTGTTTTGAGAGACAGAGCTTTAACACTGTGCAAATATAATAAAGAATTAATAATATTAATAATTATTGTTGTCTGTCTTCACAGATCACTAATCCCGTTTACCTACGCGGAACAAGGACATTTGTTAGGGCCGTGACTACGCCTGTGATTGCGCCGCAACGGCCCGAATTTCACTTAAATAAGACCAGCAAGATTTGGCACATTAACGTTTCTTAAAATGAAAACTAACAATAACCCGGGCACATATTCTGAGAACGGCCAATAAAAATCAGTCCATACACAACGTCGGAGTCGCCGTCCGTCTCCCCGAAACTGGTACACAATAAACCCCATAAAGTCCATTTATCCGCCATTATTTTTCACTATATTGTGGATATCGCACTATCTCTCGCGCGCGGCTCTGCCCGTAAATCGGGGTCTGTCCGTGCGCCGCTCCGGGCGTGATCCTGCCGCCTGTAAGTTATGCGTCCCTGGTGACTGCGATGCACGGTACAATACACGCCACTGCTGATATGTGAGTTGTACTACTCCGAGGTATGCCGATAGGCGTATGATATCGACGAAGGTATATTTGTAAGGTCTATAAGGTTTTAATGCTCATTGCACTTGACTTTTATGGGAAGTGATGACACGGCTGTAGGATAAAAACTTGCCCTGGGTATGTCATATTTTCAATACCTGGGTTTTTACGTTGATGGGTTTGCACTTGGCCTTTGTCTCACCTGATGGTAAGTGACGATAAGGCCGTTGGTAAGCGTGCGGATCCAGAAGCCTCAACCTAATGAGGCGCTGGCTATGCTACCTTTCATACCGGAACACAACAGTGCTATTAACAATGCTATTGACGGCAGACTTACGTAACATGGTGGTAGCTAGGCCGGCGGACATAGAAAATGCTCTACCACCAACCAAACCGAGTATCGTGTTCCGATAGCCACTGGGATCGAACCCGGGACCTCTGGTTTGTAAGTCTAAGTTAGTAGCCATTAGGCCATGGAGGCGGTTATTACACAACTAGTACACAACAGTTCTATTAACACTGCTGTTTGGCAGCAGACTTTGATAGCATAACACCCTTGGGAGGCGGGTTGGTAAATCAATTCCAGTTTGATTGGCTTGCTACTCGTACAATTGATAGTAAAACCCGACACACACGGATTGAGGTGGCGTGATCTTATTCTAAAGCTTGGATCACACAGCAAAGGCACAAAGTTATAGATACGAATAAACGCATCGCGAACGGCCACACAAAGAAGTCTTTCACAATGTCACGTTTATCGTATAAAGTTAATACCTACTCAATTAATTTAATAAAATAATAAAGTGAGTTGAGAGCGAAGAGATTTACACAAATAATAATTAGGCAACGGCACAGAAGCGGGGCACGATAATAACGTCGTGTTCCATTAATATAACGACAAAACAAGCTCGGGGCAGAGGTCCGATGATAAAACCCTTGTATTAATTTGCTTCTCCTCATTGTGCAGTGTTACGAGACTTGTTCAAAGTCGCCGCTACTGTGCCGTCGGTGCCGGACTATTTACCAGTGTGAATTGTTTAAAACGGTACCAAATAATATCAAATTTTTAAGATGTGATTCACGTTATGTATTTTTTATTAATTATTTATGTATTTGTATCAAATTTCAACAAGAGCGTGCCTATGTATCAAGCATCGGGTTAGCCAAAATAAGTCTTGTCAATGTATTTGATTCAGTGCATAACAGTAGTGACTTTAATTCACAAATTTCGTGCAGTACCTTTAATCCTACCTTTTTGTGTTTTGTCGTCATTAATCTAGATGGTTCTCGAAGGTTCTCGAGTGGCGACCACTTACCGGGAAACGTCTACCAGGCCGTCCCCCTACCAAATGGACCGACGACCTGGTTATAGTCGCAGGGAGTCGCTGGATGCAGGTGGCTCGGGACCGGTCGATGTGTCGTACCATGAGAGAGGCCTAGGTCCAGCAGTGGACGTTTCCCGGCTGATGATGATGATGATGAATCTAGATGGATGCGTCCTTTGTGATACAGTATTCCGAGCGTTAGACCGCAACACACGTGGAAGATCCCGGATTTGATTCCAGCTGGGGGCCTTGTCAAATATTTTGTGAGACTTCTTCCAGTTCAGTTAAGAAATTGCAGGCTAAACCACGCGATTGTCCGAAAAGTAAGATGATTTTCTTCGGCTTCGGTTCCGTATGTCATCACACCATTGGCTGATTTGAGACTTGTCTTAATATAGACAGTGTCTCTAGACAGTGAGGTATTGAAAATATGCCGTAACTTATCGAACTCTGCCCATTGGGGCCGTCCTCTAGATGTACCGACGATCTTTTAAAAGTCAACTCTAAGGCTTTTCTTCAGCAGTGGATGATGATGAATACAAGAAATAAACCTGACACGTTCTAAATAAAATAGCCGAGCAATACGTCCAAATGTCATTTGTCCGAGATATGAAGGTTATCAAAAAACCAGAGTAATAAATTGAAGAACAGTTTTTTTAAAAGTAACCGCCAGCTAGTTGATAACTGTGTTTATTGAATATTAAATATCGCTTTCGACGCAATTAAAAACGAGGTTGAACTGTTTTTAAAGGTTGCTGCGAGGTCACAATTTTATCGGAAAGTGTTTAGTAGTTTCATCTGTTTTTAGAAATTGTTTATCTAAATCAAAACATTGTACGAATATTTGTCGAAGGTGATGTCATAAGCAAAGTAATCATTTATCTCCCGACGTTATTTTCATGCACAGATCCAATTTATGTATTGTCCAATTTATGAAACTTTAGGTTAGCGCTATCATTTTTTCACGAAAGCGAAATAAACTGCTCCTAATTCTGAATAAAATCACCTCCCATCGTAACATAGAGGCCGTGAAACGTAAGGAAAGAAATTAGAGAAAACGAACGGGATATTTTCGTTCGAAGTCGAAATCCTTTGACTAGAGGCGGCGTAAGCTGGTCGGCATTTTTCAAAGGCAACACGATGGAAGCGGGAGGACTGTACACCAGTGGCGAAGGGTCCATACAAGCCGATTCCCACCGGCTTACCTTTCAAAAATCCTTTCCACATATCATTAATGTAATGTACTATTAACTTTTATACGCTCAAAACATTACTACAAGAAACGCCTGTGCGCAATTAAAAAGCAATACAAAAAACGCCTGCGCACAATTAAAAAGCAATATCTAGTACACAGGTCTCCATCCCTGACAAGGTATCCGTTCATAGCCTCATTCCACATCGACAAGAAGTAATAGGATGATCAATTCAATTCAAATAAAGTTTATTATATACACACACCGGAAAAAAACAACTGAATACATAAAATAATACTAAACAAGCAAATGCGTTCAAAAAGCACTGGAAACCGACTTCAATTGCCCTAAAAGGTCTTTTATTAGGACAAATTTAAGATTTATATCGTTTTCTCATGGATGCCGTTGTCAGAACTGGGCCAAACTGAAATAGGACCACACGGGAAGCACCACCTTTCAAATCAAAAAGAATCATCCAAATCGGGTCACCCAGTCAAACGTTATGAGGTAACAAACATAAAAAAAAACAAAAAGAAGCGTCGAATTGAGAACCTCCTCCTTTTTGAAGTCGGTTAAAAGAACATAAAGCGGTCTCATCCAGGCAACCTTGAGTCTAAAAATACGACAACGGATTGTGATGTCGCGAAATGAGTATTTAATTAATTTTTATTATTCTTATTCAAAGCACCACCTATGAACCATAGCTGCGTAACTGCCATTGTAGCTAACAATAAATCTGTAAATGAATGATATTTATTTCGCAACACTATAATTTCATCTCCTATTTTTAGGTAACTACTTATCAAAGCCCGCTTTTTATTATTATTCTATTTTAAATGATTATGGCAACAGAATTTAGTATGGATGCATTCGGGGAAGGATCCCGTTAAACATATAATGGATAAACAATGGTCAATATAAAGTGGATCAGAAAGAAAAGGAAATCTGATGAATTCAGAAGTGTGATGCTTTAACACCGAAGCCTCACATCTTCCAGGCATCTAGTTATAGAACAGCTACTTCCTAGTGAAGCTGCGGTTACAACGCTAGAAATCCTAAATAAGACGGGGCGCTCGACTGCGCATGATTTGTAGCCTTTGTTATACCCCATTGTGTTTGTAGCCATTGTGCTACCTGACAACACTGCCTTGTAGCTTTGTATCGTTAATATGCACACGGTAATGTGGCTCTGATGTGTTTATTGCTTCTTCTGCCGCGACGCTCTGTTGTAACAATGTTTGTGATATTAACATGTTCCGAGTTGTTAACTTAACATGGTAGTTGTTAAACTGTTTGAAGGTGTCTCTGTGTATAGGGTGGCTCAATGAAGCGAGGCTACCAGCTCTGGTAAGACGAGCTAGACATTTTTGGCAAAATATTCTCATTTTACAGTTTGCCTTGTCTCAGCTTTAAATCATCCGGGGCACATCATTATACTAATACGTACAGAATGGACGTTCGCCGCCTCCCACCGATCCGCGATACCTCACCTCGCCCCGCAAGAAAGTGACCCGCTCACGCATGTGTGGGAATAGGAACTGATATTACGACAGTTGTTTGAAATGTCTGGCCTGTGCCGTGGATGCAATAAAAGGTGACTTATCAGCATCTTGCTCTGTATCGCCAATATTTTAACCGCCTCCACTTGGATTCATAATCCGGAGGTCCCAGGTTCGATTCACAGTAGGGGTACCCATCGGTACTCGGTTTTGGTTGGTGGTATGTCTATATTTATTTATTTATAGGATAGGATCAGCCAACAATTACTACACTCCAAATTCATATTCACAAGTTACATTATTCTAATTCTAGTGCGTAACCAATTACAAGCTGATAATGCATGCACCAAAAAAATTTATACAATAAAATTGAAGAGATTAAATATTAATATAATATTATAATATACATATAGCTACCACTATGACACCTAAGTTTGCCTCAACAGTGCTTAATACTCGTAGTACTTTTGTGTTCCGGTATAATAGGAAGCAAAGCCCGCGGCTCATTCCCGAGGTAACTGAGCACTTATCATCAGGTGAGATATAGGCCAAGTGCAGATCCATAAAACATTTTTAAAAAAAGCTTCCTACGATCACTAACCTTGATAAGTGTGCTAGTTATTGAGATTCTGCTGACAGTCTACGGAATGTTGATGTGCAGCATGTGATCCTAGCGAAGCCTACATAACCCACATGGTGCTTACATTTAATCATAATTTTTTTCGTGATATTTCGAGTAATTATAAAATTGTCCTCCAATGCCAACATAAAACCGTTTAAAAATACTTTTTTTAAATCCGCGCTTCAAGTGTGAAAACAATGCAAACTGTAACGAAATAAATATAAATCATGCGCGATTTATTCATGCCGCGAGCGAGACCGTAGCATCCCGTAGTATACGGTTCAGTCGTGTGCGCTGTCCAGCGACGCGGCGGGCCGTGCGGCGCTTGACATACCGACGTGACTCTACTAAGAGGCTGAATGCAGATATGTACTCATACAAAATAGATTTTAGAATACTTTCGGATGCAATGAGAATGGCTTCTTAAGGTATCGAGTATTTTTAAGGCTAAAGAAGGTAGTTTGTTTGTACAGATTTATGAAGCAGCTGGACATAACGCGTTAAAAATAAAGATGTTCTTGTAAGGAAACAAGAAACAGATTATAAATACTACAGAAAAAAGAAGAGGAAATATCACAGGTCACAGAATAAGAAATGATTAGGTTATGGAAAACAACACGGAGGGAAAGACTGAAGGAAGAAGAAGAATGAATGCCTAGTACTTTGAGGAAATAAAGTTAAACACAAATTCAAATTAATATTAAATAATTTTACGTTAGTCATTCGACAACCGATTAGGAAAAGTGCTAAGTACTCGAAAACGCATTTGCACTCGATTGTCACAGCAACGCAGATTCAAATATAGTTTAATTTTTTAAATACTTTTAGACTTTCTACACAATGTAATAGTAACGTAACAAGGCTTATTTGAATTCGAAAGAAATCAAAAATGTATAATAATATCTTATTATTTATATCTGTCAAAATCACCTGCAACAAAGTTATTTAGAAAAAAATGCTCCGTAAAACATTCTTTTACAAACATTCTTTTATAATCATGATTGGCGAACCCTTGAAAATCAAAATTCACACCGAGGACCGGGTTTACCCGCCCTCCGGAAATTGAAACTTGTGTCACCCCCTTGACCCGACCTGTCAAAGTGACAGCTGTCAAAACCCCATCCGCTATTATAACGTTTAGCTCGCAAGACGCGGGAAAGCGGTGAAACGCGAATTTTAGTGCAATTACCGCAAATCATAACCCTGTGTTTTTTACTTCGACGTCAAAAATATAATAATCGATTTGTATAGCTCTTGATGCTTTTTCAATTTGTGTCCCAAAGTGTTATCCAAATCTGTTTGTGTGATTAAGTCACAATCATCAAAGCCTTCACCTTTTTTATATCCAGATATGAGCTTATCACATTATCACACACACACACACATTATCTCAATTTCAGTAAGCAGTTTCTGGAAATTGACTTTCAAATCAAAATTGAATAATTTGGAATACTAAAGTTATGTACTACAAAGACACGGGTCCCTAAATTATGTGCAATATTTTGACCCACTCAAAAAACACTATCACAATAGTCAATTATTAACCAATGAGATACTAAGCACTATCTTAAATTAATCAACAATCATAGATCACTAAACCTAAAATAGAAATTTTAAGAATCAATTCATGACCCCCGAGGTCAACTGTTGAGATGGTCGCGATAAGCTGGGACCCGGTATGGTTTAGAGCTGGAAATGTACCATAAGTGCCCATCAACCCACGGCATCGATATTACCTATAAATTCTTTGCTATATTCCCGCACCAATAGATAACGTTCTAGAAGCGGTCGCGGCGCGCGCCTCTTCCTGATGCTTGGCTTGTGCGGAGGCGGCTTGTATGATTCCCACTTTAAATTTAAACCACCTTCGTGGCCTAGAGGACCTGGACTCTGAAGGTGGACCCTCAATCTTTAGGTTGACGGTTCAATAATATTTATCTAGTTCGTATACTTGTTTTGGAATAGCCGCCACCACTTACATTCACGCACAATTACCAGTGGGTCGTCAGCTTCCTCATAGAGCTAGGAGAATTCTACGCATGCAAAATTTTAAGGCATTTTAGGAGCAATCAAACATTAGCATTCATAATTTAGCAGCAACCATTACTCAGTTACAGCGAGTTGTTTTTAGTGTGTCAGCTGGAGACATGGGTCTGAGCACCATTATGACCTTACCATGAAAGAGGCATCTATGTGAAAGTTTCAATTTGACTACAAAATTCATTACAAATGTATATTTTGACGTGGTTGAATATACTTCCTTTGTCGGAGGTCTGAAGAAAAATAATTTTATATCCTACCCTATTTTTAAATAATCAAACCAGGCCCAATCCTCAACTTTAATCACACCCCTTTCACCTCTAATCTCCATACTTACCTATCGGTACTTTTGTAATGAAGACATACTGTTCCGACCACGCCCCCTCTAAGCGGATAATTGAGTCATTATTATGGGTGCGCGGGCGCAGGCGCGCTCTCCCACTATCTGCGATCGAGATGTAGACCCGATCCTTCGATCCGGCCCCGGGTACTTGAGACGTAAACAGAACTGGTTATAGATTTTTATTGAGCTTGTATTTAATAGGTTTTGTCTAAAGTTCGCTCTGACATTTCGCTGATCGTATCGCCACTTTAGAAAAGGTATTCGGTGAAATAAAGTACAAAGGAAACTCCACAGCTATCGCTTTCTTAAAACGTAAATAGCAGAGGTCAACAGTGTTACTTCGCAAGATGGCCTCTTGAAGTTCTCAAGATGGTGGCTAGTGGTCAGACCCCGTAGTTTCGATACTTAGTCATTCTAAGACGAAGTCTTTCGTTCCAGTGGTCGTGTTGCTATCATGTCATTTTGCGATATAGATTATCTGCATCTGTGTTCGTTTTGCGATCTAGTCCTTATGCAGAACAGGTCATTTTGTAGATTCGGACGTTTTGATACCGACCAACCAATGGACTTGAGCTACAGAACCGAGTAGAACCCTCTAAGACCTTAACATTTGAAACGTTAAACTTTGTAAGCCAGTTATTAATCGTGCAGAATCAGAAGAACGTAAAATCTCAGATTTAATTTAAAAAACGAATGCAGTAATAAAGTTTCTTTACAATTTATTTATGTCAACAATATCATGTGTCATTTTTAGTTTGTTTGACAGTGGTTGACAAAATAACATAATTTTGAAGTTGAAGTTGACAAAATAACATCTCGTCATTTGATGTGAAATTTAATGGAAACAATATTATTGCTAAAGGCTTATTGCATTGACTAACACCAGTATCCCTGATAATATTATTGAATACATATTTCCTGATTCCATTTTTCGTGATGTTTGTCATCTACATCCTCACCGGAGTTTTTGGAGTAGTGTTCCTTGGTGTGCCTTTTGTCGTACCTTCGGGTCCAAATAGAGGGTGATGTATCTTTCTATAGTATTTTTATATGTTTCTTCTTTTCTATCGGAAGAGATGACGCTCATAGCTGCAGAGAAGAAATTGCGGAAGGACTGCACTTTAGGTGACTAAAACTAGCGCCTTCAAACTTTTTTTACTTATAGAACTACTTAAAACAAACAACTGTGTAAAATCTCAGATTGCGGAAATGCGCCGTTTTAACGATATGATTTTTTAAAGTTTCAGAAAATTCCTTAGCACAACGCCATATTTAAGTGAAAACCAAGTGCACAGATAACTATATATTGAAAACAGACCTAACTAAAGAGATTGCAATCACTGACAATGATGTTTAAATTCGCCATAAAGAGGATATAATAATATATGACTGGTAGTCAAAGATCTAGGACCATACAGCCTTGTCTAAACTGGCATTTCTTTTTCATCATTCGTATTCGTTATCGGGGCAGGTTTCCGCAACTCGACGTCAGATGCGCCTATTTTGCGTGTTTCTTTTTCATCATGCAAAATATGTATTACAAATACAACAATCTTTCATCCAAGTGCCGGAAACGGTACTCTATGAAAATTTTAACAAACGATAGATAGGGTGGGGTAGAGATAGTTAAACGCCAGCATTTCGTTTCTGGCACTTCGCCGGCCGCTGCCGCGGCACGCTTCGCTCGGCTCGTGCTTTGGGGTTGGAATAACCATGTGTTTCTGCCCTGGTTGTATTATTTGTGACGATGTTTTATTTCACCCACTCGATTCCTTGAACGACACTTTTAACTCCATATTTTATTTTACTCCGTATTACATACATTTCATTGAGAATACTGAAAAACGGCTTTGGCCTAAAATTCACCATAAGGGACTAAAATAAACCAAGACATGGCTGTAAGAACTACTGACCATTTTCTTCTTGTCTTCAAGAAGATTAATAAAGGAAATGTCAGTTTTGTGTCGGTTCTTCTTTCGTGGGAAGATATTTTGTGGATAAACCCTCTTAAGCTTTGTTTTCAACTAAAAATTGCGATATTTTATGGAAAATATGTACAACTTTAAAAAATCTTGGAAGGACTGCACTTAAGGTGACTAAAAAATTTTTGGATTGTAGAACTCATCATGCAAATCTATCCGATGGGATTTCTGCCCTCCACTCATCTCCGGGTCTGTATAAAAAAAAATAACCTAACAAACCTAATCTATCCGACGGGATTTCTGCCCTGCAGTCATCTCCGGGTCTGTTGCAGTCACCTAAAGTGCAGGCGAGCCAAAATCTTATCTTTAAAACGGTGCGTTTCCGCAATCTGGGATTTGGGACAAATTTGATTCTAAAAAAGTTTGAAGGCGCTAGCAAAATTCACGTAATACATATTTTGCATGATGAAAAATAAATGCCAGTTTAGACAAGGCTGTATGGTCCTAGATCTTTGACTACCAGTCATATATTATTATATCCTCTTTATGGCAAATTTAAACATCATTGTCAGTGATTGCAATCTCTTTAGTTAGGTCTGTTTTCAATATATAGTTATCTGTGCACTTGGTTTTCACTTAAATATGGCGTTGTGCTAAGGAATTTTCTGAAACTTTAAAAAATCATATCGTTAAAACGGCGCATTTCCGCAATCTGAGATTTTACACAGTTGTTTGTCTTAAGTAGTTCTATAAGTAAAAAAAGTTTGAAGGCGCTAGTTTTAGTCACCTAAAGTGCAGACGAGCCGAAATTGCAAACAAAGCTCCACGGAAATTGAAGCTGTTTTTCTGACATTTCTGGGCTCGCCTGCACTTCAGGTGGTAGGTATATTATTATATCCTACTAGCTTCGGCCCGCGACTTTGTCCGCGTGTAATTCAGGATGTATTCTACTTGTTCGATAGGCACAGGTGACGTATATGACAAATTGGAAGGACTGCACTTTAGGTGACTAAAACTAGCGCCTTCAAACTTTTTTTACTTATAGAACTACTTAAAACAAACAATTGTGTAAAATCTCAGATTGCGGAAATGCGCCGTTTTAACGATATGATTTTCTAAAGTTTCAGAAAATTCCTTAGCACAACGCCATATTTAAGTGAAAACCAAGTGCACAGATAACTATATATTGAAAACAGACCTAACTAAAGAGATTGCAATCACTGACAATGATGTTTACATTCGCCATAAAGAGGATATAATAATATATGACTGGTAGTCAAAGATCTAGGACCATACAGCCTTGTCTAAACTGGCATTTCTTTTTCATCATTCGTATTCGTTATCGGGGCAGGTTCCCGCAACTCGACGTCAGATGCGCCCATTTTTCGTGTTTCTTTTTCATCATGCAAAATATGTATTACAAATACAACAATATTTCGTCCAAGTGCCGGAAACGGTACTCTATGAAAATTTTAACAAACGATAGATAGGGTGGGGTAGAGATAGTTAAACGCCAGCATTTCGTTTCTGGCACTTCGCCGGCCGCTGCCGCGGCACGCTTCGCTCGGCTCGTGCTTTGGGGTTGGAATGTGTTTCTGCCCTGGTTGTATTGTTTGTGACGATGTTTTATTTCACCCACTCGATTCCTTGAACGACACTTTTAACTTCCACCACCATAAGGGACTAAAATAAACCAAGACATGGCTGTAAGAACTAATGACCATTTTCTTCTTGTCTTCAAGAAGATTAATAAAGGAAATGTCTAAAAAAAATTGGATTGTAGAACTCATCATGCAAATCTATCCGATGGGATTTCTGCCCTGCACTCATTTCCGGGTCTGTATAAAAAAAAATAACCTAACAAACCTAATCTACCCGACGGGATTTCTGCCCTGCAGTCATCTCCGGGTCTGTTGCAGTCACCTAAAGTGTAGGCGAGCCAAAATCTTATCTTTAAAACGGTGCGTTTCCGCAATCTGGGATTTGGGACAAATTTGATTCTAAAAAAGTTTGAAGGCGCTAGCAAAATTCACGTAATACATATTTTGCATGATGAAAAATAAATGCCAGTTTAGACAAGGCTGTATGGTCCTAGATCTTTGACTACCAGTCATATATTATTATATCCTCTTTATGGCGAATGTAAACATCATTGTCAGTGATTGCAATCTCTTTAGTTAGGTCTGTTTTCAATATATAGTTATCTGTGCACTTGGTTTTCACTTAAATATGGCGTTGTGCTAAGGAATTTTCTGAAACTTTAAAAAATCATATCGTTAAAACGGCGCATTTCCGCAATCTGAGATTTTACACAGTTGTTTGTTTTAAGTAGTTCTATAAGTAAAAAAAGTTTGAAGGCGCTAGTTTTAGTCACCTAAAGTGCAGACGAGCCGACAAATTATTATACAGCATAAGGTACAAAATGGTGTTTATTCTGTTACGTAGTCTAATAATAATCTGACGTAGTACATTCAAATAGTCTTCACACCAATATTATAAACGCGAAAGTTTGTATATACGAATTTACATATTCTATGGTCGGTTGCTAGGCAACGCGTTTTTGTTATGCCAAAATTGCCCATGTAATCCCATTAATATTATAAGTGTGATTTTGGACAATTTACACAATATGTCTTTATAAATTATAGCCTATATGTTATTCTGATGTATAAGCTATATTATTGTAAAGTTTCATTCAAATCCATTCAGTAGTTTTTCCGTGAAAGCGTCACAAACATCCAAACATCTAAACACCCAAACTTTCACACTTATAATATTAGTAGGATTTATGGCGAATTTAAACATCATTGTCAGTGATTGCAATCTATTTAGGTCTGTTTTCAATATAAGTGATCTGTGCACTTGGTGTTCACTTAAATATGGCGTTGTGCTAAGGAATTTGCTTGAAACTTTGAAAAATCATATCGTTGCGGCGCTTTTCCGCAATCTGAGATTTTATACAGTTGTATGTAACTAGTTCTATTAGTAAAAAAAGTTTGAAGCCGCTAGTGTAAGTCACCTAAAGTGCAGTCCTTCCCATTTCTGTAATGCATTATCATCGGATCTACGTAGTAACTATCGAGACAAACGAACACAAACACGACGGGTTTATCATGTGGGATTCAGGAGTTTCAATTGCCACCTGTTTTGCCTGGGCAAAATACTACTTTTATTATAAAAACGAATGCATTGGTTGTAATATAACTTAAAACGAAGCACATGCAACTTGTTTTCGCTTCTGGTGTTGATACATGATGATGATTGAACGTGACATGAGCCTACTACATCGCTCTACACAAAATTAAAATCTCATGACAGGGTGTGGCATAATTACCATAAGCACAGTATGATCAAATTAAAATTGAATAATTAATATCGTTTGATTGTCAACGTTTGTCTATTTGTATCTCCATGGCTGACCTTATCACTATTCCATGCTGCCCATAGCCACTACGCCACGGAGCCGATTACAAACATTAATTTTGTTTTCAGAACAACTCAAGTATGCATCATGCTGACTTGCTTCTGTTGCTGGATATTGTGAGTATTATCGTAATGTTCAATATAATTTAATATATAATAGATCTGCACTTGGTCTTCAATTCGCCTGATGCTAAGTGAACGAACAAACAGTCGATGGAGCAGAAACATTCTCGAGTGGAGATAGAGAATAAATAGGCACCTTCTAGACCAACACGTAACATCTTCGACCTCATCGTCACTTACCATCAGGTGAGATTGAGGTCAAGTGTTGGTCTATCTTCAATAAAATAAAATAAAAGACCTCGGGCCGGGAGACGCGGGGTGGGACGGCCTACTGCCCGCTGGTCTGACGACCTTAAGAAGATAGCGGAAAGCGAGTGGATCAGGACAACTGAGGACCGGAAGGAGTGGCGCACGTTGGGAGAGGCCTATCTTCAGCAGTGGAGAGACACGGGCTGATAAGTCAAGTCATAAGTCAAATGAACTTTGGATAGAAAGCGTGCTTCTCGAAAGCGTCCAGAAGTCTGAACCTAATTAGCCGCGATACCTATACAGTTAGTTAACTAGACACAACACGCGATAGTACTTTCTGCTGATCTCCAATGGGAATCGTACCCGAGTGCGTCTGTTACATACATCTGTTACATATATATATATATACTGAAATTATATATAAATCTGTCTCTATATACATATAGTGTGTCCACTTACTAACATTCTACTGTTGTTTTCCAGCTGGACGACCGTCTACATCTCTCAGAGGAATCCATTGTTTGGTCCTCGTCTGCCTAACACTACTCTGGCCTGGATGTCGGTGGTTTGGGTGAGATTAATCTGTGCAGATAGTCACTGCTGCATACATTTATTGCCACATACATATCAGGAATAATATAGATAAAATTCAACCTTTGATTTAAATATATTACATCAATACAACAGACCCAAAGTAGTCTGGGCTTCACCTTACCTGACGAGGTTTGCTCGTTGTAAAAACATTTTGATATTGTGTTCCGGTATGAAATGTAGCAAAGCTAGCTAGCTCTTCATTAATTTGAGTCCTTATCGTCACTTACCGTCAGGTGACGTGAAGGCCAAGTGCAGACTAAAATACCAAAACTTGTTAATAAAAGATTACATAGCCACTCACTAACTTGAAGTGTATGGGTACATGCGCAGGATCACGCTTTCATCCTGACGCCATTTTATCTCTTCATCAGTACCCCAATGGGTGATATTTAGACCAAGTCAAAGCCCATTTCATGAGTTAAAATTTCCGTAAAATATATTAAATTTTAAAATGCTTTCTCACAGGGAGAACCAGCAAGACTATCAGCACATAAACTTGATCATAATGACATAGATAATTTTGGAGGAGACAGCATTGGGCTGTCGAAAAGACATGCACAAGAAAGTGATCCAATGAAAAGTCACGAAGATGAGAAAGTTTCCGAAGATCTTTCTAGCAGGAGGTTGTGGCAGACGATGGATAACATAGAACCAGCTCAGTTAAAGGCTAAGATGAATGAACGCATTGGCCCACAGCATGTTATTGAGCCTGAAGACGGAAGTTTTCTCACCGATATGAAAAGCGACGAAGCAAAAAAGAATGATAAACTTTCAAAAGAAGATAACGAGAGATCTGGCGATAAAGGAAAAAACAATATGGGTTTTATACCCCACGTAGTTACTACAGGTAAATCGGTGTTAGGACATAAAAACAAGGAGATACAAGGTAGCAGTAATCTGGAGTTTTATAGGGATATTTTTGGCTAATGCTCATTAGGGAGTGACATATTATGTTATATGCAAAATGTCAAATAAATGATGATCATGGAACCGGATAAAAGACATTCCGCGTTTACTTTGCAAAATATTTTTTACTTAGCGCAAATCGCACGTTTTTGGATATTTTTTGGATAATTTACGTATATGTGTGTACCTACTAGTCGTTTTGCAAGTGGAAATATACAGCAGCCGACGAGTTCAGATTCTAAGGATCTAATAAATACTCTTGAATTTACTTTTGATTCTGCCATCCTATTTTCAGGATTATCTATTAATTGGCAACCTGTAACATCTTTTATTTTCTTCGATATTTCACATCATTATTTTTACTGAGCCCCTGCAGTGGGGCCATATATAGGCTGTTGATGATGATGAATTCGGGAAACATTTCTGCTATGTTTCTATTTTTAATATATAATTGTAAGCTATTTTATAAGCTGTAGACATATCTGTCGGTTATATAATAAATAAAGCAAGCGTACTACAACAAATATATATTTTTAATTTAATTTTTATACATTCTGATGTATCTGGTCCCATAATATCAATTTCCGAAAAGTCGTCATCACTCGGAAGTTTACACTTCTAACTGGATCCACCCAGGTGGTAAAAGGTGGATCACTGAAAAGCACTAGGTTATTTGTGATATTTTCCTCTAGCAAGAAAATTGAGTCTCTGAATGGTCTACTTTTAATGAAAATGATGAAATCAATACAAGAACTACGATCCGTTTTTAGGGACCCCCTTAGTCAAACAAGGAACCCTTATAGTTTCGCTTTGTCCGCCTGTCCGTGGCTTAGCTCAGAGACTCTTATTACTAGAAAGCTGTAAATTAACGTAACTTGAGGATGAATTTTTTTTCGCGTCTCTCCCATAGTATGTGGTATCATTGAATAGGCCTTTCAAAAACATTCGAGGGTCTTGGAACACCACTTTTCGTTTGAGCGATCCATTTGCGAAATATTAAGCTTTAAAGTGATAAATTTTGTCAGAGGCAATCTTCTACACTGTTGCTTTTAAAAATCTTGAAAAACTCACAGTAGTAGTATGTACTATTACTGAACTTAAAAGGAAAACTATCACGACTAAGTTGGCTTTACAGGTTAACGAGTAATAAGCGACCAAACAATAAAATATACTTGGAGATATCATAATGAAAGTTTCGTAATTATTTATTTGCACAAAATATGGACATTACACGATGTTAAAATTACATATACTGTCAGATCGCATATTTTACTCAAATTTGGCGTGCAAAATCTATATTAATAGTAAGAGAGCCCACGACCAAAATTTTTGTCCCATAGCAATATGGCCTCAACCGCATCAAATTGATCGATTCGATTATCGTGAACTCGAAAATACCAGTATCAGAAATTTTTCGCGTAGCGTTTGACCCGGCCAAATTTTCAAAAAATGTTAAAAAAATTTACCGCCCCGTATCATAGCAATCTGTCTGATTTTTGGACTGTAGTTGGATGATAGCTGTAAGATACCGAAAACAGGTTTTTCAGAAGTCAGTTGTGTCACCTTTTTTTTGACACAGCAGAAATGGCCTCCCACGCAGTTGCTACACTTCTTGATGTTATTATCCACCTAGTCGGGTTCAGAATCATATAATTTGACGATTTTATACAGTTTCGACCGTATTGCTAAGATACATGGTTTTGGTCGTGGGCTCTCGTACTATAATATTATTACGCTTACAAATTATATTCCACTATATTTAAAAATTAATGTCATTGCTGAAAAAAATCGGTAGCTCTCGAAGTTGCACTGGAACAGCATTGTATACCCTAATAGACATGTAGAATCTGTTTACACACTATTTACACGTACAAATTCCATTCAAATTACATCGTCCTGTGTGGGCCCGTTTACCGACATAGTCAACTACGGAACACTGCGCGCGGCCCGACATGCACTTGGCTGCTTTTTAAAATGTTTTTGACGCTTGCTTGATACAATAAGTCATTGTCAAAGGTCGTTTTAAAAATCAATCGTCCGAAATACCACAATTTTCCAAATTGTAAAATGCTACTGTCTTCCTTGATATTAATTCGCTGTTTCATTTAATTGTTCAAAATGGTTACTGAGTTCATGATACTGACCCTGCTAGCTGCTGCATTGACGTCAATACGTGATTCTAATTGTGTACTAAACACGTATCGGAGGTAATAATAAGTGCATACAACAAATATTTAACTGGCCCCAATGTAAAAATACTTTTAATGATCATATCGTAAGAAAACTTGTTTCCAAGTCCACTGTTTTTCCCGGGTATTATCTACGTCAGGTACAACAACTCAGATAACTAGAGTGCGTGAGGTAGGACATCGATTTTACAATATATGCGATATGATGAAGATGACTCCACTAACTTCTCCAATAGATCTCTATGGAGAATGAATATCCCAACACGTTTGCTAGTTGAATTGGAATGGGATGGATATGGGGTGATCATAATATTTTAAATCCCATTGAAACCTGTATGCACTAAGGAAAGCCTAAGGTTGCGTTTTATACAAGCGGTATGGTCTGAGAGAGAGATGACAACATGAAATACACCAACAAATGCATAATACACATCACTCGACTTGATAGTGTCAAATGCTCCATCATTGGACAACACGATCGGACTAGTAGTGGGGCATAGTGGGATAGAACGCGGAGTTTTGCTTAGAGATGCATGAATATGAGCCGAGTTGGCATATATTTTATATACACTTTTATATACTTCCTATTAGGTATTCGTTTGGAATAATTTTCGCTCCGATTTCTTCATCACAGAGCAACGTCCTCAGCCGAGGACAAGCCCAAGCGGGCGTCCTTAGTCCTGTTGCAAAGACCTCGCCATTGTCCGGGTGAAGCTGTAGAGGTCGCAGGACCAATAGCATCAAGTCATCCGAAAAAAAACTTGGGATAATTTGTGAATTATTCACAGTCACGATTAAAAGCAAATAGGTTACTTTTTACTGTTTCAGAATAGGATACGTTTGTGCCATTACTATAGCAGCAGCCGCATATTGTCTGTAAGTGCATGAAAATTGGTCTGTATTTAGTTTGTATACAGAAACCTGCAGAACACTTTTCATCAACATTGTATCAAGGACCTTAAGTATGTAAATGCCGAAATGCTGATCATGATCAGCCGGTAAACATAATTGAACATAGACCTCCCCCATGGAACGCCACAATGACCGACCTTTACCAGATCGTAGGTCTTCGAGTAGGGCGACGGCTGTACATGGTCGTCACTCAAGAACAAGAACGATGTAGCCTGCATACTCGTATTTCCATTTTAGTTTACTGACTCTGACTGTAATATTCACGTGCAGTTTCATATGTGTACCTCTATGCTGTAAGCTTTAAGGAATGTATCATATCATCTTTTCATAAATTAAAATATTTCAAAACATTGAAATTATAATGTTAAAGCAACTCAGCTGGTTCCTTTTTTACGAATAAGCGGTTAAACAAAACAGCGCGCTTAGTCTATAGAATGAAGATGCCATGTAAGCTTGTGCGCTTTTGACAAGGTATGGCACCACAGCCTTATTAATAAACTTCCAGCTTATGGGGTTTCTGGTGGTTTGTGTCAGTGGGCATCGGACTTCTTGAGGGGCAGATCAATTTGAGTAGTCATAGAGGGCTGCTCGTCTGATCTGCTGAGCATTAATGCTGGTGTCCCTCAGGGATCTGTTCTGCACCACCTGTTTTTAATGTCCGGTTTCATCGTCTATTTTTGTGTAGGCATGCCCAATGTATGCAATCTGGACAAAGGCTGCATAGGAGGAGGACCAGTCCTTTTTAAAAAGTAGTTCATTAATGCAATATGCTTTTCAGGTTGTTTGCCACTGGATTATACTATAAAGTGGAAGAAAATTCTCCAAAATTGGCTGCAGTCGTAACAACGATGGCGTCAATGTCCACGGTAAATCTACTCAAAGTACCTAACGTTACCGTCACCTTACCTTGCACTTTGTGATTGGTGGTAGGGGGCTATTATATTGACTGCTTGTGTCTCAGCTACCACCGCGTCATCTAAGTCTACCGCCAAACACGTTAATATCGCTTTCGTATTCCGGTATTCAGAGATAACGTGGCTTCTGCGTGAGCTCGCTTTCATCCTTCAGAATTCTCGTTACTTACGATCGGATGCAGCCCAAGTGTAAACCTAGAAAAACTTATTTGTCAGTGACATCTATCTTAATAATGTTATAAATGTTTGCATGATTGTTACTGCGTCACGCTTCAACTTGGGAATTGTTTTGGATGTTTGGCACACTAATGAAATATGTTTTGGCTTAGCAAGTGATCTAAGAGGGAGGCTCATGTCCAAAAGTTGACTTACGTTCCGCTTATGATGATTTTTTATCTCAGCAATGTGTTCCTTTAATATAATTTTGACGCAGGCGAAGTCGCGGGCAAAAGCTAGAATATTTAAAAATATATGCCATCCCATTTGGCAACGCATTTGAAAACATATCATATCAGCAAATTAAAATGGATTACATTCCTTTAATATTTCAATTCATTGTAAAAAAATGTAACTTTTCTTAACCAGTAATTTAGGTAAGCTAGAAACGCAATTTTATGAAAAACAGTGTTTCAATTGTAATGAGTTTTTGTACATCACATATATTAACAGATCAACGCTTTAGGAGAGCAAACACCCCAATATCCGAAAGACGATTTGGATGACGACAACAGCATGAACATGTCTTGGCCTGACGTCATGAAGTCTATCGGCGATCGACCTGTCAACAAAACCTCGCCGTGGTACCGCTTCGATACCACCACCAGCGCACCAAAGAACTCTACCAACAAGAGCTTAACAATGGAATGGAAAATAGTGAATATTACGAACTTAGTCAACGCTACCAAAACCATTATCAAACGTATTAATTGATATTTTTAAATTGAAGAGAATTACAGTTTGGTTAACCTTGTAAAGTTATTTTGAAAGCTTTGTGTCACCGAACTTTTGCTATGTTTTTAGTAAAATGTAATCTTTATTAACTAACACATCAAACTTTCAAATAGATAACAAAAGTACCGTGATTTGAGTTATATGAAAACAAAGCGTTCCACAAAGCAAAGATTTTGAGTTACAAAGTAGTTATTTTAGACCCTACTCTTTTTAGCGGCAAATCCGTGTATTTCACTATAGATACTGCAGGTACAGAGTTCTGTATGAAAACCAAGTGAACGAAAGTTTTCTTACCTCTTAAATTTTGAGTTACAAACAAGTGATATTAATCCCTATTCTTTCTAGAGGCAAATCCGTGTATTTCACTATAGATACTGCAGGTACAGAGTTCTGTATGAAAACCAAGTGAACGAAAGTTTTCTTACCTCTTAAATTTTGAGTTACAAACAAGTGATATTAATCCCTATTCTTTCTAGAGGCAAATCCGTGTATTTCACTATAGATACTGCAGGTACAGAGTTCTGTATGAAAACCAAGTGAACGAAAGTTTTCTTACCTCTTAAATTTTGAGTTACAAACAAGTGATATTAATCCCTATTCTTTCTAGAGGCAAATCCGTGTATTTCACTATAGATACTGCAGGTACAGAGTTCTGTATGAAAACCAAGTGAACGAAAGTTTTCTTACCTCTTAAATTTTGAGTTACAAACAAGTGATATTAATCCCTATTCTTTCTAGAGGCAAATCCGTGTATTTCACTATAGATACTGCAGGTACAGAATTCTGTATGAAAACAAAGCGAGTCACAGTTTTCTTACCTCTTAAATTTTGAGTTACAAATAAGTGATAAAAGGCCCTACTCTTCTAGAGGCATCACATCAACAGCCTGCATACGTCCCCACAGCAGGGGCTCAGGTCTACTCTCCTACAGAGAGTTTATGGGTCAGTCAACCACACGGACCCAGTGCGGATTGGCGGACGATGTTTTCCTTCACCGTTAAGCAATCGGCTATTGTACTTGAATTGAAAAACAACTCATAGGTACACGTCTGGATTCGAACCCGGTACCCTCATATTGATAGTCCGTGCCTTATCAACTACGCCACCGACGCTGGAGGCACATACGTGTAACTTTATATACTGCAGATACCGCCATTTGTATGAAAACTAAGTCTGCCACATTTTTCTACCCACCCCATGACGCTACATACAAGTCAAGACAACTGACACATAGTGTTACGAGTATTTACATACGAATTTTACACTTTGACAGTGACGGGCGCTATGTACTTTAATAATAGTTTGTACTGTGATTTTGTTCCTTAATTTTTTTTAACATATCATGGGTTCGAACTTGGCCTTGATCTCACCTAACTGTTCGTTACAATAAAGCTGCAGAAATCCTAAGCTAAATGATTAATAATGTTGTTTGAGATGGACAAGTGATGTGTGCTGCAACAGTACGCGGCGCAGTAGAGGCGCTGAGTCTACTACGTTACATTCATCATCATCATTAGCCGGGAAACATCCACTGCTGGACATAGGCCTCCTTTATGGTACGCCACATCGACCGGTCCTAAGCCACCTGCATCCAGCGACTCCCCGCGACTTTAACCAGGTCGTCGGTCCATCTAGCAAGGGGAAGGACGTCTTCGAGCGACGTGGCCTACCCATTGCCACCTCAGCTCACTGACTCGTCGAGCTATATCGCTGAGCTTCGTTCGTCTACGGATTTCCTCATTCCGCATTTTATCGCGTAGAGAAATTTCGAGCGTAGCTCGTTCCATTGCTCGCTGAGTGACTTTGAGCTTGTTTATTCGGCCCACAGTAAAGGACCATGTTTCGGTTCCGTATGTCATCACTGGCAACACGCACTGATTAAAGACTTATCTTTAGACGCTGAGGTATTTTACGTTACATACTGGAACACAGTAGTACTTATGACACTGCTTTTTGGAAGCAGACTGAGGTAACTTCTAAAAAGCACTTTGGTAAATGTAGCTTTGTACATTTCCTAATCTGAACTGGGATGAAGTACATTTGTACTTAGGAAAGCAATCCCCGCTTCCCCTATCCTCGCGGCAAGCCGTACAGGCAAGCAATCAAGCGGCAAGCGCTAAACGAATTGCAATCGCGCCCGCCCCCAGAACAAATCCGACGGTATCGGCGAGATCAAAATAACATTTGTACCGAAATCATTTATCAGCGCTGATTCGCTTTCCATTTGGGCACCCCAGCCCCTGTTGGCTCGCTGTATCGCATTGCCAACGCGGCAAGGGTTCGGTCACAGTAGGCGGAGTAGCGACAGCGAGAGCGGTCTCGTGCACTTCGTGCAGTGGGGTACATGTCATCATCGGCTGCAACTTTCCACGAGAGGGATTGTCATTATTGTATTTAACATTTCCTGTAAGTATTTTCATTTGTGTGTTGATATCTGGCAGGAATTTTTTCAAATATGTATATTTTTTAATTGTTATTTATTTATTATCAGGTAACAAAGGCCCATAGTATATATAATGTACAATATGATAGATTCAGATTTAATTATTCGATATAATTATAGTAACCTATATTCTACTCTTATTTACTAAGGCACGTTGGTGCCGCTCTGGTGCAAACACTCACAAAAGAGCCCAAACACGGCTTACTAGGTATTTGCCTTCGCAAGGTTCCCTTCAACGTCGTTCCACTCTGGTGGCACACCACCACTTTCACAGGGGTTCACAGCTTATTTTCGAAAGACAATATAATAAGTATCCGTCGCTGCACAGACTAATATATGTGCCTACCGTCGCTGGGTCATTTGATCGAAAGACCAAACGTGCGACAGTTAATTTTACCGACAGGCCATTGTTCCAAAAGCTTCATGATCGATGATTATCAAATATTATTTTATTTTTATTTTACAATTTTTGGGAAGACTCAGTTTATAGTATATAAATAAATAATGTATCTTATGAGTAGCTATAAACTAATAATAAGTCTCCACATGTATAAATCTAGTTAAATTATATAAGGTCTAATAAAAATACTACAGTAGTAAATAATCTAAAAAAGAAACAGAAATATAAGTTGGGTATCGGAATACGGGTACAGATTATATATATACTAAGTACAGGTTCAAATACAGACTACTATTATTACTAACTAATTGCTTAACTGCTAATTACAGAAGGAAAGAATTCTCGGGTCAGTAGTCGCTTTAGTACATATGTACTGGTATTAAATATATCCACATCGTGTTGCTGCAGTACTTTATTAAATTCATTGACGCTACGTATCAGAAATGAATTTTTTCTATATTTGGTACTTGCTCGTGTTGCATACAATATGGGTCGCTGCCTAAATATAATAATATATATATAAATATATAATAAAAAAATATGGTCTAATACGTGGCAACATTGGTTTGTATGTACAAACAAACAAACAAACATCCTCTCACCCTAAACGCATACACTGTCTCCGTTCCGTCGTGGGTAAAAATCATAGAAATGGGAAAATATATTTTGAAAACTAAACACAATTTTGACAGTAATGCACTAAAAGCACAAAAATATGTTGTTTACATTTATAAAATTATCGAAAGTCAATCGATATCGAATCGAATGTAACATTCGTAATAACAGCATGTCGATGAAATGTTGGTCTTTCGGTGGAATTGCCTTTCGATCTAATAGCCCATCGGTCAAATGGATTTTCGATTTCTTGGCGTCGGATTCGACATATTGTTTTACCCCTTGGCAGTATTAATATTAAAATACTATTAAATTTAACTACGCTGGTACATGCTACCATTGTAGTATTTCTTATAATCAATAATTACCAAACGATATAAAGGAAATCAAATCTTTTCTTCTATACAAACGCGTAGTGAAACATCACATTTCTAAAGATTTTTCTGACATGTGAACCCACACCTAATGTCTATGAAATCTATATGGCTGTCGACTATTGTTTTGACATGTAATAGAGTAGCATTTTGTCTTGTGATTCGTTTTTCTATATAAGATAGGTAGATTTCAATATCCAACCTACCCACTAGTTAAAATAAATTCAATAATACCCATTGTATCTTGTATTTCAAAATACAATTTTTTTACCGCTACCGACCACCGCTGCACCCTCACCCTGTCCTGTACTCCAGCAACTAATGCGTTTCTGGGGAATATCATCTTCGCGGGAGCTCGGTCATTAATACTCGTTGCCGACGACATTTCGATTAAAATTTAATACTCAACGTTAAATGTTTACGCTTGTTATGAATACGCAAGTTGACAATACGCGCCTTTATTATTATTAATAAACTAAAATGGAGTGATGAATAAATGAGACATTCTTGAGAAGGGAGTATTTCTTTTTGAGGTAGAATTCATTTATAAGAAATATATGGTGTAAACGTGATGATCGCTTGCTAAGATGCTAAGCTTCAATTATTTTGATTCTAATATCGCATCCGTTGCCTAGCGAGCTACATAAGATGTTGTACTAACGATTCGGAGGTCCCGGGTTCGATTCCCAGTGGGGGTACCTATCGGTACTGGTTTTAATTGGTGTTGGTTTGCTATGTCAACTATCTACCACCATACTAAGTCTGCCACCAAACAGATGTTTTACTAGCACTGTTGTGTTGTAACGTGAAATTAGTAACCAGTGCCTGATTAGCTTGAGATTTCTGGGTGAAGCGTTTTCCATATAACGACCTTATTCTGCTTGCAATAAAGTCTTTATCACACCTAACAGTAAGTGTCGATAAAGTCGTTGGATGGGAAACGTGCTTACTCAGAAGCTTTGAGTGAGATAGGCGATGGATATGACTTTGTGTGACACTATCGGAACACAACTAGTTGCTTAGCATGGTAGCTGTATAAAAGGTACCAAAACGAGTACCGATAGGAATAGAACCCGGTACCTCTAGACTATGAATCCAGTTACAGGCAACAATATAAATATCACTACTAATTCAGTATTATATTGTTATTTATCTAATTCACATATGCTACTAAATTTCTGTCTCTCGATCTTTTATCAATTCCTCTAGCCCTACAACAAATTACTGTCAAAGAATATAATCCTACTAAAATTGACACACCACGATCCTTTAATATTATGTCGACGTGTATATTCCAATATACATTTGGTGGTCGCGACGAATTCGCGCCATATTGCCCGCCGCCCCATCTAAATGATAATTCAAGGGCCCTCTTTACAATAAAAATTATTGCGGCCAGTTTATTTTATTACAGTTTGTATTGTCCTCAAATACCTACATACCGAATACCGCAGTGTACACCCTGTTTTCTGACATCGCTTCGATATTCAACCTTACCGTAACGGATAGAAGAAAAGAGGGCGAATTCGGAACTGCAAAATTAACGCGCAACTAGTTGTCGACCCTATCGTATTTTCCAAATAGTGATCTCGTTCTTTTTGCCCTTTGACCAATTTCTTCTCTATTCCTTCCATTTACATTTTGTTGGTGCAAATCTATTTCAGTTTATTGCTTTTGTATGTTACACCCGGATCGTAACTTGACTATTTTATTTGGACCGTGTTCACGCGCAACGGTTTTCAGAAAATGAAAATACCTCGTCTAGCATTTTCTTTAGCTTTTACGCGTTCTATAGTCTGACTATGTTTGAAATAACTGAATAAATAAAATACAAAATCAACCAATTGCGTGTCGGGCCACGCGCAGTGTAGGGTTCCGTAGTTTTTATTAAAATTGTAATTTGAGTGAAATTTGTACGAAATTTTCATTTTGACTACTGTGATATTTTATCATTTGGTCGACTATTACTCGTTAACCTGTAAAGCCAACTTAGTCGTGATAGTTTTCCTTTTAACTTCAGTACACATAATACTACTGTGATTTTTTTCAGATTTTTAAAAGCAAGAGTTTAACAGATAAAAGGATGGAGGACGCTCGACTTTGCCAAAAATTATCACTTTAAAGCTTAATATTTCGCAAACGTATCCCTAAATGGGAAAGAGGTGTTCCTAGACGCTCAATTTTATTGAAAGACCTATTGAACACAATGGGGTAGATGTTAAAATCCCCCAAAATTCAACCTCAAGTTACGTCTACGGAACCCTAAAATTGGGTTATTTTCGTGCACAAAAGTGGGTTCGCTTTTCTTAAGTGTTGTGTTATCTATCATTTTGCAATTTTGTATTTTTCGAAACTAATTAATTGTTATTATTTTTGACTGCGGGACATTAGCCTCCTCCATGGTATGCCACATAAACCGGTCCCAAGCCCGATTCCCCGTGACCTTTACAAGGTCGTTGGTCCATCTAGTAGGGAGACGGCTGGGTACACCTTTCCCCGGCACGTGGTCGCCACTCGAGAACCTTATTCCCCATCAGTTGTCCGTTCTTCGAGTGATGTGGCTTGCCTATTTCCACTTCAGCTCATTGACTCATCGAGCTCTGTCGGTGACCTTAGTTCACTACGAATACAACTACGATGCTACGATGCCAGTAGAATAGAAAACTACCCTAAAAGGTGCGCCCGCGCGCTACAAGAAAGTAAAGTCGCTTAGTTTACTTTGGACTGTAATAACTCAAGTTCGAATATCAGTGGTTTTAGATTGTATGTATTAAAAATAACAGTTTCTGCAATCAACGTGTGATTTTAGACCTGTACTTCAATGGCGATCGCGGAAGTCTCTCCAGAAGAAGAAGAACTCTCCAAAATGTCGGCTATAGAATGTAGAGGCAGACTACTCTTCGCTAAATGCTAGTTGCTTACGCCTACATTCTAAATTTAATTTTTGTATGGTTCACATCGGACAGATTCTGTTGATACGAGACCATCCTTCCGTTATTAATAATTCAAAAGAAACCTCCATAAATCTTAATCCTGAAATTGCTTGTGTGGTTGCTAGTGACATCGCGTCAGCCAAACTTTATTGCTTGCGTCGGGATGTACGGGGCATCACCTCCTAACAGCCATGATGACTCATGACATGAGAAACAACACAACCAGGCTAGGCCATAGTCTGCCATGCACCCTGGATCCTGTGCAGATAGATTCCTAGCGATGTTGTTGACGAAGACAGCTAAAGCAAATAATATTTTTGTGGACACCATTTTTGTGTGAAGATTGGTTTCGGAATGAAATCCGATAAAAATTTAACATTTACAGATGCCAGCAGATGTTTGTTTTATTACCACAAAGTTCTGTAACAGTAATCAAATACAAGACAAAAGGTAGCCACCCCATTGCTATCTCCCTTTAGATCGCAATCATTGCCGCCATGTTTGATGCCATTATGAATCAAATTCCCGCCTTTTTACTTTTTTTCCGTTCGCTAGGCACCGGCGTCAGATCTCACAGCCGATAAGCGCTTTATTATCCTGGATGATTTTTTAATCTGCGTTGCTACTTGCGCTCGGGTTTCGCATTAGCATTGTGTGACTGCGGGTAGTTGTGAATAATGGGAATTGCGAAAAGAATAATAGAGTTGGATGGTAATGTGTTCAGTTGATGACAGTCGCATACTTAGGTATGGTATGTGAATACCAGTGGAAATGACATTCTTCCCCCGGCACTTCTGGTTACTCATTAGTTCTCATTGTTTTTATGTGTAAAACCTTTGAATAATAACGTCTAGAAGTATCATATCAACCAGATCTTTCAAAAGTAGAGCCTGAAGATATTTCATGTCTAGTGTCTACGTAAGTAACACGTATTTACGCCATATTTGCTCTTATATTAAAACTATTACGAGTAAGTAGCAATTACAACGAGTAGGAAATCCGTAGACGAACGAAGGTCACCGACATAGCTCGACGAGTCAGTGAGCTGAAGTGGCAATGGGCAAGCCACATCGCTCGAAGAACCGATAACCGCATGGACCGGATGCAGGTGGCTCGGGACTGGTCGATGTGGCGTACCATGAGGGAGGCCCATGTCCAGCAGTGGACGTTTCCTGGCTGATGATGATGACTACAGGTAGGAAGTCCCTATCTTCACTTACCATTCAGTGAGATTGAGGCCTAGTGCCAACCCTTTATAAAAACAATTTAAGTTGTTACGGCGCTAGACTTTTATAACCTGGTTTTAACTAAGCGGACACAGAAATGCTATCTCCTCGTAGCAATTAAATTGGAATGTCATATGATAATATGATGACGAATTCTAGCGCGTTTTCTGTCAGCATTGCACCAGTCTAGTTAACAAGAACTAGCGATGAAAGGAAATTGTAAAAACGTCCCGGCTCCCCAGGAACTTGGTGTCTAAGTAGATTTTCCAATTTGGAACTCGTTACTGGGACCGCGCCGCGTTCTCGGTTCTTTTTCACTCAGAGTAAGAACGATTTATAGGTGAAGTTCAGGCGAGTTGGAGCAACTTGCGACGGATGGAAATTGTCACTGGGAGTTATTTATGTTACGGGGTTTGTTTACTTTGATACTGGCTGGACAACGCGAATATAGGCTTTCTATAGTCATTACTTAAATTTTTACTATGTATTTTTATTGCTTACTTTTTCATGCGAGGTAGTTTGCGTAGACTTCAGAAATTATTACATAGGAACAGGACAACGGCGTGTTGCCTTTGTCGCTTTACATGACGTGATAACGTGCGTGACAAAAATCTGGTTAGGTTCAGACGTTTAGTCGTGAAAGGGTAACAAGGAAATATAAAAAGATGTAGTAAATAGCTATTCATACTCATGCATTGGAAGGGCGGAAAATTCTCTTCTTTTATTTTTTTATTATATTTTATTTTTTGTAATTATTATAATTTTATTTATTTATATTTATACAATAAATACAATGTGGGTGAATATAGTTTAACGTACTGCATACAAAGTAAATGAGATTTTGATAATGTCATTTAATAGAATATCAATTAAAAAATCGGTGCCGTTACCTCAAATACGTCTTAAGTTTCCCTTTAATTTGATTTTCTCCATGGACATGATAAAAGCACTTTTACATTTTGCAAAATTCGATACCTACCCTCGTTTTATATAATTATTTGAGCAGCACTAGCGTCGTAATGGCGCGGCTTCCGGCGCGCCGCCATTAGTGGCCATTTCCTGCCCACTTCCGGTGACGCCTGAAGCGACGCGACGCGGCGTTTTCTGGCAACTCTGTGTTATTTAGGGGGTTCCTAGATTATTTTCTTACTGTTGCTAATAATGAAGAAAGAAAGAAAAGAAAGAAATAATTTATTCGGCATACAGATTACAGTACAGTTAATACATTAATTTTAAATTTGCTCTGCTGCACTGCAACGCCGAAATGGACCGCCCTCGTAGAACCACGGCAAAAGCTTTCCATAATCAACACAATCACGCCTCCTACATCCAGAAGAAGGTAAGTTCTATTCCGAAACTTATGTCAATTTTAATTTTTTGTGTTATGAATTACTTGAAATTTTTATCAATAAAAAAAATTATATGTGCACATTTGCATACTATTTTTATAATGGTTGAATAGGCTGAACTGCTGCATATTAATGTCGAAAAACTATTTGTACCCTATTGATTGATTGATCATAAATATTTTGGCCACATTTTGGTAGATTAGATACATCCTTAACCATATAGAATATAGGTATATTATCTAAATGATAAACTACGTCGTACTATGTATTAGAATAGCCATAGATGTACCATAGATGGTTGTACTTCTTTCTACTTTCTACTTTTTTTAAATATTTCTTTGTATTTTTGTTCCATCTAGGCACTATAGTTTCCCTGCTTCTCTCGTCATAGTACCTTTTCTCCATTTACTATTAATTTCCTTGACGGTCTTTCAAAATATTGTCTTAATACTTTTCACCTTTTTCCGGATTATATCCGATAAATATCTATAGAGATAGCACCCTTGATAATTACCTCATGAAAAACCACCTCATCACGCACCTCATCGCTCATAGAAGTGGTCACGTGCCCGGCGACCGACTTCCGCCACTTAGCGCTGTTTGTACGTCGCGTGGAGTTGATGACTCCATTAGTTTACATTGAACTGGCGGAGTGCTTTGATTGGAGACTATCTCTTTGATGTTGTTCTGGGCTAGCCCAGTGTTTAGCTGGCTCTATATTACTTGTAGTTAATTACTCCCGGTTAATGAGTGGCAGATGAGATGAGTATACACAGGAAATCCGAAATTCCTTCCTTCGTGGAAATTCCCTCAATCGTCAAATGGATCATCAGACAAACAATGTTCTGGCTCAAGTCGTTCGGACACACAAAAATTCATTATCTTAGGAATAGAATTCCAAATAATTAACGCGTTCAAAAAGAACTAAAAAACAACTTAAACTAACTTACAAATGTTCACCCTTAATTGTATTTAAATGGTTTTTGTTGACTATCTTAAATATTGCTAAATCAAATTTCGATAAAGTTTATATGGGACCAATTCTGAAGTATGCTCTACCAAATAAAAAAAGAATTATCAAAATCGGTTCACTATTGGCGGAGCTATCGCGTAACATACACCCACAAAAACATACAGTCGAAATGAGAACCTTCTCCTTTTTGAAGTCGGTTGACAAGAAATTATTAGTCAAAAGCCACACTCGGTTACGGATATCATAAATTATCTATCTATCTAAAGCCTTTAAACGAGAAATTGTTGTATATTTATTTATTTATATATACTCTCTGTAGGAGAGTAGGGCTGAGCCCCTGCAGTGGGAACATATATAGGCTGTTGACGATGATGATGGCGATATCGGAAACGGCTCAAACGATTTTGCTGAAATTTGTTATGTAGGGGTTTTCGAGGTCACTAAGGCCAGACTTCGAACAAAAATCTTAGAAAGCCTTTACCCAGTGACTTAACTTTTTCAAATATCCATTAGCGTAAGTAAGACTTAATAAACAACAACAACTATGACAAAAACGCAACTGCTCAACGCCCCACAGATTCCCGGCGATCCTTGCTTCTTGTAAATTCTCGGCCAGACCGCGAGCTGGTGAACAAAATAAAATAAAAAAACCAAGATGTCTGCCCGTAGCGCGGCGCAATCACCCGATAGATCGCTCGGAGGCGGTTCGAATTTTAAACGAGGACGCTCGATTTTTATTATATTACACTCTTGTTTAAGTATGATTTGCTATAGGTCGTTCATAATATGGTTTGGTTGAGCCGGTGGATTGGCAGGTGAGAAATTTTGAGTATGATGGATTGAATCTAATGTAAAAATCTTTATAGAAGGAATGCATTTTAGAGAAACATTTATCGGGAACGGTAAACCTTATAGTGTTTTGGGCTTGTGTTGTACTGTCATAAAAATTAAAGATTATTTATATTTTTAGAAAATAAATTCGAAAAATAGGCATTTAGTCATGTGACAGCGAACACGAAGAACGCGGCGCAAGAAAGTGTGACGTCACGCCTCGCAACATCATAGTTGTTGTTGACGTGTTCATACCACAGAGCTACTGCAGGTTATCTCGACGCCATGACAGTATTCAGCGTTTTTGGAGGGAAATCTAAAGAGCTTTTTTTAAAAAATATTTAATGTAAATATTGTTTTTTTTGAAATATAGTTTTTTTATATAAAATAGATATTAAAGTATATAATTAACCAAGTTTTCAAATTCAGTCAACTAGCCTGCATTAGCAGAAATTATAATATGAAATAACGAATTTTGTCAAAGAGGTTTTTATATTTTATTATTATTTTGTGCACTTGGTCTGTAGCTGTGTATTGCCGCCTGTGCTGTGTGGATATCATATAAGATACTAGCAGCCCGTCCCGGCTTCGCACGGGGTAGACAATTATTTATTTTTGGAAATTTGGATATAAAACACTTTTTTTCACAAATATTTTTATTTATTAAAAAATTATTATTTATTAATTATATATTTAACAAAAATTATTTCAGTGCCCCCTCCACCCCGCCCGCCGCGATGCCCGGCGCGCTTTTCAGACTGCATCGCAAACAACGGCCAACGCGATATGGCGGTTTTGTTTACTGTTTGAATTTTTTAATTCGTAATATTTTTTGAATGGAAAGCCCAATTTAAATAATTTAAAACTGTTTATAGGTAGTTAAATGGTCTTGACCATAAAATAATTTATTTGGATAAGGATTAATATAAACACATAAATAGCAAGGTTTGAATTTGGTTAGCATTTTCATTAATGTTTAAAATGAAAAAAGTTGTTGTAGTGACATAACTACAATAGTTGGACATATGCTACCGCGGAGTTTTTTGTAGACATTATGATGTTCTTCAATATTGTTGTACATTATTTTGTTCTATCGCTAATAGTTTCGGCAGCGCATTCGACGAAAGACATTTTAAGACTCATTTTTCTACACCTTCGGTTACATTGTTCAAATTTTACCAAGGATCCCTAATTTTTTTCAAAATGAAATGTAGCCTATGTCAAATTGGAAGAATGTAGCATTCTACTGGTGAAAGAATTTTTTAAATCGGCCCAGTACTTTTTGAGCCTATTCATTACAAACATACAAAAATAGGTACAAATCTTTCCTCTTTATAATATTAGTGTAGATAATTAAGGCTTTCAAAAAGAACTAAGGAACCGACTTCAACTGCCTTGACACTCTACAGCATTCATATATGTTCATAATATGTTTACCCTTAGAGGTATAATTATCTGGTAACATATTTGGTTTTTGTAGATTTTTCACCAACAAAAACACTAAAAATAAATAGTGTCGAATTCTCACCTTCTCCTTTTTTAAGTCGGTTGATAAGGCGACTATGGGAAAACTTCTAGAGTTGGGCCATTTACTTATTACACGGTTTTTAAGGTAAACATCTTGTCTTCACCAATCCGTCAAGAGTGGTGATTATAAATATTACTTTATGGAAAGAAAACCTTGTCGCCGGTGCGATCTCTAAGGAAGGATCAAGTTGAGCTGTACTTCCACAGGTTTTTTAGTGTTCTCGTAGCATTTTTATGTATAGTGGATTTACACTTGGCCTTCATCTCACCTGATTGTAAGTGACAGTAAGGCCGTTGGATGGTCAGCGTACCTCAACCTGCTTCACTACTACTACAAGCGCTGGCTTCACTACATTTCATACCGGAACACAACTGTGCTATTAACACTGTAGACTTCGGCAATGACATAGAAAATGTCCTAGCACTAACCCTTTTTAATTTTAAACAGATATTCAAAAGATAAAAAACCTAGAAATCGTTTTCTATTAACTATACGATGACTCTTACTGCAGCTTTACTTTGAATCAAACTCATTTTGATTGAAATCATGAAATTGATTGAAATGAATTTGTATTTTTAAGCGTATCAATCCACTTATGATTGAATGAAATGATCACTGAGCCCAAAAGACAGCATGTAACAGCCATTATCACGCACTGTATACAGTTTAAGCCAGCCATTGACGTTAAATGAGCAAAGCCACAAAATGCGAAAATGGCCGCGCCATTATATTGATTTCGACGCCATTAAAACGAACCGGAAATTAAAAAGAAATAAAAACATATTGCTTTCCCGCGTACTCCGGACTTCACCCAATTTGTTCGCGTTCGGGGGTTGATTGTCTAAGCTTTCGCATGTTCGCTTTTATTAATAATTACATCATTGACTATCTAAGTGACGATAAATAATCAGTCGTATAACGGTCGTATAAAGCTTGATGGTTTGGTGGTAGTAATATTATAATATGTAGAATAAAGCTTACGATTTCTCAGTGTCCCCCCCCCCCCCCCCCCTTCTTTTAAAAATCAGGAAAAATTCACAGTAGTAGTACATATTCCAAACTTTAAAAAAAAACTATCACGACTAAGGTGGCTTCAAAGGTTAACGATTAACAAGCGACCAAATTATAAAATATACTTGGAGTGATCAATATGAAAATTTCGTACAAATTTCACTCAAAATTAGTTTTTATAAAACACTGCGCGCGGCTCGACACACACTTGACTTTTTTAAATTTGATGAGCAAATGATTTCTATTTATTACACGATTATTACACGACTAACCAAGTCAACCTTCAACTAAAAAATGTTTTTAAATTTATAATTTGAAATTGTATTAGTGAATCCCTGTAGAGTCGAAATACTAGCGAAATAAAATATTTTAATGTTATAGGCCTAGTCTTTTGCTTTTATTTTACAATCAGCCTATCGCTAGCGGGTTCTTAGACGGAAGCTACCAAAATCAGCCCCCTGATTTTGAGCATCACCTTTTATCCCTTACCTAGAACATCGTATAGCCAACACTAATATCCCAGAAATTTCAACTTTAACCGCTCAGATTAAGGTGTCAATTGTTTCATTTCGATTAACGATAAAAATCTTTACAGAAGACAATGAACGCATCGAACGTAGGGTAGGTAGATTTTTATTTGGCATGCCATTATTGTCAGCTCGATATGATTATTATATTACCGGGCGATAAACGGTCATAAAAAATATATAGTGGGGCGAGGCAATCATCTCCGTCAGGATATACTGAGTTAATACAATGTTACATGTGGATTTATTGGGATATCGTTTGGCTAATTAGATTCTAGAGTTGGATGGATAATGTATCAATGTTTAATGCATAATTCGAGAGGGCTTGTGGCGTTTATTAGTAAGGATTACATCTTAACTGCCATTTTTCTTTTCTTTTATGTATAATGGGAATGCACTTGGCCATTTTATCTGATGGTGAGTGACGTTATGGCTGTAAGAAGCCTCAATCTAATGAGGGGCGGGCTCTGCTACCGTTAACACCGGAACACGTTTGGCGGCAGAGTGATGTACTCTTAAGAGGGTATGCTGATGTCAAAGCGCACATACAAACGTAGTCCAGTCATATTTTGAGTATTAAGCTATGAAAATCTATGAAATTTTCAAGACACAATCTAGAAACAAATATCTGTGTCGGTGGTGAGTCAGATTTTCGTTTAAATATATACTTCCAGAGTTACAGGGCGTCAAAGTATTGTATTTTTCGGTAATAAAAAGCCCCAACTTTGAACCTGTTTTACAAGAGTATGAATCAATTTAGAACAATTTGGAAAAACCACCGACATCTGAAATTTTATTAGTATACTGTATTTAAAAAAATGGTTACATAATATACTGTATCCTTCAAATGATCCCTGGACTACGAAACATCCAAATAACGGGTGGATAACTTCGCGTAGTGTATGCTGTCTCACCGTACGCGCTCGGGTAGGATAGGGCTCGGATAGGGACAGCTACAAAACAATGCAACCTTGAACGCGGCCACGTGCTCTAAATAGACAATCCTCTTAACATAATAGCTAACCAAACCAAACTTTAATATTTTGTTTAAAAGTTGTAAATAATATCGTTTAATTTTTATAATTTAGTTTTGTATAATATTGGTATCCTATTTTTAATTCTGAATTTATTTTGATAGATTTTTTGTTGTGTTTTTCTTTGTATATAGAATTTTCCCTACCAGACATTGTCTGCCCTACATTATTAATGCAGGATATTAAAAGTTTCCTGCGAAGCGTTATCAAAGCTTTCACCTGAACTCAATTACTAGATAACAGCGAAGCCGCATTGATAGAATATTGTTTAGAAATAGATTGGCGTCGCTCAAGTGTTACATGCGAAACACATTATGTCGATAATGACGGCTAATGGAGAGCAAATATTGACCGTCGACCTGAATGAAGGGATTATCTTGTGACGTCACACCCGCGCATTTGTGTCAAATATACTCAATATTTTTAAACAAAAATTATTACAGTCAAACCTTGATAGCTGGGATTTATGGGGTTCGAAGATTTCTGTTCGAGGACTAAGGCGCTAGGGGCCTAGCATAGTGACCGGCCGCCATCTTGTTTTTTTTTTAAGTCGGCAGAACACAGTTCTGCTGATTTATATCGATAGAGGATAGTTGTAGGCTCAAAAAATTTAAAGAAATAGTGGACTAAAAATATCATGGATGTCTGCCATAAAAATATTGCCGATACCGATATATCGGCAAACCCGAAGGATCGCCGATATATCGGTATCGGTTGCATCCCTACTAATAATGCTATCGACATGAAATTTGCAATAGGAATATGGGAACGGTGGATCACAGGTGCAACTGAAATAATTGATGGAATATTGTTATTTATATTTTTAATTGGTAAAATCCGATCCCCAAGTAGAAGTTCCCGTGGGATACTTTCCGAAGTTCTCGCGGTCGAAGTTGCCGGTAAACTCTAGATAAAACCGACAACTAACATTTTTCTACATTTAGATTTTTGAAGAAGAAGAAAAGGTGTCGTTAGTAGTTTTAGTACCTAAATACTTTATGGAAGCTTTTAGGCATCTTCATTTTTTGGCCATTGGATAGATTTCTAACAAGTTAACGTGTTCAAAAAGAACTAGAAACCGGCTTCAACTACATTAAAAGTCTAGAGCAAATTTAAGACTTATATGGTTTTCTATTGGATGCCATTGTCAGAACTGTACCAAATTGAAATGGGACCACACGGGAAGTATCAGATTTCAATAAAAAGAAGAATTATCAAAATCGGTTTACCCAGTCAAAAGTTCTGAGGTAACAAACATAAAAAACAAACAAACAAAGTCGAATTGAGTCCTTATTTTTTTGAAGTCGGTTGAAAATTACAAAAACGTACTGAAGTAAAAATGAATCGCTAACACCATCTAAGCTCGAATAGAAAAAGTGATAGATTAATTTGTCTTAACGTTACCTCACTCTTTATTCTACTCACCAGTAGATGGCACTATCATAAAATAGTTCCTTGTTGAACATTCTAGATGTCGCTATTATAAAGCTTTTAGCGTTTGTAAATAGATGGCGCTATAAACTAAAAACTAAAAGGTCGTTGACTACAGGTGCTCGCTTGGGCTTGTGTGCGTAATTTTTTTTCATCAGACGCTTGTCAGCAAGTGCAAGTGAATCACGTCATTATTTACAATAGTCTTTTAAAAATCGGTTGTTTTTGTTATCATTCTTATAAATAACGCGATCGGAGGCAACACATAAAATAAACTCGAACAGTTACTGTGTTTACAAAAGTTTTTTGACAGTTTTGAAAGTGAAAAGTGTTACAAAACAGCAACTTTCTCGGCTTATCAATTTCGCGGTGTCAAAGTGAACGAATCCGGTAAAAATGAGTTGAATACGCTGAACGGTAGTTTGGGACAACCTTTTGCAGTTTACACCGTGTAAATAGTTTCACAATGACTACAGACAGGTTTCACAAGTAAGTATTGTACCATTTGTACCGGGCATGGCATACCAAACTCAACCAACTCATTTCCGAGTTCGATATCGACAATGATACCTGATACCCAGTAATTGACCAGATTAGATTATTATATTATTGGTACGTAATCGCTTTGATACTGTATATTTATATACTATATACTTATATACCTGGTAAATGCATTAACTCTCCTACAGAGAGTGTATGGGACATAGTACACCGCGCGGGACCAGTGCGGATTGGTAGACTTCATACACTCCTTTGAATTTCTTCTCAGGAGTGTGTAGGTTTCCTCACGATGTTTTCCTTCACCGTTGAGTGATCGGATAATGTACGTCTCAATTTATCTTAGTGCTAAAAAAGCTAAACGCGGCGATCTAAGGCTATGGGAGAGGCTAATGTTATGTCCAATTGTCCAACTGTGAACTTATAGAAACTTATGTAGATGATATAAACATTTAAGCAAACATTGAAACAGAGTATTTAAGTTACCGGACAAACCCCATTTTAGGACACGCTAGTTTTTCCTAGGCCAAACCAGTTCAACCTTTATGGGATAGAATAAATCGGTACAGACTAGGCCAAACTGGTCCGACCTATGTCCGATAGGAGAAACTATAGTTTAACCTAACCTGAACTGGTTTAGCCTAATATAAATATGGATTTTGTCTGATATAAATAAATAATAATAATATGAATAAGTACACTTCAGGGTAAACTCGTATTCGCTGTCGTGTGTAGTCGAATTAAGAGGCTATGCTGTTGTCAAAGCGCCCATACAAACGTAGTCCAGTCATATTTTGAGTACTAAGCTATGAAAATCTATGAAATTTTCAAGACACAATCTAGAAACAAATATCTGTGTCGGTGGTGAGTAAGATTTTCGTTTAAATATATACTTCCAGAGTTACAGAGCGTCAAAGTATTGTATTTTTCGGTAGTAAAAAGCCCCAACTTTGAACCTGATTTACAAGAGTATGAATCAATTTAGAACAATTTGGAAAAAACACCGACATCTGAAATTTCATTAGTATACTGTATTAAAAAAATGGTTACATAATATACTGTATCCTTCAAATGATCCCTGGACTACGAAACATCCAAATAACGGGTGGATAACATCGCATAATGTATGCTGTCTCATCGTACGTGCTCGGGTAGGATAGGGCTCGGATAGGGACAGCTACAAAACAATTTAACCTTGAAACCGACCACGTGGTCTTACCAACATAGCCTCTTAAGAATTTGAAGACTAAAATTGAGTAAATGTTGTGTGACTATTTATTGTTTGTGTTACCGACATACATAATATATCATTTTCGTGTTTGCTTACGGCAATTCCCTATTTTTATATATATTGAAGATAGACCAACGCTTGACCTCAATCTCACCTGATGGTAAGTGACGATGAGGTCGACGATGTTACGTGTTGAACGAGCTATGGAACGAGTTATCCTCGGATTTTCTCTGGATGATAGGAAATCTGTAGACGAACTAAGTGCACGGACATAATTCGACGAGTCAGTGAGTGACCGAAGAACGGTTAACGGGAGGGAGTAAAATTTCTCGAGTGGCGACCACGTACCGGGAAATGTATACCGGGACGTCCCCCAGCTAGATCTTGACGATCTTGTAAAGGTCGTGGGGAGTCGCTGGATGCAAGTGGCTTGGGACCGATCAGTATGGCATACCATGGAGGAGTCCAGCAGTGGACGTTTCCCGTCTGATGATGATGATTTCCTATTGAATTGAAACTAACTTTAGTTCTCCAGTGTGTGTATATTCTCGTAAAATATTCGGTCAACGTTTGAACAGGACATTGAACCGTTTCCGTAGTAAGTCGACCGTGTCTCCTACATCCCGGGAAACAGGAAAACGACGACGCACGTAGAACCAGTGATAGTGAGAGTCCACTGTCCAACAATGACATGGTTGTTGAACTAGGACCCGATTCTAAATTTGAAAAAATGACGAAACTTTGTTGTCAAAATATTAAAAACTATAATATATATGAGGACGAAATTGTACAAATACATATTTTAGTACATAAATCTTGTATTTTGTGTGTGAATGTCGTGTCTGTGAGTGTTGTGTGTGATCCAAAAAATTTAAATTTAAGTGAAACGTCTTTTTTGGAAAATATAATAATTAACCACAGGTCAAATTTTGACAACTCATGGCCATACGACACCCTGCTGCCTTCACGGTCTCTGCACACTATCATAGAGGGTGGCTGCTTCTACGATCAGCTTTAGATCGTATTACTACACAATTTAGCTTCATATTCCGCTGCGATCATCGTTATCAGCTTATCGATTGTTTTTGAATGCAGGAAGGTTGCTGTGGTGACCACATTGTGCAGTTCATGTTCATTGCCATACAAATGTGGGTGGGTCATTGACATTACGTAAAGACACATTCAGCGAATGTAAGGAGGCCTGTATCTGTAAACTGCTAATTTTAAAGTCATTGTCAAATAAATACATAAATTAAATAATATAAATAATAAATACATTACTATATTTGAATATTGTGTTCTAGTTTATTTGTACAAAAACATTAAAAACGCACAAAACAGGCAACACTTAACCAAAAAGCAAGATGGCGCCAATGAAATGACATTTGACGTTTTCCACTTACGAGGTGCTTACGAGTAGTATGAAATGAAAAGAATGATTCTGTAAAAACACTATAAACGCATACACTGTCTCCGTTCCGTCGTGGGTAAAAATAGAACCAAAAATGTAGTGCCAGTAATGTTTATATATATTTAGATTTATTTAGATTCATTTACTTAAAAAGTATGACAAGTGCAAATCGGATTTGAATCATCTCTTTGTAATTTTTCTTCCTCAAAGTATCTCTTTCACATTGTTCCCGCGGTCATAGATCAAATACACGTAAATAACGTCATTGTAAGGATGTGCAGCAGAAATAGAGTAACGGAGAGAACAGACCCTTGAGGGACACCAGCATTAATGCTTAGCAGATCAGACGACAAGCCTCTAATGACTACTCGAATCGATCTGCCCCTCAAGAAGACCGATACCCGCTGACAAAAGTCAGCTGATACCCCATAACCGGGAAGTTTACTAATAAGGCTATCGTGCCAGACCCTATCAAAAGCCTTAGAGATGTCGAATGACACGGCAATAGCCTCGCCATGCTTTTCAACAGCTTCGCTCTATTTTTGTGCCGGACGGCCACTATTCAATACCTATCGCCTATACGTATTATTATTTGTTATTATAGTTATAATCTATTATTAATCGTAGTGTGCTTCCCATCGCATAACTTTAGAAACCAGCGCAGTCTGTGAGAATTCGATGAAACCTTGTACGAAATTATTTAAATTTGTAAGCCCGTAGAACAAAAACACACTGAAAATGACGATAAGTACGAAATAATTACCCAAGCTCCTAGCATTGAAAAACAGATAGTCACTAAAAGCGCGAAATTTGGTATCTCAACCTTTATAAAAGGTATTGAGTGCGCCCTAATTAGGTGTCCCTTCAATTAACAAACTGTATCTAATCTGTCGTCAACAAAAACTGGGACTTAGACGGTCGTGTAGCAACACAGTGACATTCTCTCAAGCTCGAGTAATTTACTGCTACTACTGTCTCTTTAAGTTTCCTCTGTGCCTAGTAGCTAGTAGATTGGCAACCTCGCAGTTTAAAATGTTTTTTTGCAAAGGACCAAAAAATATCGCAAACATTTTCAGCTGACGGACTGAAGGTACTCAACCTTAGTCGGTGACCTTATTTCATAGAGCGAGATAATTATCTTTTAGAATGTATCAAAAGTAAAGCTTGTGTCCACAGTTATTTGAAATTTGAGAATTTTACTTGTGGTAATTATAAAGTATGTATATGGATCAGTTCCAACGTAAAATATATTCCGATAAAATTGTGGTAGTATGTAATGATATTATAGCTATAACAAATACAAGCCTTTTACTATTTTTCCAATAAAATACCCTCAAATATAATTAGACAGAAAATACGATGTTGCCAGCTGTGCAACGCATAGGAACCTTAAGGTAATCTAAGCCCATTAGGGCGTGAGAGATAATCCGTATCGAGCCGTTTTGCAAGTTCTCGTCAACTTGTTGCGCGGGTTATTATCACTCGCAAACGCTAAATAAACTTTATGTTTTTCTGAAAAACCCAAGTCCACTGGTGAACAAGAGGATATCCCATGTACTGGGGGTTATTTCCTATCGCGCCACGCAATCAATCTGTCATTTTTACCCACGACGGAACGGAGACAGTGTATGCGTTTAGGGTGAGAGGATGTTTGTTTTGTTACAAACCTTTTCTGATCTCAATAAATCCGCTCATACTTTCGGCAAGATGTTGAAGAGAAGAAAATAATCGCCATTGCTGTCGCATCTATATTATAATCCCACGGGAAAGTGTTAACAGATAAAATTAGCCTATGTCCCTATTCGACCCATAAACTATCTCGTAATTTCGGTAAATGAGTATCATTAACATACAACTTCATAGTGAATCACATATTTCATTTTTGCACAGTACTACAGTACGTTAATGAAACCATTAAGTTGTACGATAATGAAAGTCACTTTCCACCATTATAATCCGAGGTACAAATTTCTTATCAAAGCCAGCTATTACGGCAAAAGAAATTTTATTATGGAAGCATTCAAGGTAAATCGCTATTTATCATTCTCGTTTATCAACAGGCACGAGAAGACATGGGATGATTATTGTTATATATTTTAACACTTACACCATGGGCTTGTACATTCACGGACAAGTCATATGGGTTTAGGAATTTTCTCATTTTCAATCATGTTTATTACTAGCGACTCCGCCCCGGTTTCGCACGCGGTCATTGCTCAGGCAACCAGTCGTTTTTACGATACAGCGAAGCTAGTTGCTTCGGAAAGACAATCGACCGCAAAATTAGTTTCGCAATCGCAAACAGAATTTTATAACGTGACACGAGCATGACAATTGATTATAGTCCGGAACATTTCGCCTACACCACTACTCCAATTATTGTTTTAAAAAAATAACATTTACAGATTATTTTCTTCATGACATCAATCACAGAACTGGCTATGTCACAAAACAATTTAGGCTATTAATAAGTCCAATTTTAAACATAAATCTTGAAAAAAATCCATACTTAATATTATAAATGCGAAACTAAGTTTGTTTGTTTGTTCGGCCTTCCTTTCAAAGTCAGAATGTCTTGATTTTTAGTATAGGGATAGTTGAAGAGCAGGAAAAGGTTAAAACTAAGTTACAGGTCTAACGCATAACTGAGTCTGTTCCTGAGGTATGGGAGCGGTACGGGAGGGTGTGTTCACGTACTAGGTTATGCGTTAGACCTGTAATAAAATATGATAAGTTGGTTTCGCTACCTTACATAACAGTAATAATTTGTAAAGTCTTCTAAATCCCAGCTGTAAAATTATTATGAAAATTGATACTTGACTGCTTTTTCCATCCTATTCTAAAAAGGTCATGCTTTCTCCAGCTCTTATACACCTTTCCTTTCCTTTCTCGTTTATTACGTAAATAGTTATGATAAAAGCGGAATTCCATTAGTTACTCAATGGAGACTTTGACAGTGTAATTATACGACACTTGTAAAACACCAGTAGGTTAATCGGCGTTTTCTCACGCACGGTCGCGTAACTGCGGAAGCTGTGTGAAAAGTGAATCTAGGACTGTTTTTACTTCGATTTATCGACACAAACATCTGTCTAAGAGGGGACCACGTTTAAGCCTTCCACGACACATATGCATGCACATGGAATACACTTAATTTCAGCAGTTGACTTATGTATCTCAGACTTCTGGCTAGCACTACCCATTTCTGGTAGAACTGCAACTGAGAGCTATTACACCCCTCATTTTGGGGTTCCGTAGTCAAACAAGGAACCCTTATAGTTTCGCTCTGTCCGTCTGTTTGTCCGCGGCTTAGCGCAGAGACTAGAATAAAATCTTGAAAAATATTTATGGGACACGTAACTTACGTCAACTTGGGGATGGAATTTTTTCCCGTCTTCCCCATTGTTTGGCGTATCGTTGATAGGTCTTTCAAAATATTGAGGGTCTAGGAACACTACTTTTCGATTCAGGGATCCGTTTGCCAGATTTTTGTCAGAGTCAAGAGTTAGTCATTGGATCCACAATTGCACAGGCTCATTGAGCAAATTATTTTATGTGGAGGGTTAAGTGTGGTCGCGGGTCGTGTTAATTGCACCACGTGCCACCGTGTACCTACCTAGCGTAGTTATATTTTAATGTAGGTACTTTCTACGTCGACCGGCAAACGTGTTTCCGCTCCAGCGACTTTGTGGCCCAAAGCGCGACGATCGGCGCCATGGATTTATTTGACTCTAATTTCCGTGATCGGTGCTCTATGGCGTGGCAGCATTGTTGAGGTACTTGCCGATGCCCTAATACTTTTAATTAACTTTTAGTTACCCAACCAAATAGACTCGTCGTTAATTAAAAAGCTATGCGCTAAGTCAGGATCCAATGGTTTTCCGTTTTCCAATTTAAATAAAACCGGCCAAGTGCGAGTCGGACTCGCGCACGAAGGGTTCCGTACCATTATCTATAAAATATTTATTTTATTTGGTGTTTTAGTATTTGTTGTTCTGTTTGCATGGACAATCAAAATAAAAAGTGAAAAGTTAAGGCTTTTTTGCGTGTTTCCTTTACGACATAATTTAATACCAATCTAATTCTCTGCCAACTTCCTAATTATTATATAAAATTTTTTGGTAAAAAATAATTAACAAATTGATGACATATCTTTTTTGGATCTGGAAAAGGGGAAGCACATTTTATTTTAAAGAATTATCGAGGCCCATAAATAACATAGTTCGCTAATAAAATATTATAACGCTTATATTTCAAATAATAAAGAACACTCATTCTGAAATTTATTATCCGATTAATTGCGATTAGAACTAGCATTATTATCTATAACGTTTGCGATTAAACTTATCTGGAATTTGTTTAAAATAGCTCCTTGTAGACGAACGAGACATTGACATTCCTTTGTGTCTATATACTCGTACTCGTAGGATATAATAGGATCAGCCTGTATCTAATCTCCATAGCAAGTATGCAATAGGTCTATGAATTGGCCAAGCCCTAACCAAGATAGACTTCTAGAGAAGGCCTAGTAGAATAGGCCTTGTAGAGATAGTGCCTTGGCAACTTTTTAACAGTTTTAGCGTTACATATACTTGACTTGGCAACCAATTTTACATGAATTTTGATGGGATTTCACTTTGTTATGTATTCTTATTTTTAAGGCTGTATTTTTAATCTATTTATATTAAAACCAAGTCTCTTCATTCTAGTTGAATTAGGGATAGGCCCTGATTTGTACCCAGTACTAAACAATTTCATTTTAGTAGCTATGACAAATTATTTACATTAAGACGTTTTATATCGATTCTCAAAATAATGAAGCTACAGGTGGAATATTAGAGAGAGATAAACATTTTAAAGTCTGTTCGGTTTGGCTGGGCACAATCAGAGATAAGCATAAAGCATCGATTCAGATCTTAGAAATGCCAATGGCAATATAATTGTATATACATGTTTGCACTGATTTGTATCTGTCCACCGCGATATCTTGTAATGCATTGTTTCTGACTTCATTATCAATGTTCAAAGGAAGCGGGTATATTCGCGTACTTCAACATATAACACGGCGCTTTTGTTCGTTCAAAACGAGTGCTAGTTGCCTATATTCTCAGTTAAATTCTTTAATATAGGACAGAATTTAAAAAAGGTCTACTGAAATACCTAATTGATTACTAAGGAAACTCACGCGCACGATGGAACTGGTGTTTTCTGGGTTGGGATATAAGTTAGCTTTAATTAATTACTTCTTGTCTTTTAGTAGATTCGTTTCAAGTACCACTGTTAATACTATCTACTAGACGACTAGAAACAGACTTCAACTGCCCTAAAAGTTTTATTTCATTTACTTTGAGATTTAGATTCCCGACACACGCGGATGGTCCCGGGTCCGATTTTCGATGGGGGCATTATCATAATAACTTTGCGAGACTTTCCCCAGTTTGGTTTGGACACCGCAGGCTGAAGTAAGGCGATTCCGTGCTTCGGAAGTAATGTCAATCCCTTGTTACCGGCTACTACTACATGAGCCAAGTCAACGACTCTGACAACCAGGGTGTGAGTGGTCAGCCGACTTACAACCTACACAATAAGTCGAATAAGGTACACGTTTACGGATGTAAATCTTGTAATGTTTCAGAGCAGCCAAGGACGGTCTCCTAGATGTTCTTCGCGAGGCGACGAGGAAAGAATGCAACAACAAGGACGAGTCCGGCATGACCCCGACGTTGTGGGCAGCCTTCGAGGGACATATCGACGCTCTGAGGTTGCTGTGTGGCCGAGGGTGAGAACTAAAAACATATATAATTCTAAGATATTCTAGATTTTGCCAGAATATTGTCACGGGCACGTCACGACAGTTGAAAACAAAAGATTGACAATTTTGCCGGTGTAGTAAGAGAGTTCCTGTCTTGAGTCAGCAAGTTCTCTGAGTAAAAAGAAAAGGCAGCAGTGAAGGAGATAGATATAGGAAATAAACATCTGACAATGACATCTTACTGCGAAACCAACCCCCCGATGCCTCACACTACCCTACAGCTACACTATTAATCCTCCCTTTTGCAGTTGCCTAAAAAGAGATGCCCATAGTGACATATATAGTATATAGGCACTTTTTGCAAACATTTCTAAGAGTTTATCGAGTAAATTGCAACCAAGCCTCAGATCATAATAATAAGTGAATTGCGTCTATAAAGATTATTATAATCTGCAATAAATGCCGATATATACAATAACATAAATTTCCTTATAAGGCTTCCCGGCACACCATCCGTGACGTCATAGTTGTAGTGTTCGCTGGTAAAAAGTCATATCTCTGTCAGAATGACTTGGATATTCATGTATTTCGAGCTGTTTGTAGATTACGATCCTGTAATTCTTTATTTGTGAGTACTATAGATAAAATTATGAATGCAAATGTATGCTAAAGTTCATAGTTTTCGGTTGACCAGTTTGGCTTAAATAAAACTGGATTAACCAACCACAAAAACTAACTTTCATATTTTGTATGTTAGCTTGCAGCGTTATTAATGTTGTCCATTAATTTAGTGGGCATTAAAACGACAATAAAGCATTACACAGTTTATTAACTGTTAAATAACGAATTAAGTAATAGCAATTAACATGAAAACGTTTGTACTCGTATTAATAGAGATGAAACTAAGAAGGAAAATAGACTGCCCAAGTACATAGCCAGTATATACGAAATATCGAGCAAGTATATTTAAAAATAACGCGTTCAAATATAACTAAAAACCTACTTTAACTGGGCCATAGTCTACCACGAGTGACCAGTGCCTTAGATTAGACCAGCGCAGTGCGGTAGACTTCAAACACACCAGTGAATTTCTTCTCAGGAATAATCATACGCTTTTTATAGATGTTATCTACCAATGCCTAGTTTTGAAACGTGTAGGTTAGTAGGATTTTGTTTGCCAAGTATTTATATCCTCTATTATGAATGACAGTGGGGAGCCCGACAAAGCCGACTACTTCGGCAACACGGCCCTGCACCTGGCGGCAGCGCGGGGCCACAAGGAGTGCGTCACCTTCCTCGTCAACTTCGGCGCCAACGTGTACGCAATGGACGTGGACGGACACAGTGCGCAGGAGTTGGCCGCAATCAACGGCAGGGACGACATACTGCGGTACCTCGACACCGCTACCGCCAAGCTGGAGAACAATGACAAGTAAGATAGTTCTTGTGGCACACCATGGAGGAGGCCTATGTCGGATCATGATGAACGAATAAGATAGTTCTAACGCTATCACGTCCATTCACACATCCCAAACCCTAGCAGAACAAGTGGTATATCCTGCACTTCATTGGATAGCTTAGGCCTTTCCTCAATTTATCGGTTTCTTATTTTAAAAAATGAAAAATTATATGAGTTAAAAGTTTACTCTGAGGCCCCGTGTATCATAATACTAAACTAAATGTTTTCTTGGATCTACGCCGCTCAGAGAATCTTAAAATGAGGTAATCGTAAAAAATATGTTTCCTGTGGTCCGGGCTTTACAATATGGACACTCCATGTTTCAGTTGATGTTCAGTAGGGAGTTGTCTGCCGTCAAACAGTAGTGCTAATAGCACTGGTTGTGTTGCGGTATGAAAGGAAGCCTCATTAGCTAGAGGGTTCTGGTTGCGCACGCTTACCATCATTATCGTAAATTATCATCAAGTAAGATGAAGGCGAAACCCATCATCATTTACCATCAGGTTAGACAGTTAAAATAAACTTTAGGAAACGTTCCCGATTACAGGAAAAAAGCCAAATCACTAAAAGAGAAGGCAAGGAAAGACCATGAGAAATCACAGAAGCAGTACCAAAAGCGTCAGACCAAAGCGGACGTGATGGCAGAGAAGGAACTGAGGAAGTTGACGAGAGAGTGGGATCAGGGATATGGAGAAGATGTCACCACCATGCCGCACCGACCCAGCACCGTGCTCATGGCCCTCAAACAGAAGATGACCAGGTCTTCAAGTTCAGGTAGTCAAAACCAACTGTTCAGCCCAAATGTTACATACAGCCGACAATCGAAACTGTTTCCTCGTCGTTCTCCCACTTGTAAACTGTCCGTTCTTCGAGCGATGTTCTCTGCCGTATCCCCGCACTGACTCCTCAATCTATGTCATTCTGATAGGACGCATTTAAAAAAACGCTTATTAGAAAACAAAGACATTTGACATAATAGTTATAGACCGGACAAATCAAACACAATTTTAAGCCCAAATTTATTACTAACTAGCTTCTGCCCGCGGCTTCGCCCGCGTGGACTTTAGGTTTTATCCCGTGAGAGCTACGTCATAACAAAATAACAATCAACAGCCTAAAAATAAGTTTCAAGCTTCTAGCTCTAAAAACGATACCTCTATGCGACTTTTAACCCCCCCCCCCCCTTTCAACCCCTTAAAACCCTTTTTTCGCATTATAAAGTAGCCTATGTCCTTTCTCAGGGTCTAAAGATTGTCTGTGCCAAATTTCATCAAAATCGGTTGAGAGGTTTAAGCGGGAAAGCGTAACATACAGACAGACAGAGTTACTTTCGCATTTAGGTTTCGCAGTAGGGATGGGTAATAAGTGACTCACTCTAGATGCCTCTAGTGTCACATTACAAGACATTTGACGTACCACTGACCTTTTAGATCAAAGTTTTTCTATGAAAAGTTTCCCAATGCCCGCTCCATAACCTATTACTATATTTAAATCTCTGTGTTTACAACATTTAAAACAAATATGTATTATAAAACATATGTTAGTATACACAACACATGCATAAATTGTAACTGATTGATGTGTATACAAAGAAGATAGTTAAGGAAAAATAATATTAAGTTGTACAGTTGTATTTCTGGAGCCGAGTTATGTCACAGTGTACTTCACCCGTGCGAAGCAAGGGCGAGTCGCTAGTAACTAATAAAGCTTGGTTTTCCTATCTACGGTTGCAGTACCTTTATGCCATGGTACGATAATGACAGACTGCAGCTAAGCTACTAAACACTATGTTTTACACATTATAGATTAAGGAATGTAAGTTTCACCGAGCTACGTGAAAGAATCCGGAATGAGGAAATCCGTAGATGAACAAGGGTCGCCGACAAGGCTCAACGAGTCAATGAGCTGAAGGGGAAATGGGCATGCCACATCGCTCGCACATCATCATTATCAGCCGGGAAACGTCCTCGGCTGCACATAGGCCTCCTTCATGGTACGCCACATCGACCGGTCCCGAGCCTTCATACAGCGACTCCCCGCAACTCTAACCAGGTCGTCGGTCCACCTAGTAGGGGGACGGCCTGATAGACGTGCCACTCGAGAACCTTTTGCTCCCCATCGGTTATCGGTTCTTTGAGCGATGTGGCCTGCCCATTGCCACTTCAGCTCACTGACTCGGAACAAGAACGGATAACCGATGGGATATAAGAGTTCTCGAGTGGCGACCACGTACCGTGCCGTCCCCCTACTAGATGGACCGACGACCTGGATAGTCGCTGGATGCAAGTAGCTCGGGACCTGTAAGTGATTCGTACTATGGATGATTATGGTCAATTAATGTTCAACTGTACCTGGTTGTCATTTGTCAAGGCAATCTTGTTGATGTGTCTCAGGTAACCTACTGTCGGACGAGCAGCCGCGGCCGACGTACAGCGCGCTGGTGGGCACGGTGAACTCCGGCGCGCGCGGGCGCGGCGCCGTCTACAAGAAGGCGCTGGCGAGCAAGCTGCGGAACGGGACCGTCGGCAGGAATGGACCCACCGATGACTTTAAGGTATGCAGTGTTGTTGGTTTTTCAACACATCATTGTCCAAAATTTGTGTAAATTTCACAAAATCCCTGAACTAAACACGTCTTTGATGAACATGTTTTTCTAGAGGTATATCTCACATTACAAAACGTTCTAGATAAAAATGCATTCGCAGATTCGCAGTCGCCAACTGTATACGCTTTTAATCTTACGCCAGGAATTGTTTTCTCCAAAGTGAAATTAAAAGCAAAATATTAAAAATTAAATGGCGTGGAATGTGTACTACAACTTTAATAAATATTTTACAGGTATACAATTAAACAAAATGTTCTAATTTTGAATTTCTGAAACACGCGCATTGATGTCTGTTATGTTGTCTCTTTCTGATACACGGATATCTACATTGTCGCTGTCGCAGCTTACCTCGCCTCCCACCGTAAATCGGTGAATTTTAAGATTTCTCTCGTCAGGTCGGAGAGGTGGAGACGACGGGTCGTCGCTCTGTGACGTCACTGAGCGGGCTGCGCCGGGACTCCGAGGTGATGTACGTGGGCACGTTCGGGGCGGGACCACAGCAGCGTGGTACAGTCGCGGACGTGTTCACTGAGACAACCGATAACAGGAAGGCTACTCTAACCAGGTGAGTACCAACAATAACAGTTTTACGAGCGTTTTTTCCACGAGGGAATTTCTAATCTTCGACTAATATTATTCATGCGAAAGTGAGTTTCTCCTTCCTTCCCGTTATAATGCAGAGACGAAAAGACGAGGGTAGGCGTAGGTCCTTTTATTTACGTTTAGTTAGGTTTTTACGTAAGCGACTGCCACCTGACTCTATTTTTTTTATTAAGGCTATTAGAAGTTCACTAAGCCGTCCGTCCTAGGCTTTAAGGCTTACTGGGACACGTCAAGTCCGAGAACATTATATACTATAGATCAAAACGGCTAAACACGCCATTGTCAGTAATGCATTAAAATGTACAAGTCTAAACAAACGATATGCGCTCAAACTCGAGGAGGTATGTCTATGTCTACCTACCTGTTTTCTACTTTTATATTTTTAATTTTTTATACACTACCATAAAATGATTATGCATAGTGGAAGACTTTAAGCTCCCGTGGATTGTTCAGGTCAGCCAGCCAGCCTGACTTCGCGGCCCCAGCGGGAGAGGACAACGGTATCGGGCAGGAAGTCCTGCTACAAGAGCCGGCCAGCATATTCGACCGTCCGGGATTCGGAAGCGTGGCGTTCAGGTCAGACACAAAAAATATAAAATCATACTAAAATTACAAAAGCGGAGGGTGATTCATTATCTGTGGTACGGTACACTCGAGTACAAAAGTATTTACCCACTTTTGTATCTGGTCACAATGTGCAATATGTTGAGAGAAACGTCAATTAAAGGTGAATGGTACAAAAGTGAGTACATTTTTTTACTTGAGTGTACCTAAAGAGGACTGTCAAAGGGTAGCTACTGGAAAATTTACAAAATAAATTCGTGGCCGGTGTCAGAAATTAGTCCCAGTGAAATTCCGCAACATATATTTCTGATCAGTCTTTGGCATGACTATTACAGAATCATACAAGACATAATAATGTGGTAACATTGGTAACATAAACTTGCAAACTTAACACAAATGAATGGCTCAAAGAATTTTTACAAATCTGCAGGTTTAGAGTAAAGAGTTTTATTCTATGCAATGGCTACATTATTTTCACAGTACACCGATACAGACATTCATACTCGTAAGTTGGTCACTGATTCGATTATCAATTCTGCACCCTAAAATGAGTTTTCTAGTCTTTACCACCATTGAAATAAAGAATGTATTGAAAGCAGCAATTTTTTTGTTAAAGTCTTAATTAAATTATGTAACCATGGTAACATTGTCGGAATAAGATATAAAAAAATACAATACTAATAACGAAGCAGGTGCCTGTTGTCAAATAATAATTTTGTTCAATAGAAGCTTGTGTTCTGCAGACGTTCTATAACCGCCACGCTGGGCACCATGTCGCCAGGGGGCGCGGGCGCAGCCCCGGGCGCTCCGGGTGAAGACCTCTCCATAGGCTCGGCGGGGTCCCTAGCGAGACATGCGTACCAGCCCGCAGACTGGAATACTCCACATTCAGGTAATAGAGATCTTTATTCATATCCACACTAATATTAAAAATGCAAAAGTGTGTTACGAGTAATCCTTCCTTCCCAGCGTAATGGAGAGCCGCGCACAAATGCTAGTAACAATATAAATTCATCATCTACAGACTGCGAATGTTCTCTTCTGCTTCATTTTGTAGAGTGTGCGCGCAGTTGAATACCGATGCTTAAAAACAAGTAAATGCGTTCAAAAAGAACTCGAAACCGACTTCGATTGCCCTAAAAGTCAACTTTATTTAGGCAAATTTAAGATTTATATAGTTTTCTCGTTGATGCCTGAACTGATTGTCAGAACTGGACTAAATTGAAATAAGACCACACGAGAAGCACCAGCTTTCAAATAAAAAAGTATCATCCAAATCGGTTCACCCAGTCAAAAATTCTTGAGGTAATAAACTTTTTTTTTTAAATATTCCCGTCAAATTGAGAACTTCCTCCTTTTTTGAAGTTGGTTAAAAATAATATTTCGTTGGTGCTCTCAATAAGACAAAATGATTTATTTGTCCGACAGAAAGCTCAACGGTGTCATCTGATGAAGACAACGAACCTGAAGATTCTGGGTACGGTTCCCTGGAGCGCTTCCTGACCGCGTGGGGGCTCTCCCAGTACGTGCAGAAGTTCAAGGACGAGCAGATAGACCTGGACGCGCTCATGCTGCTCACCGAGAGCGACATGAAGAGCCTCGGTCTTCCGCTGGGACCTTACAGGTAACATAATTTTGTCTGAAGGCGGGGTCACTGGTACTTTGAAAACAGGTTCCAGTGAAAGATTTTTCTTCTTCAAGAGAATCTTTCACCGGGGCTCTTCACAATGTTTTCTCGTAATATAGTCTTGTCTGGAAGAGATCGCCTAAGCGATAAGGCCGTCTAAATGTACGCACTTTGGTACAACAAAGTGTATTTTGATTTTGATAATAGTAATGTAAAATTAAGTGCCTATATAAGATAATATACATGTTAAATACATTACTTTGGAAAAAGGTGATTCAGAGAAAATTTAAAATGAAGGGCAGCAATCTGTCAAAATTCTACGTCGATTACCAATCCGCCTTCCTTCCAAAACTTACTAGCTGACTCGACAGACACTGTCTTATTCAGATTTCTTATTACAAAAAATACCAAATCCGTTCAGTCACCAAAGACACATTCCATATTTTTTTATATATCGATTTAAGAGGTAATGAATTGAGTTTTATGTTTATGTCCTTACAGGAAGCTGGTGACAGCAGTACAGGAGAGAAAGCAAGCTCTGTCGCATCCAGGCACTATGATTGACACCGCCATATGATGCGACCGGGTATATATATAATATATAGACCGACCGCTTAAATGAGACTTCGCCAGCGCGGTACAGGGGCGCGGGGGTACGTCGACAAAGGGGATCGTACCCCCGCGCCCAAGTACCGCGGTATACCTATACATATTGGTATTTTGACAAGCGTGGAACGATTTATTTTGTTGGTTTCATTGATGATGTACTTGAAGTCTAAATTTATTTCGTCTTTACTCGAGTACGATTCAAATTTGAGTATACTGTACGAGGCAGTGGCTTAGATCTACTACAGTTTTAGTTGCTTAGAATTTGGAATAGATAGATGCATAATTTTTCAACTAGACTCTGCATAACTGTGTTTTTTTTATATTTCTTAGGTGTTTACCTACAAAATAAGTTTTGTTATTCCATGCCTCACCACCCTACGTAGTCCGTCATACTAGTTTGTGGTACAATAGAGCTTCAATATAGTTTATTTTATAATAATTCATTATTAATTGTGATACATACGAAACATTCCATCCGATGCTCGTCCAATAAATCGCCATATTTAAATATTTTGTACAAAGTTTTTTTTTAATATAAATAAACGTATTTTGAATATCTTGTGTAGTTGTTATTTTAAAAGATAATTTATCATCCATGAATATTTTTGCCAGAGGGATATGAAGCAAAGTCTCCGTAGAATAGTAGGTATTTCAATATGTTATTGCTGTCGCGATTCGGTACGCACACATACAGCCTTTCACATGCTTTCACTCACACAAATAACGCTGCGTAACCTCCCAAATAGGCCCCTGCCGCGACGCGCATAGACGCTACCCCTCCGCCTGGGCTAGAGTGTATTTCTTTTTCAAAATTATAATAAACTTGACGTGAGCGTGCGTCAACCCTTTTTTTACGTTTTGAGAAATTATTGTTCGTATATTGGATTAGTCTCGACATACTGTGGTTGTATTTGATATAATTGACTAGTAAGTACCTATCACATATAAATACAACATAAATTATGACTTTGCCATTTTAGGGTTCTACAGTCAACAAAGAAACCTTTTAGTTTCACCATATCCGAACGTTCGTCTTCCAACGATACTCTAGGTGACCTAGATGTGTTTTAGTACCTAAACTGCTAGAGTATAAGACCTAACAAGTTAAAGCGTTCAAAAAGAACTAGAAACCGACTTCAACTGCCCTAAAAGTCTACTTTTATTAAGGAAAATTTAAGATGTATATCGTTTTCTTATGGATTCCATTCTAAGAACCGGACCAAATTGAAATGGGACCACACGGAAAGCATCAACTTTCAAATAAGAAAGAATTATCCAAATCGGTTCACCCTGTCAAACGTTTTGAGGTAACAAACATTTAACTAATACACACTTAACATTCCCAGTCTCAAAAACCGACTGAACCGATTTTGATGAAACTTGCGGTCTTCCCTAAGTTTAACAATACCTAGGTAAGTTCCGGATATATGCAAGGATAAACATACATACACTTTAGAAATTTGGCACACTTCTTTAGAAGCTGGTATAGACTAACATATATGAAAACTGGGCAGTTCTGGAAATATTATACATACAGGTCGCATTGATAACCTCTTTTTTGAAGTCGGTTAAAAACTGTAATTTCACGACACTTCACACAATGGAATAGACGAGTTAAAAATCCCGTTGTAAGTGTATGAGATGTATAACTGGGAAAAAATATTTCAAGTTTTTATTTGTCGACATGAATAATAATAAAATACTACTATATATTACAGGTTTTAGTACTACGAGTCTCTGATTTAAACCGAAAATAGAGGGGCAAAGCGAAACTACAAGACTATAAGGGTTTCTTGTTAAACACGGGACTATAAAAATGGCAACCGGCATACTTTCAAGTACTATATTTTTTCGTTTTGTTTGAATTTCAGATTTTGTTTAATATGGAAATAAGGAAATAAGAAAAGGTTGAGGTTATCTACAAAACGAAAAATAATTACTTATTAAATCAAATAGGTGGCCAGAGTAAACAAATATCAGGTAAATCTATCGTATTTCCTATTGTCATGCTTCATATCTTCATATACTATATTTTAAGTACCTCAAAAGGAAAAAAGGAATCCTTAGAGGATCACTTTGATATCGAATACTGAAGTCTGCTGTCCCTTAGATCTGTGAAATAATGAAACTTATAGGTCAACGCAATAAAAAGATATAGCTGTATTTTAGACCATTTCCGTACAAAATTCAAAGGAACCGAAATCTATAGGGTATTTCCCGTTGACCGAATGTCTTGAAATTTGGCAAGAAGAATGTTTTTACAGCACAACCATAGGAATAAATCTGAATTTTTTAATTGTAACACAGTAAAATTGATTTTTTAATGTTTACAAACTTAACTTCGTAGCATGTAATTTAACTTAGAATTTCATTTTCGGTAGAGCATTGTTAGGTGCATATTACCGTACCTTTTATTTATGATTTTCAGTATGTCATTAATTCATATTCTGTACGGAATCCTCGGTGCACGAGTCCGACTTGCACTTGACCGGTTTTTGAGTTGTCGGAGAGCCATTTCAAGCTCTTGCTGGCTGATCTCCGGGATATCTTAAGTAAAGTGTCGGGTCATATAGCCTCCGTAGCGATTTGCTGTCAATATAACTTCTCGTTATCTCTCAAAACTTTCAATAATAATAAATAATAATAATAAAAGTTATAAATAAACGTATGTCCATGCAATAAATGTTATGTTTTTTCTGTGTTTTTCTGTTTAGATATTTTACAGTGGTACGGAACCCTTTGTATGCGAGTCCGACTCGAACTTTAACATTTTAAAAAATATTTGAAAAATAAGTCACTTATTCATAAATCATATTTAATTATTCAAACGTAACATAACTTGAAATCATTTTAATGTTTACCGTAACAACTTTAAGAATTTCAGGGAAAAATATTCTGTTCTAGAGATAATATAAATTTCCTTAGAATTATTTGTCTTTATATTTGTTTATTTAGATCAGTCTAAACATTAAAACTAACAGGTAAAACCATGATAGGTCGATAAAGAGGTAACTATCGATATATTTTTCCCACCACTATTAGTCGAAAAAATCGATAAAGCTTATTGACATCACTAATGCATGCTTACTTTATTTTTATACATATAATACACAGTATATAGTTGTGATATAGTGTACCCTGCCTCCCGAACCGAACTGTGCGAGAAGGACAGTTGAAGCTTTTTGATGTGAAACATCTATAGCCGCACGTAAAACAAATTTCTAGCGTGGCGACGCGTCGCCACGCTATATGATGGTGTATATATACAGTATATTTATTATTGATATGTATAATTTACGATCTTTAGTAATATATTACAATAACTAGCTAAGATTCTTAAGTTTACTAGTATATTAAAGCCAATTAAAATTTTCTGTATATTTTAATAACATATTTTTTATAAATATTTCAGTACCCAACAATCATTACAGGGGTCACAAAATATTATTTTTGAAACTGGACATCACCAAGATCAGTTAAATACAAGACATACTATTAATGTTATGTAAGATTGTATTAATCTAATAGTACCAGAATATACTAATTTTTTTATTTTAACTTCTTTTAACACTTAGAAAATCGTAATATTTTATTTTATCATTATGCCATAATTAGTTTATATCGCAATCTGTTCTTTACAATCATATTACTTTTACAAAATAATGTCGATGTTTCACATCTGCCAGGCGTCCCGTGACGGCTCACATTTTTTTGGTATTTGCCTAGTTTTGCCGTGAAATTAAGGGTTTGGGATGTAGCTGTTTTCTCAACGAAACGTTAGCCAAATTCAATCATTTTGATCTTATTCTCTTTATCAAAGAATAATCTAGGCCCGTTGGTTTTGCTTTTTCTGAAAATGTTACGTTTACTCTAAATAATGAGTACCATAAGTTGAAAGAAATTTTTTCTGAAATTTTGAGTTTTGAGATGCCCATAATTCTAATTGTAGACAAAATATTGAAAAAAGCAAAACCAACGGTCTTAGTTTTCGGTAAGATCTTGCATGTGTCCAAAAATCGTCACAAATGGTTTAGGGGTAGCAAACAGCTATGCCTTGTTGTATGAAATTTTTTACCTGCTGTTCCCTCTTAGAGTATCTATCTGGCTTTGATAAGTAATAATTACCTAAAATAGGCCGTCAATGTAAACTACAATCGCCGTTAAATCGCAGCCAATGGCATCATGTCAAAAATTTCAACCCAATTTTTGTCAAAGGTGCGTTTTGTCAAATCAATAATTAGTCTGTTGCTTTTCTGTCAATCACAATTTCCATTTTAAAGTTCCTGCCTGCTGAAACACGACAGAAATGGATTTTCATATAACTTTTGGCGGCCGCTGCTCATATGTATTTCGCAAGAACAGCAATTTCGATTTATCTCTAAAAAGGTTGACAAAATATTGTTCAAATTTCCAAGCATGTTTGAGAAAATAATTTCACTACGAGTAGTATATTCTCCAAAGAATAAATAAGTAGCACATGGATTGATTTATCATAAAATCGAGACCACACGGCAAACTACTACTAGTTGTTCAGGGCTTAGGAAGAAAACAAACTGTAAAATTTTTTTTTCTATTTTTATTTTCGAAATTTTAAATACAAGTGAAGAATAATCTCTTATAAATCGTACCCGAATTAAATCTAAATTTAATTAATTTACAAAAGTTCCGCGTACCTAACTACTCCGTTCAGTACATTAATGACTAAACACTTTAAATACAGTACAAAATGTATCAAAATTTCGGAGAAAAAATGTACTTGAATACATTTTATACAAAAGGACGGATAGTGTATCCTTGGTCATGCGTATTTAAGAAGTTCAAATTACCATACAAAAATATATAATTCCTTCTCAAAATTCAGAATTAACTTTCATTTCCTATAAAAAATTAAAATAATATTGATCTACATTTAATCTAATCTATACTATAAATATTACAAGATATGTATTTCTAGATTTGAATAAAAATGAGCATTTGTTTACATTAAAAGGCACAGTATTTCAATACAGACCTCAGTAATCATTAATTATTGAAGAATAAGAAAAATCACCTTTAATATAATATGAAAAATCCTATGTATACTAATATATTTTGTTTGAATTGCGATACACTTATGGCGGAGTCGTGACACTTTTATTTAGCCACAAAATACAAAAATAAACGACCGACTGTTTCTAATTGTTTAAATTGAAAACCCGGTGAGATAATTATCATAACACTCGCACAAAAATTTAATCAAAATGAGTCTAATATACACTTCAACAAATCTCAGCGAATGATTTCAAAATTGCCTCACAGTGTATCTCTACCATTATAATATCAGTCGCTTATTTTCGGCGCAGTGTGACACTAGCCTTACTCCTAAACTTACTTGAGATAAGTAAACCTTGTTTATTAACTAAAATTCGTAAATTTGTTCGAAATGAAACGTCTCGCAAGTCGCCAAGAGACCAGTGGTGTCAGAGTTTCGTAAAGCCGTGCTTAGATCAGATGTTGGCATTCGGTCCGTTCGAATTTATTGTATTATAATAAATTGTGTGCATAATAATTACTTCATTGACGCTACAAGCCCTAAAACATGTCCTCATTGTCAAGAATTTTAGACCAGTCAAATGTAATTGGTATACCTGTAAAAAATCTAACAAGTTAACAGAGAATGTTAATTAATGTCTACCCATTTTCTTAACTCAATTATTCGAACGACCCCTGCAACAACAAAACATGAAATGTGCCGATAGCATAGTGTTATTTAACTCGATCAACCAGATTCGGGCCACCCATGAATATATAGGACTCAGTGTATGTCTTTTTTGAAAATAGCAAGTATTCAAAACTATGGACTGTGACGTCATACACTGAAAACGGCATCGAAACTCATAACCATTGTTTCTGCACCCACACTAACAAATATACCCCATCGTTATTAAAAACAGTAGATTCATCTTACAACAAATGTAAAAGCGCTGTTAGACGGTCAAATTGCCTTAAAAGTTATTGATCGAGCTATTTCTACTCATATCAATTTGACGGGCGGTACTTTAATGAAATTCTCGAATTGTATAAGCATAATATTTTCCAATGACTAGATGGTTTGTAAGATTAACAAAATTGAATTATTTAATGGCAATTTTACACCAAAACCGTCTAACCGAATTATTATTGAACCTACTGTTCTACGTTCAGTTAATACATAAACGCCAAGTACAAATTACTTTTTGAAGGCTTTCTCTTATTGTACTTCCACCTCGAACGATTCAACCTGCAATTCTCCTCGTGATAATATGTATATTCCGGATATGGATAATACGTCCCGGTGGCTGGATCTATAGGCACCATTATAGGCAAGTCTGACATCGAAACGGGCATATCCTGTATGTCGTACGAGGACGCAGAATCGTAGCCAAAACCTTTAGGCTCAGCGTACTGAGGACTGTTGCTCTCAACTTGGTTCTCAATATCCTGACTTTGATTGCACACCGGCACACTTCTACTAGTATCAGCTGATATGTTCGACCTAGATCTTAGCATAGGCCGCGTCGATGAGAAATCTGTCGAGTGTTGCATACTTTTCGATCTAGGACGGATCGTTTGATTCGGAGTTTCGTCTATGCGGGATAGAGTGTTCCTTCTTACCGGTCTGTAAACTTTCCTGTCTCCTAGTTTGGGTCGTTTTATCTTCCGATGGGAGTTGTAGGTTTCAATCGATGATGTGGAGGGTTGGTGGTGGTTGGGTGATGGGGTGGGGTTTCTCGCGGGTGCCTGCGGGGCGGGGGCGTTGGCGAAGTGAGCCGCCGCTAGGTCCCTCATCTGGTCGCATGCTCAGTAGTTGTAGGGCCCGTACTGGGAACCATGGTAGTAAGGACCGGGGTACGCCTGGGGCGGCGGGTAACCAGCGTACGCGTATTGTTGCTTCTGGGGGTACACTGTTGGAAATAACTTTGTATTAGAAAATAAAAGATGTTGATCAGTAATGATGCGATTGGACATATCCTTACCGATGACCCCCAAAGATTCTTTACCGTTAATATTTCCCTGTTCGACTGAAGCAATGGAAGCTATTTTTTATACTGTGATTATCATTCAAACATTTACCAGCCACTTGTACAGACATGTTTCGGCATCTACGCCTTTATCACTTACTGTGACAATGACAAGAACAATACGTATGTCAATGTACAAACCATTATGTATATTGGAGAAAAATATATGCACCAAATCAGAATGAATGTTTTGACTGAATTTAAGTTAGTTCTTTATAAAATGTTGCCACCTCGTCGACCCGTGTGTTTTGTCATGCAAAAATAAAAATATATTTACAAAAATAAATTAATAAAGTTTGTTATGTATGAGTGCTGCAGGGTAGGTGTATCCTTTTATTAGAGAGACGAATTAGTATCATATTAAGTTATAAATAAAACTAGTTTAGAATCACCCACATTTGTTATACAGTGTAAATATGATTTACAGATTTATGAAATACATTTTAGTTTTAAGGTCACATTTTAACATTAATAATTTTATGTTAAAGCGCCAAGCATGGTCCCAATTGATGAAAACCTTTCATCGTCACAATCAAACTACTCAGTTTGCCATGATACCAATTTGACCATCTAACGATACCCTAAAGCTGACTGAGCTTAACTGTTGCATTTACCCGGCATGAGATACTGCATGTTAAGCGCCTCCTCTCGCTCCCTCTCGCCGCGCAAGCAAATGGCCGCCGACGAGAACAAGATGGCGGACACGAGCGACAGACCGACGCCGCACCACGCGACCATGTACGACCAATCGTACCAAACGCGGGAGTTATCTCGCAATATCTGGTTTATACCGTTTTATTGCGGGTTTTGCAGTGCATGATTGATACGTGATTTATTTGAAAAGTGACGAAGAAGATTTCATTGTGTGTAAGGAATTCAGTTTTGTTGCATTTGTTTTTACAGTCAAGATATTTTTAAATTATATTTTTCAAACATAAATGATTTTTTTTGTTCGTGAAATTCATGTAATTATGAATCATATTGCGTTAATTGACAATTGTGTGATATGTGATTGAATCCACAAGCGACATGTTTTGTAAATTCAAAGTACGTTATCAAAAATATTGTTTTATATCAATCAATGTGTCCACACACATTGTTGTCACAGAAGTCAATTAGCATTTTAGTTGTTTAGGTTCAATTATGTACATCACCACAGTTATTGATTTTTGTAAGCGTGTTAGTATTGCATTTGGCGTAAACCAGATATTATAGAGACAGCGCGTTTTACAATGCGTTAATATGTCCGTCGTAGAGCCGTCGTCCATTAACGCAGTAGCCAAGTTTCATAGAAACATGTAAAGAAAAGAAAAGCATTTTGTTAGTGTCGTCATACTTACAGGTCCCTTACGACTAAGTTAAAGTTGCGACGATCGACTTCTAGACATTCTACGGAAATCCACAAATACATACATAGATAAATAAGTTAATCGACAATCGTAAAACAAACATTTAAATGCAAACGAGTGTTTACAAAGTGACTAACTAACCCAATGCATTGAGCAGAATCCATTAAACATGAACACGAATGATTATTTACATATTCTTTCTAAAAATATGACACCGATCATCGCAAAATAATGTACAAACTAGCACCTCGGAAACCGCCAAGCGTTAATCAAGATGGCCGCGCGACGCCGAAGCGTCATGGCGGCTCAAGATGGCGGTCTAACCTGGCATTATGTACTGCACGTTATTCTGTTGTTCCCGCTGCTTCTCTTTGCTCAGGCAAATGGCGGAGGAGAAGAATAGTATGGAGCTTGCGAAGGATACGCCGACTGACAACCACGCCAGTATGTACGACCAGTCGTACCATATCGACGAGTTGTCTTTTAGCACCTGTTGTTATAGCAATAGACGCTTTTGATTGTGAAATTAAAATTATCAGCTCATTGTTGATGATGAGCCACATCTTTAAAGCGCCACAATCTACGGCTTAATGTAAAGGAGTTTGCTATAAACTAGTTGATCATCAAGAATGTCGATGAATGTGGTTGTCTATCCCCTAGATTGTTCACTTAGTCACCTATCACATTTCATGTACTTGGCGATATTACGTATGGAGTCTGTTGAAGCACTACCAATCATTTTTTGATCGTCAAAATTTTTGGGAGTAGTAGAAGTCCTAAAGAAATTTCCCCTGTCATGATTCGTGGAAACGAAGCAGTCTCGAGTTTTACTGAACGATATCATATGATTGTAAAAAGTAAATTCCAGGTCCATTATTTAAATCAATATATGTCCAAATCGTCCTAGCAGCTGAACCAGAACACTAATAATTTATAGATTAAAGCTTCAACTTTGGTACATCTACCATTGACAAATATATGTCCTCCTATTGTTAACAATGCCCCGACAACTCCAAGGGTCTGTCTTATTCTTGTCAGGGGATACCCAGGAAACTCTGATACAGTCTGATAGGTCTGTTCCTTCAATGGCACTATTAAAGTTTCCTTTTTACCCGTTTCAAGGCTACCGTGACCTATACCTCTATTTGTTTGCTCAATCATCTCTTACGTACATTAGGCCATTGCTGGTAAAACTCCTCGCCGACGACTTTCTCCTTCTCGTAGAACTCTACTCCGTGCCACAGAGCCATCGCTCCGGCAGATAGTAGACCTGGAAAGTTACAATACGAAAATTAAAACAACAGTATTTGTAAGAGATAAAAATTCGTAAAATTATACCAAATTAATTAAGGACGAATTAACTGTAATTCATCAGCATTTTTTCCTGTATTTAGAGACATGTTCCAGGTAACAGGTTGTAACCTCCTCCGTGGCCCAATGGCTACAAGCTTGGATTTACAATCCGGAAGTTACGGGTTCGATTCCCAGTGAGTCCCAGTCGGTACTCAGTTTGGTTGGTGGTAAGACGTTTTCTATGTCTATCTGGTAGAGCCAGTTGGTATTCACCTCGTTGTTTGTTTTTATTAGGAGGCAAAATTCTGGTAGTGAACGTCTAATTTTTAATTACGCATTCCTCCTCTACATTCGTTGGTAAAGTGGTAAGGTGCGCCATTTAAACTCAGACTAAATTGAAACTGCTATTAGTAATACAAATTTTTATAGAACTAATCGTAGTTAAAGAAACAATCTTGTACTATGATCTCAGGTACTCGGTGATTTGTTGTACTTTAAGATACATCTTCCAACGTTCAGACCTTCATGCGCCAACGGGCAAGTCGAGCGGAAATATCCACTGAGCGTAATTTTTGGGTGCGATTTCAATAGGCTCATTGTTTGTGGCTAGAGGATGCTTTTTACTGTTAAAGATATACTCAACAGGTACTGTCCGTTTTATACGTCTTTCTAAATTTAAATCATGAACCAAACCGGTCATTATGAACTATCTCAGTAACATCATTTGCATTACACAGAAAAACATAAAATTTTCTTGAAACATACACAAAAATCACATCACCTTATCAAGGGATTGCAGGTATTTACCCGCCTCCGTAGCATAATGGCTACACGTTGTAATTAATTTCATGCAAGTCGTGGGTTTGATTTTGAACGTTTGAATCTATTGATTGTTACTCGATTTGGTGGTTTGTGGTGCCTTCTAAAGACAAAAGTCAGTGCTTGTTGAAAGTGATGACATACTGAACCGAAAGGTGGTCGACGACGTTGCGGTGGGCCGAATAAACAAGCTCAAAGCGAGCTCAGCGAGCAATAAAACGAGCTATGCTCGGAATTTCTCTACGTGACAAAATCCGGAATGAGAAAACCCGTAGACGATGAGTCAGTCATTGCCCACAATGGGCAGGCCACATCGCTCGAAGAATTGATAACCGATGGGAAGTAAGAATTCTCGAGTGTCGGCCACGTACCGGGAAACGTCTACCGGGCCGTCCCCCTACTAGGTGGACCGAGTCACTGGATGCAGGTGGCTTGGAACCGGTCGATTTGGCGTACCATAAAGGAAGCCTATGTCCAGCAGTGGACGTTTCCTGGCTGAGTGCCTTACAAAGGCACACTTCTATTGCAGTGATAGACGATTACTTATTAATTACCGTCAGTGAAGAACGGCAAGCAGTACCCAATAGAAAAAATCTGGTCCATGGACAGTGAACCAATCCACCAACCCTGGTAATGGCAAATTCTCTCATAGAAAGTCAATTTGTCGGGAAGACCTATAAGGCCGGCGCGTCACATAGTAAAACACTATGGATGTATGCAGCTAATGAAGGAGTATACTTACATGTGACCAGCATGAGTATGGCGGTGGCTGTGATGTTCCCAGGACTGCGCTTCCAGCAGCCCACGACGCCGGTCCAGAACGCAATGAATAGGGACAGGAATGCCACGATGAACAGGGCCACAGTGGACCGCGCCATGTGTAACCTGGAACGATGCAGTTGGATATCTTAGAAACATAACATAGGAATATATACAGTCACTGACAATTTAACATGCCCGATGTTCAACTATAAACAATCCCGACGGGGTAGCATGACGCAGGATAGCGACGAGTGTGAGATATAATCGTATCTTAACGATACATCGTGTAGACAATATCTCAATCGCATTGCTCTCGTACATCTAATGCTACCCCAGCGGGAATTCCTACATGAATCCTGCGGGGAAATCAGAAGAGAATGAGAAGCTGCGTTTACCTATGCATTAACAGTGTTTTAATGAGATCACCACTCTTCCTGACAAGGCGTGGCGATTTATAATGGAGGATCTATTTAGCAATGGACTTATTCAACTGATGACGATGATTATATTTAAGTCTCCCTTTAAGTTAGATTAAGTTAGGTTAGTTAGTTAAGTTAGTTCTACATTGACATATATTTATATATTATTATCTAATCTCTTCAATTTTATTATATAATTTTTTTTGTGCATGCAGTATCAGCTTGTAATAGGATACGCACTAGAATTAGAATAATTTAACTTGTAAATATAATATTAAAGTGTTGTAATTGTTAGCTGATCCAATAAATAAAATAAAATAATTTCACTCGATCTCAAAGGAAGGAAAACTTTAAGCGATGAATTTTAAGGTTATGAATTAAATGTGTCTGATATTTTCGTATCAAGATGATAGAAACTTAAAAGGACGAAAAATAATTTAAGAAGTAAATTTATACGAATATGAAATTAATTTTTCCGTAGAAAAGAGGCCATTTCTCTTAAGTGTCAGCATTGGCCGCTCCAATTTGTAAAAGACCAGACAGTGTCAAGTTGCGAGCATTAATCTTTCATCTATTGACCTCGTGCTCGATTGGCACAAGTGGGCCAATACCCAATACCAAGCGCAGATCAAAATTGAAACAAAACTAATTGATATAAATGTTTACCGGTTATAGTAACGAATGCACTTTGGAATTGTACATTTATCAGTGCGTCTACCATGAGTTTACGCAGGCGATAACGTATATCGAATACTATCGGAAATCGAGTTGTGGATGACAAGGACATTCCCACCTCCTCTCCGCTCCCACTGTTATTCTTGTTGTTGTTTTTAGCCAGGATCTACAGCGGTACAATTGAAACGCGTCCACTGAAGGTGGATGAATTTCCTATTAAACATTACCTGTTCATCGCATCGTCCGAGAATCCTTTAGTCTCGTTGTTCTCGTCCGGTATGAAGTAGTCGACGTTGCTGCAGTGGGTCTCCACGGGTGACAGGTAGATCTCAACTGCAAGAAAGAAATATACACATTAAATAACAACATAGGTACAAATTTTTAGGGTTCCGTATTTCCGATCATCCGGTGAAAATTTTGCGATTCCTTACAATCTCACTCTGGTGTTTCTCTGTGCGTCTCGCACGGATGATTATCTCAGGTATGCTATCTATCAACTCTAAATTAGTAACACTTATGTGGGAAATGGTGACCCACAGGCTCCGTATCCGAAATAGTTGGTAAAATAGTCTAATATTAATTTACATGTAAGCAAACTAAGTCGATACTTCCAAGTGGAGCCACTAGGAAAAGTGAAGTATGAAAGGGCTTAGTTTGCACATTCCCAAAAAAATTATTATTATTTTCTTTACACCATGGTTTTAGACTTCAGTATCATAAAAGAATGTATATAAATCCCATTATATCCAAAGTTTCCAAAGTGAAAATTCTGATATAATTATAATAGACAGGACTTTGTGTAAATATTACATGAAAAGCTAAGCGAAGCAAAGATCGTATCTAGTTTTGATAAATTAATTTTTGTACGTCTGTAACTACTTCCACTATTCTAGTCACGCAGTTGGAAGAATGTTATTATAATTCCCGAATAAATAAAAATTAAAGACGTTTTATACGTTAGAAGAGTTGAAGAATAATTTTCAGTATCCCAAAAGTTGGGATAGATAGAACGCTATCATTGTTTATTTAATACATAATTAAGCGATGTCTCATCTTTTGTTTGAAACCCCCCAAAATTCTCATAAAAATGGTAGTTGTCCTAAGTTATGTATAATAGGATGTCTATAGAAGCGTATAGGTGTATTATGACTCAGAGAGTCCCAGTCAAGTTTCCGATGCGTCGAACCCGGAAATCGATATGACAATACCCCGGAGGCAACACAGAGGTTTCTCGCAAACCATTGTTTTACAGGTAATGCCTCTGTTATCAAAATAATGCAGCAACGCTGTGTTCCCATTGGAGGAACACACACAAGTTTTTATTAAACTTTCAATTTGGCTTCTACTTGCCTTGCTTATATCGCAATTTAATGATAAGTGAAGGTCGGACAGGATGAGAGCGAAGTAACTTACATAAAATCTACATATCACACCGAAGCCTCACATCGATAGAGTTCGACGCTACTACAGTTTGTGAATTGGATGGAAGATTATGTCTAGATTGTTCTCTACATTTTGGGTTCTTTACAGAACTTATAACTTCAGAAATGTGCCTTCATTGTCATTGTCATAGAAGGCTTACGTTTTTCAATGTATGAGTAAGTAGTTATTCGATTCATATTGAGTGTGTATCCCTTACATAGATTTTATAGAAACCTCTAGGTAAGTCCAGTTAACACCAAGAGTAGTCAACTTTTTTAAAGCAGCCATCCTAAGGTACCCAATTTTCCGGCTCCGATTTAATTTATTTTTATATATGCTAAAGATCCAAACTCAACCTATTCGGAGAAATTGTCTTTCAAAGTACTAAAAAGTGACCAAACCCTCAAACTTCTGCAGGGAGTTTTGTTAAGGCTAATTGCTAATTTTAATAACTGGCTTGATTGTATATTGGAGAACTTATAAACAGAATGGACCCGTACGAGGGGCATACCGAAAAGATCGGTAATCGAGTACTTTCGATTTAATTAGATTAAAAACTCTTTTTGATGAATAAACACTGGTTAGTTGAAAATCGAATACAATTGACAGAATTAAAAAAAAAATTTTTTTTAAAGAACAATATCAGTTTGAAATTGATAGGTCGATAAAAAAATGGAGCTTACAAGAGAAAGTTTCCGTGCCATAATTTTTTACAACTTTCGACGAGGATTATCTCAGGGACAATGTCTCGCTGAGCTTATATCTATATTCAAGAGTGAAGCGCCTAGCCAGACGACAATATATCGCTGGTATTCTGAATTCCGGCGTGGACGTGCTTCTCTTGGCACCGTACCTTCCACAGGCCGGCCAAAAACAGCGGTTACACCAGAAAATGTCGCTGTTGTGCGCCGAATGATACAGGATGACCGACATATTACATATGAGCAGATTCGGGCTACTTTAGGGATAGGTATGACTGCGATACAAACTGTTTTACATGGTGAACTGGGAGTGAGAAAGCTAGTTTCCCGCTGGGTGCCCCATAATTTGTCCGAAGAGCAAAAGGCGGCTCGTGTCAATTGGTGCCGGTCTACTCTGCAACGCTTCAACGGAGGAAAGTCAAAAGCAGTTTATAACATTGTCTCTGGTGATGAATCATGGATCTATTCATATGAGCCAGAAAGAAAGCATCAGTCGGCTGTCTGGGTCTTCGCAGGTGAGATCAAGCCAACAAAAGTTGTCCGCTCTCGCAGCGTATCGAAGAAAATGGTCGCTTCGTTTGTCGCGAAAACAGGACATGTAGTCACAGTTCCCTTAGAGGAACGGAGAACGGTTACCGCTGATTGGTATACAACGGTTTGTTTGCCACAGATGATATCCGAACTCCGTAGAGGTAACCCGAAACGACGCATAATCCTCCATCACGATAATGCGAGCTCTCACACCGCTCAGAAAACGAGCGAGTTTTTGAAGCAGGAAAACGTTGAATTAATGGATCATCCTCCATACAGCCCTGATCTGAGTCCCAATGATTACTTTACATTCCCTAGAATCAAAGATTTATTGCGTGGTCAGCGGTTTCAAGGTCCAGAAGAAGCAGTGGAAGCATACAAATCGACGATTTTGACCATGTCAACTTCGGACTGGAATTGCTGCTATAATAATTGGTTCGAACGAATGCAAAAGTGCATTAACTGCAACGGAGAATACTTCGAAAAGCAATAAAAATAAATTTAGTTATTTCCTGTATGTATCGTTTTATATTCCCGATCATTTCGGTATGCCCCTCGTATTTTGTTATTTCGTCTCAGACTTATATTTTACACACACAAAAAAACCTTCAAAGTTTCATACTTTATATTCGTTAGTACTCGGACACTATCGAACGGGCCTATGCCTTATTCCGGCCCTTGTACTAGTCCTATACAAAAATCCAGTCGTTCAGACTTTAATTTATCACCGTTTCCAGTAGGAGGGGTAGCTATCGGTACTCAGTTTGGTTGGTGATGGGGGATCCATGTCCATCCAACTGCCTTACCATCAGGTGAGCTGAAAAAAAGTCTAACATATTTCAAAATAAGACTAAAGTAGACCAAACTAGCCGTTACATAATATAGCTTGGTATTAAAAATGGCGCTCTACGTACCAGCCAGCCTCACAGACCTAATTTTTTGCACAAACAATTAAAAGGTACTTAGATAATGCGTCAGCAGGTTACTACACCATTGTATTGTAATCCGTTCACATAGTTCCACTTAGCTCGGCTTTGTGTCGTGTCTCTCTTTCTTGCTTATGACAGGTTTTAGAGAAAGAAAGTGATGTATGTATGAGTCCGACACAATTCGAAGTGGCTTTTACAATTATATTTCAAAAGAGAAAAAGAGTTTGGATAAGTTTTTGACAAACAACAGTGTCGATAAAACAAAGAAAGCGTGTCCTGAAAGTTTCTTAAAAGTTTATTATGCAATATTTGTTTCTAATTGCAACAATTTCTAGCTGCTAAACGCTGTTTTGTTTTTCTATGCATTTGGTATAAAAATGGGTTAATCTACTACAAGTAATGAGTAAATTGAAACAAAATTAAGAGGACACACTGTTATCAAGAAAGGCAGATGTTTCCGTGTTGTTGTTTTCTTAGTTTTTTTAATTTAACACGTTTTTTCAGGCATTTTTGTGTTCCGAAGAAAAAATGAGAACTCATTAAATTAAGGCTGTGTGCTTTCATCTTTAGGGCGTATCGTCCTTAAGGAACGACATTAGTGTATACAAATTGTACTTAATACATGCAACTATTTTATTCACGGGCGTTTAAATTGGGAGAATTTGTAGCACACAAAAGGTTTCAAATTTGTATTTACGTAAAACAATTAGTTTTCAATACTTTCATTTTTTATGCATATTGAGTTTGCACGTGGCCTTTAGCTCACCTGATGGTAGGTGAGAATAAGGCCGTTGGATAATCCAAAAAAATATTTATTTCGTTTACAACCTTTCTATATATACAGCACGTGGAGGCTACTGTATATTGTATACGGAGGCCCCACTCATAAGGTGCTTCTACCTTTACCTCTGTGTGCTATTAGCACTGCTGTTTGGCGGCAGATCAAACCGACTACCAATAGGTATCCCCGCTAGGAATCGAGGCTAGGCTAGGCTAAGGAGGCGGTCAAATGTAAAAAATCAATGATCTCAATTTCTTTTATATGATTGATATTGATTCATCTGTTTCTGAGGAAATCCTTTCACTTAGAAAGTTATTTACTTGTACTTCTGTAGTGGCACATACTTCGCGGATAATTATGGAGTTTCACCGAATTGATCGTGATTTCGAACAATAATCATATAATAACGCTATGAAAACAATACAAAGTTACTTAATTGCGATCGCTCGCGTGATTCATACGTGAGACGTGGTCAAGCTTTCGTGAATGAACAACTAAACTACGAGTATATCTTACTAAGCTAAAAAAACAGGTTTAAACGGATTCGCAGTCGAAGTGTACCGTACCATCTTGCTACAATAAAAGAACTCAATTCTGTCGGGGTGTGTGTGGGGCTTACATTTTATAAGTTATTATTAATTGTTGTGATAGCGGCCATTGTAATAGACACGCTGTGGAAAAGAGTAGTTTCAAATTCGTCCTGCACTTGTAATACTATTTAAAAAATCAAGTAATAATCTAAACATGTATAGAAAAATAATAGAATAACATTTTTGCATTTTTTTATTTTTTGGCTTCTCTTCATGTGAGTGGATGTAATGCACAATCACCAAGTTGCCACACAGTGATCACAATGTTTAGCTTGCCTACTCGTATTTAGCGGTGATAATTGAGCTTCTTGGGATCACACTTATAGCAAGGCCTCTAAAGGCCAGGTGTAAATCCATTATACATTTAGTTGTGTTACCATTTATATGTCCTAGTTTAGCTATAAGCAAGAATGAACCTTAATTTAAATGAAACACATCATAATGTGAAGTGTTGAAGTAGATAGTCAATTGCTGGGCTTGTCTATTTTTCTCAGCACCTCACTCATTGTCCCAACCTGTAGCATTATTATTAGTACGAGTAGCTAAACATGACTAAACGTGAACAGGGTGCTGTTAAATATTTCGTATAACGAATGAATATTCAATGAGCATCAATATTGATAATGTAAACCTCATTGTTCAGCCCACGTACACCGCTGCGCTGGTGATGCAGAAATCTCACTGGCAAACGAACTGTTGACACTTTGACGCAAGTGTAAACGGTCTATGGAGTGAGGGCGTGTTTCCATTGAGACGGATACGAGTGGAGCGGTGTGGAGAAACCATTGCATCATCTACGAGACAGCGGAATCGCACCCTTAGCTTACAACGATAATTCCCTTGTTTGTAAATAGCTTTCCAAATTGAAATAAGGCTGTTGTACTAATATTAACAGTATAGGTATATGTCGCCAGTCGAAAATTACACTGCGATAAAGCGTCAAAACAGTACGTGCCAGTACGCCGATGTGTCTCTTTAGACACTAGAGGTCGTGATATTGTTCAAATACTAAAGCGCCAAACAAAGTGATTCTTGATAGCACTACAACTTATAATGATCGACAATCATATACAATGTTAAAAGTTATAAATATCCTCTAACTCTATTTGGCTGAGGATATTTGTTTGTTTGAGAATAAAGTCCCTAATTTTGTTTCCGCGCAAAGTAAATCGCGTGTCTGTACAATAGTATATTTTCTTTAATTTGCTGTCACTTCGAACACCAGATATTGCTAGAATTAGGTACCATATTGTTACCACTGTCCCGCCCCGCTGCAGCCCGGAACTGCCGAGTTGTCGTAGCTGAGGGGAGGAGCGAAGCGCGAGAGGAGCACTGGAGTGTTCGTGGAGTTCCCAGGGCTCCTCGACTTGCGCAGACGATGACCATTGTGGGGGTTTTAGTTGATAGAAATTCCACATAACCCGACTTCTCTCGTCTCGAAAAAAATGGTACCATATTTTTGGTAGATGCCATTACCAATAAGAATTGAATCAATAGGTTGTCAACATAATAATAATAATAAATAAACAACTATGCCTGCAATAATAGCAAGATAGAAAGGTACTCAAGCGAGGGTGGTCGTGGTATAAGTGGTGGATATCGGAGTGTCAGAACTATTTACAATTTTACATCTAGGAAGTATACCGTCTGTTGTTATGGCAGTAGTAAGTAGTAATGGAATCGTACTTAATTATTATTCTAACCAGCAAAACGCCCTCTAATTGGACCACAGACAAACTCGTCACAACTCACGTGCAAATGGGTTCGTGCGACATTTCAGAAGGAGGTCCGTGGGCGCATACGCAGCTTAGAGAAAGTCGCCAACTGTACGTCCTTGTTACAAGTACGAACTCACCAGCTTGTAATTGAAGCAGGTGTATTCTGTAATGTAACTGGTCTATCTGGATCTGCTGGGTAGCACTGCGGTGGGAAATTGTAGAAGCGATCCGATCCTCAATACGTCATTGGTCCCGTGGCTTTTTTTAAAGTTTTACAGTGCAGTTAGATATATATGTAGGGAACGGATAGCAGTCACGTGTAGCAGCGCCTATTTGTCACCATTTTTCTGCAGTCACCGCCAATCATAATGATTATGATATCTCGTGGAAGGAGGATGTCCTGCAGTCGACTAACGTAGCTGTTATGATGATATATCTCACATTTCCCTCTAGTTCTCCCACTCAAGCGCAGTTTGTAGCGCTTTAGTTTCTTAAGAGGATTTGCTGTTATCAAAGCGCCCATACAAACGCAGTCCCGTCATATTTTGAGTAATAAGCGATGAAAGTCAATGAAATTTTCAAGATACAATCTAGAACTAAATATCTGTGTCGGTTAAAGTATAAACTTTCAGAGTTACAGGGCATCAAAGTATTGTTTTTCGGTAATAAAAAGCCCCAATTTTGAACCTGTTTTACAAGAGTATGAATCAATTTTATCAATTCGACGGGTATGTTTTTTTTTGTTTTTGTGTTATTGTCTGTTACCTCATAACTTTTGACTGGGTGAACCGATTTGGATGATTCTTTTTTTATTTGATAGGTGGTGCTTCCCGTGTTGTACCATTTGACAGCGGAATCCATGAGAAAACGACATAAATCTAAAATTTGTATGTGTAGTAGCCTTTAGGGCAATTGAAGTCGGTTTCCAGTTCTTTTTGAATGCATTTCCTTGTCATAATCCGTTAACGATCACAAAAATGACGAAAAATCTATTTTCTAGCTCCACAATTTAAAAGAATAAATATATGGAGATAATTGAGTTATTTAAAAGTACCGTTCCAACGAAAAGCAGTCAGTTTTTAACTACAAAGTAATCAACTAAACTAGCTCACATCAAATCTAACTGCAGTACGCCAATTAAATAACATCACCTCAGAAAACAATAAAATGTAAATGAACTTCCTAGTTTTCTTATGCAAGTTTTTATGTAAGGTACTATGTTATAATAGGCCTTTGGAACAATGGCGATCGCACGGTGGGCTGTACAATGTTTGGAATTATAATCGTAGGCGAGCTAAGTACATACCAAGGCTCAGTAGTCATTTTATATCAAACATATAAGTAATATAGCAGCTTAGTTTTGTACATAAGACACACTTGAACTATCAATCCGAAGGTCCCGGGTTTGATTCTATCGGTACTCGGCTTAGAGCATTTTCTATGTTCACCTGGCTAGCTACCGCCATGTAACCTAAGTCTGCCGATAAACAGCAGTGTTACTAGCACTGTTGTGTTCCGGTATGAAAGGTAGCATAGGTTGGGGCTTCGGTGAGATGAACGCTAAGTGCAATCCTATCATACAGTTTTATAATTGAGGTACACTAGAGTACAGCAATATGTATCCACATTTGAACCATGTCACATTCACTCTTGCTTATTTCTATGTAGTGTTTTGGAAAAAATTCATTCAACGATTCATGTGTGTCAATGTCATTATTTTATTTTTTATCTTTATTAACAACTTGTATTTAAAACCAATAGATAAAAACATTAATAAATATTAAATGGCTTCAAAATTTCGCTCAAGTAAATTTAATATTGCAAATACACTTGTCTCCCTGTATCACTGAATATATCAAATTTACTTTTACTAGCACAAAACCCGAGATTTACGATTTAATATAAGCTCTTACGTATAAGAAATCGTTGATAAAGTTATACTTTCTCATAGCTGTGAATGGAACTCGATTTTATAATTAGTCGCCTGACATCAAGTATGTACATTGGAGGAGTGAAAGTGACAGAAGATAATTCGCGGGAAAAGTGAACAGGGGAAATACTGGCTGAGTTTTCTATCCAGTTTTCATTCGCTCCTTACTATGGAACCCTGGCTGCATTCCTCTGAGAAAAGTGTAATTAATTATATGGAAATAGACTAGATTCCTTATTACTTAGTTGTCTCTGTAAACACGTTCACAGTTCACTGTCCTGTATATGTAAGTAATGACGCACAACCAAGCTCTAAATATTTCAGCCCTTGGTTTTTACTTATTTAAATTGTCTAGTCTTGATTTTTGAAAGAAAGAAAGATTTTTTTTGCTAAGTACAAAGTTTTTAACACGGTGTTAAGATAGTAATTCCAATTAGTTTGATGTACTTAACCTGTCCACAGGTGTGTAAATATTATAAACATATATAATTAGGAATTTAGTTGTTAAAAAAATTGTTTACATAACATGTCAATTAGTACAATGTTAATAATTTTGTCATTAAATTATTCACCTGTCATCTCAGTCATCTTTTTAAAAGCTTTTATTTAACTTGCAATGTTTGTATGTATGTATGTATGTATGTATGTAAGTATGTATGTATGTATGTATGTATGTTCGGGTCAAATCTTGCAAGCTGAATTAGAAGCACTTCCTCTTATCCTAGGGAGTTGAAATTTTGCACGTTGGTTCAGTTCCGATGACAATGCGTTTTTCTGGTACCAGCGAGCTGGTCTGATGCTGGAGTCAGGAGGAATAAAGAGAAACTCTTCAATAGGCCCCTCGAATTCGGGCTCATCTCAAAATCAGAATACCAGGCTGACATAAGTGCAAGGGAGCGTGCTATATCGTTTCTATATATCGTATCGTAGCGCAGGTTATAATTCCTAACAAACTACTTAAAATCATTTGAAGTACCAGGTTAGCAGAAACAGAAGTAGTTTTGATTTAGCTCACATGACATATTACGCGCGGTTTATTCTACTAAAGAGAACGCGTAGCTTCTGTCACTTCTTTTTTAAAATCTAAATAGATTAATTAACTTTAGACTTTTTAGTTGAAGTGTTTTAGATTCAAAATGCTATTTGTCTCTTTTTGGCCCAAGGGAATGAAAGAGTAACCACATAATCAAATCAAGTCGTGATTATGCATTATATCAGTACCTAGTCTGTGCAAAGTCTGTGATTATATCCTCTGTGTAAATGCTGAATGTCATGCATAAATGCCAAAAATACAGCTAAAAAGCGTGTGTTTATGTTAGTTTGGCAATGGTTTTCTAAATAAATTTAAGACAAGATAGTGTCACTCAATTGAGGCTGGACAAGGCAGCGTATGCAATAATCATCGGCTGCAGAAGTCCACTGTTGGACATGAGTCTCCCTGTTATGGCGCGCCCACACATGCACGGTGATAGGGCCGAGCCACTTACATCCAGTGACTACTCGCGAGCTTAACTAGGTCATCGGTCCTGGTCTGATGCTGGAGCCAGGAGAAATAAAGAAGAACTTTTCAATGGTCCCTCAAATACGGGCTCATCTTAATACCACGTTGACATAAGTGCACCGGAGCGTGCAATATCGTTTTTGTAGCGCAGGTTAATTTCCTACCAAACTATTGAAAAATCATTTGAACTATCAGGTTATCAGAACCAGAAGAAGTTAATGACATATTCCGCGCGGGTTTGAGTAAAACTTATATTTTGAAATGAGAACGCTCAACTTCTGTCACTTCTGTTTTTAGGGTTCCGCAGTAAAACTACGAACCCTTTTAATTTCGCTCTGTTAGTCGGTCCGTCTGTCAGTCCGCGGCTTTGCTTAGAGACCCTTACTACTAGAAAGGTGTAATTTAGTACGGGTATACATATTAATCACGCCGACAAAGTAGTAGAATAAAATCTTGCAAAACATATTTTTAAGGGTGGCTCCCATACACGTAACTTGGGAATAATATATATAGTTTTTCTAATACTTGTGCTCAGAAAGTGATACGTTTTGTAGCTGTTTGGCGTGCTAAAAGTTCGTGATTTCAGAAGCTTGTCTTAAAAACGCTAGGCAAACGTGCGTTTTTCTTATTAACTAGTTATAAAGCCAAAAGCACTAGTACTTTTTGTACTAGTTTGTACTGAAGGAATGTTTTTCATTCAAAAATCAATACTAGTATTTTTGCCGAGTCACTGGGCAGTATTTGCAACACACTCTTGGCCACAATCTCAATAATAGACTACCAGGTTGACATAAGTGTCAGAGAGCGTGTAAGACAACTGTTCCGCACTAACCTCCGAAAAAAGATCGGGGTCTGTTTAATTAGATACTTTTTGCTGCATTCACATGCTCCAAGAGGATTGGCTTCAGTTCGAGTGTTTTTGAAAAAAGAACGCGGGCCTTCGCTTTTTAAATATACATATTTAAATTCGAATGTTGATAATGATTTCATTTAATTTTATGGGGATGACAGAGACCTTATGCCAAGGTATTATATATCTATTTTTCTCTCTTTGAAGTTGTAGTTAGACTCCATCTTAGGTATGAGGTCCTGGTACTTTCGTCTTCATATCAACCGATGTTAAGTGATTAAAGTCAACAAATGGAAGCGTTCTCACCTAGAAACGTTACTTAGGTATGCTTTCTGTGCTAACCGGAACACAATCATCTTCATCATAATTTTACTATTGTTATATTTTTTCGCAAATGTATTATTAAAAAATGACGTTCGAAACTAGTTTCGCGTTTCCCCCCGTATATCTTTTAAACTATTACTTTTAAAAATCTGAATACTTCACAATAGTATGTACACTGAACTTATAAGAAAAACTATCAAGACTAAGCTGGCTTTGCAGGTGAATGGGTAATAGTCGACTAAATTATAAAATAGACTTCGAGGTGCCATAATGAAAGTTCCGTACAAATTCCAATCAAAATTACTTTACATCGTCCTGGGTGGGCCTAACTTGCACTTCAATGCTTTTTAAAATTGAAATAGATTCAGTAACTTAACTAGACTTTTTTAGTCTTAAGAAACACGTCGATAACTAAAAAATAAAAAATAAATTAATATAAAAAAAAATTCATAAAGAAGCTTTTATTTAAATGCTCTAAAAAGAAGAAAATAAACTTTAAATTAAATCAAACCCATCAATTGATTACATTGAACAATTTATATGCTATAAAAGCTTGTCGCGTGATTTACTAGTGTAGATGTATGTAGATTTATCTATTTTATACAATACATACTTTTTCTCTAGATCAGTTTACATAATTCTTGTATTCTAGTTCATCAATACACAGGCCTCCTTCATGGTACGCCACATCGACATCAATACAATTAAAATCACGCGACAAGCTTTTATAGCATATAAATTGTTCAATGTAATCAATTGATGGGTTTGATTTAATTTAAAGTTTATTTTCTTCTTTTTAGAGCATTTAAATAAAAGCTTCTTTATGAATTTTTTTTTATATTAATTTTTAATTAGTAACTCAACTTGAGACAGCATTATGTAGCCATATGTAATCAAAATAACCGATCTAGATGATCCCAACATCCTGCGGAGGTCACCAGACAATGCTGGCATTTGCTACTGCAAAAATTTGGCTTCATATCTCCACAATAACTTGCGCGTAATTAATAGATTCTCATTATTTATCATGTGTTGGAGTATTCCTATTTATTTTATGAAGGTACAAACTAAAATTTTCATCAGGCATCATCATCATGTATCACAGAAGCCGAAAATGAATTCAACTCCTTAACACATCATCAACACATCAATGAAGCGACACACTTCATACCATCAACAATGGATTAGATCTTCATATAAATCCAGAAGCACAAAGCATAACGTATGATTTTGAAGAAACAGACTCAAACCAATTTGAAGAAGTGAAACATGAAGAGGTAGACAATTGCTACCTTAATAAGCACACAATGGCGTCAAAGACAAATAGATCGTGATTCTGTAATCGTGTCGTTTTGTTGAGCATGTGTGTGTGTGAAATATATGTATCAGAAGGCACTCGTCACATGTTCATTGATTCGTAATAGGGTTAGCGTGGTCGGTGGACGGAGTAGACGGACGCATAGACTTGAGTGCTTGTGGCACAATTTAGAGACGTCGGATATTTATTTCGGACACTCACAGCTACTTCATTTAAATTAGTTCAGTTAAACTCACCAACAACAAGTAAGTAAAGTAAAGTAAAAAGTGTTTATTTCTTAAATAATTTTTACAGAGTTTTGTAGGGGCCTTCCAGAAAGTAGTCTTTCGACACTTGTGTTGGAAGTGCACCGCGTCTTCCAGACGGATTTACACAGTATTATTTAAAATCTTAGTTCCTATTTTAAGTTTGCTATGCTCATATGTGTGTGTGTGTGTGTGTGTGTGTGTGTGTGTGTGTGTGTGTGTGTGTGTGTGTGTGTGTGTGTGTGTGTGTGTGTGTGTGTGTGTGTGTGTGTGTGTGTGTGTGTGTGTGTGTGTGTGTGTGTGTGTGTGTGTGTGTGTGTGTGTGTGTGTGTGTGTGTGTGTGTGTGTGTGTGTGTGTGTGTGTGTGTGTGTGTGTGTGTGTGTGTGTGTGTGTGTGTGTGTGTGTGTGTGTGTGTGTGTGTGTGTGTGTGTGTGTGTGTGTGTGTGTGTGTGTGTGTGTGTGTGTGTGTGTGTGTGTGTGTGTGTGTGTGTGTGTGTGTGTGTGTGTGTGTGTGTGTGTGTGTGTGTGTGTGTGTGTGTGTGTGTGTGTGTGTGTGTGTGTGTGTGTGTGTGTGTGTGTGTGTGTGTGTGTGTGTGTGTGTGTGTGTGTGTGTGTGTGTGTGTGTGTGTGTGTGTGTGTGTGTGTGTGTGTGTGTGTGTGTGTGTGTGTGTGTGTGTGTGTGTGTGTGTGTGTGTGTGTGTGTGTGTGTGTGTGTGTGTGTGTGTGTGTGTGTGTGTGTGTGTGTGTGTGTGTGTGTGTGTGTGTGTGTGTGTGTGTGTGTGTGTGTGTGTGTGTGTGTGTGTGTGTGTGTGTGTGTGTGTGTGTGTGTGTGTGTGTGTGTGTGTGTGTGTGTGTGTGTGTGTGTGTGTGTGTGTGTGTGTGTGTGTGTGTGTGTGTGTGTGTGTGTGTGTGTGTGTGTGTGTGTGTGTGTGTGTGTGTGTGTGTGTGTGTGTGTGTGTGTGTGTGTGTGTGTGTGTGTGTGTGTGTGTGTGTGTGTGTGTGTGTGTGTGTGTGTGTGTGTGTGTGTGTGTGTGTGTGTGTGTGTGTGTGTGTGTGTGTGTGTGTGTGTGTGTGTGTGTGTGTGTGTGTGTGTGTGTGTGTGTGTGTGTGTGTGTGTGTGTGTGTGTGTGTGTGTGTGTGTGTGTGTGTGTGTGTGTGTGTGTGTGTGTGTTTGTGTTGTTGTGTGTGTTTACGTTTTCTTTTCATTTGGTATATTTCGTGAAAAAAGAGCGATCACCCACTGCTTAGTAGGTATTTCAAGCAAATATAGAAAACCAGCTGTCAAATAAATGATGTACGATCAACTTTCGCTCGTAGCTTGGATCAATCGCACACTCGTGCCCGTGCGCAATGCGCGGTCAACCAACGGTATTGGACTCGCATCGTCGTCCGCGCACACTGAATATGAAGTGCTTCTTACATTGAAGACACAAATTCATTGTGATTTACCGTACTGCCTTATAATTATTCTTAACTTGGGGGTTCTAGATACCTACGTATCGCGCGCTTCCTTCCTTCAACCTTTTAATACTTTACATTGAGGTAAAGCCTATTGTTTATTTACCATTTAGTTGTATTTACTGAAAACTGTTAATATAAAAACAACAATTTTAGTTTAAGAATATATAAAACAAGAGGCTGCTATAGGACCGTCCGACAGCGCAGAACTCACGGACAGACTTCCATCAGGATATTTCCCCACACTTGGGGGGCGCATTAGTGATCTCGAGACATTGGGCGAATAAAAACTTTTTTCGGAAACCTGGGCAAGGCCTTATGGGCAAGCTTAGGGCTGAATCAAAATAACTGTGAGCCTAAATTCCGAGTAAAGATAACCAAACTAAGGTGCAAAACGCGTATCGTAGTAAACGTTCTGAAAATGTAGTTTGCAAGATTGAAAAGATTTTCCAAACACAACTCCGACTTCACCAGTAACATATGGCGCTACTTTTTTGATATTTTTCTAAATATACTGCCCGAAAGGTTAATTGATACCTATTTTTTAAATCTTATCTCGGACAAGCCTTTTGCGCGCGACTTCATCTGCGTTGCCATCAAAAATCATTCCACGGGAAGCCTTAATCGGAACAAAAAGTAGCATTTGTCCAATAGGCAAATCCAAAATCGGTTCAGCCATCTTGTTGTAAAAACAAACAGATAAATCGATTGAGAGACAGAATTGCTTTCGATCTCACTGTGTAATGTCATAAAATTATCTTCGTAACTACCGCATTCTGCAAGTCAGGCATTAAAATTTTACTTCCCATGGGCAATAACTAAGCCTATCGATAGGCAATACCTTGGCCTATCTAAAGGCCAAGTTATTCTACATATAAACAGGACAGATGACTTTCAAATTTTCCATCAAATTATCCATTAGACCATTACGAGTTCCTTGCCGATAAGTGTTTGCGATTAACGTAAATTAATTCACGTCGTGGAAATGACATTAAAACCAAATTCACATGCTGCTGCCGTTTCAATAAACTTACTGTGGGCTTGGTTTTTTTGTGGGGACAGTTATATTTGCATCGGAATCTGGTTTCCGTTAAGGAACACAAAATTTAAACTCCTTTAGAAGGGAAGAGAACAAATTTGGAAGATGTTTTTGTCGCCATTGCCATCAGTGATCTTGTCTTTTTTTATTATTTTGAATCTTTTTTAGGGTTCCGTAGTCAAACAAGGAGCCCTTATAGTTTCGCTCTGTCCATCTGTCCGTCTGTACTAGAATTCTGTAATTTGGTACGGGTATACATATTAATGACGCCGACAAAGTGGTAAAATAAAATCTTTAAAAATATTTTTAAGGGTAGCTCCCATACACATAACGCGGCGATGAAAATTGCGTACGAATTCCATTCAAAATTACTTTTTATAAAACCAGCAGTAATTATATGTAACCATTACTCATTGCACCATTACGAGTTCCTTTTAATAAGTGTTGCGGGTAATAGAAATCAATTCACTTCGTGGAAATGACATTAAAAGGCTAAAATTATGGAAAAGAAAGATCATGAACATATTGTGAAGGGTCACTACGGAACCCTACACCGTGCGTGGCCCGACACGTACTTGGCTGCTTTTTTAATTTTACACACACCGAAGCTACACCTAATAACCTAGCTAGGAGAATCATTTATTGCCATTTATGGACATACATCAACAGCCTATATTCATCTCCACTGCAGGGGCTCAGGCCTACTCTGCTACAAAGAGTGTATGGCCATAGTCCACCACGCGGGCGCACGGACGCAAGACATGCAGGTTTCCTCACGATGTTTTCCTTCACCGTCAAGCAATCGGATAATGTAATTAAATTGAAGAAAAAAACTCATAGGTACACGGCTGGATTCGGACCCAGGACCCTCAGATTTAGAATCCGTGCCTTATCCATTGCGCCACCGACGCTTTTCGGATTTATGGACGTCGGATTTATGGACATAGCTTATTCATAAATATAAAAACATCTACAATACAAAACAGTCTCGATAGAAAGCCACAGCTAAAGTTCTGATCAGTCTACATTCGGCTCCCCGCTACCATAAACCAGTTCGTCAATATATCTAGGAGAACCTGTCATCACTGAAGTTCTTTTTTTAACAGCAGCTGATGATATGCAATTCAGCCAAAATAAAACCAATACCTAATTGCCAGAGAAAGCCGTGCTCCGGCAACGTGGTTTCGCAAGCAACCGTTCGCGAATCTAAGCCCATATCTAGTGTTGTAACTAGGCAACCTACCGTGAAGGAATGCTGACCGACTCAGGCGTTTTAGGATGTGTGCCGGACGCCGATGTGCCGGTGAATTGTACATAAAGCTGGCAATTACAGTTTTTACGTTGCTTTGAATTGGAATGTTTTTTCAAACCCGTTTTGATTCTTCATTAGCGCTATAACCATGTGGTCTCGGTCAGTCTGGAACCTCTGAAAAGTCTGGAAAGTTCGACTTCGCGATCTACGAGGGAAGCACATGTCCAACAGTGAACTTATGCAGCAGTTGACGACGGTGATGTAGAACTACGAATATAAAATTATGAATTTTCTCAAATCTTCGACTGATATCGTTAAAGACTTGATTCTTAACGATATTTTTGTTTGGAAGTTAACATATGGAACATTTCCTAGTTAAAAAGATGTAATTACATATTTTTATATATATCTGATGGTAAGTAACAATAGACTGTCGAATGGTAAGCCCAGCACCCAGAAGCCTCAAGATAATGAGGTGCTACCTTTCATACTCCAACAGAACTGTCATTAAGCGCCGTTTGCTGCTGCTTGGCGGCATACTTAAGGAACATGGTGGTAGTTATTACTTAAGGAACATAGAAAATGCCATACTACCAACCAAACCGAGCATCCAAATGTACCAATGGGAATCGATCCCAGTACCTTGGGATTGTGAGTCCAAAAGTGTAGCTATCAGGCCACGGAGGCGGCTAAGCTTTAGCTTCATTTGTTAGATGAATGTGTTTAATATTCTGAAGTGTTCAGAATATGTTTGTTTCTAAAGCAGTGTACAATGCATCAATGTGTGAGTTTTGTTCTCTGTATTCGTAAACAGTGACATGATCATAATATTTTTATGGATGATGCTATAACACGGTCACTCATGTCCCTTATCGCACTAGAGATAATCTGTAGATAACTCTGTCGCTTTAAGACTTTCCATCAAGTGTTAGAATGCTTATAGCCATTGTTGGATCTAAAGTAATCATTAGTAATCGTCGAAGAAAACAACTTTTAATGATTACTTCTATTGAATATTTAGGTGTTACTTTTAATTTAAAAAGAAAGATAAATTGCACTTGTTTTGATTCAAAAAATCAAGTAATAATCTAAATATATATAGAAAAATACTGGAATTACGTTTTTGTATTTATTTTAATTGTACAAAATCATTCTAATTTTGTACTAAGTGACAGCAGTAAATGTCATTTTATTGCCGCCATCTTTGTTTTCAACGTCAAGTCTTGCCTGTTTCGTGCGTTTTATATGTTTTTATAAATAAACTAAATCAAAATATACAAAAATGTTAAATAAATCACTTTTATTTGATAATGGCCTTTTAAAATTATAAGTGTACAAGACAGGCCTTGGCGTCATACATTCGCGGAACGTGTCATTTGACATTATTTCACGGTAGGTACTCTTTGACAGTCCTCAAATGTTCCAAAATCTTAAAATGGAACGAACATTATATCAATCAATGAATTATTAATAATTTTAACACCATTGTTCTTTGCATTATTCTAAACCCGGCCATTATAGTAGACTATATTATGGATTACACGAATCTACTTAGATATACGAGGCATCTCCGTAACCGTATTCAATTACAGTATCGAGAATAAATAAATATACATTCACTCGTAGTATTTATGTCGGCATGATAGCAGCCTTTGTATGAGTAAACAAATGATGTTACATTACAAGGATTCAATAGTTTCCTTATAGAACCATATTACCTATTCGAGCGTATGTCTTTTAAATCAGTTATTTGCATTGTTTGTTGAGATACAAGTAATTATTTATTTGGTAGTCAATGCCTCGAGTGACGACCACGTACCGGTAAACGTGTACTGGGCCATCTCAATACTTGATGCACCGACGACTTGATAAAGGTCGCGGGGAGTCGCTGGATACAAGTGGCTCGGGACTGGTCAATGTGACATACCATGGAGGAGGCCCATGACCAGAGGTGGACGTTTCCCCGCTGATGATGACGAATTTATTTTGGCTTTTATTTTGTTAGATGGCAGTTATTTTGGCTTTAAATCAAGGTCATTAATCGCCACATGTCATCCCATACGTTTTATACCATCACCATTATACATTAGGGAAATGTAGCATCTGCGTCTGAAAAACATGGCATATGGAAGTCCAACATATCAACCATTGATGGAGGTTTATAACCAACAGTAAAATTATATAGCTGATAACATTAATAATGAGCGAAAGTTTTGAGAGTTTTGCATTTATTTCGCCGCCATTTTTGTGGACAGTGTTAATTAATATACGCCGCAGTACAAAAGTTAAAGCATCAAATGAGTCAATTATAACAAACATAACAGTGATTGTACGTATATACTAAAACAATGACAATAAACAGGATAAATTAAACAAGTTGAAATAAGCAGAAACAAACAGTATGTCATCGCTGTTTATAAAACTCGCGTAATTAATTAATTAGACACAAAATGAAACGCAATGACCTACACTGTTAATAATCGTAGCACAAGTGACTCTCGACACATATTTCCGGAAAGTTTAAAATTTGTTTACTCGAACTAGGATCACATTGTGGCATTGACCACGAAATGTGGCTTAGGATAATTTACTGGACATCCAAAATAACATTACCTACCTATTGATCACTGCATCTGACTTCTATCCAACTTCTATTGTCAAACTGACAAGCGTTGTGATTTTGGTATACCCTCTCATGGAAACTTTGTTCCACGTCGCGATCTTTGGACAAGACTTTCGTTCAGCAATGGATTATGCAGCTAATAACGCCGAAAATGTTGAATTATAAAGCGGCTAATTATACTCATAATCTATGACCATAGACGGATTTTTTTATCTTTGGGAGGGTATAACAAATTATTTGCTTGTCAAACTTTTTGTATATTTTTAAATGATCTTGTGTAGATAGTTATCTAGGCAGACAGTTGAAATTTTCACATAATGTGTATTTCTGTTGCCGCAGTATCTACACATTATCAAATCTTGTACGACGATGCAGAACTATGCGCGTGCGACTCGCACTTGGACGGTTTTTATAGTGTTATTCTCTGGCCGTTTCTCAAGTCTTTCGTGTAATGGCATTTCTACAATGCCATTAATCAGAATATGGGCATCAGTCACTTGCCACCTAGCAGCATCGACTAGAGACTTTGCACAATCGTGCATCAACGTAAGACCTACCATATACCATGGCTGTAGATAAAGTTAATCACAGCATTTGACGATTTAATCTTTTGTTTGCGCGTGCGATGCCATCATCTAACAAACATAATGGTTACCGTGACATCATTCAGTATACTTGTATTGGTGATCTATGGCCGCGGCTCTCAAACTGTTCAACTTGTACCTTGTAAGTAAGTACCAGTAGGTGATACTCACTAAACTAAGTAAATCAACATGTAACAATGTATAAATCATGTTAATTTGAACACAATGAGATGATACCATAGTAGAGCCTGCACGATTTTATTTAAAGATATATATATATATATATAACAAGAGCGTAAAAAACTATTTATTTGGGGGTTTGAGGTTATTTGCAGTGGGTTCGTCGAAAATAGCACAATGGAATTTGCTATTTTTTTAAAGCATTTATTTTCCATAGTACATATTACACTTTACAGTATTTTATCTCCCGCCAAACTGAAAAACAGTTTGTTGGCGAGTAACGCTCTGTTCCTTGTATAATTCTATTACATTAAAGCTATTCACTATCTAAGTTCTATCTAAAAAAATCTCTTTTAGCTTACTCTTTAGATTTGTTTTACTAGTTTCGGGAGTTTCTCTCAGCCAAGCGAGCTCATTAAATATTCTTTAAAATATGTATTTTGTTTGTTATAGTCTTAATTAGGTTTTAGGAAAAGAAAAATGTGAAAGTTGTCCTAAAAATATTGAAATTGAACTTCTGTCATTTCAACTAGTTAACTGTAATAATAATATATCTAGTGTTGAAAAGGCGAATAAGGTGAAAATACAGACCAAGAGGCCTCGTACCTCAACTCGATCTTTTTTATGCGAAGTATAAATCTTCTAAAGGTGCCCGAATCCTTGCTAGTAGAGACATGTAGAGAAGCCGGATGATGTGGAATCAAATTTTTGATTCTCTATAATAAATACTGGGTGACTTCCCTCAAATAAATCGAAGAGCTATCAATATTAAGCGTTGGGTAATTTATTTGATAAGTCGAGACACTTCTGTCACTTAATGCATCACTTACGTGTTTTGAATTTTGTCTCGAATTTCATTTGTAGAAATAATTATGTGGTATACTAATTTATACAAAACCAGTTTGAGAGCTTCTGACTCAACTTATTCTATGTTTGAAAACTGTATACTCAAATGATGAACGATGCTACGAGTATAGTTTTTGTAGCTTCGTTTTTATGTTTTTGCAGGAGGAAGTGTTTTTGAACGTCTCATAAACGAGTTATGCTAGAACTAGGAACTGATTCATTCAAATTCTTTATTATTGCATCTATTATTTTTATAATTATTTAAGAAGTTACAGAAGAACTATGAAGTATGTGATGGAGGGATGTGACAATGCAATAAAGATGAGTTTTTTTTAGTTGCAATTTTTTAAAGCAAATTAACGTTAAACATTGACATCTTATACATATTATTACGTTATTAAAATATTCGTTGTCGACTTTGTTTAATGAACTTATAATTAATGTCTATAATATTATTTTATTGCTGTTAAATTCGTACTTAGAACATTTTATCGCACATCGCTATTACAATGCGTATATATGTATATTTTCTAATGTTAAAAATCTATAGCATAAATGAAACATTTGTTACAGTTCTGTACCCAACCAAAGGTACATTTCGTCTATCATAGTTAACAGTAAACATAGACACATAATATTTATAAAAAAATTCCATTGCATTTATGTATGTCATATTCATCATCTTCATCAGCGAAGAAACGTCCACTGCTGGACATATGCCTCCTTCATGGTACGCCATATCGACCAGTCCCGAGCCACCTGCACCCATCGACTCCCCGCGATCTTAACCAGATCGTCGGTCCACCTAGTAGTGGGACGGCCTGGTAAGTTTCCCGGTACGTGGTCGCCACTCGAGAACCTTTACTCCCTGCCCATTGCCACTTCAGCTCACTGACTCGTCGAGCTACGTCGGTGACCATGTCATATTATCATCTAGTAACATAATAAGGCAGTAATTGACCCGTAGCTTCGCTAATTTGTCTCACTTAATGATAACGTACCCTTGAAGGTGCACGACGATGATTTCGTGTTCGCGTCGCATTATCTCGAAACAGAGCTGAGATGCATTATTATTTTGTCACCTTGTGGATGCATTGTGGTCAGAGATTGCTCGTCCTTGATACTGACCACAAAAACTAACTTTGCACTTTGAAGTCACTAAGAACGAACCTTTGAGATGCTTCAGTTTGGTTTTTTACAATTTTAACAACAACCATTTCAAGATGTTATCGGATGAAACACGCGTGTTGAGTCTTTGCGTTTTCAAGATGGTTTTGGCCGACAAAAAGTTTTATACCACATTTCTTTTATTTTAATATTTCAAAATACTATCAAAATAGGGTCATCCCCGACTAGACCAATGTCCTTGGTAAAAGGTCGTGTTGAGTCGCTGGATAAAAGTGACTCGAGATCAGTAATTGTGGCATGTGACTTTGAAGAAGTCTGTCTGTCTGAATGTCTAGCAGTGGACGTTTCCCGGGTCTATATGTCTGGAAATATTTACGACATACTGTGTCATTCAAATGTTTGTCTATTATCAATTTATCACTCTAGATATGACAACCTGGTGCAATATCGAGAACAATCGAACTCTGAACACCATCATTAAACAAATATAAAATTACAGAACATGACCTACTATCGCCTCTCAAAACTGAATATTTAAAGATGTGTCATCACTTCTAAGGTTGACGCTTTGAATACAATGTAATAGCAGGTAATTATCGTAATTTGTAGTAGAGAACAAAGGACATATGCACTTACTCCGTACTTCCCATGTAGGCTGGAAAACCTTCACAGTAATGTTTGATTCGGATTTGCATTAAATCTCCGACATACAATACAAGAAATTTAAATATCTTTAAATTAAAGTCTACGAGGAAGTCATCAACAAAACATTGTTTCACCAAAACAATATCCTCAAATTAATGTACTATGACGAGCGACCGGAAGATATAGGCCAAAGGATAGGGCTGGCCATCATTCAGTGCAGAAATGTCGTCAGAATTATAAGCACCGTACCAAAAGCTGTCCCTAGAAAGTATATTTTTATATGTTATTCCTCAAAATCAAAAAAAGAGAATGAGAATATATACTGAGAATGTTCATATATACTATAATAATCTTAAAATAAGTATAGTGTTATCTGCCATATTGAGTACGTTTAATGTAACGACAAAAAGGGCGTTTAAAACAATTAACGACATAGCTACTACCATCCTTAAACTCCACGATACTGGTCCGTAGAAGAACTGCAGTTATAGAATATGTATGAATTATCCTCAGATATTGCAATAAATCGACTTTTCAGCTCAAATCAAAAATTGAACTTTTGGCCAAAAACTCCGAGCGAAGGTCGGTCGCCCAAGTACTCAAAGAAACATCGGTATGATAAAAATATCCTATGCAGCGGATAAGACAGTAGTTCTGTGAGTCAGAAATATTTGTAGTCCTACGCTATTAGGACTACATTCCGAGGTAAAGCTGTTGTGCTTAGAATGCGGCATTGTCTCCGACCACTCGCTTGTCATACATTCCTACAGTACAAATCAGACGATCTATATCTCACTAACGACTCAGCTAAATATCACGGTAATTAGTAAACGAGGGTATGTATCTCTATTGTTCTGTTGTTTCTAAATTATACACAACATAGTTTTATAGTAGTCTCTGTAAGCACTGCGAAGATACCCTGAAGTTGCTGTAATCAACTACGTAAGAGTACTGGTTATAATGAAACCTATTTTTACCTTACTTAGGTCTTTTTCTAATTGTGGAAGCTTAATATATCAAAATGAGAATAGATAAATCGTAAATACTATTTATTATTTCATGATCAACAACCTGCATATTGTCCCCACTGCAGGGTTTTAGGCCTACTCTCCTATAGAGAGTGATGGGCCATAGTCCACCACGCGGACCCAGTTCAGATTGGTAGAATTCAAACACACCTTTGAATTTCTTCGCAGAAGTGTGCAGGTTTCCTCACGATGATTTCCTTCACCAAAAAGCCAATATTAATTATGATCATTCGTACATAAATAACAAATTAGAACTCATTGGTACGAACCAGGATCGAATCTAGACCTCGTTTGTTCAAGGACTGACGCTCTACCCAACTGAGCTACCACGGCTTATTATATGCCTTTTTATTATTTCAACCGCCTCCCTGGCCTAAATACTACACGCTAGAACTAACATAGACCATTTTTTATGTTCTAGTGCTCTTACCATGTTACCTAACTTTGCCACCAAACTGTTGTGTTTCAGCAGATGCAGCGCCTCATTAACTTGAGTCTGCTGGGTGCGCAGGCAACGGCCCTATCGTCACTTACCATTCTTAATTCTTTTATCGGCAACGTTAGACAAACTTGATCCCTTTTATATTTTGTTAAGATATTCAACGTCTTGAACTCTATAGTTTCATTTAATGCCCTCAAAGCCATGGTCACGCCGCTCGTCTTCACGCAACTCCCAAACACACATGTAAATTGTACCGGTTCCACAATTCACATCCGGTTGTGTAAACGATTGATTTCTCAGATAACACGTTGCCAAGTGGAGTCCGGAGGTCGTATACAAAATATGGTTGTCAAGAACATTGAACACGACCTTTCTATTCGCGGACTGCTAATTGAAGAGGGCCTGACAGCTCCCAAAACTGGTTGTTGACGATGTAACCCAGAAACAGGGCAGGTGGCAGAAACAAGATAAGGTGTACTGTCATTTACACGAGTGCGAGGCAACAAAGTCAGGGCTGGGTTTGATGCGCGTATTCAACACGTATTTATGTTTTTAAGAGCGGAATGTAGAATTCTGTCTTAGTTTTGCTTATAAACGCGTCATGGATCAATATAAAACCATATTTAAAACTTTCTGTTAGGTCGTGAATGTACGCAAGGATGAATTTTTTTTGTTAATTTATTTCATGTTTCAATAATTATTCTGCTATTCGGGACGGAGACATACAACAAATCAAAATCCATGAAAATCGGTCCAGCCGTTCTCGAGTTATAAGTGTTCGAACAAACCCGACTGCAGTAAATAAGTGTATAAATAGTATAACCGAAAAAACTAATAAATATAACATACGAGCGTAAAGCTGTTTCTTACGATTAAATACACGTAATAATTTTTGGGTTCAATTTTGTCAGATTTAATTGATACTAGACAAAGAGATTTAAGTATATATACACTAGACTACTTCTACGAGTTTTTATTCTAGTTTTGGTGTAATTTTGTATGTGTACGCTTCTATCTCTCGTTGCATGCAATCGGGTATGATGGATTTTAATAAACGATGTGACATTAGATTCGTCTTACTTCCCACAGTGATATAGGATGTGTGAAATGGCACATACGAATATAAAATGGCGCCTTTTAACCGCCATAATTTCGTATCTGCAGTTGCTACTTTTATATGGAAACTCGATAAATACACATTGCATTATCGGTTTATGACATTAGTTATCTCTTCGGCAATAATTACTTCGAATCAGAGTTAATATCAAAATATTACTGAGGTTAAAAGAATACTAAACCTTCAATAAAATATACTACAAATAAAAGTAAGCTCTTGCAGATTCCCCATAACAAACAAGAACGAGACGAAAAAATTGCCGGAAGGTTCATCTTTCCGCTAGAGCGAGATGCAAATATTGTTTAAACAGACAGGACCGGTTGGGATTCGTTTTGTGGCACTCAGATTTCACTGTTACGCCTTTGCAAGCGAGGCCTTGAGTGGGTCAAATGAGCTTAAAAAGGAGATAATTATAGTCAACGATAATTTATTGTTAAATAGGAATTCCGCGAAGAGAGCGTCACACTTGAGTAAGGGCAGGGTGAATCCTCAACAACGGGAAGTTTCTGGCAATTGAATTGAGTCAACGTCATAAACAGATGAAGTGTACCGACGCTTGCGCACACTGAAGCTTACGTCATTGGACACATTTCGTATTCAAGTGACCTGGACGTGAGTACCTGCTATACCCAGAGAGATAGATATAAGTAATAATTCATCTGATAATGCGCTTTCTCGAGACACGCTAAGATTCCCATATAAAATGATATTAAAGCTCTCTCCCATTAAACAAGTTTCCCAGGTCCACAGCGCGATGCAACGTCGCGTCGGTTAATTCATCGTTTTGGCGAGAAAGTAAAGTGAGTCGACAAAACGTTCAATCGAGAGTGGCCCCTTGCAAATCTAGTTGATCAATAACCATGACAGATGGCTTGAGCAGAACACTGGCTTTCAGTCTATCCATCTCAATTAAAAGTATGTTGACAGACGTGCTGATAGTTTTAAAATTGGCCTTGATTTGAAACTAATTTTGAACGTTTCAATTAATCTTGCTTAAATTGGTAATTGGTTTTGTGTTTGCAATACAAGTTCGTATTTTTAACAGATTTCAAAAAAGGAGGAGGTTATCAATTCGACGGGTATGTTTTTTTCCCTCCATTTTTTAATGCTTGTTACCTCAGAACTTTTGACTGCGTTAACCGATTTGGATGATTCTTTTTGATTTGAAAGTTGGTGCTTTCCGTGTGGTCCTATTTCGATTTGATCCAGTTCATGAGAAAACTATATAAATCTTAAATTTGCCTTAATAAAAGTAGACTAACCATAATTTCACTTTATTCCAGATTTCACTTTAATCCAGGGTGGTATCTCTCCCTGGCCTTAAATACATGGACATGGAGCTCAGAAACCACAGAATCAGACCGGGAATTCCACTCTTGATAAACGAAGAAGTGAAACACTTCGTGCGGATATTTTTTTGACTTGATTGCATTTTTGTATGAGCAAGCACTTCTAGGATTTCATTAAATAATACTCCTTAATCTGTCCCTATCATAAAAATTTATAATCTGCCCAAATAGTTATAGCTTTAGGAGTTCGGGTGGAACGTTAGCTAATGAAAGTAGATATATCAGGTTTGGGTGAAGTCTAAATGACTAAAAGAATCTGTGGAACTGTTTCAGCATTTAAAAATGCGTTATCTTTAATTTATAATCACTACTCGCTCAGTCTGATATTACATACTAAGGCTAATATTTACAAATACAAAGTTTATTCTATGATGGGTCTTTTTTTAGCAACAAAGCAACGGATCGACGTATTTTTTTGGTGTAGCACAGGACTTTATCACAGTAAAGTGTTCCTGGACTCCAAGCAGACAAAGTCGCGGGAAAATGCCAGTTAAACGAGCGCTAGTGAAATTGAAAACACGTTTGTCATGAACGGAACAAGTTCGGTTGAACAATTCAATTGATTGCATGATACGTGGTCGTTAGTCGTATTGCTAATACTTCAAATCGGACCGTTCGTTGCTTCATAGACCGATTGCTTGGTACGAGTGTGACTGGACTCTTGTCACGGAACGCAACTGTTATTAAAACAATATTATTGTTACTTTTACTTTTTATATCAACCTGTTCCTAAAGCATCGAGTGGTTTATTTATGTATGATGGGTTTTGCACTTGGCCTTCATCTCATCTGATGATAAGTGACGATAAGGCCGTTGGATGGTAAGCATGTGCACCCAGAAGCCTCAACCTAATGAGGCCCTGGCTCTGCTACCTTTCATACCGGAACACAACAGTGCTATTATCACTGCTGTTTGGCGGCAGACTTAGGTAACATGGTGATAGCTAGCCAGACGAACAGAACGACGAACTACAGGTATCGCTCCCACTCCCACTGGGAATCGAACCCGTCCCGGATTGCGAATCCAACATTTAGCAACTAGGCCACGGTGGCAGTTAAAATTTGTATTATTAATTAGCTCATCATCATCAGACATCAAAGGACTTTCTTTTGTGCTACTCACCACTACCTTGACTAGATCTTCGCTCCATATAGCAGGGTGACGGCCCGGTATGTGTTCGCCACTCTAGAACTCTTTATCCCCGTAGGACACTTAGTACGAGTATGCTCATCTGGCTAGCTATCACCATGTTGCCTTAGTCTGCCGTCAAACAGCAATGTTAATAGCACTACGTATGACACTGTACTTTCAAAATGCATTACTTGTTTCCTCCCTTAAAGGTTAGCCAACTGTATACACGAGTGAACTATGTGAAAATATTTGGATAATCCATCCATACCAATATTATAAATGCGAAAGGGAGTTTGTTTGTTTATTTGTTTGTCCTTCTATCCTCTGTTTTGTTTAGTTGCTTTTTTGTATAGTGATAGTTAAAGGAACGGAAAAGGCCAAAGGTTACTTTTTATCCCAATCAAACATATAGTTCCTGTGGGATACTTTCCGAAGTCAAAGCGGTCTATATCGCGGGCGAAAGCTAGTATAATAATAAATTATGACAATTGCAATTGCAAATTTTTCTTCCCAACTGTCACGAAAGTTTCACGAAAAATGCAGACATATGCCATATCCACAGAAGTAAGACTGCTATAAGTCGGTGCATTAGATTTTATTGAACTAAGCTTCGCTCCGTTATAGACAAAATCTACAAGTAATTCCGCATAAACCTACGTCTGTATATGTATCCTGCTTTCCCACACGTAATCATCCAAATGAAACACGAGACTGCAACATGTTTATTAGAACGTTAAAAAGAGGAAGAAGGTCAAGTCAAATAAGTTTCAGGTAAAGAAGAAAAAGAAAAGAAGGTCAGATAAAATGACGTTTTTGGCAGTTCGCTGTCATCACAAACTATAAAGAGCTCGTCACAAAGATTAGGAACTATTTTTCACTATTTTTTTCTGTAACAGCGGTCATTAAATTAAAAGCCCTCATTTCATTGAAACGCTTGGCTTCACACAAAAATGTATACATATTTTAGAAGCGCAGGAATGTGGATAAACAAACCGAACGGGGAAAATAAATTAGCACTTTTGCAACCGACATTCCGTTATAGATTCCATCAATAGCCAGAATGAAAGGAATTTAAAGTATGTTAATGAGTGTTGGATAAGTCGGAGGACCATAGAATTAGGCGTGGGGGTCAAGGTCGCGACCTCGGCTTCCGATCACCAGAACAGTGGGCGACGGCCTCATGAGTTCCGTACCCATTGTCTATTCGACACACTGTGGTAGAACACCAACAATTTCGTCATTGAACAAATATTTGATTGGATACTTGGCAGGTATTTTATTTGAGACTTCACTTCAAACTCGTTTCATCAAGGTTTTCATACTTTAGGGCAAAAATAGTAACCATTCGCACACACGTTAGCATGGTTTAAAAAATGTACAATGGGTTTACGTAGGCGTAGTCGAACGAAGGTCACCAATATAGCTCGACGAGTCAGTGAGCTGAAGTGGCAATGGGCAGGCCACATCGCTCGAAGAACCGAAAACCGTGGCGACCACGTCTACCAGGCCGTCCCCCTACTAGATGGACCGACGACCTGGTTAGATTCGCAGGGAGTCGGTGGATGCAGTTGGTTCGGGACCCGTCGATGTGGCGTACCATGAATGAGGCCTGAGTGGACGTTTCCCGGCTGATGATGATGATGATGATAATGAGTTTGCATTGCAAAGTCACGATAGGGCCGTCGGGTGGCCTCAAGCTGGCTCTGCTACCTTTAATACCGGAACTCAACAGTGCTATTGTCACTGCTGCTTGAAAATAACATGGTGATAGCCAGGCGCACAAGGAATATCACCAACTAAATCGAGCACCGCTAGGTACCCCCGATGGGAGTCAAAGCCGGACTCCCAGATTGCAAGTCCAAGTGTATCGATATCGGTTAGTTGTAAATCATCAAACATATGAAGACACACAAATTTACCCATCCCTGTTCTGTAAATCAGACTTTACCAAGAGAATGTCGACCACAAAATACGCTGTAAATCACAATATGTCAACCGAATAACCTTTTTAGTGACCGCTAACATCTCAAGCAACGGAGAAAGCAACGAGTTAAGTTTTAGAGCCGTTTATAAGGTCCAATTACTTTAGCATCCCGAGTCTTTTTTGAATAAACGACGTATGCTGTGGTAACATTGAACAAATTCCTCAAGGCGTTGCTATACTTGACGGAATCAATTGGCACCACGTCGTCGTGTTGTGACAAGCAAACGTGATTTATCTATCGACCAGTATCAGCCTTGGATTGTTTAAACGTCTATGCGCAGAGCACGTAGCTTTCAACAGCATGCTTGGATAAGGTATCTTTGATATCAATAAACTTGATCATGGTGCAACCTTGTCTTTGCTGTAGAAACTCGAAGTTACTCGCATATTCCTAATTATAATGGTCGTATGGGCTAACCTTGCCTAAAGTTCAGACAAAAATGGATATTTGCACGTCATAATGAATAGTCCACTTAATAATTACAAAGAAAGAAGATAAAAACCTGTCAAGGTACTTTATAGATTAGGCTTTTTAGGGTTCCATATCCAAAGGGAGCCAACGGACCCTTTATTTTTCTATTCGTCTGTCAAATTTTGAACTTTAATAGAGTGTAATTGCTATATGGTGGTACGAAACCATTCGTGTGCGAGTCCAAGTCACATTGGCCGATTTTTTATTTCTAATATCCCATGACCAAGTAGGGCAATGTATTTGTACAGTGTTTTTGTGGTAAACCGTGAACGCCATTGGAGTTAATAGTAAGCAGTTCAAGGAAAAAGCCGCAGCCGAAAATTTCAATGCAATCAAGCAAGGAAAGAAAACGTAAAGTGTTGAAATAAAAGGCCCACCCGCACTAATATTATACATGCGAAAGTGAAGAGTCAAAATTACTTGGTATAGAGTTAATTATAGGGCCGGAAAAGGACAGGCTAGTTTTTATCTCGCTCAAACAATGAAGGTTATCACGACAAATTTAGAAATATATATCTTTTTCCTTTTGTTATAAGATACTCTTTATCACATCCCAATATTGTAGGAGTGTAACAGTTGATGTATTGACAGCACGCATTATAACAAAAGGGAAACAAGTGAATGCGAAGTAAATTTTTAATAATTTTTTAAGTTTTTAAGATTTTGATATAACCAGTGCCACTCTCACAGTAATTACGAATCTAATGACACCTATCAAGCTAAAATCTATCGAGCCGTTCAGGCCGCAGAGCGTGCCGACAGAGAGATTTAAATATATATATAGTAGAGTAAATAAATATAGTAATGATTTCAATGTCTTTGGTGCCTAACAACATACTCTCGACATAACCTACCTACCTCCTAACCTACCTACCCTGGCGCAGTCGGATGAAGATACTACATATTTCTGGGATGGGTGATCTCTTGCCACAGTGGCGCCAACTACTGGCGAAAATTTTCATGCACTTTCTTATTAGTTCCCGTGAGATAATTTTTAAAACGACGCGTACGAAATATAAAATAAACCAAAGATACAACTAAGTTTGTACATGTATCAACAATTTAAATAAAGTGCCGCACGCTGCACGTCGATCGCGTCGTCCCTGATTAATTCACAGACCACACGTACGACCTAGACCTTCGAGAAAACGGTGCCCCAAATACGTAGGTAACCTTTGCGAGTTACGTTTAAGGTGGGTAACACTCGAACTGAATATATGACACGTAATTAGCGAAGACTTTCGAATGCGAGGAGCTGTGTTGGTGGCGGAAACTGACAACGAATAAACCGGTCAAGATTCGTGGACAATGGGTTCCTTACAAACGTACAATATTTAAATTAAGATCCAGCAAAAAATGCTGTGTAAAAATAGTTTCTAGTACCCCCTTTTTATTGTTTGTGCTGTAGCGGCCATAGTAAGCGCATTCTGTGATAATTTCAAGTGTTTACCGGATCTACCTATTACAGTTTAAAAGATAGAGCCCTGTGGTAGACGAACGGAGGCTTAGTAATGAGGTCTCGTTGAACACACTTTGGATACGGAAACCTAACCCTACGCTGGATATCAAACACGACATTTAATTTTTAATTTTTTAGGTTGGTAACTAATGAGTTACACTTGTGTCCTATAAAAACCGCCATTTTGGATTTTTGACGTCATACAGACAAACACGACCCTTCCTATTAGTATGGCACTTCTTTAAACTATTACCAAAGACATTTAATATTAATAGACCGGACAAAGCAAACAAACATTTTGATCCTAAACTTATTACCAATTGGTAATAAGTTACTCAATCTAGTGTCACACCACGTCACGCGGCCGTACAAGACATTTGACATACCATTGACTTTTGAGATCAAAATGTTTATATGAAACGTTTCCCAATGACCGCTCTATAACCTATTACTATATTTAAATCTCTCTGACTATTAGTAATTTAAGAGATCTGAAGGAGCAGATAAACATACAAATGTTACTAAAATCATAACCTTCCTTTTGGATTCGCTGTAGTCGGACAAGATGAAGGCGTAAGACAAAGGTTCAAGAACGGAGGCACAAAGATCTTGACTGTAGATCGTTGATAAAATGTTGTAATTGCTACCTGACAAGTGTAAGCACAGTTCGCATGACTCAACAGTTGACTTTAGACCTTTTGACATTTAAAGAGTGTTGCCAAGAATGAAGAGAAACAATTTGATGCAAGTGAATATATTAGCAAACTTTATTTATTGCGAGACATAGCTTTTAAAGAAGGAATATTTTTCCATGGGCTGATTTGATTTCCTAATTAATTTAGGCACAAAATTGATATTTATGACAGGTTGCCGCAGGATGCAAGCGGCTCGGGACCGTTCATTGTCGCATTCCTTGAGAAGACATATGTTTAGCAGTGGACGTTGCCGTTGCTGATATAATTTCGGTTGAGATAAAGCTACGAGTAATTGAAAATTTCTTGCCGATTATTTAATGTATTATTTTTGCGCATGCGCAATATAATTTAAATCTTATACTGAACATGATTACCTTGATATGTATATAGCTGTCAGTACCACCTAAAATGCTTTCGTTTAATTCCAGATAAAAATTGACTGATCTGACTTTTCTAACATACGCACTCTATGTAGTTCATCCAAATCAAAGAGTAGTTTATCATTCATCAAACATACAAAGAATATTAAGTGTGTATCTAACTTTTAATAGCAGATAGGAATCAATCTTGGCCTAACAATTTCATTTTGAATTCCTTGTATTTAAATACAGCCTCAAGGCGTCAAGTGTTCAACCGCGGTCCCATTCTCGTGGCTTCCTTTCCAACCGGTTGTTAGAGAAATTCTTGTCGCTCGTTGATTTCATTGAATTGTGAATCATACATTGAAGTTTTATCTACGCATTAGCATAATATTTTGTCCTTCAGTAGAATACATCTGTCGGGATTTATTATATTAATTTGTAAGCGACTATTTCTAGGAATAGTAAAAGCTTTAATCTTTAGCAACATGAATCTAGCTGAAACGTTAGGCTGTTGCTCGATTACAAATGATATTCCGGTAGGGCTATCGGGCGGTTCTTATAATTGAGAGAAAAGAGTTGTTTCAAATTCGGCCTGCACTATCTAAAAAATCAAGTAATAATCTAAATATGTATAATTTGTGTATAATGCATTTATTTTAATTGTAAAAAATCATTCTTTTTGTACTAAGTGACAGCGTCAAATTATTGACGCCATCTTTGTTTTCAACGTCAAGTCTTACCTGTTTCGTGCGTTTTATATGTTTTTGTACAAATAAACTAAACAAAAATATACAAAAATGGCAACTAAATCACTTTTATATGATAATGGCCTTTTAAAATAATAAGTTTACATAACCGGCCGGGCTACATACATTCGTGGAACGTGTCAATTCGATACTAGGGGCATTCGACCCGATAGCCTACTAGGTAAAGCGTTCGTGTCAAAATTTTACACTATTTCAGATGCAGAGTGAAAGTCACTGACGAATTAATTTGGTTACGACCAGAATATGCGTACACCATTGCCAGAATTACATATTAAAATAAATGTATACATAAAGAAATAAGGAAACTACTTAATACACAAGTGAAAACCGTAACTAATTCATTACATTCAAAGAAATGACAATTCACTGAAATAGACATCCCATTGAAATTGCCTTCATAACAACGTCGAAGAAAATATAATGCTTATTATTGTTAATACGCTTTAACAACAGTTAGACACCTGTTTCTGAACGATTTACCGTATACAGCTTCGTTGACCGACACATGTGGTTCGTTCGAGTAACAATCTTCCGTCCTACAGATTTAGACAGATAGTCGCTTAATGCAGATGCTTAACGCACCAATAAGTTCTCTAGTACCTAACAATTATCATGTATGTATGATCAATTAAAGTAAGCACTATGATCGTTGTTTTGCGGGTTTCTAAGAAACATGCGGAACGTATGATTAAACGTATTTTGATGAACGCGACCGGTATTTAGCTCAATTCGTACGTAGTTGATGTTATCAACCGTTGCATGAATTACTTTCTATGCTCCGTGGAAGAAACACGTGGTAGAGATAAGAGGAAGGCTCCACTGAAGATACGCTACATAAAGTGACAGGTACAAAAACCTCTTAGATCCTCTTGGCTTTTGCATTAATTATCCAAGAACAGGGGATCGAATTTTAATGTCTGTAAATGAGTATCGTTATACATACGTAAAACTTCATTTTGAATCACAATTTTCTCTTTACTTTTACACCAAATTATTGTTCAAAACGCCATCTAGGGGCCATTAGCTAGGTAACGCCTATTGTAGCTGTACGTTAATTGTATTCAGTTCCCGAAATATTAATCAGATGTCCTATTTTTACATTTGTTTATCAAAGTCGCTTCACTCATGCATTATGTCAAAGGCAGCACCAACGGCCTCCTGAAGGCCATAGCTGAAAGGCTAGACTAGACTAGATAGGTTTGTAATTTAGGTTTATACTAAAAGCTATATTATATATTCTGACAAAATTAATAATAATAAAAGCTATATTTTCTATTTTAAAAGACTGTGGTAAACTAAATTGTGTATAGGATAAATCTGATCGCAATCCCGTTTAGTTACCTTACAGCGTAACAGATTGACGAATTCTAACTCAGTAATATTGATCGTACGTCATTAAAGAATGGGAAAGTCTAAAAATAAAATGAAAAGATAAATCAACAGTATTCAATACAAACAAAAACACAGCAAAAAGTCTATTGATAAACTCTTTTGAAAGAATTTATCATTATTTACGTATTTTCGCCGAGAAACCTAATCGGAGCCGGTTTTAAACGAAGTGTCATAAAAACCACAGTTGTTGCTTACGACAACCGATTTAGCAATCCGCAGATTACTCTTGACCTTTAAGGCCTGCGATCACGCTCGAGCCGTTTCTGACCATGGGTTCTATATCACATTATCACACATTTGCTATTAAAAGATTGCTATTGTCTAGCCGTGAGATAACTGATCGTTATGTCCATTTGGATCATTCATTTCAAGGTGCAATGTGGAATTTTGAATAGACCGTAACGTCGGATGTAAAATTATGAAGGATTGATGTAATCCTATCTCGATGGTGGCATGTGGTGGTAGAGTTTCGAAGGCACAAGACGCGCTCTCAAATTGAAAACTGTGATGGTCGCAAGACCAACAGCGTTAAGTCAATTCGAGAAAAACAACTATAGGAATAAAATTGAACGACTCGTTAAAAAATTTTGGGATTTAAAAGAACAATACAGATACAATTTTCATTTCAATTAATATGCATAAACTTTGCCTATAACATGTTCAATGATCTGTCTGAACTTTAGACTAAAGTCTTGACTGATTAGTCCCTTGTTTAATCGAATAATTTAGTCCGCGGTTCAGCATAATCACAATTGTTAATAGTGCGTTGTGCTTACCTGTGGGGGGACGCTCTTTGGGGTAGCAGATCCTGAAGAGTCCCCTCGTCCGCGTGTAGAAGTAGTACTTGTTGGTGAGGCTGTCGATGATCTGAGACCTGCCCGCTGAGTCCTCCGTCGCGTAACTCTGAAACAACACAACGGTTTCTTATTAAATATTTATCTATATACGGTCCTTTAAATATGTTTTATTAAATAATCGTCATAGAACGCCACGTCAAACTCTACCGCTTCCGTGGCCTAATGGCTAAATGTTGGATTCACAATCAGGATGTACAGGGTGCGATTCCCAGTGGGGGTATGTACCATGTATCGGTACTCGGTTTGGTCGGTGATATGTACCATGTCACCTAAGTCTGCCGCCAAATAGTTAATAGCACTGTTGTTGCGGCCAAGTGAAAACCCATCAAACATAAAAATAATACTTTCTAGGAGGGTTTGGTAAATCACCACATTTGACAATCGGATGGGTGATCGTGGTAATATGCGGTTGTTAAAATTTAAGAATAGAAGTTATCAGATAATTCCGATAAACATTATTTTTATTTCCCGAAGACAATCGTAATCCTGAAAACAAATTGTCACTTCAATCAATTAAAACTTTGATGAACATTTCCAACACGACTTCTCAGGTATTATCGTGTAAAATCGACTTGATGAATCTCTTGAAACGCTGTCAATTTTCAGGAATAGTTTCATCAATAGTCTAAATCATTAAGATCAATTTGTTACTATAAAATACTATAATTAGTATTATTTAGTAACGTTTATACCACAGTTACTAACAATCTGCCTCTTGGTCTTAGTAGATGTAGTCCAAGGGGACAAAGTCGCGGGCAAACCGCTATTTTCATATTATTTCAAATATATTGTTGTAGTTAATATGTGAGATTCCGGCTTAGAATGAAACCACCCCATTTCATCCCGGGGGTGTGGTCAGAGGCGACTAAGACAAACTTCAAAGTATCAAAACGAAACAAAGTCATTATAACCTGCATTACGACCTGCAAGCTGGAAACCTTCATGAGGGAGGACTTATGGCCGTGGGCGTGGTGTACCGTCGCTTCAGAGGGAGGATAGCGACCAACACTACCAGAGCGGCACCAACGCGCCATAGTAAATAAGTGTGTATAATATTATTGTAGTGTGTAGTAGTTTATTTTAATGTATTTTATCGTATTGTATATATACTTATGGGTCATTGTTACCTGAAATAATTAAATTCAATATTACTTTATACACCAATACAAGCTTAAGATATAACATTAAACTTTAAATAAATAAAAATGTACAACAGGCGGTCTTATCGCTTACAGCGATCTCTACCAGACAGTCCTTTGGGTAGAGGAAATAAGATACAATATTTGGGTGGAGGTGTGAAACAAATGAATAATAATAAAATAATAAATCGGAATAATAATGTGTTATTAAAAGTATCTAATGTCATTAGATAGAGATAATAGAGTGGTTCTAACAATAGTCCGGTGTCGGTTGTCCACAAAAGCGTAATTACAGTGTGGCAACCGGCCCCTTCCCGCATTCCTGACCAGTTTCTCAGGGACGCGCCGGATTGGATTTGCCTTGGAGTTAATGCGAAGGCTTCTACTACATGCGGCGCAAGTCAAATAGTTTCTAAAACCAGGTGGTTAATGGAATTGATGAATATATTTTCAAACTGGATTTCCTTTTTGTTTTCAGTTTATATTTTTGCACACTTGTGTGTGTGTGTGTTACCTTTATCCTACCATATGGTATGGTCAGCAGGATAGAAACGTGCTGACTCAGAAGACTCAGTAAATAGGCACGGGTTATATTATTTTTTATCCTCGAAACAAAACAGCCAGTTGACCTAGACATTATAGTGGCTAGCAAGTCTTAGAAAAGTACCCTATACCTAACACAGAGATACCTCGCTAGGTAGCGAACCTGCGATCGTCGAAATGTGTACCGTCCACTAGGCTACATAATTTTTCAATTTCGATGGCTACCACTATAAAAAAATTTAAACTGTCAATGTCTCTTAAACAATAAGTGAATGAAAGTCATTGTTTAAAAACAATTCAAAATTAAACAGAATTTATTAAAAAGTTAAATTTATAGGAGCTAAATAGATCCTTTTGGCATTATATTTCTGTTCCAGCCAAGACATGCTTAATACAAAATAAATATGACAACGGTATCTCGTACCGCTTTTGATTACAAATTAAACAAGTTTCGGGCTTTTTACCGGTTTCCTTACAATAGTGGACGAGACCTGTTTTTAATTCGATTAATACACTTGTTTTTAATGCTGGCTGGATATTATTCCAGTATGACAAAATCTTAGCATCCATTTGGCGTTCTACTTTCAAAGTTTGAAATATTTAATGTACTTATAACGATTTTTTAATATTGCGCTAGATTTCTTTAGACTTGTCGCGTGCAGTTTTTACAAAATCTGGGTTTACGCTAACCGCAAACATTGAAGGCATTCATTCTGGTATGAAATGTATGTTTATACGTAAAACGGGATCTAAAAAGACAATGATAGAATTGATACATAAGCATATCTGTATCAAAACAAGGCTTGACTGATTGACATGTCTAACCTTAAATTTGGAACATCAATCCTTTAATGGAAAAATAATAATAAATTACATATTGGGTTCGCAGCAAGGCCCAAGAGAGCAGGAGGAAGTTATCTAGGTATAGTTTATTTGAAGAAATTGTATCTGATTTATAACAATAGAAGCATCTTAAATATCCATTGTCAGAAGAGGTACCCGAATTCATGTAATCTGCTTCGTCATCGTGTTTCTAAGAAGGACACCGACCACATTCTTTATGAGAATTCAATCAACATTCAACTCTCAAATCATAACTTTCTTTACGTTCTTATATGAGAAAAATAAAGTAATCTATCAATGAAATAACAATGTATTTTATAGCATTTTAACTCTAGATCTTACGTTATAATTACTACCGTTAACCAAGCTGTTTAATTTCATAATCTACAAAATGTATTAAAAGATCATTTTATCGAGCTGCAACTCAGTGATCTGGAGATTAAAAGTCACGCTGATAGTAAAGTATAAATTCGAAAGTTTGTTTGATGCATTTTCACGACTAAATGACTAAATCAATATTAATGAAATTTAGCAATAACAAAGCCTGTAGCATGGATAAAGACCGTAGCCTTTTTTTCGTCAAAAGATTACCTTGTCATAATTTTAATGTTAACGCAGACGAAGATGACACTTGTTTGATGATATTTAAAGCCCAAAGAAAGACAGGGAAAGACATTAAACTCAGGGTTGATGATTTCCTTAAAAAATAGTTTACTTTCTTAACGGGCAGGATATTATTCAGACATGTTTTCTTCGGCCTATAGCAATTATTAGTATCATACAAGAAGTATGAGTGTACTCTGGAATGGCATGCGCATACGTCGGACGCAGTTGCAGACCGGTTACTAGTTATAATGACTTCCCTGTGGGGGGAAGTGGGGGAGACCGCAGACATCACAGCTCAACGCATTCTGGAAGCAAAGTTGAGTTTTCAACCGCTAAACCACTTCCTATAAAGGTGGAAGAATGAACGGGAATAGTTTAGGAAGTAATTTAGTCTTGAAACATTAGGTAAGGTAAAATCATAGATAATTCAAATGTTGCTAGCGAAATTAAAGAAAAAATGTGGGAGTTTTAAATTGTATTTTGTTGTCTGCTCAAAAAAACTGATATTCTCTACGTATGTTGTTATCTCAACAGACAAAAACTTATTCGGTGCAATTATAAACTTACAACTCACTTTAGTTTAAGTAAAATTGAATACCAAATTGGAAAAAGTGGGAGCTTTAAATTGTCTTTTGTTGTCTTAACCCAAAAGAAAAAGTCAATCGCTGCAATTAGAAATTTACAAATAGCTTTAGATTGAACCACCCTTTTTATATCAATGGCGCACATGCTTCCTTCTTCTTACCGCCTTGTCATCTATGCCCTTAGCACTAGAGAGAGAGAGAGAGACTTCATGTCTTAGAAGAAAATCTTGGCAATAAATACCTACTTTGATAGATTGAGTAGATTCCCACATGTTACGGGTAATTGCAAAAGCAATTAAAACTCATGCCATTTTTAGTTATAAAATATTACTACATCCTTTATGATTTCTTACTACCCACAGACAATATTTCGTCATGCCGTTAACAGAGTAACTTTTTATCGATACTAAACAAAATGTATCGATTCTAATGCATTCCCACGGACTATTCGCAACTGCATTACCTAATCTAATTATCAACCATATCACCTAAGCAATAAGTGTGAAAAACTTCCGATCGGCCACCTATCGAAGCGAGACGTTCCTTCAACTCGAGTTCATCGCACGTTGTTTTTTTATAGAATATCGGATGGCATTAACTAGTGGGAAAGTGGAAAGAAAGTTCGAAAAGTATTACTTATTTAATGTTATTTATTTTACTTAATATCTTGATACATTTTCACGACATGTGACACTGGAAAATGTTTAGAATTACAAATTTGAAATTTCATGTCGCCGTTAAAGCCTAACCTAACCTTCGAAATCCACAAATCTTGCACATCATTTTGCTTACGGAGTTATCAATCAGTGACAATAGGAAAGCTGTAGAGCGCTGAAGATTGATGAAAATGACCCGAAAACTAGAAAGGTGAAGCAACAGTTTGATAAATAAAGACGTTTTCCATACATATAACCTTTTATGTGCATACATAGGCTAGTTACAATTTTATTAAATGTATGGATATTATTTCGTAAAATACCATCTAAGAGATGGAAGTTTCAAATTCCAGTTTCTAGCTCAAGTGGTTTAGTCTGGTATGTGAACCATTCATGAAATCCTTATACATATGTATAATACAGATCGAACCTAAGAGGGCTTATAAAGCATTTCTCTCGCAATTTTAACAACTGTGATATTTAATTAAAAGTGAAATTGCAACTTGTTTAAATGCCAGTTAATTACCTTAGTGAAAATAAATAGTTTTATTGCAACCGAAACCGCAGCAAGTCATCAAGAGTAATTTACTTCAAAGTAGTTGAACTTGCTAAATTGAATATTCGTGGACGTTGTAATATTTTACTTCCTTCCAATAGCAAAACGAAAAGGTCAATGTTTTAGATTTATCCACATTAATAATTTTAACGCGAAAGAGAGTTTGTTTGTATATTTGTTTGTCCCTCCTTTACGTCACATCGGAGAGTCAGAGTTACTAAATTTTTAAATAGGGGTCGTCGAAGACCCGAGAAGGACATAGGCTTCTTTTTATACCGATCGAGGAAGTAGATAAGTGGTCAATAAATAAGTAGCCTGAAGTCCAAGCGGACAAAGTCGCAGGCAAAACTCTAGTAGACTGTATACCTTTAACCGCATCTGTGGCCTAATGGCTAAGTGTTGGATTCACAATCCGAAGGTCCATTCCCAGTGAGGGTCCTATCGGTACTCGGTTTGTTTTGTGGTACCCTACCATTTTCTATGTCCGCCTGGCTAGCTACCACCAGGTTACCTAAGTCTGCCGCCAAACAGCATTGCTAACAACACTGTTGTGTTCCGGTATGTAAGGTAGCAGATCCAGCGCCTCATTAGGTTGAGGCTTCTGGGTGTGCACGTTTACCGTCCTACGGCATTATCGTCATGAAGGACAAGTGTCGAACCGATCATAAATTTTTTAAAAAAACTTTGCTATAAATGCTTAGAAAACATCAAATTTTGTGGGGCATAAATTGTTTTTTCATACTCAACCCCATTATCTCAAGTAAAGAATTATACTGGAAGTTCGAACGTTTGAGTTGGTATGGCAAATCACATTATTTAAACACTTTCTCCGCGGCCAAACTGGTCTGAGAAACCCTTTTATCTTGCTGAGACTGCAAATTAAAATAAAAGGCCAGTAACACACATTCTTTAGCACTAGGTCAATACCATTCGATGGCAACAAGTGTTCACGGTACATCTATCCAATCAATTAAATTACGCAATTTAATTGACAAAGCATACAACTATGGTTTTCTGTACACAATGAAGTTGAATGAAGCTGTCATTAGCCGTTTAGTCATTCATATCTGTTTTTCAGTCGTGTGGTTCAGGATTTAGAACATAAAAGCCCGGATATCCCATGAGTGTCCTTTTTGAATAAAGAACATTTTCAGAGTGAGGCTATTTTTCCCTTGTTTAATCGGCATCTTACTCAAGGCCCTAACCGTTTGTTAAAAGCGGTCACTTTGAAAAATTACCACTTGGGCTTTATTGAATACAGGTTTACTCAGAAGTGATCTTATCAGGTTGTGAAAAGTTCAAGTTTCATTATAGGAAACCAAAAACGATGTCTCGAAAGGCAGGTAAAATTGGTAACATGAAAATATTGTTTAAAAACAGAATTACTTCGATGAAGCCAAAGTTTCAAAAATCGAAATCATGAATAGGTGTTATATTATAAACTTACAATAATTCTCTGAACGACATTTCCTCTTTTCGACTGTCAAATGTTTTGTCAACCGGAACCAAGAGTGTGTTCCAATTTGGTTCCAATCCAACACATGTCCATGTTGACATTTCCTTTCAGTTTTGGCGACTTTCACGCATCCCGCAGCCACCGCGGCCTCACTAACATAATTACAAGGCAAGACAGCCATTGTCTACCGACTTTCGCTTGGCTAAAACAAGTAGTGGTTCCGTGCAAACATTCCATTTGCTAAAACTAAATATTGTCTCTGGTGAAATGGACGACGCTAATGCATGGTTAAGTATGCGAGAGCTTGTGCGTACTTAAATTCATTTTGGGGTGTTTAAGTGGGGATTTCCCCTACTCTGACGCAATTTGAACTGTTTTTCCCGTTAAGTTGCTTTTAGTTTGCTAGATATTTTCATTTCCTACGCAGTTATGCTGCTTCCTTTTTTAAATAATAAATTCATGTCTTAATTTCAAGAAATACATTCATTAAACCTAAGATTAGGTAAGTTTTACGCTTTTTTTCTGTATATGGACAAAAAAGTTTCAATTTGGATATTTGTGTGTGATATTCCGTAACAAATGTTGATGCAAAAGTAAATTATTTTGACCCCCGTTTATGTCTTTTGTATGTAAAAACTGGCCTATATTAATATTCGTGTAAAAGACATCAACGCGCATCCAAGTTTTTGTAATAACTCCCCATAGAAAATAATATTTTTAAGTCGAGGAGACCAACATGTACTATCGTCTCTGTCATCGACGCTTACCGTCAGGTAAATACATGCGCAGGAATTTTATTTAAAAAATCAAAGTTTCTATATATTTAAAGACGCATTCAAAAAATAGCTAACTACAGGCTAATCGGCTCGTACTTGCCCTTCGCCTCACCTGATTATAAGTGATGATAAGGCCGTGGCATGAAAGTGTGCTCACCCAGAAGCCTCAATTAATGAGGCGTTCTAGTTAAGTCAACCAATCGGTAATAGCAAACCAACCAAACCGAGTATCAGATATACTAAGCATTCCTATAATATAAAATATAAACCTTCAGATCTTGGAATTGTGATGCCCACAGTGTATTTTGCAGTTGGATTGCTCAATAAGCTCCGTTATATAAAACAACTCAAAGACCTCACGCGATTTTTCATAATAGCTGAACATTAGCACGCGTAATTGAATTAGCTTTTTGAATTCAACAATGTAGCGGGACATTGGGTCACGGAGCTGGTACAGAATATCTATACAATAATCTCCTATTTCTCTGAACTATTACAAACACGCAAACAATCCCCTGAGCTCATGCGCAAGCGCTTCCCGCGCTGCGCCGGTGATCATGACTGAGCACGTACAAAATTGTCTACTCATGCAGACTGGTGCATTAATACAGTGCATTCTTCACATAGTACAGAAATAATTGACCATAGACAAGCAGACTACAAAGAGTCCGGCGGTGCTTTAACTATGGAAATAAACGCTGATTTTGACGAGCTAATAATTTAGTCCAGATAAGGCTCATAAACTGTGATTTATAATCGCGTGATTTTAAAATGTATGTGGTCTATTTGATATGGATATACTCTTATTAAATTTCTTTGATCTTGTGTAAACCTGTGTTAAAGCTAACAGTAATGGGGTTCTGAAAAGAGTCTTTATGAAATGGATATTATAACCAAAAGATGTCACGTTATATTATGAACGATGACGTTATATCACGTCAAATTGTTTATTACTTCTTGCTACCTCAACGACACTACAGTGTGATGTTTATCATGCAGATTTGCAGGAAAAGTACAAAGGCTATTTTTATCCCTATCCATTCAATAGTTCTTGTTGGATAAATTATGAAGCAGGCGAAGTGCTATTTATATATTTGATTTCAAGCTAATTTTAAACTACGTAATCATGGAAATTACTTCTTTGTTTATTGTTTATTTGAACAGAATTTTTAGTATACTTTACTTCTCAGTTGATATACAATAAGACAGACAAAAGCATACGTACATCGCTTTTGATACTCAAATCTGTACAAAAGGTACCACTATACTAAAATCTACCTACCTTCATTCTTCTTAGTTTAATAAAGCACTTATTATAAATTAAATATTATGGGCTGATTGTTAGATAAAAAAAAACTCTCGGCCTGTGAAGAGGCAACAATGCCCGAGCAATTGCGCATACGTCGTCAGGACTCGTCCCGTTCACCTTGCAATGCCGGCCGAGTGCAAGGTGTTCACCCCATGTACATATATAAACATAACATTCCTATAGGTGTAGTCCTACGGCATTCACGACCAAGTATTACTTGTAAGAATTGAGAGCTTTTTGAGTTCTAATAGAACAAAGTGATGAGTGGTATCCAGCTTCCGTAGACTTTAACTTTCTTATAAACACATATATAACCGCCTAGCTTAACGGCTAAATGATGGATTCACAATCCGGAGGTCCTTGGTTCGATTCCCAGTGGGGGTAGGTATCTATCGGTACTCGGTTTTTGTCGGTGTTTTTTTTTCTATGTCCGCCTGGCTAGCACCATGTTTAACTAAATCTGCCGCCAAACAGCAATGTTGATAGCACAGTTTTGTTGCGATATAAAAGGTATCATAGCCAGCCAGAGCCTCATTAGGTTGAGGCTTTTGGATCCGCACGCATACCATCAGGTGAGATGAAGTGCAAAATCATCATACATACAAAAAAAATTCCACTTAATGAGGGGTTTTCACGAAGAATTTTGTAACTAGTTCGCGATACTGAAAATCAGACTGCCACTAAAACTAAACCAGACACATGTTGTTTTACATGTTCTGCAAAAATGCAAATTTTATGCTCACAAAAATATTGTTTGTGAAGCATACGATCACACATCGTCTTTGAAACTAATTAACTTTGGTATCGTATCGCATCAACAAAAATTTCCGAGAGGGTATTTTAATATATGTTGCGTGTACAAAGCCTTTTAAATATTCTTCAATATCCAGAACAAAACTATTTGCGAAATGAATCCGCTGTATGTTAGTAACAATAAAATTAAACAAATCACTTACTTAATGCAGTCAATACTATTGAAGGTTACATTTCAGAAGTCTCATTCGGTTTTAATTTTTATGTTATCTACAATCGTTCTATCGTGTTGTTCTAAATTACAATATGCTTTTGTCATTTCTTTTGTTGTGAGTAAAAAATCATTTATTTGTAAAAAAAATCGACAGCGTGGACTTTAGAAACTATACCACGCGAACTACTTATTCAATCGAAATAAAAAGAAGGCTATGTCCTATTCCGATCCTTCAACTATCCCTATAATAAATTTTATCATTCTGACACTCAATTATGACGTAAAGTAAGGACAAACATATAAATAAACAAGCAAACAAACTTACTTTTTGATGTATAATCTATACACTCACTATCATAATTTATATTTAATCATACCCAACAGTGCTCAAGTCCAAATACTCAGGAATTTGTCCTACCTAAGAACTAAATCCTTTTTGCATTAAAATTTTCTCTCCCCTATTGCTCACACAAAGGCCTATAAATGCATCCTACTCACTCATGTTGTACTAAGCAAAACAAAAAACAAGATCAATCAACTGAATAAAGATCATCTTCGCTTCGTGCATCGTATAAAAATAGCAAGCACCTGCTAATATCTAGTATCGCATCATCTGCCGGTCACTTAATACCTTTATACTCTGTGGTAATGTAATATAATGAGTAACCGGCTCTGGTGCACCTTTGAAACAATGGCTGGAGGGTATACAATTATCATTGTGGTATGCAAGTATTATATGACGCATTTTATTTTAGTATCTATAGTTTTATTTTTATAATACCAATATTTAAATAGGTCCTGGCTTCAGGATCTAATGTCCTATTAGTTTCGTGAAATACGATTAAATTGAAGAAAAAATCCTTAAATGTAAAGCCTACGCCTGGATTTGTACACTTCTAATTCGCCTGACAAACATCAAAATTTAACTTCAAATTACGCTTTTTCTATTTTACTTATTTCCTCTCATAGCACAGAATACGAAATGACAGTCTATTAAAACAAGACAATCGTGTGAATTCCGCGTGCGAATAGATTCCTATTTGGAAACAATCATACAAAAATTTATAATGCTACCAAATACTAAGACACTTTTACGTAAGTTTAAAATTACACACACCAAATCGGTCTAGCCAGTTAAGGATTTCTCCGACATTTTCTACTTCCTCCCCTATATGTTCATTTTTGTCTATTATTCGTACCGAGCATTTCTCTTCAATTTGAAAACAAACACATGAATGTGAACGCTCTCAGATTTCGTGTTTAAGAAAAAATTCATTTCGGGAGTATTCAAATTTTAGTCTGCTTACGTGACCTAATCACTACAAACGGGTTCGATTCCCATTGGTACTCGGTTTGGCTGGTTGTAGGGCATTTGCTAATCCGCCTGGGTCTGTCACCAACCAGCAGTTTGAAAGCCTAGCATAGCGGGCGTCTCATCCGTTTGAAGCTTCTGTGTGCGCACTCTCACCAGCCAAAGCCTTATCGTCACTTACCATCAGGTGAAATTAAGGCCAAGTGCAAACTCATCATACATATTTAAAAATTGCATCGTATCCGTAAAGAGGAAGAGGAGACACCTATCCACATCCTCTGCACTGCGATGCACTCCATCACAGTAGACAAAAGTACCTTGGAGGCCATATAGTCACACCAGACGATATTAAGGTCTCTGGAGACATCGTCCGATATATGATCGGAGTGGGCCTCGGGGAAGTGCTTTAACCACATAGGGGTTCACAATAGATCAATCAAGGTCGCAGTGAATGGTTGGGCCCGGTGGACCCCCCCCCCCCCCCCCCCCCCCCCCGTCTCAAATAATAAATAAAAATCGTATCCGCGAGAATATTCGCCAGCATAATTATCTCATTGCATTCACGTTAGTCAAGTCGCGATTGGCCATTTTTATGTGAAGGCACAAATAGCGTCACTAGAGCATAACAACCAGGTTGTGGTCATCATTTAAAATTTCGCTTAAACGTTAGGTAATGTTCATTAAAGTATGCACGACACAAATCATTTATCAGACCGATATGTTGAAGCACGAATAGTTGAAAGTTCATCGCTGACGTTCAGTGAAAGGCCGGAAAACTATAAACCATGCTTGCTGATGAGCAATTGTGAAAGGCAATGATCCAATGATTATCCACACTTTCCAAGCTTAAAACTTTATTTGTTTTAAGTTGTCGTAAGACTACTATTACGCAATTATTACGGTTGTGTAGTAAAAGTCGCCCATACTTAAGCAGCTCATTGCGTTTGCGATGCTTTCGCGTGAGGTTTTAGTTTGTATTTTTTTCTTTCGCTGCCTGGTGGATGACTATAGCGTTCCGAATTTACTGATTCTTGCTTCGAATTTGCTATAAAATCATTTGAACACTTTGATTACATGTTTCCCGGCAGGTGGACACTTTTACTGCCTATCGGTTATCCGTTCTTCGAGCGATGTGGCCTGCCCATTACCACTTCAGCTCACTGACTCGTCGAGCTATATCGGTGACCTTAGTTCGTCTCCGGATTTCCCTATTCCTTGTAAATAAATACATATACAAACATGCCACGACGATAAAAAAAATTTTATGATGAAATTCACTGGTAATAGGCTCCGGGGTTAAGGAATGGATTAGTCATGATCTCACTTTTGAAAAATAACCCATACCAATGTTTTCCCTACTAGCAAAGCTCAGTCGTATTATGCCTTAAAAGCACATGATATCCGCTTTTACTCTACAAAAAAACGACCATTGGGTGGAGTCGTAAGATACAGATATTTAGGCGTAACAAATGTTATTTGATTATTTCACGTTCCGTTATAGTTTGCATAATTTGGTTATGGCACAAGTTTTGTCAACTATTTTCCGACTGAGCAAACATAAATTTGCTACAACACACTGTTTACTTATGCAAAGTGACTTATATGAATAGCAATTCATAGTATGGAATTATCGTACAATGGTTGACGGAATAATAGTGCCACCGAGGAAATCCTTCAATTGCACACAGGTGCTCATCATATAGACATCACGAGTTGCAATGTGCAATATCCGAGCACAACAACTCTCAACACACAAACTTCCAATGCCTATCCAAGTACCCACACCATCCACATACCATCAATTAGCAAGTACCCACAATGAAAAGATTATATCTTTTAGAATTCATAAACTTTACCGTATGTATGTATGTACATGAAATTAGGAGTGTTGCAAGCATTAAAAATTTAGTAATATTTACACGTTATATTCTTTTCCATCTATTATTTAACAGCTAGCATTATGCATCGATTGACTAGAATATTTATTCTTTACATTCTGATTTACAGATAAATCACTTCTTTGTATGGTATATCACGGAAGATTTAAATTACAATGTAACATAACTATATTATTATAGTCACTAGTTCTAATATAATTGCTTATTTTACTGAAAAGAGCTACGTATTGTCGTACAGTAGACAGATTTCAAATGAACTTTAAAAATTTAGTTTATAGATATTATTTAAAATAACGATGTTGTGTTCACTGAGTCAAACTCTACATGGTTTTATACCAGTATAGAGGGATTATTTGGTATAATTAAGCATTCTAGATGAATATTCCAGACACGTCAAAAATCACGTCTCTGTCTCGGGAAAAATTGATAAGAGAATCAAAAAGTGCCATATGTCTCCCCTAAACCTGTTTACATTTTTCTATAATTAATTAGATTATGGTATCTAATCTAAGTTTTTGATCTGGCAACCCTGACAGTAAACAATTTCTACCACTTGTCTCAATGCAGACATTTTAAACAAATTCAAAATCAATCGCATATTCAATAATAACAACAAGAAAGCGGAATAGAATACCCTATTATACTCTCGCTCTGTCGGAAGTCGTGAGAAGTGGGTGGCTCGCGTCGTGCTAAGAAAGCAGGTTGACGTGCTTTAATCGGCCATTGTTGGTGACGTAGGACGGTGACAGTGCATCAACAGATCAGCGACTTCGCTGCGTGCCTATGTGGACGTATCTCGGCTGATCATGATGATAGACGTATGGCAACTCTGTTTCGCAATGTAGCATATGCGTAGCAACTCTGTGATTGTGATCTAGACTAGTCTGTCATTTCCTTCCTACAAAGTACAAACTATAAAGAGAATCAATCGATCCATTAATTCATAAGATAGTCACCACTTCGTCACATAAAATCAGATGAGATATTACGTACCTATTTATACGTACAGAAATTATATATATATATATAGATTTATAAATATTTTTATGTACAGTCGTGTATAGTAGTTTTAAGTTTATTTTTATTGTTATTCAGCTTGAGGACTTGGGGAAACTTGGGGAGGGACTTGAGGAAAAAAAGTCAAACATCCTTTGTTGACTTTAACATTTCAAGTCTACCCAGAATGTCTTTCTTTAGCGTTATTACAAAGATCACGTTTATTTTTAGCGTTATAAACAAACATGACATCCGGTCCCTTACCCAGGTAGGATAACAAACACAATCTTTTCGTCCGATCCCTTTTTGTTCCTGTATTTTAGTTTCCTTCCTGTCTGCGCTCCAGTATTCAGTTAAAGGTGTTTATATTTCAGTTTACTTGCTTTAACAATTTAAGGAATTTAATAATAGACATTCATTGTTAAGCAACCGACGAATGTGTATTATGCATTGCTATGACTATGACATGCTAAGAACCCTAAAGAATTTATAGACCTTTTTTAACTTTTAATTTAACAGATTACTTAAAAACGTGTAAAAGTTCCAAAGGTTTCTTATAATATGCATGAAAGATAGATCAACGCTTGACCTCACGTCTCACCTGATGAGGATGACGACGTTACGCGTTTGTCTAAAAAATCTTACGTACTAAACTATTTCTTAGAAGTTTTGTGGGAGACCTTAATAGCTAATGCACTTATATTAATTTTGTAAATTTTTTAACCTGCAACAGAATTAAAAGATATGTTTTCTATCAAGCCCGCAATTGTATTTAAAAACATCCATGAATAATCTAAAATTTATAGAAAATTTAGAACGATATTTTTGTTTGTATTTTGTTAGTACAAAATCATTCTTTTTTGTAGTAAGTAGAAAACATCAAATGTCATTTCACTGACGCCATCTTTGTTTTGGTAAAGTGTGGCCTGTTTTGTGGGTTCAAATTGTTTTGGTAATTAAAACATATTTAGATAATGACCTTTTAAAATTAGAAGTGTACAAAGTTTAGGCCGTGGCTTCATAAGTTCGCGGAACGTGTCTTTTTTGCCAATATACTTGTAGTGTATTGTATACTCGTAGTTTATGTATCAATTATTTATTAGAGAAGCTAACAAATACAACTAGGGTTGGCTTCTTTTACACAAGCAAAGAGAAAACTTTTGCTAAAGTATTCATACTCACAGTTTTTTCACCATTAAAAATTACTAAGGACAATGTTATTTATTTTAAAATTTTCCTGGCATAGTCTTAGCTCTATTAACAAACTTAATATCATAATTTTTACTACTGCTTATTAATTGATTTTATCTTAGGCACATGGAAACGAAACGAGTTTTTAGAACATATTTTATCAATGTTTTTTTTTAAAATCTAGTGTTTCTTACGACAAGGAGCTCAGAGAAATCTTGAATCTCTAGATTATAGCAGAGGCATGTTTTACATAACTCCACTTTCTTAAAACGTCTGAATAATGTGATCTCGCTTACTTTCATATTCAATGGATTGGACGGAGTCCAAAACAAATGCATCGAAGAATAGAAAACGTCTTTAGTCCTTTCTATTTATCCCAAAGGAATACTCCAGTGTCGCTACCATTTATTTAGTACTAATACTGACGTTAATGTTTTGTTTTGTTACACTTTTCCAAACTATTTCACTACTTCACAAACTATCCCAAGTCAACATTTTTCCGAGATAAAAATGATCCTATCCAGTATAAATAAATCTGTTCCGGGTAAAAACTAGTATTTTTTTAAAATACATATTTCAGATAAGAAAATGATGATTAAAAATATCAATATTAATTTTACAAAAAAATACACAAATAAATAAAACAAAACTACAAAGAATTGCATGCAATGTCAAAATAAGTTTGTATGGAAATCTACATTGTTTTTAAACTTAGCAGGGAAACGACAATATTTATCGCAATCCGTAGCGTCGTAGGCGCAGTATATAAGTTGCGGACTCTCAACCTGAGGGTTCCGGGTTCAAATCCAGCCGTGTACCTATGAGTTGTTATTCAATTCAAATACATTATCCGATTGCTTAACGGTGAAGGAAAACATCGTGAGGAAACCTGCATATCTTGAACAGGCATGTGAAGTCCGCCGATCCGTACTAGACCCGCGTGGTGGACTACACACTCTGTAGGAGAGTAGGCCTGAGCCCCTGCAGTGGGGACGTATATATAGGCTATTGATGTGATGTGTATAATTTAATTGTCCCGATAAATATTGCTCACTAGGCTACACGTCAATATTGATAGCGAGATCAATATCACACTACCCTCAATAATTATCACGATCCTAGATGCAGTTCCAAATATCACGATAACTTACATGTAGGGAGGGAACCGAATATAACGGTTATTTCCAAGGTTATGATAATCTCAGTTTACATATATGTATGTAATTGTATAACTCCGGTCGCCTGCATGCATGGTGTGGTGCTAAGACGTCTCTCAGATTTCGTCACTTTCACGATCGATTTCACCCGAGCTTTCCACTTTGTCGCCTCTAAAATGCAGATTTATGTAATGCCAGTGCATGTTTCTTTTGACACTCGGCCGTTGTCGCTTGTATTAATTTCATAAAAACAAATTATTCGTGTAAACTTCCTCGATGAATCAATTGCTTACAATAATTGCCAACGCAACGTGAGGTATATCAATTGACAATTTATACATCATCGAATATTAATAACTAAGTGATTACAATTTTAAAAACCAATTACATTTTTTGGGCGAAATAGTAAAAAAACTTCTTTTAGTGAAACCAGCGACATCTTTTGTAATAACTGTCCATTCACGTTGGTAAAAATACCTACAAATCAACACAACACGTGCTTATATTCTATTTGCATATTTGTTTGTTAAAATTTATAAACATAGTGACATTTTATGTGTATTAGTTTGATTTTATTTTTCGTATTCATTTTTTTAAATAGTTTTGAGTAAATAATTTCCTTTTATTTCATTGTAATGGAATAAGTGCAATTTTCAGAGTCGATAAAATGCTTGTTCTAAAATTCTGTTGCAATGTTAACTGATTCTGATTTAATTTCGAGTATCATTCAATTTCAAACAACAATATAATGTCTATAACAGTCGTAAGTATTGTACGTCTTCTCTTTTCTTTTAATGAAATTTATTCAAAATGACCGACCAATTTTCCGAAATTCTTGAATAACAAAAATGGTCACGTAGTCATTCTTAGAAATTATTTTCGAAGTTATTGTCAACAAAGACAAGAAAAAACACCATTAAGGCAGGTAGAAAGATTTAGGAGGCGCTGCGACGCAACAAGCCAACTGCCAGAAAAAAAGCGATGCTGCGAATTGAAAGAAACCAGAACCGGATTATTATAGTAAAAAAACTAAAGTGCCTAACAAGCAAATTTAGCGTGAGACGTTCCGAATTTTGTGAATTACGCGCTTTCTGAAAAGTTTAAAGTAGGTATATTAGCAGTTTACGTTCCGTACCCAAGTGTGGCAGTAAATGAGTTTTTCTTTGCCTTTTTTGTCCCTCGAACTTTTTTGTTTTGAACCAAATAAATTTTATATATGTACGTACGTTATCTAAATTACATTTTATTTGTTTTAGTTTTCGTTTAAACAATTTGCGGGTGATTGTAAAGTTATGTGTGATACAGACATCTTGTAACAATAGAAATTAATATGCGTCAGCGGAATGTAAGATTATGAATAGCTTTTTAACTTACCATTTGTCAGCTGGACAAAAGTCAGGACAAATTTTGAGAATTGTATATTTGCGGTCTAACTCCATAATTTGGCAGATACATTACATACATACATTTTTTTAAATATGTTTCAGAATTAAATATGTGCTATATTGTTAAGAAAAGTTTTAATTACCCGTACCTAATTTATAAACGTATATCATTATCACAGAAGTAAGAAAAAATCGGTGTTTTATCCCGTTTGGAGCTAGGAAGTGTTGCCATTGCCAAACAGGCCAACGAATTCCTTGAAGTTCTTCTGGAATTCATGAGTAACGTTATGACAACGGAAAGAGCATGCTTTATCTGCACGAATGAGTGCACAGGAGCTCACGGAACAGTACAGTTACGCACACATTAGTTCGTGCCATTTATTACGTGCATATTTTATGCTCAACGTGTCTTGTAACGGTGCCACCACCGCAAGGACTCCGAACGTGCTACGATGATTGTTATCGACAACAGTTCGATAGACGTCCAATGCCTCTGTTGTATGAAGGATATGTTGTAAGCATTTGGGAGATTTGTCGGTGGATATCATTCTATGTACTGTTGTTTAGATCGCATTAGACACTAATGTTAAGAAGCAGTATTAAACTGTACATCAATATCTATATGTAGACTATGTTTGTATTTTTTAAGTTTTTGTTGAAACACAAAATTGTTTTGTAGCTTTTGTCGTAGTAGTGGTGGGATATCGCTTTTATAAATCAAAATGAGCGTACGATAAAAGATACAGGATGTACAGTAATCTTTATCTACATTGACGTTTTTTTAAGGTGCTGTTTTTTATAAATATTATTTTAACTTTTAACGTAACGTGTGCAACCTAAAGAAAACATTTTAATAAAATAAAAATTAATTTTCTAATAATATATACTTTTTAAAAATAAATAATATACTAAAACTAATGTAAGTACATGGGGATTAGATTGGATATCAAGTTGTGTCAATAAATTTAAGGGTATAATATAATTTAAATTTGTCATAACAAACTTACCTGAATACTACCTCTCTTTACTTCAATGTAAAGCCAGTTATCTGTCGAGAATGCTATAGCCATGAGTGCAGCGGCCACGATTGCCGTAATGGTCGCTATAGACAAAGTTACCGCTGAGCAAGGCATTTTGAAAACCTTCCGAAAGACAGTAAAAGACAGAAGAGCTAGGAAATACAATCACAATCACAACACTTTGTATATTTGCGATAGTTCACCTATACAGCATTTTCGTAAACACATGAACGGAACGGAGAACACGACAGCACACACACAATATAATAAAAACTCATATGAATGCGGTCATCGCCTGCAGCGTACCGAGTTCGCGCGCGAGACTTCTTTGCCTACTTCGCTTTGCCTTGCCTCACCTTGCCGCTCTCTTGCGGATGTGAAACTTTCGAAAGCGAAGCGACTCCTCCAAGTGGCGGGAATGTAAATTAAAAAACTGGTTCCTCCAGTTGCCAAATGTAAATATTTTATGGAATGGTAGTTTCTTTTCTACCACATCTTTTGGGATCTTACCCTGAATTCAAAGCCATGTAATGACGATTAAAAGTAAGTATGCCAAAAACGTCAAAGTGACATTAATTGACAGTGACATACTTTGTTTTGTTATTGACGGTCCTTTGTGATTGAATTTGCTACTAAATTTAATAAAAATCTAGCTCTAGCTAAAATGTCTAGTTCTAATAATACCGAGAAATATGACGAAGTTTTGACATCCATTTTGGTAAACGAGCAGTCTATCCTAGGTTTTCTATCATCTATATTTGGCTTTTTAGCAAGAAAGTAAGTGGTATTTGTCGAAACTTTTTGTAAAGTTTTTGTTGCATAGATCGTAAAAACTTTACTACTGTACATTTCAGGACAGATTTTTACTATATTCCTCAAAGCCCTGATGAGAACATGGGGTTTCCACCGGGCGTTGCCGAAGAACTAGTGGTCAAAGTGCTACGCTCGTGCGATCCAAAAAGTTGGAAGCCTCGCAACGGGGCCACGAAACCTGCAGATGTAAACAATGAAATCATGTGTTCAACGGTTGCCCAAGAAGTTGAAGTTGTTTCGGACGAAGTATATGAAGATACAGAACTGGAAAACACTAACGAAGAAATAATTGAAGCCGCTAATGCCATGCCCTCTTCATCTGGTGTAAGAAGCACAACAGAACCTCAATATGATGCACCAGTTGCACCCCCAATAATACACACTCAAAAGAACAGCGAAACTTATAACGGTGCTGAAAGAGAAAAGTATTCTTGGGCACAGACCATAACGGATCTTGGTGTGTATATCTCTGTTACATGTTAAATTAAGCCTTAAACTACAAGCTTATGTGGTAAGGTTATGCGGTTAAGGTAGCTTAAAGTACCTTTAAAATGTTGTCTAAATTAGACAAAGTGTTGAAAAATGTTTCTTGTGCCTTGAACTCTACAGTAATTATAAGATAAAACTCGGCATGAAGGCATTGTGTGTCACTAAGATCCTGACTAAGCCTCTCACAGTTATATGTTGTCCTAACAACATTATTGGATTACATACCATACATACCATCAGTGGAACCAATCTTCATCTAGCAATAGTATCCCTATTATGTATGTGTATTGTGCCATTGTTTTTCTGGGACACAAGGAACATTTTTGGTGACTTCTGAGTGTGTATTCCGTTCTGATATTAAGTCAAAATGCAAATCTATTTTTTTGTGTGGTCATAATGGTGTTTGCACTTGGCTTTTATCTCACTTTATGTAAGAACAGTAAGACTTGAAAAGAAAGTGTGTGAAAAGCTTCAAATCAATAAGGCACTGGCTCTGATACCTTTCATACTAGAAATGACATGGTATTATCTCTCTCGGCACTTTTATATAATATGGTGGTAACTAAACCAGATGGACATACAAAATGGCCTACCACCAACCAAACCGAGTACCAATAGAATTAACTCTTCTGGAAATCCAACCCAGTACCTCTGGATTACATGTCTAACTATATAGCCTCTAGGCCACACAATTTGTGCATTAAAAAAAGATAATGCTTACTTTCAGATATAACAATAAGACTGCCTCCAGAAATCAAGTCATCAAAGGATCTGAAAGTCACGATCAATGCTGGTGATATCTGTGTTGCTCCATGCAACAGTGATTTCATAATCAAGGACACACTGCCATACAAAATTAATAGTTTGGAAAGCTTCTGGAGCATCAGTGAAGGAAAACTGTTGATACATTTAGGTAAAGATCACTGAATGTCTAAGGGTCATATGGATTGCAAACATAGAGTCATAGTGCTGTTACTTTGCAATTGACTGTCAGTTAGCATGACTGTGTCATGTTAATTGTTTGTTAGCTGCATTTTAAACACAATTTTGCAGTTAGTTTCCCATCCAAATGCAGACAGTAGGCATGGACCTCAAACTATGGTTAAGTACAAAAATATGCATCCACTTGTTTTACCATTGTCATTTTGATTTAAACTCTAATCTACTTTTTTCTCAAAACAAGTACTTAAGGGAGAATGAGATTCTGTACAAAACTCAGTATATATTTTTGCACTTAACTCATAATATGGTAAGCTAAAGTAAATGGATTTTTGATATCTCTGGTCATTTTACTTACCACCTATATCACCATTTGTTGTCTATTTGATTAATAGCTATGTAGTTTTAGATCTGGTTGAGTAGTTTTGGTTTTTGAATAGAATTATTTACCCCATGTCTTCCCATGGATGCTTTAAAAAATGACTGAGGGTAAAAATTAAGGAAATTTGCAGCAGCATCTGCTTATGCATCCACAACAACCTACTGTGATTATCAATCAGAATGCTAGGGATAGTGACCATGGCAAATCTTCTCAAGGTAAGACTGTCCTTTGAGAATGGCTCATTCAACAGTGGCCTCATGCATCGATGACTTCAGGAATATATTACTTTTCTGTGATCACCAACTCAAGTGTGATGATAAATGGATGGGAAATATTTTGCTGTGGGAATTAATGTGGTAGGCATCGGGTATGTTTTATACAATAAAAGAGTAAATAAATAAAACATTATACAAACAAAAACTGGATAGTTAAAGAGCAAAAACAAATTTATTAAATTATTTTTTACAGAGAAAGTGCAAGAAAGATGGTGGAATAGACTTTTAAATGGAGAAGAACCCATTGATCTTGACAAGATTGACTGTTCAAGGTCATTGTATGAATTACCAGATGACCACATTGATAAGGTAGGTTTATAACCTAGATTTTAGGTCATTAGATGGAGTATAAATGAACGTTGTAGCTTATAACATAAAGCTGTTCTTGTTGCTTCTATATAGAATTGCCTTTGTTAAAAGACGATTGTATTTTTGGATAGACTTACAATGTCAAGGTTGTCATCTGACCTTAAAAAAAGTTGTTTAGTGACCCTCAACACTGCTTTTTGCCATCAGACAAATTTAAGGTGATGGTAGCTAGTCAGGCAGAAGTAGAAGATGTCACCAACCAGAGTACTAACAGGTACCCAAGCTGGGATTCAAACACAGCCCTGTGTATGTGGGTGGATTGTAAGTCTAATTGTCTAGCGGAGGTGGTCATATGTGTGTGTCAGGATATAAATTCGCTCTTCATGTTATAGGCTATGTGTTAGTGTGTACCATATTCAATCAAGATTGGTACATTTTACAGAGGTTCAGTGACAAGGCAACAGAGAGTCAGTAATTTGGAAGTATTAAATACAGGATTATTATTTTTTCATTTCAGGTGATAGAGCTGCAATGGAACGAAGAACAGAAAAGGAAAGGTTTACCCACTAGTAGTCAGATTCGCAAAATTGAAATTTTGAAGAAAGCCTGGAATGCTGAAGGATCTCCATTTAAAGGCAAAGAGTTTGATCCAAGTGTACTGAATTTATGAAGTAATGAAACAGTTAATTATTGTCATTTTATAAATATATTTTTATTATAAAATATGTAAAATAACAGTTTACTTTATAACAGATTTGGTCGTCAATTTTTATCCTTCAGATTTAGATTAGAACCCTTAAAAACGAGTGAAGTGGCTCATTGTTTGTTGGAACTATATATGTAGAAGCAATTATATATTGGATACATAGCTTAGTAAAATGTAGTTTAATTCAGAAACCAAAGGAAAAAACTAGATTCTTGTAACTCTTTTCTTTTATTCATTATTTAATTGACAAAACTTTTTGTTACTATCATATATGTATATATATTATATGTGACTTGTTAGACCACAAAATTACATAAATTAAAACTCAGAAAGAACCAGTTTCCCAACCATTCTCTTTTCTTCAATCAACCTGTGAGCTTCTCTAAGATTGGCAGCATTGATTGGCCCCACTTTCAAACATCTTACAGGCTTCCAACATAATTTCTTGGTATCTATACTTGTCTTCAGTGTCATATTTATTCCTTGTTACCATCATTTCCGCTATGAAGGTGAGACTTTTATCCTTGAGAAGTCTTATATCAACTGGGCTTGAGCTTTCAACTAGCGTGCATATTTTACCTTGTGGCTTTATTACTTTCATCAAATTGTCCCAATATGGGTAAGGGTCAAAGTTGACCAATATGTAATCAACTCCTTTTGCGAAACCTTGAGCCTCTAGTTGTGGTAGCAGATCCTTTGTATGATTAAGAACAATATCAGCTGCGTTCTGTCGAGTCAATGCTTCAGTTTCCGGGCGAGAAGCAGTTCCAATCACTGTAAGTCCCAAGTTTTTTGCCAACTGAGAGGCAAAGGAGCCAACTCCGCCGGCGCTGTTCAAAATCAACAGAGACTTCGCTTTATACTTATCCCCACACACATGTGCCTCAAATGAATTTTATTTTAAAAAGGCCAAAAATAGGGGGTCAAAATTTCAAAGTAGAGTCACTAGATCAAGTAGAATATTCTAGGGTATGTAATTGTAGGAAAGGTTTGTACCTTCTAAAATAGATTTTAATAATTTTTACTTATCATGAAAAATAAGGGTAAAAGTAAAATACCCACTCTATCCTCTGTAGTTTCTCTATAGTCTCTATCTTGTATAGTTTTTGAGACACCAAAAAACTTGACAAACAAAATTATGCAGTCAGTAAAATGTACCTTTTTTTCTAATCAATAAATATCTGTTCACTTTTCATGGTTTGGAACCCTTTGTGAGTCCAACTTGCACTTGGCTAGATTTTTATTAACTTTTGTTGGAAATGTTTACAAGACAAATTTGAAGGTTTGTATTTATTTTATTCAAACCTGATACTTTCACATCTTGTTTTTCTAAAAAAATAAGTGCCATGAAGGTGCCTCTCAAATTATAAAACAAAAAAATAGTACATCTGTTACTTTTTAGTACTTCAAGGGGTTATGATAATTAGATTATGATATATGGTTATATGCTTTTTATTTATAATTTTCAACATCTCAATAACAATACAATAAAATACAAAAATATGGCACCCATTACAGACTTCAGGTTTTAAAATCCTGAGAGAACAAGCTTCCCAATCATTTTTTTTTCTTCAATTAATCTATGAGCTTCCCTTAGGTTGGCAGCATTGATTGGACTCATTGTCTTTGTCAGAGTAGACTTCAACTTTCCACTGTCAAACAACTTAGAAGCTTCCAACAACATTTCACGGTGCTTGTATTTATCCTCTGTGGAATATTTGATCTTCGTTCCCATCATTTCGGAAACCAATGTAACACTCTTGTCTTTCAGGGGCTTTATATCGACAAGCCCTGAGCTGTCAACAATCAAGCATATCCATCCCTGAGGTTTGATAGCCTTCATAAGAGTGTCCCAATATGGATAGGGATCATAGTTAACCAATATATAATCCACTCCACCTCCAAAGCCATGAGTTTCCAATTGTGGTAGGAGATCTTTTGTATGGTTGAGAACAACATCAACTCCATGTTCCCGACTAAATGCTTCCGTTTCAGGGCGTGAAGCAGTTCCAATAACTTTAAGTCCCTGATTCTTAGCTAGCTGTGATGCCACAGAGCCCACTCCTCCACCACTGTTTATAATCAACAGGCTTTTGTCTTTATCCTTTTGAGACAGCAATAGACGATCATAAAGAGACTCATAAGCTGTCACAGTTGTTAAAGGAATGGCAGCTGCTTGCTCAAATGTCAGATTTTTTGGTTTGGGTCCAACTAAAATTTCGTCCAATGCAACATATTGAGCGTTTGAGCCATTTTTACTTAAATTTCCAGTAAAAATAACTTCATCGCCAATGTTGATGGTTTTAACACTTTCTCCTTTATCAACTACTACTCCTGAACCGTCCCAACCTAAAATCCGAGGTGAACTTTCCACATTGGGCTTCGACGCTCGTATCTTAGTATCAATTGGATTAACAGCAACAGCTTTTACTTGAACTAAAACATCGGACTTTTCGAGTATTGGGAGACTTACTTCCAGATCCAAAAGACTATTGACATCAGATATCGGCAAATATTTGTAAAGACCAACAGCCTTCATTGTTTTTGGTAAATTCTTAGCCATTTGAACGTCTTGAGAAGTTATTATTCGAGCAAAACTTGCAGCTGTTAACAAGACAAGTGAGCGGAACATAGCGGCTCTTATAAAACTTATCAGCAAGTGTTTATAACAAGGTTATTATCTTGGTTATTATTATTATCCATTATCACTAAAATTTGGCTGACATTATTTTTACACCTATGTAACATATATTGGTCTGTGTATGTAACATCATATACATGATTATATACCACATATCACTATAATATGTACTATTATATACTTAATTTTTTTTTAAATGGCTTTAACCAGTGGTTATCTAGCCAATGACGAGTAAAATTAGGTGAACAAATTTTGAGGTTATAAACTATGCCGAAGCCATTTCTTCAGCTTTCTCAATAAAATGTATAATGTGTACATTTTATCGCTTAATTTGGATTCTTGACGAGAACTTCAAAGGCCAGCCTTGGTTTCAACATTATCCGAAAGAATCCATATGCCGAATGTACTCGACATGATAAACTCTTCGGATCGCGTCGAAACCCTCGCAATTTTGCGTAATTGATACTATAACACTGTCCGTGACACTTTTTGCACTATATCACACCATTATAACACAAAAAACACATAACAGTATTATTAACGAATTACTAAAATTGCAATGAACCACCATTTTACAAGTTCGCGCCAAGAATCATATACTTAATTACTTACCTCTTCTCTAGGACACTCTCATGAGCATATATAATATAAATAATCACTATGTTTTATTAACCTCTTTATTTTTTAAATTTGTATGGCCTCGGGCCCTTGGCTACATCGACGTTTGACAAAAAGAATTGACAGGATTAATGTATAAGATGTAAGAGATGCAGCCATACAATTGAATGCATAAAATTAGACATCTCTTTCACTTATTGTTTATCTACACTGTGGGTATTAGTTAGTTTTTCTACAAAAATAAAATTTGGAGTAACGGACGAAGGGCTACACTTTATTAAAATGGTAACATCAGGTTGGATATTGTTTAGATGACGTTATGTTGTAACTATGACAACAGTGTGAAAAAGATAAACAACATGGTTTATGTGTGTGCATTAGTGTAAAAAGTTTGCAAGTAAAATTTGAAGAAAAAAAGAAGTAAATACTTTATTTTAGTGTGTTTATATTTTAAGTTATTAATATGTCTTGATTGTAAATGATTTGTAAATAGTTTTCGTTTGTTTTGTAAAATATTTAGGCTGATGGCAACTATACCAATGTTTTTAATAAATAAATAAAAAATGGCGTGATTGGCGTAGCATTTGACTTTGACATTTGTTTTGTTTGCCTCATGATTTCCTGCTTGTTTCCTACTACTTTAAATCTGTGCCGTTAATTAATTTAAATAGACCGAACTCCAATAAGTAAATACGTATTTATTATTTGTCAAATGAGTTAACATTAAATTATAATTAACATGAGCGAAGGAGAAGAGATTGGTGATGCGGTAAAGGCAAACTACAGCTCTCAGAAAGAAGATATGATATATTTACTTAATTTGGTCGACAAATACGTGAAAGTGGAACTTATAAAAGACATAACATTCGATGGGTATATATATTCTATAGATCCATTAACATACAGGTAATTAACATTTTAAGAAATACATATGTCAATTTCGTTACTACTTTACAAGGCACCAGTGTAGCCAGGGAGTCTTGTGTCAATCAACCAGATGTGTGTGTGTGGTTTTCATGGCAAACCCTTATTGGGGTGCACAAAAGGGGGCGCTAAAGCAGGTCTTTTTCAAAGTTTTTTTTTCCTCAGCGCCCCCTTTTGTACACCGTAACCAAAACAACCCCAATTTTGCAGCAGTGGCTTAGGACAGCCACCAGTGTTTGGTAACCTTCACGATTTTTGTAAACAGCTCGCGTTCGTGTGGTTAAACAGACATAGGGTGTACAAATGGGGGCAATATGCTACAGAAAGTAATAAAAAAGTTACTCCTATGCGCCCCAAGTTATATATGTTCAACAGTGTTTTTTACGCTTTGTCAATGATGCAGTTGAAAACTTTCTCTGTTATGACAACTATGACTATCTACTTCAAAGTGAATATGAAATTTGAAAATCGGTGAATTTCACCGATTTTCAAAAATATTTATAATGTTCAGATGAGAATGCTGGAATGATTCGCCTGGAAAAAGGAAATTCGGAGTGGAAAATTTATTTTGTGTCTGCCAGATTTGAACTAAAACTTCATTTTAACTTGAGAGTCACACAAATTTCTGTTTAACTTTATCAGTTTTTACTTACACTATTGAATTTTGTACAAGAAAGGCTCATTATTATTATTATAGGGTACTAAACATGATATCCTTTTTAAGTACACCATATTTTTAAATCATTTATAATTTTTACTTTTCCATTAATTACAGCATTATGTTATATACACCAAAAGGAGATTCATATCAAGCAACATTAATACCGGGCCACGCTGTACTAAATGTAGTAGAAATTGAAGCTCAAGGGTCTCCTCCATTAAGAAAAACATTAGAAGAGTCACAAGAAGTACTTCAGTCAAGAAAAAAGAAAGTTATAGCATGGTTCAAGCTCAATTTACTTCCAGTTACCGAAGTAGAAGAAATTATTGTAGTAGCAAATGTTGGTGTGTTTCCTCCATATAAAGACACGGACATATATGCTGAGAATCCCGTTATAGTGTCACAGATAAGGAAAATAATGGCTCTAATGCCGGAGAACTTTGAAGGATAACTGAGTATCCACCAAACCTAATGCACTGCAAAAACAAATACATAATATTCTTTCTTAATGTGATATGAATATGTTAGTACTATAATTTTATATAATGTCAATACATAACAGTGAATAGAGATAAGTTTAAAAATTAAAAGTATAGAGGTACAGAGATATATGATGATGATGATAGTTTCTTTCATGGTAGTATACTTATGTTGGTTGATAGCAATAACCTAATTTTGAATAATTATGAAATCTGTGGTACCTTTATCAGAAATGTGTGTCCATTCATCACACACCTTTGCTCCCACCATCACTATTTTTGCTTCAAATAAACTTATGTAATCTCCATTGTATATATACACTATAAGTCACCATTTCTGATGCTCTTTCATATGCTGTGTGACAAATGTATTTTTTTAATATATGATGTTCACTTGGCCTACATTTCACCTGATGGAAAGTTATGAATTATAAAGTCATTGGATGGTAAGCATGGTCAACCAGAAGACTTAAGATAATGAGGCTTCCTTTCATACCGGATCACATTGGAAAAATACATAAAAATAAGTAAACAAAAAACAAATGTTTCATTCATAAACCCTAATTAAACTAATAGAAGTCTTCCCTGTTTCGTGAGCTTTTCATGTTTTTGTATATACAAACTAGACCAGAATATACCAAAATTAAATCACTTGTATTTGATAATGAACTATTAAAGTTACAAGTGGTGTAGAAGTTTCAAATCTCTACCTATTTGAGTTCAAAACAAAGAGGTTTTATTCTGAGGTTCAAATACAGCCCTGTGAAAGTCGGACGGATAAATACCAGAGCCTTCATAATAGGGTCCTGTTGGCCTTTTGGTACGGAACCGTGAAAATTATGTAATCTATATATTAAATCTGTTCATATACGACGAAGATCGCGTACACATTGAAAACCGGTCCGGTAGGGTTCCGTATTTTATCTGGTTTTATTAACCAACTAATTATTGGTGGTTAGGGGAGACGCAAAAAAAATTGATCCCCAAGTTACGTGCATGGCAGCCACCCTTAAAAAAATATTTTGAAGATTTTATTCTGCCACTTTGTGGGCATGATTAATATGTATCATCAGCCTATATACGTCCCCACTGCAGGGGCTAGGCCTACTCTCCTACAGAGTACCTACCTACTGTATTTGCCATAGTCCACTACGCGGGTCCAGTGCCTTCACATGCCTGTTCAAGACATGCAGGTTTCCTCACGATGTTTTCCTTCACCGCTAAGCAATCGGATAATGTACTTGAATTGAAAAACAACTCAGTGGAAGCGTGATGGGCCCATTAATACCCGTATTAAATTATAGCTTTCTAGTAGTAAGGGTCACTGATCTACGCAGCGGACCGACAGATGGACAGAGCGGAACTATAAGGGTTCTTTGTTTGGCTACGGATCCCTAAAAACTCGGTCGAATGGAACAAAAATTATATACATTTTCGAATCCGTCCGTTAAATTCAGTTCAAAACTTGAAGTATGTATACATATATAGATTGTAACCATGGACTTTCGGGTTTACGATCTGTTATAAAGATTAAGTAAATGATTGGATCCGATAACGAATCAACCATATTCATTCAACACGACGGCTTCCGCCATTTGTAAGAAGAGTTTCCGACATATATCTATAATTATTATTATTGTACATTGTTTAAAAGTAAAATTAACGATGTCATGCATATCAGAATAGTGTTTATGTGAAAGGGTTTTACAATTGGACTTGACATTGTTCATCTTACGTGACGGTAAGTTAAGCATAATTTTAATTAAAAAAAAGCCAAATTAATTTATTACTTAAGTAAACTATGACTTTTTAACCGACTTCAAAAAAGGAGAAGGTTATCAATTGGACGGGTATGTTTTTTGTGCTTTTTCAAAATATTTTTTTTGTATGTTTGTTACCTCAGAACTTTTAACTGGGTGAACCGATTTGGATGATTTTTTATTTATTTGAAAGGTGGTCCCATTTTAATTTGGTCCAGTTCTGACAGCAGCATCCATGAGAAAACGATATAAATCTTAAATTTGCCTTAGTAAAAATAGACTTTTAGGGCAATTGAAGTCGGTTTCCAGTTCTTTTTATCCACGACGGGACGGAGACGGTGTATGCGTTTAGGGTGAGAGGTAGTTTGTGTGTTTGTTTTTGAACGCATTTACTTGTTTGTATGTTTGTTAAGCGATAACTCCGCCAATATTAAACCGATAATTCTTTCTTTGTTTGGTAGAGCATTCTTCAGAGGTGGTCCCATATAAATTTGACTGACTGACTGAAATTGACTGGTCGCTCTTTGAGATAATTAACAAAAACCAAATTGTTAAGGCAATTGAAGTCGGTTTTTAGTTCTTTTTGAACGCGTTAATTATAATATATAATCTTATCTAGATGTAATCTGCAATAAATAACGTTAACTTTCTTGCTATCCTATCTACTAAATACACTTATATTGTAGAATAATATTTTTGAGAGATATGTGTAAAATATTCCGTTTGTTTCAAGACAAGAATTGAAACAAGTTTACGCGTTCTAAAGAACTGGAAACCGACTTCAACATCAAAAGTCTACTTTTATTAAGACAAATTTAAGATGTATATCATTTTCTCATGGATGACATTGAATTGAATGAATTGAAACAATGAATTGGACCAAATTGAAATGGAACCACATTGAAAGCACCAGCTTTCAAATAAAAGAATCATCCAAATCGGTTCACTCAGTCAAAAGTTCTGAGGTAACAAACATTTAAATAATACACACTTAACATTCTCTATCTCAAAAACTGCTGGACTGATTTTGATGAAACGTGCAGTTTTCCCTAAGTTGAACAATACCTAGTTCGACAAAAAAGAATTATTTAAATCGAACTTGTAGTTCCGGAGATATGCGAGGACAAACATACAAAATTATACACACATAGAATTTTCAAATTTGGCACTCTTGTTTAGAAGCTGGTATAGACTGACATATACGAAAACTGGGCAGTTCTGGAAATATTACATACATACAGGTCTAATTGATAACCTCCTTTTTTTGAAATTGGTTAAAAAAACAGAAACTTATAGCCGTAGGCCGTAGTATTAAAATGTTGGTAGTTTATGTGTGTACCTATAGATCTTCAGAATGTACTTTCCTTCGATACCAAACTCGATACTGCAAACATAGTAATTATTTGGTAATTTAATAATAATTATTATGTGGTAGCACTTTGTCTCCCACAAGCTGCCATGTTGGATATGTGACGTCATGTACAGACACAGTCAAAAAATCAAGCTGCCATTGTTACCCGGCTGCGCTAGAAGGAGGGTTATGTTTTTCGAGAGTATGTATGTATAATTGTTTGGCACGCTCCGCCGCCTGAGCGGCTCGATGGATTTAAGCTTGAGAGGTGTCGTTAGATTCGTATTTACTGTGAGAGTGACACTGGGTATATCAAAATCATAAAAAGTGTTAAAAAATTACGCAGTCGGGTTTTAAAATTTACTTTTTATTCACTTGTTACACTATTAGATCGTACCATTTAGGTCTAGAGGTATTTTATTAATTATATCGACCCATAGACAAACTATATTTTTTCAAATCGACAGTCCATATCCTAGCAATGGATGAAAATTTTGGTTGAAGGTGTTAAACTGTTCAAAGGTCTTCCAACGGAACTACAAGAACGGAAACTATCTGATTTCAAGACAAAACTGTTAAACCACATTCAAGAATAAATATTAGTTTTTTTAAATATAAATACTTAGTTATAATAATAAATAATATAATAATGGTGTCCTGTAACAGGGTCACACCTATCTCAGGCACCAGTCTCTCACAGGTACACCTACCTTGTAGGACTTATGTTGTCTATTATTTATTTTATATATAAGGTGTCACTGTGAGATAAAATAAATAAACATTTTATTATTATAATCTAAATTTCTGCATGACCTTTTACTGTTTGTTTTTACACACTAATTATTATATATATAGTCTTAATTTCTCTATAAGTGAAATGACAATTTCTTTTGAGAAATAAATTATTCTTTAAACCGAAATCAGACTTGATAGATATGAAGATTTTTCCATTCATTTAACTTGTGTCCTTTAGGCAGCATGGATTCTAGAAGCCGAAAAGTGCAGTACCTCGCCGGCATTTGCGGTAAGTTTGCGGTTTCATTAAAACTTTATTAAATAATTTATGATTATGACTACTCCAAAATTTTGGAAATGCTCTAAACCTAGTGGAATAGAGGAAGCGAAGTTATTTATCCATACTAATATTATAAATTTGAAAGCTAGTTTGTATGTTTATTTGTTTGTGATTCACGTAATATCAGACAGTCCTAATGACTTGATATTTGTATAGCTAAATATCATTGAAGGGTCGCAGAAATACTTTATATACCGATCTACCAAGTATTTCCCGTTCCTACAAAGGTTATAAAAGCAATCATCTATTTAACGGGATCCCTCTCCGAATGCTTCCATAAATTTCTTTTCTTTTCTTCTTCCATAAATTATTATCTTTTGAAATAGAATAGAATAGCTTTATAAGTAATTACCTAAACACGTTCAAAAAGAACTAGAAACCGACTTCAACTTCTCAAGTCTAGTTTTATTAAGGCAATGCTTGTAAGTCAGCTGTCTAATAAACATTTAACATTCCCTATCTCAAAAACTACTGAACCGATTTTGATGAAACTTGCAGTTTCCCTAAGTTGAACAATACCTAGTTAAAAAAAGAAGGGATTATTTAATCGAACTTGTAGTTCCGAAGATATGCGAAGACAAACATACAAATATACAGGTTGAATTGATAACCTCCTTTTTTGAAGTCGGTTAAAAATAAGAGATGAAGTTATAGTGTCGCGGAATGAATATCATTAATTTATAAAATATGGATTTTGTCTGATATAAATAAATAATATTGTATACCAATACAATTAGCTGCGTAACGCGTAGCCGGATCCCGTTAATGAAAAATATTGCAAGGTAGATATTACAAAATCATGGTCTCTTTTTGTTTAATATTTTGTAAGCACAACCCGCTTGATATATTTACAGATTATTTATGTGTATATATATAGAATATTTTTTTTAGATTAAAACAAATATTTAAAGGGGACTCCCATACAACAGACATGATTTTTTTGGCGCTTTTATGGATAATGGTACGAAACCCTTCGTGCACGAGTCCGACTCGCACTTGGCCGTTTTTAAAATGTGTGTTACGCAATAACTCCGCCAATTGAGAATCGATTTTGATGATTCTTCTTTTGTTTTGTAGAGAATATTTCAGTGGTGGTCCCATATGAAGTTTATCGAAATTGGTTATACGCTTTTTGAGCATACAATAAAAACCAACAACGACAATTCTACCTCTAAGGGTGAACATTGTAGGGATAAATGCTGTAGACTTTTAGATCAATTGATGTCGTTGTCTAGTTCTTTTTGAACTCGTTAATTATCTACGGCTATGCTTGTTTTTCCCCCCACCACGATAAAGCATGATATAAAACAAAAACTCTACTACTAAAAGAAACGTATTAGACAGCAAGAAAAATTTTTTGTGTTTTTTTGTATACATATATAACGTACTTACACATAACTAATCTATGTTTAAGAATGTACTCATCAATAACTTTAATTTGTTTCATACCATAAACCATAGCCAAACACGATATTTTAGCACTTCTGCCCTTACAAGCCGCCATTTTGGTTTTTATGTGACGTTTAATAACCCTCGGACAAACACGAGGCTTTCAATGTCATATTTTTGCAATGCATTTGATAATAATAATGGGAACCGTTGAACATACGTACATACATAAAATGTTGCTAGGTAGCTTTGGTTTTGCCATAGTCGAGCAATTAAAATTAAATTACGATTAAAATTAAATACGAAAAATACGATTATTCCACAGCATCTCTCGGATTTCTATTGGCCGGAGCAACAATATCATGGGGCTCTCCAGCGATACCCAAGTTCAAAAGTGGAGAAGCTGGAATAAACATTACCGATGTAAGTCAGACATTGAAAGAGACTGTAGAGAATATGATGATGTGGGGAAGCATATTTCCCTGTAGACTAATACATTACTTTCTAATGCCACCGACCGGACATTCCGAACAAATGTCGTGTTGTCAGCACACATCGAACGGATAAAGTTTGTACTTTGCATACACGCGCGTGTGTGAGCTATTCGCTCGCGGTATACGCAACGGTCATTATCTGAGTCAGTTTCTTGCGGGGAGGTGAGGTATCGCGTATCGACGGGAGGCGGTGAACGTCCGTTGTGTACGTAGTACTAAATTCTGTACTAATGCGCTCTCTGTAACGGTCAATTGATTAATAATAAAAAGGGAGATGAGACAAAGATTGCAGAACCATAGATTAGATATTAAGCAGAACTGTGTCCCGATACGCTAGAAATTGTCATTAGAATAGGCCTGTTTCCACTAATAACAAATTGCTTGGTTTATAGTTTCTAATTATAAATGAGGAGACGAAGATAAGAAAAAACTAGTATATTTCTCAAAAAAGTTAAAGATTATTAATATTTTTAGAAAATGGATTCGAAAAAAATAGGCATTAGGTCACGTGACAACGAACACGAAGAACGCGGCGCAAGAAAGTGTGACGTCACGCCTCGCAAAACATCATTGTTGTTGTTGACGTTTTCATACCACAGAGCAGGTTATTTCGCGAGCTGTGACGTCATTCAAGACGCCATGACACTATTCAGCGTTTTCGAGGGAAATCTAAATGGCTTTTTTAAAATACAAAATACGTAATGTAAATATTGATTTTTCTTTAAAATATAGTTTTTTTGGGATAAAATAGATATTAAAGTATATAATTAGCCAAGTTTTCAAATTTAGGCAACTAGCCTATTGTGTTAGAATGTATGACATGAAGTGCCGCCATGTAGTGGAATTTCGTTAGAACTAATTTCTGACCCTGACATCGATGGCAACGATTCTTATCATTCTTTCATATAACTCCCTTTGACAGTCCGCATATCAGGCTTTAGATACCAAAGCTATAATCAATCTATCAAATTCTCCCTCTTTTAGCGAAAGGTAAGATATACTCGTGGATACACGTAGTGATTACTTGCTCAATGCAAGGCCAATGAAATGACATTTGACGTTTTCACTTAGTACAAAAAAGAATGATTTTGTTCAAACAAAAATGTAACCATAGTATTTTTCTATTTTAACATCAACAGCCTATATACGTCCCCAATTGAGGGGTTCAGGCCTACTCTCATACAGAGAGTGTATGGGCTATAGTCCACCACGCGGGACCATTGCGATTTGGTAGACTTCACACACACTCAACTTGAATTTCCTCACGATGTTTTCCTTCACCGAAATATATACTTATCTTTATTCATAAATTCGCAATAATAAACATGCTGTGATAGCGGTGGGGAGTAAAGGTTCTCGAGTGGCGACCACGTACCGGGAAACGTCTACCAGGCCGTCCCCTTACTAGATGGACCGACGAACTGGTTAGAGTCGCGGGGAGTCACTGGGTGTAGGTGGCTCGGGACCGTTCGATGTGGCGTACCATGAGGGAGGCCTATGTCCAGCAGTGGACGTTTTCCGGCTGATGATGATGATGATAGCGGTGTAAACATCTAATGCGGCAGGTCAAACCGACTGTCGGCGTGGCGACGCAAAGTGATGTACTTTAATGCGATGGAAAAAAACACAATTCAACATGTATGTTGTTTGTATTAATATAATAAAACATTTTTAAGATTTTTGATACAAAGTCATATAGATTTTCATTTCCACGTAACGGGAAACGTGTATCAGGCCGTCCCCGTACTAGATGGACCGACGACTTGGTGAAGTAGCTAGATGCAAGTGGCTCGGGACCGGTCAATAAATCATACCATCGAGGAGGTCTATGTCCAGCAGTTGAAATTTCCGGGCTGATGATATAAACAGCAGCCTACTTCTGATGGTAACTGGTTTCTAGATGATGAGACCTGTATTCCTTTAACACAATATTTTTGGGCAGGCTCAAACTTCATGGGTGGTGTCGTTACTGGCCCTCGGCTCTGTTTTTGGGTGCTACATCGGACAGGTCATGAACGAGCGCATCGGACGGAAACGGACCCTGGTGTGGAGTGCGGTACCAGGGATAGTCGGTGCGGTATGTATTTACAAAGTACCGCTGCAATCTTAGTAGGAATGTAAACATTCATTTTGTAATATAAAGACAACTGCAAAAGATGGGCTTCAAGAGCAAGATGTTACATATTATTTTGTAAATAAAGAGGTTTGTCACAATACATTTACTAAAAAGCGCACTACACGCGGCAATTGGATCAGACAATTTCGTGCCAATATCTAATTGGCGTGTATCGTGGCCGATCAAATTGCCCGTGCCCGCTTTTATCATTGAAGCTTTAGTAATTTTAACTATATTGTCATCAGTTATAATTGCATAATTGAAATACTTTTTACATTAAAACATGTAATTTTCAACGTTTAACCCAATTATTTTCAGGTTATTACAATATTTGCTAAAATCCCGGAACTTCTTTACGTTGCTCGTCTCCTTCTTGGAATATCGACTGGCATTGTGTTCGTCGCCTCTATCATCTATACAACTGAAATAGCCGATAAAGAAATTCGAGGACAATTGGGCATGATTTGCGGAATTACTACCAACATTGGCTGTCTCCTCATGTATGGAATAGGACCATTTGTGACATATGGTGCACTGAACTGCATTCTACTTTCCATGTCATTGTTTTACGGATTGCTTTGTCTGTGGATCCCAGAATCCCCGTACTTCCTTCTGAAGGAAGGACAGTATATTGAAGCACGGAAAAAGTTCATGATTCTAAAAGGAACTAAAGACGAAAAGGTAAGACACAAAAATAATTGGTTTTATAGAACTGGGTACACTAAGCAATCATAAATAGACTTTTTGGCTGTTCGTTTATTGATCTTATGTTTATTACTATAGTTTTCAATTTCTAGTGGGCAGACGAAGAGCTTAGTGTGATACAGGCTCATGTGAAACAAAGCATGGAAGATGAAGGAACACTGACAGAACTTTTAACAAATCTGAAGTATAGGAAGGCGATCTATATTATTACAGGTAATGATTAAAAGTGCTATCTTTATGTCAGCTGTTGTATCCGCAGTCGCCATTTTGGTAAATGAATGCATCTTGAATCCTAGGGATGAAAATGAAGGTACCATCGATGGTTTGTCCCTAGTGTCGCGGTGCAAAGCGGCATTATTTTATCATTGAGTGCATATTTATTTCGTAATATTTAATGATTTTCAACTCTATTTTTTTTAATACATTGGGTTGCCACCAGTAGGTACATAAAGTAAAAAATGATTTAAAAAGTAAAAATTGATTTATTGTCCAAAACTACACCAGTAATTAATGCATTAACATACAAAACAACAACAGTCATACAAAATTATTGATCAGCCAGTGCTTAAAATAGGACTGTAAGTCCTGTAACATAAGCACTGGCTACATAAAAATTATATTCCTTTTTCTTTAATAGATATTTTGTTTTATGGCATTTGAAAATTAAATACCTACTGCATTACAAAAACTACTTTATTTAATTAGTAATATTGTAATATCTGACAATTATTGCGTTTCAGGTCTAAAAGTAGTCCAATATATGTCTGGGCTAGCAGCAATACAAGCATACTTAGAAATTTTATTCAGAGAGAGCACTACAATTTCTGGGCCATATGTAAGCATTGTCTATGGAGTAGTCCAACTAGTATCAAGTAAGTGTGTATTGTACTTGTAAACTACACACTATGAATATAATTCAGCTACAAAAGCCGCTACGCAGCGAATGGACACTAAATGGCGTTATAAAGACCAAAACCGGCACTTTGCAAGTACACCGTCTCCGCCGGCGGAGACGGCAAAGACAGACCTTTTCCACAACAAGCAATAATCCTAGTGTTTACCGCAACTATCGGCACATTCCAGGCCACAACTGTACCGGTTGAGCGCCTGCCGCGCTCATGACATGAGAAAATCAAAAAAATCAAAACATGAGAAAATGAAAATTTTTAAAATGTAACTTTCTTGACTCTAGTATTAACTTAAATAAATGAACATAACAATAAATAAATGGCAATAATGTTATGTTCCAGGTACAGTTGCATCGTTTCTGGCTAGATGGGTCGGTCGTCGAGCCCTCATGCTCACCTCCTGCAGTGGCGTGGCTGTGGCCTGGACTTTAGTAGGAACGTACTTATATCTTCAAGACAGTGTCAAAATCAGCCCAGAGACATTGTCTAGGGTATCACTGCTGCCTTTTATAGGAGTTATAGGGTATAATGTAATGTATAACTCAGGCATGGCATCGTTAAGTTATGTAATGCAAGCAGAATTATTCCCAATTAATATTAAAACTATAGCGTCCAGTTTAGCTACCATGATAGCTTGTGCGTTATATTTTGTTGTTGCCAAAGCCTATCAAAGTCTTAAAGATCTCTGCGGCCTGTACGTAGTCTTTTGTTTTTTTGCGTTAGTTGCTTACGTTGGTATTGTATTTATCTACCTCCTCATGCCAGAGACTAAAGGGCAAACCCTGGAAGAAGTGCAAGATAAAATGGAAGGAAAAAAAACAAGTGAGACTCAAGCATTGAAAAATACAAAAGAAGACGATCAGTGAGATTTCAGTGTTACGTACATATGTCAAATGTTTTGTTGAGTGTTTAAAAATTAAAATTTTATAAAGATAACGTAAGTACTGTAATGTAAATAATGGTTTTATTTTTTCTATATTCTTTTATCGGTTTCGTAACATTGTCGTTTTTAAAATTATCATACATTTGTTAGAAAGAATGGGAGAGGGAAGGACCACCAAAATTAGCCGGATGGCATGAAGCGGGGCCAAGCGGGACGAATGGTGACATATTGTAGGTATCTGAGGCTAAGAAAATCTTTGGGTCGTTGAGCCAACGTAGTAAATCATGATTTTATTTACTTAATGAAGTAAACAGCTAGTTTTTTTAATTTAAAATTTGTTCATATAATAACTAACACGATGAATCCGAAACTATACGGTTCCTTTTTAGGCTTTTAATTAACTTGCCTTGTTATATTCTTTCTTTACCCGTTTTTCTGATGCAATAAACTAGCTTTCAAAGAGAGTACTTTCCATAACGCGCTGTTCTACTGCACTGGAATTTGACGAATAAACTGTACATACTTGCCATTATAACCACGTAATAAAATGTCATTAGAACCGGTGACAGTCTGTGGTAATCAGGGAAAGTCATGGAGGGTTCTTATCTTTATCTGACGCCACATAACACATCTCTAAGCATGGACATAGTCAAGGCAGCCATTCTCAAAGTGTGCTCAGCGGAGCCTTGGGGCTCTTTCAAAATAAAATTTGAAGAATTAAGCGCATCATATCTTATCACATTAATACCGAAAAGGATGAAAAACTCAGCACGACATATGTGATCAATTTTCCATAATTAATCATTACTAAACTTGTGTTATACAAAAAAGTATAAAGTCATCCTCATCAGTTATGAAACGTTCACTCTGGGCATATGCCTCCTCCATAGTACGCCACACTGAGCAACTTGCATCCAGCGGTTCTCAGCGACCTTCAATATAGTTGGTCGGTCCTAGTTGGGGGACGGCCCGCTAGACGTTTTCAGGTACTAGGTTGCCACTCGAGAATTATTTCTATAGTATAAAGTATTTATGATTTTTTAAATATTATTTTTTAGTCTTTCAAAATGTTTCCGTCGCTAAAAAAGTTTGAGAGCCGCAGGAATAAGGCATCTGTGGCATCAATTAAAATTTATACACGCTCTTAAGAAAAATGGTGCTATCAGTATACTAAAGTATAATCATATATTCAACATGATGTCATAAGCGTACAACATACAACTAACTTCAATAGACCTAAAACATACAATACTCGTGCGTTACATGAAACATACAAATACAACAAAATAACACATGTTAGGTGGAACAAAGCAAGTGGAACATAGCATATATGTCACCGCAGATCTGAAATTGTTTTTATTGCATACAGACATTTATGTTATTTTTCTATATTATAACATTTATTAAATACTTAAACTTCGAAAGAAAACAACTTAATTAGTTTGTGTACATAAATATAAATAATATTTTTATTCAATTAAACCGCCTAAAATTAGAAATAAGTACTTCGAATCAGTCAGGTAATTCGTTACATCGAATGTAATACTACAATCGCCATATACTACAAAGTCCACTAAATCACATGTTTTACGACTAAAACCAACTATTAAATTCAAATAAATGTAGCTCCCATGCTCATTAAACGTCAATGTGTCTCTTGGCTTGCTTTGCGATAGTTATTTACTTAATTTATAAAATATTTTAAACACGCTTATATTGATGAACTCTATAGATACAATTTAAGAAAAATACGATAAAAAAAAACCATAAATACGTATTGAAAGCGGAGTTCCAAATAGTGAACTATATTTAGATAAGCAGCTAAGAGTACAAAATAGTATTGTGTTGAAGCATTGAATAAGTAAAAAGAATTTTTTTAGAAAGAGAGAAAAAAGAAAAGAACACAGTTTTTAATCTTACAGCAAAGTCGATTAAGTAGACACACGTGATGTTCATTGTTCATTGTGCGGCGTTCCTGTTTCGTGTCTTCTAGTTAATAATAGTTAGATTAAAATGGAGCCACGGAATAGAAAAGTGCAGTATTTAGCAGGGATTTGTGGTAAGTTTTATTTGAGTTTTAAATTAGGAAAGGACGAATTCTGCCCTTCCCTCTTCCCAAAATATTTAGTTTTTCTACTGGTACTACAATATTTTACGCTGGTGGTTATGAAAGGCTTTCACCAGCAACTGACACCAATAAGACTTCTGGCTCGATTTAGAGTCTAAGGCAGCCAACTTACATTAGGCAGAACCTTGTAAAGGTATTAACTGTGCTCAATGCAGAATAAGACTTGAACTTGATCTTGCCTTGAACTAGCCTTGGAACGCAGCAGTGAAGTATACCACCATTCAATTTTTTTAGCTACAATGATTGCGATGGACTGAAAATCACGTCCGAAGTTTTAATTGGAGCTATGGTCCGTTTCCATCAGATAAACATGATCAGTGACCTCTACAAGAGCATTATGGGAAGTTGGAGGATTTGGCCAATACTCCTTTTAGAAAAAACAATATTATTATTCATTTATTCAAGTAACGAAGACCCATAAGTGTATAAACAATAATATTCGACACACTATGGCACGTTGGTGCCGCTCTGGTGGTGTTGGTCGCTATCCTATCGCTATATTGATTTGGTGGCCAAATATTCCAGGATCACTCGGATACCTACAAGCCGGATCAACAATATCGTGGGCCTCTCCTGCGATACCGAAATTCAAAAGTGGCGAAGCGGGAACAAACTTTACCGAAGTAAGGAATAAGTAATCAAATATATTTTAATTGTACATACACAATAATAATACAAATACAAAATAAAGAATATGACATGATATACATATTTACTTATGCAGGGGCTAAGGGATATTGAGAGAACAGAAACAGTTAAATCTGAAATTATTTATGTTTTAAAATAGTACGAGTGAGGCATTGGCTACTATTATTTAATGTTAATGATTCTTTTGATAGGATCAGATTTCATGGGTGGTGTCGTTACTGTCCCTCGGCTCTGTTTTCGGGTGCTACATCGGACAGGTCATGAACGAGCGTATCGGACGGAAACGGACCCTGGTATGGAGTGCGGTTCCAGGGCTGATTGGTGCGGTAAATACTTGAAAACAAAATATAGAATAGATCAAAAGCATAGATTGCTAGCAATCTTAATAAGAAACTAATAGTGTGACTAGGAGCGAGTATTTGATTTATTCATTGAACTTATTCCCAAAGATTTTTATGAATTGTTAACTATAATCTGCGACTCTTTTAGTCAAGGATGGACTTGTACAATAACCCGTTCACCTACTTTCGAGGATTGTTGGTTCTACTTCAAATAACATTACATAGACTCGTGACTATAAAATAAAAACAACCAACTCAAAATGTAGTTTGCATTACAATATATTTTGTTATATTTTCCAGGTCATCACAATTTTTGTTAAATCATCGGAACTACTCTATGCTTCCCGCCTCCTTCTAGGAATATCATCTGGGATTATACTAGTTGCTTCTATAATTTACACTACAGAAATAGCCGACAAAGAAATCCGAGGACAATTGGGAATGGCCGGCGGGATCGCTAGCAATCTTGGCAGTCTGATAATGTTTGGAATAGGCCCTTTTGTGTCATATACTGCGCTGAACTGCATTATGTTAGCTATTTCACTTTTCTATGGATTGTTTTGTCTGTGGATCCCAGAATCCCCGTACTATCTTCTGAAGGAAGGACAGTATTCTGCGGCACGAAAACAGTTTATGATTCTGAAAGGGACTAAAGACCAAAATGTACGTATTTTTTTACTATAAAATTAAATATCAATGCTAGATTTGTGGCTTTGTAACTTTATTTAACTTTCAATTACCAAGATCATCTTCATCGTTCACTTTAAACGCAAGTCCAAAATAATAATGATGAGCCCGAAAGGCAACTTTTGGCAAGCTGCTGGCGAGTAATCTCTCACCTCTGGCTTGCCTTGATCGCCTGGCCAGAATTGGCACGTCAAAGCAGTGTGCTCGGGGTGGAAGTGCCGCACCTCTCGGCAACCTGTAGTCGCCCTTGCAATTTTTTTCGCCATTATTGGTGACTGTGTTGGGGGTCCCATTCAGTGGGCGGAAGCCACCATCTGCCAACATATTAAATCCAAGGCAATCCTGGCCAAGCCGCAGATGCCCGTTCCCTCCCTATAGTCTTGTCTAATGGTCCACACCTGTCTGTGTGCGTGTCTCGCTGGTGATACGTTCAGGGAGAAAGCCTCGAAAAGGCCTTTAAGTGTTGGACCTGTGTCTCCATCTAAACCTTCGGTAAATGCAAAACAGCGGTCACTTCTTGAAAATGAGTGACCAGATAAATTAAATGAGATACATAATAGTAATAATGCCATGTTCTTTTGAAAATAAGTGGAATTAAAATGTTGAGTTAAAATGTATGTACTACGCTCTAGAGCAGCTGTTTTAATGAGGTGTTTTCTCGGAATTTCACCACTAGTGAAATTTCCGACTTCTGCATGATTACTCCCATCCCAGAAATATGTTTATTTATCCTTTTGTTAAAGGCACTCTTTCCCTTTGTTGTAATTTGTTAAATTGGTATATGAGTAAGAGTATCCAAAAAAGTAAAAAGATACAATTTCTGGCGTAAGAGACCTTTTGCCATGTATACCTTCATCCTAAGAAACAAAGATGTCGTGGCAATGTCGTGTAACTCGATGACAGCGGAGAACGTGTGAATATACTCGTAGTTGTGTAGTTGTCTCTCGGCGTAGGGTTTTTATTCTAAGCTGGCTGTTAGTTAATTTTAACTCAATGAAATAATACTAATTTTATTTAAGATATGCCGTTATAAATTATGAAAGCTTTATAAATCGGCATTCCAGTTCTTGTTCGAATACATTAATTACCAAGTGTCCTTGATAGAATGTGGTTTCCATTTCCAGTGGGCAGACGAAGAGCTTAGTGTGATACAAGCTCACGTGAAAGAAAGTATGGAAGATGGAGGAACAATGAAAGAACTTGTAACAAACATTAAGTATAGGAAGGCCATCTGCATCGTAATAGGTAGCTTTTAAACACATATTCTTAGTAATACTCTTTATTAGCCCATTGGACTCGAAATCAAATCAAACGTTTTACAAATATGGAATACACTACCGGTTTCCGTGTTCCCCGAAAACTACAACTTGGGAATCTTCAAAAGAAGAGTAAATAGGCACCTTCTAGACCAACACGTAACATCGTCGACCTCATCGTCACTTACCATCAGGTGAGATTGAGGTCAAGTGTTGGCCTATCTTCAATAATAATAATAAAAACTTACATTGGGTTTAGATACTTCTGGCATTATATTATATGTATTATTGTATTTCAGGTCTAAAAGTAGTCCAATATATGTCCGGTTTCGCCGCAATTCAACCCTACTTAGAAAATTTATTCAGAGAGGGCACTTCAATGTCTGGTGCATACGTAAGCATTGTGTACGGATTAATTCAACTAGTGTCGAGTGAGATTTTTTGGATTTTATAGGTCTTAAGGCACGTTAATGTCCCCGTCAAAACAACCAGAAATAAACACAACAGTTAGCATATTTTTCTGGAGCTCCGCAAATTTTTGATATGGGAGTGCCTGCATTTACTTTGCAAGCTGAAATAATCTATCAAAATTCACGGACTTTAGAATTTTATGTATGACTAGCAGCCCGTCCCGGCTTCGCACGGGGTAGACAATTATTTATTTTTGGAAATTTGGATATAAAACACTTTTTTTCACAAATATTTTTATTTATTAAAAAATTATTATTTATTAATTATATATTAAAAAAAATTATTTCAGTGACCCCTCCACCCCGCCCGCCGCGATGCCCGGCGCGCTTTTCAGACTGCATCGCAAACAACGGCCACGGCGCTAAGGCGGTTTTGTTTACTGTTTGAATTTTTTAATTCGTAATATCTTTTGAATGGAAAGTCCAATTTAAATAATTTAAAAACTATTTTATAGGTAGTTAAATGGTCTTGACCAAAAAATAATTTATTTGGATAAGGATTAATATAAACACATAAATAGCATGGTTTGAATTTGGTTAGCATTTTCATTAATGTTTAAAATGAAAAAAGTTGTTGTAGTGACATAACTACAATAGTTGGATATATGCTACCGCAGAGTTTTTTGTAGACATTATGATGTTCTTCAATATTGTCGTACATTATTTTGTTCTATCGCTAATAGTTTCGGCAGCGCATTCAACGAAAGACATTTTAAGACTCATTTTTCTACACCTTCGGTTACATTGTTCAAATTTTACCAAGGATCCCTAATTTTTTCAAAATGAAATGTAGCCTATGTCAAATTGGAAGAATGTAGCATTCTATTGGTGAAAGAATTTTTTAAATCGGCCCAGTACTTTTTGAGCCTATTCATTACAAACATACAAAAATAGTTACAAATCTTTCCTCTTTATAATATTAGTGTAGATAAAATACTATAATTAATTTACTCTGTCATCTTAGATAATGGATGCAATTTCAGGTGAATTAATAAATAATGTTGTTTTTATTGGGAGATATGATCAATGGTCGATTTGAATTTTGTTTTTAGAAGAATGTTTTCTGCTTTTAAAATTTTAAGAAATTTGTTAAAATTATGAAAATTCGTTTTGTAATTCGACGTAAAGTTCTAAAGACTGTTGTTAATCTTTTTATCATATGAAGCCATGGTAGCTCAGTTGGGTAGAGCGTCAGTCCTCAATCGAGGTTTGAGTTTGATCCTAGCTCGTACCAATGAATTCTAATTTGGAATTTATGTACGAATGAAGAAAAAAAAGTTATCATTGGCTTTTCGGTGAAGGAAACCATCGTGAAGAAACCTGCACACTCGAAGAAACTCAAAGGTGTGTGTGAAGTCTACCAATCCGTAGAGAGCCCACGTGATGAACTCCCGAACACTCTCTGTAGGAGAGTTATAGGACTGAACAACTGCATTGGGGACAAACGTAGGCTGTTGATGTTGATAATATCTATTTGGAAGAAATACTTTAAAATTTCCGTTTGAATATAAATGGCTACAATGTTATTTTCCAGGTGTAGTGGCATCGTTTCTGGCTAGATGGGTCGGTCGTCGAGCCCTCATGCTCACCTCCTGCAGTGGCGTGGCTGTGGCCTGGACTTTAGTAGGAACGTACTTCTATATTCAAGACAGTGTCAATGTTAGCCCAGAGACATTGTCTAGGATATCATTCCTGCCTTTAATAGGAGTCCTGGGGTACAATATTATGTATAGTTGCGGTATGTCATCTTTGTGTAATGTAATGCAAGCGGAAATATTTCCAATTAATGTTAAAACGATAGCATCCAGTTTAATGACAATGATAGCATGCAGTCTGGGTTTTGTAGTAGCTAAAGCGTATCAAAATTTCAAAGACCTCTGCGGCCTGTACGTGGTCTTTTGGTTTTTTGCTTTTGTAGCTTACGTTGGTATTGTATTTACATATTTCTTAATGCCAGAGACTAAAGGAAAAACCCTTGAAGAAGTGCAAGATAGAATGGAAGGTAGAAATGAGACTCAAGCATTGAAATGTATTAACGAAGATGGTCAATGACAAACCAAAAAGTCAAGTTATTAATTTTACAAGAAATATTGTTCAGGAATGACATGGCAAATATTCATGAATTAAAAAGTACTCGTATTTGTCTGCCTTTTTTCTTTATTCAAATAAGCTTTCAATAAGGGTTGATTTCCATAATCACCACGTAATACAATGTTAATGAAACGCATCTGACATGAGTTCACCTTAAGTTGCTTTAATTTTATGATGATAAATAGAAAGAAAAAATATCAATAAACTTTTGATTAGTTTTCCACAAACCAGGTAATGACAAACAAATAACATCTTAATTTAAATTTACAGTCTATTGATTCTAGACGATTAAAATCTATGCTGTCACTGTTTTTGTGAAACAGGACAGATAGTCTGACCGATGAAGAGCAAAGTAATCCTGCAGTGATTAATATTCAATATGATGATATAAGCGTTAAACATACAATTAGCAACAACAATTTACGAGTACAATATCTACTAGTATTTTAAATGAAGCATAAATAAAAGAATACATGCTACGTGTAACAGAACGAGTGGAAAATGGCAGTTACGTCAGCGCAGATTTTAAATAACCTTCATGGCTTACAGATATTTGTGTAATTTCTTCTATATTTGTCTAGAGTGATTCCTTAAAAATATTTTGTGTTTATTATTTTTAAATAAAAATACTATAATAAAACTGGTGATAAATTGGCTACAAAAACGTTATAGGTACTACAATGCAACAACATGTTTAACTGCTACAAGAAGCCTTCACGTGAATAATTTCTCAAAACGTGAAGAAATTGGAACTAAAATATATACTACAGTATATACTATGTCGATAATTGAAGGTTACAGCAAACAAGTTTGTCAATGATGTACTCACGTGTATTTGTATTTTCTGCGTGGCCTTTCTGGTACACAATTCCACAATACACATTTTGAAACCACCGTGTTTTAGTAGGAAATTTGTAATAATAATTAATTTGGAGCAAAGAAGTAGAAAAGTGCAGTACTTAGCAGGTATTTCTGGTAAGTATTTAGTTTTATAAGAACATCTAGAAGTATCTCAATACTATATCTACCTTCATATTTATACCTATTTATTTTTTGAACGGACCGATGTGACTCCTTATTGGATTCAGGAATTAGTGATTTAGAGATGTTTGACCAAACTATTTAAATAAATACAGTGTACACTCTTTATAACGTCATTCGTTCATAGTTCTATGAATCTGCATTCTTACGTTAAAACGTTACGGATCCTCATTCTTCGATAGCTTACAGTCCAACAAAACATTAACATTTCAAAACAGTGACTCCTCGTAAAAATCTATTAATTTTGGGGGTATTTAAAATTAATAATATTATCTAGAATGAAATGGACGAAAAAGTTTTTTGCATATCAGCCAGGTAATTTGTTGCAGCAAAATGTATCAGTGTCGTATATTTCACCTTCTAGTCTAGACCAACGAGTAACAGCGTCAACGTTGATCACATCGACTTAGAAATACCTAACCGTCAGCTACATATGTAAGATAGAGACGGATGAGACGGACACTTCTAACAAACGTGATATCGGCACATATTGAACGGAGGACGTTTTTATACGCGCGTAAGTAGTAGCAGACATTCGCAAAACAGTGCTCTTTAAAGTAATGTTATATATCTTTTTTTTCGTAGCGCGTGATATCACTTCGAACCATTACGCATCACTCAAAACATCACCTGAAATGCGTGCCGCGCGCTGCCGTGCGATAGCGCAAACATTGCTTTTGCTTTGAATGCTATGAATGAAATGATCTCTAAACATCACTTGCTCGTAATTATAATACGTAGAATGTAAGCCTTATCTTCTTAGTAATACGGTTGCATTGTGTAATTCAGTGCATAACGTAATCGACGAAACATAAATAGTGAATTTATTAATAATAAAAAAAGGTTTTGTGTAGGAGAAAATCATTCTAATATTTACTTGGTTAAAATATAATTTACACGTAAATATTGCGGTGGTGTGATAAAAGTTATCTTTAAAAAATTTTTAAACAATAATGCTTTGTCAGTTTTCATTGCCCACATTTCATGCGTATAGCTTCCGTAAAATAAAAGCTAAGAAATTACAGGCCAATGTTACTCTTACCTCTTTTTAACATCAGGTGAAGCGTGAGTCAAGAAAACTTATCTTTTAGGTGAGCACAGAATCCAGTATCCATACAACAGCCTTATTGACAGTAAACATCGGGTGGACAAGAAGGCTGTTGCCTAAACTTACGTCCATAAAACTAGAATAGTTATTATAACATATTTTGGTTGTAATAGTAAACAGAACAAACACTTTGTACAATATAAATTTGTGAGTGTCTAATTAAATAGAACCGCCTCAGTATGATCAGGTGGTCTATTTTTCTAAATATATAATTTATATTTAAATAAGCAACCAATAGTTTAGGTGAAGTGTGAAGTTTAGTGAAGAAGAAGACGACTGATGTAGTAAGTAAAAGTACTAAACAAGAAGTCGTTGAAAAATAACTGTTGAAGCGTTTGATGTGAAATGAAGAACAGATATTTGCCACTGTTTTATATCGTCAAAAATGTAACCTTATTGCAAACGTGTTTGTCGAATACCTGCGTAGACACGTGACGTGTAGTTTAAATTGTGTTCTGTGTGCATGTGGCTATGTTTAATGCCTTTCTATTTCTGGTAAATATTTTTACAGGTTTTTCAGATTTCTCATAGTTAGTTTGGTATTTCATTAATATGAAAATGGAGCAAAGAAGCAGAAAAATACAGTACTTAGCAGGAATTTGCGGTAAGTGTTAAAGAACTATTAATTGTATAGTTATTTAGTTCAGAGTTCATACTCATAAATTCTCAAAAATTCCGCATTTTAAAGAAAATATTTATTGCCTTTTTGAAACTTACTCCTCGAATGAACGATGAATGTCTTTTCGTATATACGAGTATGTATGTAATGTATAAACTGACTACAGTTTTAGCTTGATTGTGTTTTGAATATACTCTTACTTGATGGACATACCTAATCCAATGTAATCTATCATATTGTATACTTAAACTAACCTGGAATAATTTGCATGCTGTTTAATTAAACAATTATAGATATACTACTAGATATGTGATACTATAACACACCATATCTAACGCAAATAAATATAATTTGATTTCAAAATAATTTAGCATATTTTTTTCTACATTTTTGAAAACTTCCGCAAAGTTCTGATTCCTACCTTTTTTATGTCGATTTGATTATTCTGATAAGAAAATTGATTTATCAGTTTGTACCTTATAAGTAAATTTTGTCAGCATTGCAATATTTTGCCAATTATTACAGCATCTCTTGGATTTCTACAATCTGGAGCAACATTATCATGGGGATCTCCAGCGATACCCAAGTTTAAAAGTGGCGAAGCTGGAGTAACCATTGCCGAAGTAAGTTAAGTATGTATGAATAACGGATAACCTTGATCGTTGTGATATTACACAAAAATTTGGTGTAATGAATAGATATACTTTATAGCACATGCTGAATAATAATAATAAATAGATACAGGAGACATAAAATAACTGCAATCCGATGGTAGCCTAAGACTAAAGGAAACAGAATTATAATAGTTTCCAATTAATTAATTACTTTACCAAAATAAATATTCAAGGTCCTGTCAGGTCATTTAGCGTATCGTGTGTAGAAAGATGTACAATGAACTTTTCTAGTTAAATATTTTGATTTTTCTTTTGATTGTAAGTCCCTAAGTAAAAGTCTAGTGTATAATAAAATTTGACTGAAAAGTTTGACTAATTATAAACAAACTTAACGTTTTCACATTTATCTAAATTACTGTTTTAAAATGTATGATCATTTCGTTAACAACGTTAGAAATTTTGAAACCTTTAAACTTTTTGTTTTGTAAACAAGTAAATGCGTTCAAAAAGAACTGGAAACCGACTTCAATTGCCATAAAGTCTACTTTTACTAAGACAAATTTAAGATTTATATCGTTTTCTCATGAATACCGTTGTCAGAACTGGACCGAACTGAAATGGGAAGCACACGGGAAGCACCACCTTTCAAATAAAAAAATAATCATCCAAATCTGTTCACCCAGTCAAAAGTTCTGAGGTAACAAACATAAAAAAACATATCCGTCGAATTGACAGCCTCCTCCTTTTTTGAAGTCAGTTAATAAAACGGCTAAGTGCGAGTAAAAAAATTGATTCCTTGCGCTCGCAAGTAAAATCGTCACAACAGGCCCGGCAGTAACGTCTGTATGCGTTTTACGAATAACGAAAAACGATAGAAATGTAGATGATATTTTTGGGAAGTTTGAATTAATTGTAAGATATTTAAAAATTCATTTCGCGCACGCAAAAATGTGATCTACGATCAATCCAAAAATATACAGCTTATATTAAACCCGATAAAAGCAGATAAAATGGGCTACACATACGAGATATTAATCTATCTGTAATTAATCCTTTTATAGGATCAGATTTCATGGGTGGTGTCGTTACTGTACCTCGGCTGTGTTTTCGGGTGCTACATCGGACAGGTCATGAACGAGCGCATCGGACGGAAACGGACCCTGGTCTGGTGTGCGGTGCCAGGGCTGATTGGTGCGGTATGTACGAATTTAATATGTTAACTCGGACTCGGATTACGGAGTCAGAGTTGAACAGATGTATTTATTCTAAGTCTATATCGAGTATACTACTCACATATAACCAACAAATGCAATAGTGTTGGCCAAGTGCGAGTCAGACTCGCTCACCAACGGTTCCGTACAGAATATAAAAAATTCACATACTGAAAATCACAAATAATTGAAATCCGATTGAAAAACCAACTTTTCTTTGCATTTGCTTTGCAAAGTTAAGTTTCTTAATTTGTAACCTTCAAAAAGCTATTTTTACTCTAATATAATTTAAAAAGTCTGGGTTTCAGATTTATTCCAATGAGTGTGCTGTAAATGCTCCTTGACAAATTTCAGGATTGTAGGTAGACGGAAAGTACATACCCTACACGTTTTGAGTCTTGGTGGAAAATGCGGCTTAAACGGCCTTATCTTTTAGAAGTTTGATTTTTTTCACATATCCAAGGGATTGCAGAGTTGAGTACTGTATTCGATATCATATTTCAACTTGATACCTCCACTCGTTTCTGAGAAACAGGGTCTTGCTTGACAGACAGACGTACGGACAACAAAGTGATCCTATAAGAGCGCTTTCGCCTTTTAAGGAACATAACCCTAATAACCCTAAGAAAATAAAAATAACATCTAAGTATGTAAGTAATATTTTCGATTTCAATTATCTTTCTTTTCTCCCTATTATTTTCAGGGTATCACAATATTCGCTAAAATACCGGAACTACTCCACGTCGCTCGTATCCTACTAGGGATATCGACTGGCATTGTTTTCGTGGCTTCTATTATTTATACAACTGAAATAGCTGATAAAGAAATTCGAGGACAATTGGGCTTGACTTGCGGAATTGCTAACAACTTTGGCTGTCTCCTCATGTATGGAATAGGACCATTTGTGTCATATGATGTGCTGAACTGCATTCTGTTTTCTATACCATTGGTCTATGGATTGCTATGTCTGTGGATCCCAGAATCCCCGTACTACCTGCTGAAGGAAGGACAGTATATTGAAGCACGGAAACAGTTCATGATTCTAAAAGGAACTAAAGACGAAAAGGTCAGAGGTATGCTTTAATTTTAAACAACAAGCAATAAAAAACCGTCCAAGTGCGGATGGTTCCGCACCATTATCTATAAAAAAGGCAATAAATCATGTCTGTTGTATGGGAGCCCCCCTTAAATATTTGTTTTACTTTAATTTAACTATTCATTTTTAAAGTGAATATATTACCTCATATTCTGTGAATATTTCAAGCGTCTACCTGTTGCCGTTATCAATATCGAGCCAAAAATTACGTTTGTTGCATGGGAGCCCCCATAAATATTTATTCTGATTTGTAGTATTTGTTGTTATAGCGGCAACAGAAATACATCATCTGTTAAAATTTTACCTGTCTAACTATCACGGTTCATGAGATACAGTAGTCTTAGTAATAGGGTCCCGTTTTTACCCTTTGGGTACGGAACCCTAAAAATTACAAACAAAAATTGATTAAAATGAAGATTTATGTTGGGGGATTAATGGAAATGAATACTTATATGTAAACTTTTTTCCCTGTATGTATTAAATCAAGCAATACCTACCTTTCATTTTATACCAAAGACGACATTTTAATCTAGATTTTTGTTTGTAACGCTGTATACAATCTCAAAGCCGCTTGATTAGATTTTAAGTGATGCCTTACAACACAAGGACGAAGAACAAAAAAACGACACTTCCATTCCAGTGATGCCTCATTTGTCAAAATACGAGTGGTATGATACAAGGGAGCATATGGATATACATATGTACATTCAAATGTTAATTTAAAACATTGCCTTCTTTTTGGCTTCGCTGTAGTCAGCTTAGGCGGTACTCAAATCGACTGTCTGTCATAGTCTTGGTCGAATTTAGGTACCTGTCATTTAAAATAAGCAAATGTTCATTTCCAGTGGGCAGACGAAGAGCTAAGTGTGATACAGGCTCACGTAAAAAAAAGTATGGAAGATGGAGGAACAATGAAAGAACTCGTAACAAACATTAAGTATAGAAAGTCCATGTATATCGTAATAGGTAACAGTATATTATTTCATAGTGGATATTTTAGCCTCGAAATTAAACTGTACAAATTACTGCGGAAAGCGAACATTTCATACTTTTATTGGGATTTTAATATTTGTATAGTCCTATGAAGGTATGTATTACTTTGTTTCAGGTTTAAAAATAGTCCAATACATGACTGGTTTCGCAGCAATTCAACCCTACCTCGAGAGTTTATTCAAAGAGAGCACATCAATATCTGGTGCATACGTAAGCATTGTATATGGATTAATTCAACTCGTGTCGAGTGAGTTTCTGTACGAATTCTATCTAATTACATTGTTAATTAATTATAATACCTTTAAACGAGCAATTTGTAGCTTGGATTATATTATCTTGCTGTGTGACATTCTTTTTTTTTCAGGTATAGTCGCATCGTTTCTGGCTAGATGGGTCGGTCGTCGAGCCATCATGCTCACATCCTGCAGTGGCGTGGCTGTGGCCTGGACTTTAGTAGGAACGTACTTCTATCTTCAAGACAGTGTCAAAATCAGCCCAGAGACATTGTCTAGGATATCATTCCTGCCTTTTATAGGAGTTATAGGGTATAATGTAATGTATAACTCAGGCATGGCATTTTTGTGCTATGTAATGCAGGCAGAATTATTCCCGATTAATGTTAAAACTATAGCATCCAGCTCATGTACAATGGCAGCGTGCATTCTGAGTTTTGTAGTAGCTAAAGGTTATCAAAATTTCAAAGATCTTTGCGGTCTGTATGTTGTGTTTTGGTTTTTTGCTTTAGTTGCTTACGTTGGTATTGTGTATATATACATTTTCATGCCAGAGACTAAAGGGCAAACCCTGGAAGAAGTGCAAGACAGAATGGAAGGGAGAAATGAGACTCAAGCATTGAGAAGTGCTATTCAAGAAGATCATTGACAATTTAAAATAAGTATTATCATAATTGTTAGGTTTCTTTGATGAGGTGTGTAGTGTAATAGTATTATTGACCCTAAAGGTAGAAATTGCAATTCAATTCGCTTATACGGTTTAAAATAGTTTTAATTTGTACCCTGTAGAGCTGATGTATACACTGTTAGCGACTGGCTGGCGCGCGACCTCCTTGGAACGCCAGCTATAAATATTTTACTTTTATATCGTTTTTTGATTTGGCAGTCTGCCTGTCACGGTTGTATAGAAAACATATTGTTATTTTTCTTGTGATTAAAACAACTAGTAAAAATACGTGTTTCCATCATTAAACATAAACAGTATACAGTCCACTCCTCACTAGCTATCATTTGGTCCTTCGAGCCGGAATGAATGTTTTAGCAAATAAATTGCGTAACTTTATTACAACGCTCACATTGCTTAAACAGAATGAGTACTTATCATCTCCAGAGCTCCTTCGGTGCATTTTGGTAAAATTGAGTGAGCACACTAGATCTCGCTTTACAGACTACGCATCGGCTCACGCGCCAGAGCAACAAAGTCTAACAAAGCTTGAATTGTTGTCACAATTTCTCTTAGCCGAAGCTGACAAACAATTAAAATATAATGTTATTGCCGACAGTACAATTAAGGCGCCAACGCCACCAACACATTCAAATGTACCACGCACTTATGCTCTGAAATTCCCGTTAAAAAAGGAAACAATACATGCTACGGTATCTAGCGGGACTACATCTGAGCATTGCGCATATTGTAAACAAGGATCTCATAAGATAAAAACATGTAAGAGTTTTTTAAAGTTAACATGTGACGACAGATGGCGCTGGGTCCGAGAAAATAAAATATGTTACCGTTGTCTCAATTCTAAGCCACACACGTGGAATAATTGCCGCGCGAAACGTTGCGGTGTCGATGGATGCCCTAGACGTCATAACGCACTCCTCCATGGCACAAAGACAGACGACGGCAATCCCGACGCAGCTCCAATCGGGCAGAGCACCTGTCTTCAGACTTCCTCTGTCAACCCTACATGTCCTGTCAATATAAACACTACTCAACAACATAACGAAAACGAACCTTCCGACAAAGTCACGAATACTACTGATTGTTCGATTAATGCAACAGGATCCTACCCAACGACTTCACGCCCATATCCCCGAGGCCTGCTGAAAGTGGTCCCGGTTATAGTCGAGGGTCCTGACGGTGCTTTCGAGACAACAGCGATGCTAGACGACGGCAGCGTGTCATCTCTCATCGACGCTGAAGTGGCAAAACGCATCGGTGCGAAGCCAACCCGCTCGGAGCGTCTTCGCATTGAAGGTGTTTGTAATATGACAACGGAACTTGACGTAAATTACGTTGATTTTTACGTACGCGGTCGAGACCGACCCGATCGTTACCTGATCGAACACGCGCGAGCCGTGGAACCCTTAGGGCTTCGCGCACGATATCCAGACACGATTAATATCACGGACTACGACCATCTGTCAGGTCTAGCAAACGAACTGTCATGTGACATTGCTTACCCCACCGTCCTAATCGGCGCGCCTGACTGGTATTTATCCATAAGTCGCGAAGTGCGGTGCGGAAAAAAGAATGACCCTGTTGCCTCCAAAACCTTACTAGGGTGGGTACTCCATGGCGCACACTGTTTATCGTCGAAGCCTTTTGAATTTATCAATCACGTCACGGAAGATCTGGATACACTTATAAAATGCCAATACGACATCGACGCCTTGGGTATCACAAAAAAGGCCCCACGACAAAACAGCGAGGATCAACGGGCTGTAGACATCATGGAATCATCCGCTCACCAACTACACGATAGCCATTTTGAAGTTGGCCTGCCTTGGAAGGAGGAGCTACCGAAAATTATACCAGATAGCTACCCACAGGCACTCTCACGCTTCAAGGCCCTCGAGCGGCAGATGTCAAAGGACCCAGCGTTTGCCGCATCCTTTCAACAATTCATAGACGACATAATCAGCAAGAACTATGCCGAAGAGTGTGATTCGAAGACTTACCACCATCGACCCGCACCAAATGCCTCTTGCGTCAACCCAGACGGCTCCATTCGCTGGTACCTGCCTATATTTGGCGTCTATCATCCTCAGAAGAAGAAGCTGAGAGCAGTCCATGACGCGGCTGCCACAACAAAAACCGTAAGCCTCAACAGTCTGCTTCTGCAAGGTCCTGACCTATTGTCGCCCCTACTCGACATCCTGTTCCGTTTCAGAGAAGGTGCGGTAGCCTTGAATGGCGATATCAAGGAGATGTTTCCCCAGATTAAGATTGCCGCAAGAGACAGGGACGCTCAACGTTTTCTCTGGCGTGACAAGAACGGCGACCTCAAGGAATACCGCATGTCGTCAATGATTTTCGGCGCAGTTTCGAGTCCTTTCATCGCCCTCTATATAAAAAACAAAAACGCGAAGATGCACGAAGTTGACTATCCCGCTGCTTGCAAAGCAATAACTGACGACCACTATATGGACGACTACCTTGGGAGCCACACAAACGTTGTTGACGCAGCTCAACTAGCCGCCGACGTTGTCACAGTACACAAGAATTGTGGTTTCGAGATGCGAACGTGGACGTCCAACCATCCAGAGGCACTCTCTCTCGTCCCGAAGGAACTTCGTAGCGATGCAACTTCTGATGTTTACCTGCCTCCCAGTAGTGACGTCGGCGTCTTGGGTGTTAAATGGAACCCACGTCAAGATTTCTTAGGGTTTCGTGCCGTACCTCAGATGCCGACCAGCACTTTGACAAAACGCATTCTTTTATCGAACGTCATGAAAGTTTATGACCCTCTTGGGTTTTTGATGCCGGTCGTCATCTGGGGTCGCATTTTGATTCAAAGATTATGGCGGGCAGGCGTTGGCTGGGACACAGACTTACCCGAAATGTACGTAAGCGAATCTAAAGACTGGTTTGCACAGCTGCAGATGGCAGCCAATATAAAAATTCCACGCTGGTACATGGTCGGGCCAGGCTTGTCCGACGTCCAGTTGCACGTAATCTCCGACGGTGGCGAACAAGCCTACGCCTGCGTCGCCTACTGGCGTTTCACTTACAGCGATGACTCTGTATCGACAGCTCTCATCGGTAGTAAGGCCAGAGTTTGTCCCCTGAAACCGGTTTCCATCCCAAGATTGGAATTACAAGCCGCGCTTATCGCGTCGCGTTTAGCGCAAACAATTATGCAAGCTCACCGTTTTGAGCCCTCCGCAACCATTTTCTGGACTGACTCAACCACCGTCCTAAAGTGGATCCGGAGTGACGCTCGCACGTTTAAACCGTTCGTGGCACACAGATTGGGAGAGATATTGGAAACCACCAATCCATCCGATTGGAGGTGGATCCCTACCTCACTCAACGTCGCTGACGATGCGACAAAACCTAAACGAACCGACTTTACCGCAATTCATCGGTGGTTTACCGGTCCACAGTTCCTTGTTGAACAGTCTTGCACTTGGCCGACCGAGCGCGTCACTGACGAGGGAGAGACCTCATCAGATCCCGAGTTAAAATCGAATCTGATGGTTCTGCTCCTCGACACTGGGGACTCTCGACACTCGAATTCGTTACCTGACCCAACGCGTTTTAGCTCCTGGCTACGTTTACTACGTGCCACCGCTCGTTTTCTCCAGGGCGCACGCCTATTCCGGCTTAAACTGTCTCGGCCAATAGATCCAAATTCCAAACTCTACATCGATAGCACCACGTCTCCCCACCAGCTTCACGCGTAAGACATGATAGAAGCGGAGAAGATGTTGATCCGTCAAGCACAAACAGAGAGCTTCGCTGAGGAATTATCGAACTTACGATCTTCGAAGCCAGTGCCCAAGAATAGTCGGATTCGGAAATTGGCGCCTACACTGGATGGAGAAGGCCTCATACGACAAGACACGCGCATAATTTCCGCACCCAGAGTGAACGACGAGATGAAATCACCCATGATTCTGGACGGCCGCCACCACATTTCACAGCTGCTAATCCTGCACGAGCACATCAAAGCCGCGCATCAACTTAATGAACTCGTTTTGAATGAACTTCGGCAAAGATATTCAATCTTAAGAGCCAGAGGAACCATCCGTAGCGTAGCGAGCGCCTGCTTGAAGTGCAAGAGATGGAACACGAAACCTATCCAACCTCAGATTGGCAACTTACCACCAGAACGTCTTGATCACCACAAAAGACCATTCACTCACGTAGGCCTTGATTACTTTGGTCCGATCCTGGTAACGCTATATCGACGGAGCGAAAAACGATACATCGCCTTATATACGTGCCTCACAACCAGAGCGCTTCACCTCGAAATTGTGAACTCGCTCACTGCAGATAGCGCTATAATGAGTCTCAGGCGCTTCATTGCTCGTCGAGGATCGCCCACCACCATATTTTCCGATAACGGGACTAACTTTGTGGGCTCTTCCCGCGAACTGCGCTCCCTACATGATAACTCGGTCGTAGAGTACGCCACTAACCATAAAATCAACTGGCGCTTCATCCCACCAGCATCCCCGTTCATGGGCGGCGCCTGGGAGCGGCTTGTGCGGACAGTGAAAGCAGCCCTCAGATCTTGCCTAACAAATCAACCATTGAAGGAAGAGGTCCTGTCAACACTCCTACTCGAGGCCGAAGCAATTGTTAATTCCAGGCCACTTACATACGTCCCATCTTCCCCAGACGCACCAGAGGCGTTGACACCATTTCATTTTATCCTCGGCTCCTCGTCAGTCGTCCCTTGGACCACGTCGTTGACAGACGCTGACTTATCCCGACGATGTGACTGGCGGAGAACACTGCGCCTAGCAGATCAGTTTTGGGCACGATGGCTACGGGAGTACCTACCGATGCTACGTACAAGAGGACCCAACAACAACTCACTGAACCTTGGTGAGGGTGACGTGGTGCTGATCGCCGATCCTACCCTCCCTCGTGGTTTGTGGCCACTAGGAAGGGTAGCAAAGGTCTACTTAGGACCCGACGGAGCGGTCCGCGTTGCAGACGTCCACACCAGAGGGGGCATGCTGCGCAGACCGGCCCGGAAACTTATCTTGATGGAGGCCGCACCTCAGCCAGTAGCCACCAGTGGTCAGTGTTCCACTGGGGGTCCGGTATGTTAGCGACTGGCTGGCGCGCGACCTCCTTGGAACGCCAGCTATAAATATTTTACTTTTATATCGTTTTTTGATTTGGCAGTCTGCCTGTCACGGTTGTATAGAAAACATATTGTTATTTTTCTTGTGATTAAAACAACTAGTAAAAATACGTGTTTCCATCATTAAACATAAACAGTATGCAGTCCACTCCTTACTAGCTATCATACACATTACACAGTCATAGACAGTCGCACGCTTTTCACATCAGGACTCTAGAGCTTCCTGTGGAAGAAGTGTATTATATAATAAATTTGTAATAAATAGTATACCACTGTATACCACACTATAGTGTAGATAAATTTGTATCTGGAAAAAAAAGTGTAATTTTTTTTGTAAGATTCTTTCCTACCAGGATAAGGCAAAGGCAAAACACCATACAGATTTGATAATGATATTCTATCTTAGAATTTTAAGGTTATAAAAATTAGGTCGAAGCCATTTCTTCAGTTTTCTCAATAAAATGTATAATGTGTACATTCTATCCCTTGTTTTGACGATTCTTGATGAGAATTTCAAAGGTCAGCCTTGGTTTCAACATAATTCGAAAGAATCCATATGCTGAATATAATCAACATGGTAAACCCTTTCGATCGCGTCGAAACCCTCACAATTTTGCGTAATTGATACTATAACACCGTCCGTGACACTTTTTGCAATATATCACACCATTATAACACAAAAAACACATAACAGTATTATTAAGGAATTACTAAAATTGAAAAGAACCACCATTTTTCAAGTTCGCGCCAAAAATCGACTCCATTTGCAATGCCTCCCAATTTTTAAAAAAATTATGTCATATAATAAATACACTATTTTTTGTTTTGGACTATCCTACTTTGCTAATATTATAAGTGTGAAAGTTTGTGAGTTTGGATGTTTGCGACTCTTAAACGGCTGAACGGATTTTAATAAAACTTTATGTATATATATTATACATTTCGCATGGAACGAGTTTTTTGATGTCTCGAGATAGGACTGACCGACTTCGTCAATTGTTTTTCATGTATCAGAGAATGAATGAATTACATACGGATATAAGTTTTTTTGTCCTTCCTTCACGACATAACGGAAAGACAGAATGGCTTCATTTTTATTATATGGATAGTTGAAGGGCTGGAATAGGATATACATACTTTATAACTTCCTCCGAGTTTCTATACCGACCGAACAAGTAGAATAAAACATGACATGACATGAAAAAAGTGGATACATAAGGTATTTTTGTACTCGAGTGTACAAACGAATTCGCACATTTCGAATTTCGCGCGCGATGTACATTATTTCAGCCATTATCACAAATACCTAAACGATGCTTATTTGTGTACCACAGTGCGTCATAACAAAGCAAGGCGAGCGACTGCTCGTTGTCTCGTGTCGTGTACCGTCGAATAGTTGATAATGAATTCAGCGTCCAGACACATCGTTCTCCACGAACCGATAACAACTGCTTACAAATGGATTAAATACGAGTATTAGATACCTACCTACATTCCCATACTTTCGACAGATAAGTCAGATGTGATAGTGCGTGATGAGGATCGAACGATGTTTAGTCGGTTTTGTATTTTGAACGTGATATAATGGCAGAAGAAAGAAGTAGGAAGGTACAATATCTTGCCGGGTTTTGCGGTGAGTTTGTGATTATTTTCCATTGTGTGATTATTTTTATCATGCCCTCAAAATAAACAAATGAATGGAATGTTTTTGTGATTTATATTTGGTAACGTATATGAATTAAGTTTATAGTAAATGATTTTTGACTTTTAAATATTGATTGATAATTAGAACAAAAATCTGATTTGGATTGTACACACGAAGCCCTTTATTATGATGACTCAGTGACTCTTTGAAGTTTCGACACTCTATTTTTTCCCCTTTTAAAATAAAAATATTTTGTAAATTATGTTACTTACGGTTCTTTTGGGTCATCGTTTTCGGTCACTAGTCCAAATTTTAATTGTAAAGCTTACAATTTTAATTGTAGTCACTAAGATAATCATCAGGGTAATTTTATAAGGGTTCCGTCCTTTTATCGTTATTCGGAAGCCGAAAAAGTTATATTTAAAAAAATTCAAAAAATTATTGACCAAAACAATTTGCAAAACATGGTGTAGCCATACAGTCTGTCATAGAGGAATCCCTGTGCGACAGATGTAGCCTATCTCTTTCTTATTTTATAGTTATTTATTGTTTGCAACTAGTTTTGTACAGCATAAAGGGATTGAGGAGTTTTATGTTTAATGCATTTTCATGCCGTTTCATGCATTTGTTATTTCACGAATAAATCCATAAATTCTTCATGCATATTTCAGCGGCATTTTCCTTCGTGTTCACCGGCGCTGTATTGTCATGGGGATCGCCCGCCATTCCAAAGTTCAGAAATGGCGAAGCTAATCTTGATATCACTGATGTGAGTATTATCTAACATTTATTGTTGATTTCCTTATTCATGTTTTAATAGTACTTAAAACTGACAAATATGATAAGTACAGAATCTATACAAATGAACGGGAAGCGTTGTTATCGTTCTACAATGTGATGTCCTTTACGAAGTATTCAGCTACTAGGGACATCGGCAGCAAAGTCACTTGTGCGTCGCGTGAGATTATACGGATGTTACTGAATCGCATCCAGCAGCGTAGTAACTCAGTTGTGGGTACAATTATGTACACAATTAGGTACAGTTATGTTCAGCGGTGACAGCTGGGAGGAGGTATATAAATACTCACAAGCAGGCTTTAATACAGTTACAAAGTGGCTACGTAACAATTTGCTCACCCTTAACGCTCAGAAAACAAAATATATATCATTCTCTATCAAGAGTCAACCACGGCAATCCCCGCTTTCCTTAACTGCACACTCTTGCTCCGTTCCCGCCTCTTGTCATTGCTCCTGCCCTAAACTTCAACAAGTAGACTCTATCCGATACTTAGGGTTACAGATTGACAAATCCCTAAGCTTTCAACCACATATACATGCCCTCAGTGCTAGGTTAAGAAAAATGATTTTTATATTTAAGAACCTTCGACATGTGGCAGAGAGAAACGTAATCAAGCAAGTGTATTTCGCGATAAGTCAGTCAATTATAGGATATTGTATCTCCTGTTGGGGCGGGGCACCCAAAACACACTTGATCAAAGTAGAGCGAGCTCAGCGAGCCATCCTCAAAGTTAGTGCCTTCCTGCCCTTTTTATTCTCTACCGTTGAACTATATAAGTTATGGGACGTCCTTACTGTTAGACAACTTTTCATCCGTGCGACAGTCCTCAGGAAACACACTAGCCTCACCTATGAGCCACCAAGGTTATCAAGCAGACGAAGACAAGGCACCGTATGTCCTTCTATTAAGTTTTATACCAGGTTTGCACAGCGATTTTTCTGTTTCTTGGGAAACTTCCTCTACAACAGAATCAACACCAGAGTTACGATTTATGAACTACCGAAAAATGTCTGCAAAAATAAGGTTAGCGCATGGTTGAAGGATTTGCGTTACAACGAAACCGAAGAGTTATTGGCTACTCAATCATGAGCATATGTTATTATTTATTATTCTGTTAATACACGAATAATTAACAATGATTCCATAACAGTAATATAATATAAGATATTAATACATATATATGTTCGATTGCAGCAATATATAAAAAATAGCAAATTGAAAACAAAAACGGTACGAACACTATGTAAAAAAAATATGTATACATTACTACCCTAATCACACCTAACTCACAACTGACATAGACATAGATACAACTTTATTTAAGAACATACACAACACAATACACATACAAAAAAAAACCACAGTAATACATGTATTTTGGTACGTACTAGAGCTAATTAGATTGTAGTTTAAATAAGTTACAAGTATTTTTGTTTTGTTTTATATTTCCTTTTATTTTATTTTTGTGTATGCTCCACAGACAGTTTTTGAACTTGAATGTGTTGCATCCAAAGCGCCGTGGGTGAGAGCCTGGCGACCTGTAACACAGGGTTACACCTATTTCAGGCACCAGTCTCTCACAGACAGTATATAGCACCATAAACAGTGAACAATGTATTTAATTAGGAACTTTCTGTGTAGAGAAATAAATAAATATTATTATTATTATTATTATTAATGTAGTACAAAAATATGTATCAACTTTTGAACCTTGTCACATTCACCTTAAATTATCATTTCCCTCAACACACTACATAGAAACGAGAATGGGTGAATGTGACATGGTACAGAAGTGGATTCATATTTTTGTAACCGAGTGTACACAGCATTACGGCGAAGAAAAAAATACATTATATAAAACTAAAAAATCAATGGAATCTCTGTATCTCAGTATTTGACACGCTTTGAGGAAGCTAAAACTAAGATAAAAATGTTTTGCATTCGAAAAGTGATCACATCAAAATAAAAAAATCTGTTATCTAATTTAACTTTTTAAATGGTTTGCATTTGACCTTCATTTTACTTGATCCTAAGTGACGAGCGTGCGCACCCAGAACCCTCAATCTAATGAGGTCTGCTGTGCTACCTTACACCGGATCACAATAGTGGTATTACATTTGGCGGTAGACATAGGTAACATGGTGGTAGTTGGCCACGCATACCAACAACCAAGCCGAGTACTGACAAGTACTGGGAATCGAACCCGGTGCCTCCGAATTGTAAGCCCAAGAGTGTAGCCATAAGCCCACGGCGGCGTTCATAAGAAAGCTAAAAATCTCTTATTTGTTTCAGTCTCAAAGCTCATGGGTGGTGTCTATATTGTCGCTGGGGTCCATACCTGGCTGCTACTTGGGGCAGGTCCTCAACGAGCGCATCGGTCGCAGGCGAACGTTCCTGGTCTCGTCCGTGCCCGGTATCGTAGGTGCGGTACGTCTTGTTAAGAACTTAAGGTTCCTTGAGATTCTCGGGGCGAACTTGAAAAAATTCATTGCAATTTTATTAATTGGTTAATAATACTGTTATGTGTGTTTTTGTGTTATAATGGTGTGATATAGTGCAAAAAGCGTCATGGACGGTGTTATAGTATCAATTACGCAAAATTGCGAGGGTTTCGACGCGATCGAAAGGGTTTACCATGTCGAGTACATTCGGCATATGGATTCTTTCGAATACTGTTGAAACCAAGACTGGCCTTTGAAATTCTCGCCAAGAATCCAAAACAAGCGATAAAATGTACACATTATACATTTTATTGAGAAAGCTGAAGAAATGGCTGCGGCATAGTTTATAACCTCAAAATTTGTTCACCTAATTTTACTCGTCATGGGCTAGATAACCACTGGTTAAAGCCATTATTTAAAAAAAAAGGTTCCTTTAAGGTAGTTCTATGACCCAGACACCTCCGAATTTTATCATACTTTTAAGATAAACTCTGATATTTGTAGACGTGGGAAAAATACATGTGAATGTTGAGGGTATTATCTGTGATAAGACACACGTCGAAACACGATTCGTTAATACTTCTTTCGTTACAATTAAATCCCAAAGTAACCTCCAAAACGGTAATATGTCACTTTTTAAACAAACTGTACTTTGTTTACACTTAATTAAAGTAAGTTAAAAATCAATCATAGGTTTAGTAAGAATACAGCTTTAAAATTTCTATATTTTATATCAATTTTAATATTATAAATTTATTGAGACAAAAAGCTAGTTTCATGTCCTGTGAAAAAATGATGAATTGAAATTCTATTTTTTTCCATCACCATCAACCTATATGTATATGTGTCCCCTTCGCAGGGGCTCAGGCCTACTCTCCTACAGAGAGTGTATGCGTCATAGTCAACCGCGCGGGCCCAGTGCCGATTGGTAGACTTCACACACACACCTTTGAATTTCTTCTCAGGAGTTTGCAGGTTTCCTCGCGATGTTTTCCCTCACCGAAAAACCAATGGTAATGATTTTCTATCATTCATACATAAATTCACAATAACAAATTGTAACTCATTGGTACGATTCAGGATCGCACCCAGACCCCAGACCTCGATTGTTCAAGGACTGACGCTCTATCCAATTGAGCTACGAGTAGCACGGCACGCGTCTATTTTTTTTAAATTCAATGTGACTGCAACTTGTAGTTTAAAATTGTAATAGCCCGCGTGGTGTCATTTTAATTTCAGATCATCATCCTGTTTACGAAATCACCTGAACTAATGATCGTCGCGAGGATACTGATGGGAGTCACCACTGGCGTGGTGGCAGTGGTAAGAACGTGATATTAATTACTATCATAACATTTATAAGTGATATCGCTCCAGTTCAATTATTACAAAGAATGGGCTTTAGAATGGGATCGCTTCACTCGCGAGTGAAAGGCGACTATGGGAAACATAGATTCAGTAGATTGCTTCTGCTTATATAGCATAGCAACATCTTTCTGCGATCACTAATCCGCCAGCTAAGAGCCTAATGTCTAAATGTTGGACTAACAAACGGTTTGGTTGGTGATAGGGCATTTTCTATGTCCGTCTGTCTAGCTACCATCATGTTACCTCTATGTTCCGATATGAAAGGTACCAGAGCCAGCGCCTCATTGGCTTGAGGCTTCTGGGCACTTACTGCCACTTACTATCAAGTGACATGAAGGCAAAACTTTTTGAGAAATCCCTTGACACACAAATTTAATCATGCGGTCGGAAAAGTGTTCCTTATTTCAAGGTAATATTAGTAAGTTTGATTCAATCTTTCGAAACCCTTGGTGCGCGAGTCCGACTCGCACTTGGCCGGTTCTCATATACATTTGATATATATTTGATGTTATTGATTTCAGATAGCAATGATATATGTAACAGAAATAGCCGACAAGGATATTAGAGGATCTTTAGGGATGCTCATACAGGTCATGAACAACTTTGGAAGTCTCGTTATGTATGGCGTGGGGCCATTTGTGTCATATACAGCATTAAATTCTTTAATATTGTCTATACCCATCATATTCATGCTGATTTGTCTATGGATACCTGAATCCCCGTATTACCATTTGAAAGACGGGAGGGTGGCCGCAGCAAGGAGGGAGTTTATGATATTAAAAGGAACCAAAGATGAGAAGGTGAGAAGGAATTTACTTTAAAACTGGAATTTACTTAACAATCCTAACAACTAAACATGAAGTAAAAAGAAGGAATAGATGATCTAAACCATAGATTCTCAACGGGTGCGGTACCGCCCCCTAGTGGGCGCTGGAGCTTTTCGCGGAGGCAGGTAGGGGGGGCTAAAGGCAAATTATTTATTATGACATGTTTTCGTATTTTTAATTAATTAATAATGACGACGATCTGATGATGACGAGTACGATTAAAGAGAGAAAGAGAGAATTAATTTTTAATTATAATAATAGACAGACATATACAATTGGTATAATTAATTATTTGACTATTTAAATAACACCCACCGCGTTCGATTTTTTCTTGTGAAGGGAGCGGTAGTCCTTAAAAGGTTGGAAATCTATGGAGGTATTCACGATTCATACCACTATTATAAATAAGATAGTTTGTTTGCCCATCCTCTACGTTTATTTGATTACCTTGATTTTTTGTTAAAGGGCTGAAAAATGATACTTTTCTGCCCGATCGAACATGTAGACATCGTAAGATATTTTGTGAAGCTCAAAAAATTGTAGCTTAAATTAAAAACACTGAAGAATGTGTGAGTAATCGGACGGAGTAGTCGGACCTCGCAGTCTAAGGGCAGTATTTACTCCTAGTAATTAGCAACATTACAACAATGTAACTGAAACTTATCTAAATGGTATATTTACCATTTTCAAATGCAGTTCTAAAATAGACGGATTACAACATGTTTATACTGTCAATTTAAATCTTTACGCACACTTTACGAACCATTGTATTATGCAGTCACACACATTTGCTCTTTATATTTATAAGTGACAAGGGCGTCACTAGAAACGTTTTTCACACCAGATAGAGCCTTAGCGGCAACCGGCAATGGTTCTCACTGCGGAATGTGACGCCGCTCCGCTCACTTTCCGACGGTCGTCCTGTCGCCTCGGTATCGTCGCATACCGTCGCAGTGACGTCATCGACGACAGGTCCAAACTTATAGTAAACGTATAGTAAAAGTAATGACAATTTCATATCCATATTTTAGGGTTTCAGAGTATCAATTCAGGAAGAGGAATTTAAATCATCTAAGCGATATTTTTCTCAGTTACTAATCTAAGTACGTAGGTAATATGTGCTGAGGACATTAATATATCTTTTTATCCGGGAAGGATTTTGTGTATAACTTCAGAAAATTTTACATATATTTGTCTCATTTCAGTGGACTGACGATCAAATGTGCGTGATCAGAGAACATGTGAGGGAAAGTATGGAAAACAAAACAACATTTAAAGAGCTAATTACTAACGTAAGATACAGGAAAGCCATTTACATTGTAGCAGGTAAATATGCTGATTAAAAATGAAATGATTAAGAATTTAAATGAAGTGATTGATTGTTATTACATGGAAGAGAACTTCTATCATTTTGCATTGTAATTTTGCTGTATTAAAAACTCAAATGGACAAACTTTTTGAATCGCTACGTGTACCTATCTGTAAGCTTATTGAAGCAGGTTGCCTACTCACCTACCTACTGGTAGACTTTTCCTCTGCCTAAAGGTCGTTCAGGAGCTGTAGATTTTAACCATAAATGTTAATATATTTAATTGTAATAAAAATTGGGTACAAATATCATCATCAACAGCCTATATATGTCCCCACTGCAGGAGCTCCGGCCTACTCTCGTGCAGGGAGTGCATGGGGTTTAGTCCACCACGCGGGACAAGTGTGGATAGGCGGACTTCACATGCCTGTTCAAGACATGCAGGTTTCCTCACGATGTTTTCCTTCACCGTCAAGCAATCGGATAATGTACTTGAATTGAAAAACAACTAATAGGTACACGGCTGGATTCGAACCCGGTACCCTCAGATTAAGAGTCCGCGCCTTATCCACTGCGCCACCGACGCTTACTCATTGATACGCGCCAGGATCGCACCCAGACCTCGATTGTTCAAGGACTGACGCTCTATGCAACTGAGCTACCACGGCTTCGGGTAAAATTATGCCTGCACAATATTTTCGTATGTAGCCGCGGTTTTAATAAATGAAATACATATCACCCATGTTGTCACAGTCGACTATTAAAAGGAACGTTTTCGAGTCTTATATTGTTTGTATATAAACAACATTACAGGGGGAATGTTTTATTACCTTCGGTCATGGATGGGGCCTAAATCCGTCGACCTCCTTTAGTAAAATGTTATTTTTGTTGCAGGACTCAAGGTATTACAATACATGACCGGCAACGCTGCCATCCAGTCGTACTTGGAAGTAATATTCCGCCAGAGTAGTTCCATATCGGGACCACACGCTAGTATAGTGTATGGATTCGTACAGATTTCAGCTGGTAACATTATTATTATTAGCTATTATATCACTGACTACTGTAAGAGACCCTTTCTAGCGCCTACCCCCCAGCATATTTGACAAATCTTAGGCGACTATTTTCTACACTTGGCTTACATTTTACCTGATGGTGAGTGACGTTAAGGTCGTTGGATGGTGAACGGGTGCGCCCAGAAACCCAAAACATGGTGGTAGCTAGCCAGGCAGACATAGAAAGTGCCCTACCTTGGTGGTACAAACTGAGTCCCGATAGTTCAAAATCGGGAGTTCGACCACCAAAAATCACTGATATATTTTTCTATAGTGCTCTGTACCTTAAAATATCTAAGCTTTTACACCCCGTAAATTAAGAAAACTTACTTTTTCGTCGGCATTTTTAATGCCAGCCAGTCGCTAGTACCCTTAAAACGTTTACAGTCCAAGGTATCCAAATGGATACGAAAACAGGGGTACCGTGGAGTCCATGTACCCAAAAAGATGTAATCATCATCAAAAGTCTATAATATAAAATATGTCCCCACTGCAGGGGCTCAGGCTTATTCTAGTACAGAGAGTGTATGGGCAATAGAATACCACGCGGGCCCAGTGTGGATTGGTAGACTTTACACCCACACATTGAATATTTTCCTCACGATGTTTTCCTTCACCGAAAAGCCAATGGTAATAATTTTTATCATTCGCACATAATTTCCAAATAACGGATGGGAACTCATTGGTGCGAGACAGGATCGAACCCAGAGATCGATTGTTCAAGGACTGCTCTTCCCAACTGAGCTCTCCTCAGAGGATGTACTGGCACTGAATTCTAGAAAATAAACACACGAAAATATACTTAAAAAATCCAAACCATTATAAATAAATAAGTTACTATGAATATTGGTGTCGACTCGAGGGACTAGATTTTGTTTTTCTACAGTGGACTGGGAAAGTGTCTTATCCTCTGAAGCTATTTGGCAATGAAACTCCATAATTTTTTTCATTGATTATTTTCAGGTATAATGGCAACATTCCTTTCCGGCTGGTTCGGTCGAAGAGTCCTCATGTTTGTATCCTGCCTCGGAGTGGCTCTGTCGCTGACTACTGTTGGCATCTACTTCTACTTGCAAGATTCCGTCCAAGTATCACCTGAAACCTTAGCTAGTATATCGTCATTACCTTTAATAGGCATCTTAGGCTTTAACATACTCTACGCTGTAGGGATAGGAAATTTACCATATGTTTTACAAGCTGAGCTATTCCCTATTAATGTTAAGACCGTAGCTTCAAGCTCAGCTACTATGTTAGCTTGTATTTTAAGTTTTGCGGTAGCAAAGTGCTACCAAGGTATCAAGGATGTTTTCGGTCACTACACCGTGTTTTGGTCATTTGCATCCGTAGCATATGTTGGCGTATTCTTTATTTATTTTTTCGTTCCGGAAACGAGAGGAAAAACGTTGGAAGAGGTTCAAGATAAGATGGACAACAAAATGGAAGAGAGAGCTTTACGGGGTGAAAAGGTTATGAACGAGGTAGAAGAGTAAATGTAAGTTAATGTGTTATAGTTAATAAGGTCGGTGGATTAACATTTGACACATGTAAATTCTTACAAAAACCCGGGCAAGTGCGATTCGGACGCGCGAGGGTTCCGTACATAAAATTATAGATAGGCTAGGCAGGGATGGCGAACCATTGGAACGCGTGCCATTAACGGCACGCGATACAATATTTTGGGCACGTCACTGTCCACGAAATTCATTATGCACTACGAAAAAAGTGTAAAGTAGGTATTATATGACTAGCAATAGCGTATTAAATATTTTGTACGCTTATATATGAAACATTGCAAAATGTTAGCAAGGTAAATCGTCAAACTATGCGGTATAAACGCACGTATATTTTTATTGCGTTGACTTAGAAGTTTGATTGATGCACATACATACGAGTACATACAAAAGTAGTTAAAATCATAATTCTGCAGAATTTGTACTAGCCTGTTAACTTTAATACACAATAAACAAACATACAAACAACCTCTCACCCTAAACGCATATACCGTCTACGTTCCGTCGTGGGTAAAAACCAAAGGCTACAAATTGAATTTATACTCTGTTTACATGCTTTAATTACTTAAAAAACTAAATATTTAGATGTGATCATAATGATTATGGACTGTAATTAGTTATTATTAAATATGATGTTTTAAAAACAAGGTCGTTGGATAGATAAAAAAATAATAGACATAAATATTGAACAGAAAATAGAATACAATAGAAAATAGAAGGTATATATAGAATAAGTAATATACAGAGCACCTATCGCTAACAGTTGCACAGTTAGGCAATTAATATGTAAAACAAAAATATGTATTATTTAATAATGTAATAAAAGTTGATAAGACTTAAATAAAGTAAATATTTGTACTTCACGAAATTTTATAAATTTAAATCTGCTACCACGAGCTGAATTAATTAAATACATTGAAATAACTTATTTAAGTTGGTATACAATCTAGTTAAAATTGTATACCAATATATAAATAATTAATAAAGACTAAATACAGTGCTTCTATAAATGTTTTGAAGTTATCGTATCGTGGTTATTGTTATATTTATATTGATTAATTTTGTCTTGGTCTTACCACGGTTTAATTTTTCCTGAGCTTCTGATATTTCGGCACTGTTACAAGCGCCATGATTGATCACGGAGCAACTGGCGCTTATGTGTGGGTCGTCAGCTTCCTCATAGAGCTAGGGGAATTCTACGCATGCCAAATTTTAAGGCAATTTAGGAGCAATCAAACTTTAGCATTCATAATTTAGCAGCAATCATGACTCAGTTACAGCGAGTTGTTTTTAGTGTGTTTGAATTTTTTGGCGGGAAAATAGTTTTTTGCTTAATATAACTTTGAATCTAGACAGCCAGGAGATTTGAAATTTTGACTCGTGAACGCTCCTATTGTATGGTCTCATCTGATCTTTAAAACGAAGTTCTCACTTATGTAGTTTCAGAGATACAACATGTGTCAGCTGGCGACCCATGTCACCAGCTTACACACACATATCGGCTCGTAGCTCAAACAGTTTTAGCACTAGAGATTCGAAAATTTTGAAGCCTATTGCTTCTATTTTGCTCTAAAATATGAGGTACAATACATAATCGTAACTTGAATAATTACGAAGATACAGATGTGTAAGCTGGTGACACGGGTCGCCAGCTTACACACGGTATTTCGTTCGTAGATACAACAGTTTATCAATGTGATCGTTAATTTTTTTGGCTCTCATTGCTTTAATTGTGCTTTAAATGCCTGACTATAGTCTAAAGCCCTAACCTCACTGGTTTGCCTTCCTGGCATGTGTCAGCTGGAGACCCATGTCTCCAGCTGACACACTAGAAACAACTCGCTGTAACTGAGTCATGATTGCTGCTAAATTATGAATGCTAAAGTTTGATTGCTCCTAAATTGCCTTAAAATTTGGCATGCGTAGAATTCCCCTAGCTCTATGAGGAAGCTGACGACCCACACATCTGGCGCTTGTAACAGTGCCATAGATTAGATATTAATACTGCATAGTGAAACATAGAGAGAATAGAAGCAAAACCGTTTATGACATCGAAATAATATCAAATTTTTCTAGATGTCATTTGGATGTCATACAGCATGTATACATACATATACATAAGTAGCACTTTACCAGATTTTTAATAAGCCAGATTCGCAACTCACCAGAAATACGTGACCCAAATTTTCGACCCCCCTTGACGAACACCCTCGTCCCGTATTGTATTTTTTCGAATGAACCCATAATCATAATCATGGGAAAGACAATGGGTGTTATGAATGTTCACGATGTGTGTGCAAGAAGTATAGGTATTCATGTTTATTTCGCCATCAATTTCCATTCCATAAAAAAATATTTTCAGTTTTCTTGTAGATAGATAGGTGTAGGTAGGCGCTCGAGTAAATTCCACTACTATTAGCCAGGGGGCTGAGTTAGGTTAGGGCTAAGTTAAGATTTTTCAAAGGGTTATAAGGCCCGCGGGCTGAGTTGACTATAATAAAATATAAACACTTCGTAGTGGACTTTCGGCCCGCGGGTTGAGTAAGGTGGGCTGAGTTAATTATTGGCATATATTAATTAACTCTTATGTAAAAGGGGGCCTAGGAATTTTTTTCCAGTAAAGGTAGTCCATAGAAGATTGGGAATCTATGGCCTACATGATAAAATCAGTGTGATTGATTGCATTTTAAGTATCTCATAAGCGAATAACGTTTTTTTCTTCTAATTATTTTTTCTGTTGCTTCAAATTATTTTTGGAGCCTAATTTGTTTTTAATTTTACTAATGGTGAGTTGCGAATCTGGTAAGTTGCTCCTAAATGAATTTTAATCTCGATACAATTACAGTCAAAAAGTGTATGTATTCAGTTACCATTTTGTTTTAGTTATGTCCACAGCGCATCGGAAAGTATATAGACTTGTATATTTACCATAAGTTGCTCGATTTTAGATGTAATATTACTATATTAATAGGTACAATAAAGATGATTCATCATCATCATCAGCCGGGAAACGTCCACTGCTGGACATAGGCCTCCCTCATGGTACGCCACATCGACCGGTCCCGAGCTACCTGCATCCAGCGACTCCCCGCGACTCTAACCAGGTCGTCGGTCCATCTAGTAAGGGGACGGCCTGGTAGACGTTTCCCGGTACGTGGTCGCCACTCGAGAACCTTTACTCCCCACCGGTTATCGGTTCTTCGAGCGATGTGGCCTGCCCATTGCCACTTCAGCTCACTGACTCGTCGAGCTATAGCTAAAGATGATTCACAAATGATAAAATTAAAACACAAAATGTGACCATATAACTGTATTCGCTGAATAAAAAAATACATAAGAAATACAAGTTTAATTAAATACCAATGTAAAATTAAACAGCACTACTGGAATCCGAAATCATTGTCGATAAAATACAGAAACGTACGGATACTGTATCTGCAAAATACATACAACATATCGGTCGGTCTAATGTCTAAATAATCAAGTTATTGAATACAACGTCTAAATTGAATAATACAGTAACATTTTCCCGCCTAAAAACTTGATTACTATCGTTACAAGAAAAAATATATTTACGAACAATACATAAATCCTTGTTGGCTTTTGATAAGATTCGTCAACTTTCAAAGAAGGCTCTCATAAACTCGTCTCCTATGTGAACTTTTAATTATTTCATACTGGAATGGCCGATTCTAATGAAACTTTACACGTAAGCTGGACTTGAAATGGTTGTACACTCGAGTACAAAAATATGTATCCACTTTTGTACCTTTGTCAAATTCATCTTTAATTGTCATTTCCCACAACACACTCCATAGAAACAAGAATTGGTTGGTAAAAAAGGGGATACATATTTTCGTACTCGAGTGTACAGTCAAGTGCAATAATGTATACCATGTTATGTTATATGACGTGTTAAAGTGTGTACATTTTTTTGCCCTTACCCATGTACCAGTACAAAAATATGTATCCACTTTTGAACCATATCACATTCAGTCTTGCTTGTTCTTACGTTAGTGTGCTGAGGGAAATGTAAGTTAAAGGTGAATGTGACATGGTCCAAAAGTGGATACATATTTTTGTACTCGAGTGTACCATCGGGTTCAGGAAATGTTGAGTGATTTGTTCTATACACTTATCGTGGCTCAGAGTATTCCGACCACGTACTTATTTAAAGATATAATGGTAATTAACTCGTGCCTTGAGGTCACAAGCGACATCACGGCACTCAAAGGTTGTTGCTCGATTAGCACTACCAAGGGCACACGTGAAGGGTACTGACGTCAACCCGTGCGCACGTGAGCAACACAATCCCTGGGACATAGTCACATACTATCCCGCCAACGATCCACGATACCTCACCTCTCCCCACGATAGGGGTCGGTTCGGGTCTCTTTTTGACAGTTCGTTTAGATTTTTAAAACTAAGCACTACGTAAATAAGACTAGGTCAAGCTTCCTTGAAACTATTTGAATACACAGTTTTAATATTGTTCTTGTTTATACAATATTATTTTGCAACTGTCCTGCTCGCACAGTGGACGATATCAGGAAATTTCTATGCAATGTCCGTGGTGTGCCTTTGAATTTCTTCTCAGGAGTGTGATTTTCTTATGATGGTTTCCTTCACTAAAAAGTCAATGGAAATGATTTCATCATTCGTACGAGCCAGGATCGAACCCGGACTTCGATTGTTCGAGGACTGACGCTCTACACAACTGAGCTATCATCAGCGACACATACTGTAATTTCGATTCCTAGCGTGTTATAAAGTTTCAGTAGAATCGGCCATTCCGTTTTATAAATAAATGATTTGGAAGAGAGCACGTGAGACCAGTTTATATGGAAGACAAGTTCGAAAGGGCGACAGGTTTGTAATATCAGCGTTAAGGACATAATGATTTGATATTCCTCTATCTAAATCCTCTTGGCGTTACCGTAGGAGTACAGAGGTGCGAATGGGGTGTCGGCCGGCTCGTCGCCGCTCTCCTCCGAGGCGTCCGACTCGAAGGTGTTGTCTGGGATGTCGTACAGACGGATCAGAGGCTTGTTAGGGTCCTTCATGATCAGGTATTTTCCTGGAATAAGGTTAGGCCAAATGAGTAACAAATAATACGAGTATAGAATGGAATCTCTTTAGGTAGTGCCCTAAATGTCGCCTCATACAACTCCTCCGATCCCGCTGATACACTTTAGTGACAGAAACGAACGAACACACCGTGTACGAGCGAGCGCGAGGCGGTTATGGTAAATCATCCCATGGAAAGTCTAACGTGGCGATCTGGAGGGTCATGTCCAACAGTGGACCCATGATATTGGATGTTTGTGACTCTTTCAAGCATATACATCTGAGCTGATCATCATCTGCCGGGAAACGTCCATTGCTGGACATAGGCCTCCTTCATGGCACGCCACATCGACCGGTCCCGAGCCACCTGCATCCAGCGACTCCCCTGAGCTGATTTGGACTAAATTTAGCACAAAGATGCATTATGTTCTAAATAAAAATATTCGTTCGTGGAATAAAATTCGTTAGCGTTTTTGTGTAGTTTGGTTTTCATCGAAACAAAAGTGACAAAGAGGTAATTTGCCGAATGTTGTTGATTTCAACTCAATGACCACAACACAAGTATTTCGACTCAATTCCATCGGTGCTGTAACCATAGGAGTTATGAAGACCGACTCACCATCCTTCTGCTTCATACAAATGTCTATGATGCACCGCAGTATGCCCCACGCGTTGTCCATGGACAGGTTGATCTGAGCGGCGAACTCGTGCGGCTTGAACTGCTGCGTGCCCAGTATCACGTGGCGCGAGTTGTCCCGGACCTGGGACCGCGACACGTACCCGAACTTGATCTGGTCAGAGCCGGCGAGGAGCGCCTGAGGGATCGTGAACAGACATTTAAAAAACTTGCCAAGTGCGAGTCGGACTGAAGCACCTACAGTCTTCCAATCGATAATCGATAAGTCGAAATAAAGAATGAAAGCAGTTGAAAAAATATTATCCCATATATCTTTGTCACGATAACGATTCAACTGCAAATGTAAGTTTGTAATTATAAAAAAGCGATTTAAATGTGATATAATTAAAAATTATGGTTTTCAGATTTATTTGTGCTGTCTTTTTTTTCTTTTTGCTTCTTGTGCAATTTCAGGATTCTAGCTCAATGTGAAATGCTATAGGTTTTGATTCAGCATAAACGGCCGTATCTCTTCATACTACTATTATATTATATGGCTATACTGAACGATTTCTTCATCATTTCCCCGGGTTCCATTTCCAGTTTGAGGGAATTGGTTTGGTTGGTGGTAGGGCATTTTCTATCAGGTGACAGTAATGTCAAGTGTAAAAAATTCCTGCAGGAATCTAACACCTGAAGTGATTGACTGACCTGAACTGTCCACTTGGCTAGTTTGCAGGAGTTATTCCTGAGCTCGTTTGCTAGGACCGCGCCGCGCTGCGTGTCCAGCTTCTGTCTCCACTCTACGCCGTTGGCGAGCTTCGAGTCCCACTCATTGAGGGCCTTGATGGAGAGGAACTGGGTCTCGTTCTGAGGGCCCTGCATCACAGCGTCGTGCTCGCACCGCGCCACCAGTACCTACGGTTTAATGTCACAAAGTTCCTGCTACAATGTTGCCAACAAGTCACCCAACAAGGTGTTAACTATTAAAATCATATTTATTTTCAGAAGGTACAGTGTTTCAGAGTATCACATATCTAGCTTAATAAACAGCATGCAAATATTCTAGGTTAGTTTAAGTATACAATATATTTAAATATCAATTTCATTACATTATGTACATCAAGTATATTATTTAATAATTATCGCTTAGTATGTGTCTATGTCTTAGCACAATATACATACACAATTTTTTGAGTCGTGCTCTAGAAATTTTGTTATAGAATGAAACATATGTTGCATGAGCCAGATTCGTAATGATTTCTTAAATTTATATGCATTAATTTGTTTTACTTTATCAGGTATCTTGTAAGTGGATTTACAAATACCATAGTATAGCAAATAAGGCATTCAACAACAAGGCATTCCGTTTAGTCAAGAGAAAAAAAGGCCCTTGATCATAGCTTAGTTCTCTTGACCTAACATTTATTAAGTTGAACAGAAGAGTAGTAAATACTAACGGTCTAACGCATAACTGAAACTGTTCCTGAGGTACGGGAGCGGTACGGGAGAGGTGACAAGCGGCGCGTCGCGTGACGCCCGGCTGAGCAATCGTACCGCTCCCATACCTCAGGAACAGACTCGTTATGCGTTAGACCTGTAGCACCTTATTAACTTGAGGCCTCAGGCCTTCCATTTTATGATAAAGTCCAAGTGATAAAACTCTGCCTTCATATTACTTCCTAGCTAGCTAGTATATAAAGATCATGATGTGACAGTATATAAGGATTTATATAACTGAAGTAATTAATGTATTCAATACGATACTTTACATAAGCGCATGGGAAGTGACTAACAATAATACTTACCACACCGTTGTTAAGGTTCCATTTACGGTAGCGGTATCCGACGGAGGCCACTTCACCCTCCTCCTCTTCAGAGACGAACGGGTTCGGTTCCGGGAACTTGAATTTGGCCTCATTCGGCCCGGACTTCAGCACCTGCGGCGGATCGTAACCAAATCTTAGAATCAAGATGTTAAAAGGCACCTCACAAGGCCTGGTCAAACCGGCACACCGGGGATGCATAACTGAAGGCTGTTTCAAAGTTTCGAACATAGCCATCGTTCTTCCCGTGTGGTCCCATTTCAGTTTGGTCCAGTTCTGACAACGGCATCCATGAGAAAACGATATAAATCTAAAATTTGCCGTAGTGAAATTCGACTTTTAAGGCAATCGAAGTCGGTTTCCAGTTCTTTTTAAACGCATTTACTTGTTTAGTTTTACTATTGTAGTGATAATTAAGTCATGTAGGAAGGTAGCTGCGTGCAAGTTGTTAAAATCTGGTTAGAACAGGGGCTGGCTGAAAATCAGTGTTGTGATTTTCAGCAGAAAAGCATAACGGGTACTGAGACAGCTCCTGCCACAGAACCTTCTCATTTTAATGTGTATTTTTTTTATTATTTTAAATAATGGCTTTAACCAGTGGTTATCTAGCCAATGACGAGTAAAATTAGGTGAACAAATTTTGAGGTTATAAACTATGCCGAAGCCATTTCTTCAGCTTTCTCAATAAAATGTATAATGTGTACATTTTATCGGTTAATTTGGATTCTTGACGAGAACTTCAAAGGCCAGCCTTGGTTTCAACATTATCCGAAAGAATCCATATGCCGAATGTACTCGACATGATAAACTCTTCGGATCGCGTCGAAACCCTCGCAATTTTGCGTAATTGATACTATAACACTGTCCGTGACACTTTTTGCACTATATCACACCATTATAACACAAAAAACACACATAACAGTATTATTAACGAATTACTAAAATTGCAATGAACCACCATTTTACAAGTTCGCGCCAAGAATCCTAATGTGTATTTATCGTAATGTTGTGAATGTATGAATTAGTTATATATATATATATATATATATATATATGTGTGTGTGTGTGTGTGTGTGTTTGTATGTGTAATTTGTCTGTGGCAAATAAATGGTTCAAATAGAAAGCCTGTATTTAGATATGTACGTTTCCCCGGCTGATGATTCTGAATGTCATCATTTAAAAAAAAACATAATCAGAGAATCAAAACACGAGATAAAAAGTTAAATAAATCCGTTTAATGTGTGTTGTGTTGTATCTGACCTGCTGGCTGAAGTTGTGGTTGATGAAGGTTGCCTCGAGCGCGAGGTTCCGCGGTGAGTTGATGGAGTTGCCGTCGTCGGTGGGCGGCTCCACGGACGTCTCGTTCACGGTCAGCAGGTCGAACTCCGTGTTGTCGCGCTTGTCGAAGAACAGCTTGTCGCCTGAAAGGTGTGTAGACCGATGAATTTAAAAAACATAAAATTATGACTCTTCTTTCTCTTTATATATTTGAGTGTTGCATTTATATTAAGAATAACTTCCTTTAATTTGCGACAAAAGGCTCTTTCCTCAAGGTTTTTTTATTATTATTGAAGATAGACCAACACTTGACCTCAATCTCACCTGATGGTAAGTGACGATGAGGTCGACGATGTTACGTGTTGGTCTAGAAGGTGCCTATTTACTCTTCTTTTGAAGATTCCCAAGTTGTAATTTTCGGGGAACACGGAAACCGGTAGTGTATTCCATATTTTTGCTGGTATAAAAACGACTTAATACTGTCAGCATCTAACAGTACTCTTTTTCAAAAAATGCCACTAATATGACGATTAGGCTGTATAATGCTCTTCCAGCCATAATTAAACAGGATCAAATGCCTGCGTTCAGAACTAACTTATGTAACTGGCTAATAAATACATGTTATTATAAAATATGTGACTATCTGGACGATAAAAACAAGTGACATTAATTTTATATTAGTATTGTATAATTTTTCTACAATTAATTATTTATTTTAAATATAATAAAATAATTTTATGTTTGTATTGACTAGGCACACATTACATATAAGTACAATTTTAAAATATTGCATACCTTTGTAAAGGTTGGTTATACTGGACTTTTTACAATGTAACACCTTATGCACATATAATCTGCAATAAATAACTTTCACTTTGATGCAAGAACCATTTTTTTTACTTGTCACAAATCTTTATTGACATCAAAGAAACTCACCGATCTTCTCAATGACGATGTCCCAGGAGTAGTTGGAGCGGGTGCAGCACATTATGGTGGCCAGGATGGTGTCGGTCGCGTACACCGTGCCTGTGGTCTTGCTGAGACGACGGATTACCGGGTCGTCCGTTGTAGTCACCTGATGAATGTGATATATGCATTGGTCACACTTGTAGGGAGTAAACTAGCTTAAAAGGCTTCATTTTAACGGGAATTTTATCTATTAAAATTAAAATAAAGTAGGACATCAGATTCTAATGGCAGGATATAAATATTATTATCGTACAACTAATATCTGTTAAGGAGCTAATGGTCCCTAGGTGGACCTTATGAACTATTAATAAATAGTTACATAGTATCAAATGAAAATTATGATTCACTATGAAGTTGGTAATGATATGATACTCATTTTCCGACATTATAATATGATGGCATATTTTTTGATAAGTACTGCACAAAACCAGCTATCTTAAAAGATTGTGGTACACTGGAGTAAAAAAATATGTGTCCACTTTTGAACCATTCATATTTTTAATTGACATTTCCTTCAACTCACTGCGTTGGGACTAGCAAGTGTGAATGTGACATGGTAAAAAAGTGGACACATATTTTTGTACTCGAGTGTACACATAATTTAGTATGAAACTTAAGATCCATATATTCTGAGACCTGAATAATATTCAGTGTTTTTAAAGTGAATTAAATCCAACAATACTTGACGTCAATCAAGCAATTTTGCATGTGAAGAATCACAGCAGGGTCTTGGACTTCTAAACGACTGAATGGCAAATGGCATATAACAGGGATGAGTTGTATGTGTTCGTTATCTGAATAACTACGCACTTACCGTATGGAAGATACGGT